>OY728166.1:1175530880-1176780880 GCA_963277665.1 Viscum album | reverse complement strand
AGTGTTAGAGAAATAATTTTTAAAAGTGGACAATTTGAATATTTTTAAAAATATTTTTTGATCTTATTGTATAGGTGGTGCCTGGTATTAGTGTTATACTATCTTAGATATGTTATGATTGAAATAATAAATATTTTACCACATTCTGCCACATAATATTTCAAATAATGTATTTTATATCTAATATTGATTATGATGGAAATTTTTTTATTATTTTTGAATATAAAATGTGAGTTATACAATATGAGTGACACATGTTATTTTTTTGGTGGACATCTTGTCGATTAACTATCAACAACTAATATTAGATGAAATAAAATGATTATGTTAATTAAATATATTTTTTATTTAATTTAATTAATACTCATATAAGACCATAATAAAATTATTCATTAGTGACATCAATAGGGCTATCCACATAACCCAAAAGGAGTCTAGAGTGGAGAGTCCTTATAGAGGACATTGACAATGAGAATATAATCCTAAATCGATCATGAATGTATTACAATAAAACCACATCTTTGATAAGAATGTCAAGAGATTCATTAGTGTTCGATCTAATATTGAAGTTAATTTTTCTTATTTTTTTATTTTCATTGGTCATTATGATTTTGATATAAAGTTGAATGAACCCCATCCTCATAGAATCCATATTTTAATTATTATATGGATCATAATTATGGATTTCTTCTATATTTTGAAAATAAGAATTATTTTTCCTATTTTGATTATATTTCGTTAATGCATATCAAATTTCAATAAATGAATGGTAGAGAAGATAAAACAGAAACCATTAACTCTTAACTAGTTTTTTTATGTATTTCTCAATTTTTTTTACAAGCATTCAATATTAGGATTTATTTCGACTGTTATTTCCAAAAAAAATACACAGACCTGATTCATAATGTGATCAATAATGGTATCAACATTTCACTTAATCTTGTTCTGCAACATGAATTGTGGCATTCCTAATTCTCAATGAAGATGGAATAAATTTTTGGAAGGGTATATATGTAAATTTTCACATGGTGAGGATTAGGGATGATGGTACATTGATAGATTTTAATGATGAATGTATTTTAGAATAAAGGATGTCCTAAATATGGATACTAGACATGATTTGATGATGTTCTGTATGGTTACTATTTTTCATCATAATGTTTGTGTAGAAATCAAAGGATATGAAAATTCATGTATGGGAAACATACTATCTAAAAATATCTAGATAGACATGTGTATAGTGGATATGAACAAACACCATATAACCATTATGATGTGATTATACTATTTTGTACTAGAGTCAAATATCAAAAATCATTGTGTATATTCCAAACACTATCTAAAAAATAATTAAAGTATATGAAATATACTATAAGTACATTATGACATACTATTGTGTCCCGAAAGGCCAGGTATTTTGATTCACACACAATTTAACCTTATTGGGACATGACTTGGGTAGATGTGTTTCATGTAGTGTACCGTTATAGACATGACACACTATATAACCCTTCTACATGTCATATAGTTTGGTTGAGAAACAACATGTTGGAAGACATTAAATGGTTAGGTGAACATATTTTGATAACATATTGTGTACAGATGGGACATAAGGTTTTTATTTCCAAGATATCAAATATATTGGTTACCTAATGATTTACCCCTCATTATTCCCATGTATTGTCGGTAATCCACCTTTTTTGTATTGGTATCCTCCTTTTGAGTCAGTATTTATGCATTTTATTAATGATTTTTATATCATATATGAGTATATCCAAGTAGAGTTTTTATTTCAGTAACATTATCTAGCATGGATCCGCTTATGGATATGATATATCTCCCATAGTGCAGGGGAAGGGATCCTCCAATATCATTTTAGGTAATTTTCACATAAGATTCTTGAGACCTATATATTAGAATAATTGTTTTATGATTAATTTTGAAATGTTTTCTGACCTATCACCAAATAGATGAATATAATCCTTTTATAAGAATATTTTGAAATTTCTTTTATATTAATTTTTTCTTAGTGTTTTGATCTGAGTCATTCTTATGTGGTTTTTCTACTTATTTATTTTGTTATTTCCAACAATGAATTTATATACTCTATGTTGGATTAGTTTTTCTTGAATGGGTTGTTTTTAATGCCAATGACCTGATTTTTGATAGTGGCCTAAGGAGGAATGGTGTGCATTGTTCTTAGTGGTGTTTTGTGGATCTACAAATCATCCTATTATCTAGATGGTATTTTCCATGTGAGACTATTTTCATTCATAAATTTAGGATGGACTAGATTTATACTTGTTAGGAAAATATTTTTCTGGGTTTACAATGTTATATATAATTTTACTATGTTGAGGGAAATTAGTGGTTGTTCATGCCTTAATTATTCATATTGCATATATTCAATATTATACTTGTGTTTATGAAGATATGTTTGTTTCTATGTTTGTTTATTTGCATATTTCCTACCATATGTGTGATATTCTTAATCAGTGTTAGTAACCATTAATTGTCAGTTTGAAGATATAATTTGGGTGGCACACTCAGCTTACCACTATCCCTGAGGAAAATGTTGTGTTAGGTCTATTTATTATGTATTTGTGTGCATGATTCATGATTCCAACACATCTAAATATAAAATTGTAGACATGGATAACGGGAGTGATTTATTATATAAACATCAAAATCAAATCACCTTAGGTTCCCATTCTAATAGAATTCAATTCAAAAAGTTGTTTTCAAGGAAAATAACTATAGATGTGGACAATTTGATTCATCATTATGAAGCATCATATGGTATGATAGAAAACAAGAAAAGTAATAAGGTTCAAAATTGAAAATAGATCTTAAAGAAGACATACAATTTTGGGGTAGGAATAAAATAGAGGAATATTATAATAAAAATGTAACAACCTAATATCAGATGATATATTTCATTTTTATTTATTTTTATTCATTTTATTACTATATTTTAAAGTAATGATATAATTAAATGATCAATAATATATTTGTGAAATATTAACAATTGCTGTGATTGATATTAGAATTTTTTTGGATTGGTGAGTATGTATTCCACTAAATATAAATAATAAAAATACTTTTTTTCACATATATAAAATTAATTTATTAATTTTAATATTTTTGTAAATAAAAATAACTGGAATGTTTTTCTGAAAATGTATATTTTCATGATATTTTTTTATGAATAATTGTTTTTTAATTTTTATATATAAAATTATTCAATAATTATAAATTATTTAAATGAAATTTATTATCAAATATGTTCACTTAACTATTCTAAAATTTAAAAACTATTTTTTTACTTGATAATGAATGAGATTAAATTTAGTTTTAGGATTCAAATTTCATTTTTGATGAAAAAAATTTCACACTGTTTAGAAAAACCTTTTTTGATGTAATTTTTTTTACCATTATTGAAATCAAATTGAATAAAAATTCAAAATTTAAATCATTATTTACAATTTGATTTTTTAGGTATATATAATTTTTGGTCAATATGAATAGTGACCACGATAAAAAATCATTTCTATAGTAATAGTCAAAGGAGTAAAAAAGTGGTTAAATTAAATTGATCAAGGTTAAAATATCCAAAAAAATGCATCATATTAGTTATGTGTCTGTAGATGAAATATAAAATAAAATTCATATCTTGGTCTCCTCTTTTTATATTCTCTTAAATGTGACATTTTAATGTTTTAAGGTATTAATTATTTACAACATTGTCACTCTGATCACATATAAAACATAATTTCTTATCATATCTACTTTTTCCTGTATGAACCATTTATATTGATGAGGATATTCCCCAGTGAAATCCTAATATCCTTAATCATTTTCATGATATTTTTTTCTTCCTAAATGTCCTTTCCTTGAATCGTTATGGTAATTTTTAAAGAAGGATGTCTGAAGATGACATATCTGTTCATAATGATTTGTACACATTTTACTTTTCCAAATCTAAATCTTAATGTTATAAAATTATATTATTATTGTTGATAAATTATCTTCACAATATAAATATTTATAAAATTAAATAATGCATGGATTTTCAATCTAATTCCTATCTATGGGAAAATGAAAACATTACTCATTCTTTTGTGTGGGTACTATCTCTATCATAGATTGTGAATTTCTCATAACTTATTTGAATAGAAGGGTAATAAGAATAAATTTAAATATTATATATTTTACCTGTAATATATTATTTATTATATAATTTTTAGTTATTGTTTACCTTTCATTTTTTCTATTCATTGAATATTGGATATATCAATCATTCAATTATACGAACTATCATCACCTAGAAGTGAAGTACATATTTTTCCTCAACAATTAATATGAATGGAAAGAAAAGTGAATATAAATATTAAATATGATATATGTTAAATTAATACTATTTTTATATGATCAAACTATAACACCCTAAAATTTTGTTAAATATTTTTCCCGAATCAATTAAATAATTTTGTAATTTTCCATTTCATTTATCACAGAATATATATTTTGTTACATGGTTTCACTAAATGTGTATTTTATTTGATGAAACATCATGTTATACTTTCATTACCCACAAATCTAGATTGTCCTAGGTTACAAACAACCAAATTTTTACGTTGAGTTATATGAAACAATAAGTATCAATGAAACATTCAATAATATTTAAATATTATTATCTAATATAACAATTGTAACCTAGACATTAGAATGGGTTTTTTATTATAATATCTAAATTCTAAAAATATTTTTGGCATAGGTACATATGTTGATTTGTTTGGTGATCATTTTACTAGATATTTAAATGAAATCATTTTGAAAATATGGGAAATTATTTTCTAAAAAACATTTGTATGAAATCAAACATGATTTATAATAATAAATTAATTTAATCATTCTTAATAAATATTTTTAATTAATCAAATATATTATATATTCAATCAACTATTTTACATAAATGTTATTTTTTAGTCATAGGAAAATAGTAAATCTAATTTCATGCAAAAAATATACATTTATATACAAGTAACCTTTATCTCCTCTTAATGGTGAAATTATATTAAATATAAAATTTGAAAATGATAAATATTATATTTTTGTAAAATATTTAATTTCTTAAAATGGATCTACAAAATTATCTTAGGATGCATATTTTCATATTATTTTCAAAATTTCATTTTTTTGTGATTAATTAATAATATTTAATTTAAATTGAAATTTTTTTTGAAATTTTTTTTATATTGTAAAATTATATTTGAAATGGGATTAAATTTTAATAACATAAATTTTAAATATATTAATTCAATTTTTTAAACTTTATTAATTCCACAGTGAAATTTGAAATAAAACCATCTAAATTTGTTGAACATTTTATCTTTAAAATATTGTTTTCTCATCACCTATATAGGATTAATTTTAAAATTATTTAAACCAATTGTGTGAATTGAATTTAGAAAAAGGGCTATATAGATTTAATAAGAATTATTTATAATTTATAATAATCCCAAATTATTTTTTGAATATATTAAATAATGAAAATTTTATAAAATAATCACATTGATAAAGAGAGAAAACACTTTTAAAAAGAGACTACACATTAAATATAAGGATAAAGATTAGATATAAAATTTCCCAAAACCATTTTTATGGACAAACATATACCATATAACCTATTTGATCAGAAAAAATATATTATTTTAGTTACATTATATAATGGATACCTGCCAATATACTTCATATTTGGGTATTTACAAAAATTCCACTCCACCAACACTACCAAAGGGAACTCAACCCCATCACTTGTTCACAAATATGAAGAAATTTTTATAATAAAAACCCTAAAACATTATCCTAAAATCATACATACATCATCATTAAATAATTACTTTAGGATGAATCCATCCTAGTTATTCTATTGGGGAAACCCAAACTGTGATTCTCACAGAAGGGGTAACATTCATCAACAAACATTGATTATTTATTTCTTCCTAAGACCCGATAAATTATTTTATATAATGATTATATAATAAATTGATTTTCTTCTGTATAATGATATGTTATGATTTTAACATCAAGATAGAAAACATTAAACAGTTTCATCAAATGGGATACACAATAATCATTCATGTGTACAATAGAAAACCTCTATGCAAACTGATGTCGTTTTTTCTTACATTAAAACCCTTCATAGATGGTAATAGTAATGGAATTATACATTATAAAATATACTTATTATATTTATTATATTATTATGATAATATAATTTTAGTATCACACATACCTTCATGCTTTCTATTTTTGTCGTAGTACGTTAAAATTGTTTGTGCGTCTGTTGGTCTAACACCTTGTAAAGTTATTTGATTCATTAACAATTTATATGAAATATATTAACTTTGGTTTTAATAATAAAATATTATATAGTATACAAAAAATGATTCTATAATTATAATATTTCATATAATATTTTTTTAATCCTGAAAGAAAATGGAAAAATAATTCATTCGTACATATCACATATCTTCTTCATTAATAGTGTATCTCATTTCATATTTCTCTATGATATAAATAAATATACATACATATATAATTAATATATATATATAATGTAGTTGGGGTTTGGCTTAGTGGTAAGCACCCTATATTCCTACATGAAAAATGGGGGTTCAAAACCCATTGGGCACAGGAAACTGTAGCATTACTATAGCAGCGACTATACTATAGCAACTACGTGCACTATAGCAGAAGAAGGGTAATGTAGTGGTGGCAGAGTACAATAGCGAGGGCAGGGTACTGTGTTGAAATTTTGTAGCACGAATATTGTAGCAGTACTATTCACAGAATGGGCTTTAGGCCAAAAAATTGGGCTAATGAGCCATGTAATTTCGTAAATGACATTCACAGGACTTTATTTCATGAATCACATGATATTAAATGACTCTATTTTATTCATTTACTAATTTATATTTCAAATTACATATCTATTCGGGGATATTTATTGTATTGTGATGCACTTTCATTGTTACCAAAGTGGTAATAGAAATCTGTATAACATTTCCTTCATGGAGACACATGTTTTATTATGAATATATATTTTATAATAGGTGTATATACATACTCCTTGATATATTATATCATAAATACCCTTATATTAAATATATTTTATGATTCAAATAATCTTATTGTTTCTTGGGGATTTCTAGTCAACATTTTCAAAGTTGTAAGAGTTTGTATGTGCAATTTCATTTTTTATCCAGATTGTTTATAAATATGAATTTCTTGATGATGTTTTATAATCCATATCTCAATAAATCTTACGAACAATCTTATCCACTAGTTATTCATTATATAATCATTTAATGGTTCTATTTTTTAAATAAATGGTAGTTAAGGAAATTAAAAATATTTGTTATAAATATATGAATTTATATATCTCTTCAGACGAAAATTTGTTTTTTCTAAATACGATATGATTAAAAAATATTTTAATTTTTTTCATATTATAATATTATTTTCAAGGAAATGTTTCTATTTTTTATCTTTTTTATAAAATATTTTTAAAATGAATCTTCGTGAAAATTTTCCAAATAATGTCTTCTTAAATTTTTTTGAAACTGGGAAAGGAACCATTGATTAAATGTTTAAGGTATTGATAAAATTATAGTCTTCCATATACAATCATCACAATGAAGAATCCACTGTATATTTTGAAGGATATTTTTAATGTCAATGTTTCTTAAAAAATTTATTTTTTAAAAAATATTTTCCATTGAAGAAAGTATATTTTCTTCATGATATTTATTAAATAGTAAGAAAAAATATTTTCCATATAATATGAAAAAATTTGGTGTTACTCAAGAATTAAAAAAGATTTTATCCAATGATCCATTCAAACATTGTCCCTGAATGGTTTACGGTTTTATAGAATATTATTTATAAAAACAATTTCTCTTCTAAATGAAATTTGTGTATGAATCTCATTTATATTCCATTGGGTATATTATTATAAAAACATGATTCTTTTAATGGTATATCATATGATGAATTGATTATTAATCCTATATATTTTACATTGGTTTAGAAATGATGATATTTTTATGATACCCATTTCATTTCACAGATCATAATATGATAAACATGTATGGTGTTATAAAACATATATGTATAATATAATAATGTAATCAGAGGGACATATATCTTTCTTTAACACATTCATTAATGTTTTATTTCTATTGAGATAAACATGATTGAAAGGGGGAGTAAACTTTGTTTCGTTCTATAGGGATTGAATGGGAAGTGAACTTCGTTCAGTAATATATGCTCAAATGGGATGTGATATCTGTTCAGTAATACAAGTCATGAATAGGAACTCCACTCAGTTTGGTAATACAACGATGGAATGTGTAGAGAATATGGTTCACTAATAAATGGATCGAAAGGGGTTTAATTTAGTTTATTGATTTAATTTTTACACTATGATGTTTTTTAATAGATCCCTGACATATATAGAATGATTTTATATGCTTATGTGTTTGTAATAAATTTCATGCCTTACCCAAATAGTATTCTCACTTAGATTATAATAATGGTTTCTATTATGATTCATGTATTATGACATAAATTTATTATTTCATGATTCATTATTATGATCTTTTATAGGTAGGGTATGATGTTCTTATGTTATCGTCATATTCTCATACGTGTATGTTAATGTTATTCTTAAATATATATATTATTTACTCGTACTGAGGATATTAGAAAACTCTTTCATTTGATTCATTTCCATAGCTCATGAATAGATGTTTTAGAAATTATTATTAATGTTTATGATATTTATGTGATACATTGATTATCTTTTACTATGTTTGAATATTATTTTAGTATAATTACAAAGGCACTAATGTATTTTGGTCCTCAGGTGTGTGTTTTTGTAATGTAATGAATATGGAGAAAAATGATGTAATATAACTGAATTCCAATCCTTGGTCTTTATAGTTTGTTTCAATGGAAAGTATTAGTCAAACAATTAAAAACAAGTTGAAAAATATTTATTGACATCCATATAGTTATTTCTATGTTTATCCCTTCGGATGTCTCTTAGGATATATCAAGGGATGTGTTAAATCATTGTAAAATGAAAACCAATATTTGTAAAGGATAAAATTTGGGGTTTCATAGAAACAAATATGTTTCTTGATACTACAAGTTAATTTTTATGGGAAATAGATTTTCCAAGGTAGAAGATCATTGAAAAAACCATAATATGCCAGACTCGATCGGAAATTACTAAAAGACAATTGTCCAAACTATACAACATTTATGACACTACAGGTGGATATTTCATTTTTAAAATGTAAAACATATTATTAAGAATTCTAATGGATGATCACGGATGACCTAAGTTAATATTACAGAGTCAAAGACATAAAATAATGCTTCATTATTTTGACATCTTAAAAGTGTTTTTTTCATGATTAAATGGTTTTCTATTGTGATAAGTTTTACTCCTCCATGCTTTCTGGATTTAGTAAATTCCATGAAGTATAAGAATCATGGTTAATGTAGAATGTGAAAAATAATATTATGTTGATAAGTAAAATTGGATAATCATGACAATGAAGGATGTTATGATAATACTTAATCAGTTTTCAAATTATTTTATTAACATCATGTATCGTAATCAACTCTAAAAATAAAAAATTTAAGATGAAAATTTTTTGTTGAGTTTTCAGTTAATAGAAATCATGGAGTAAAAAAGTTCTTATTTCCCTAATGACATTAGTGTGGTAAAAAAAACAAGAGTTAGGGACTTATAATAACCAGAAGATTTTTTTAATGTGGAAATTAATGACACAATAAATTTAGAACTATACGAAATTTAAAATTTCAGTTAACACAATGGATCCAAAAAAATTCTTCCTTTAAATATCATCAAATTTTGAATTCCTTAAATGTGGAATGTATAAGAATTATGATAATTGATGTCCTAAATGGAAATAATTTTAATAGAATCGTCCTTGAGGAATGATTAATGGATATAATACTGAAGATAAAGAGAATATGAATGAATTTTGAAATAATATATATATTAAAGATTATAAAGTTAATTACTAGTTAATGTTGTAAGGAATAGGTTGAATGATGGAATTCTTAATGCATTTTTATATAAAATTATGTTATATGGTTATGAAATATATAATTATTTATTGTATATGTTTTATATTAAATATATTCATGAATATTTTAAATGGTACTTAGGGACTAGAAAAGTGATATAATGGAGACATCATATTTTTATAGATGGAAGATAATCCTTAATAGATTTTGGATTTTGAGAAAATAATATTAGGATAAATATATTTCTGAAATGAAAATATAAATTGGATAGTACTTATTTCTTTGATTTGATTACTTATTTGATGACAAAGTGGTTTATGCTATCATGGATATTGTTTACAACATTTTTTGATTTTAAGAATATATAAAATAATTAATGTATTGTAATGAATGAAAGAAGAATTCACTTTTTAAATAAGTATATTTTAGTAATTTAGGTTATTATAATCATTAATGATACTACATGATGAATTTAATAACATATTTGTTATTTGATAATATATATGTACTTTATGATATAATGGGGATCAATTCTAATATGATTATATATAATATTTTTAGGATATATCTATGTTTTTAAATTTTAAACCATCAGAATGGTAAATTGGGTAACAAATTCTAAAAATGATTATGATTAACTTTCAATGTGTTTATATATATTAATTCTTCAAAATTTGATTATTTATGAATATTGGATAACCTGTACAATATATTTTGTTATGATGATTACTAAATATAAGCATAATTGCATAGAATTTTATATATGGATCTTATGACACCTTCTTGGTTGAGGAACAAGAAATTCAATTTTATTAATTAGTGTAATAAATGAAGTGAGTAATGTTCATGTAATAAATAATGGAGGAGATTATTTTTATAAAATATAATGAAATCATGTACATATATCTTGTTTTGAAAATTATTTACCATTTGGAAAAGTATCTTGAAATAAAAACTGTGATTCTAGTAATTTCAATTAAAATGAATCAAATAGTAATTTATTTAATCACATATTTATGGTTTTTTAATATTCTTTGGTTATTCAATGTTATTGTGATAATAGAAATCTATCACTCTATATAAATAATTACTCTTTTCATCTATGACCAAATCAATACTTCTCATAGATATTCTCTTTTGTGGAAACCATGTTATGAGTTACATTGGATAACAATTAGGTTTAAATTATACCATTTTTAATAAAGTTTTAGTATTCATCATTATGAGGTTTTTTTATTAGAAATTATTTTGAAATTATTTTCCTTTGACGAATGAGATGAATTTTGAGGGAATTTTAAGGGTGGTAGAATGTCACACCTAGAGATTTAATGATTTTTTCCAAATTAATTAAATATTTTTGATATTTTAAATTTATGGGAACATTGAATAAAAATTATGATTCATGAAATAAATATATTGTCTCTTCATTACGCAGTACACCATTTTAATATTTTCACTACATGCAACATTTTTCTAGCCTAACATACACATAACACTATGATGATCTTGAGTTGTACACAACACTGAGATTAAATGAAACATAAAATATTACTAAAATATTATTATATTACATTATAATTTAATCCTAGTACATGGAGGTGGATCTATGAATATGTTTAATGAATTTATGAAAATATGGTTTTCACATGTGTTTAATATGAATTTGTTGGTGACAAATTGAATTTAAATGAATGTAAAAACCATTAAAAATATTTGAATCCCTTTTTCAGAAAATTATTTTTTGAAATCAAATAGGTTTTATGTAAAGATATTAAATATAATAATTTTAATGAATTATTTTAATTAATGTTATATGTTATATATTCAAACAACTATATATCATTCATATTATGTGTTTTCTAGAAAATGAATAATAATAAATCAAATTTTACTCATAAAAGAATATTATTCTAAAATGATGTTTTACAACCTATTAATTGATAAATTATTAAAAATTGAATTATATAAATTGAATAACATATATATGAAAAAAATAAAATCAATTTTTATAATAAAATACTAAAAATTAAATAATAATGAAATTTTTGTATTTTTTGAAAATATTTATTTTTTTAATGGTGAGGAAAAATAATAAATTTAAATTGATAATAAATTTTTTTTCAATTATTTTAGTTTTAAAATTATAGATTTCATTGGATTTATATTTAAATTATTTCAATAATACATTGATTAATCCAATTTAGGACATTTCAATCATTTTATCGTTTACACATTAAAAACCAGTTGTCTCGTCCCATCTATGGTATTAATTTTAAATTAATTTCCTCCACATATGTTAATAGAATTTCGAAATATGGATTCAATATTTTTAATAATCATAATTTATAAGTTATATTATTTTTAAAACAAATTTATACTGTAATTTATTGTCAAAACGATGAAATTAAACAAGTCGATTCAGAAAAAACGACCATACTAAGGTACTAAATTTAAATATTAAGGGAGAAAATTTCCTTAAAACGTGTGGAAACCACCTTTTATGGCCATATATCGAACATATACCATCTTTTTTAAAACATGGATCATTATGGGAGGGATTTAATGTATGAAAGAAATCCCAATAGTGTTGGTTTTTGGTTATTTACTAGAATTCCACACATCCACTATTAAAGTGATCTCATCCTTTCACTTATTCAAAACTCTGATTCCATTTGGATAATCCAAAAAATTAAAAAATATCTCCAAACATCTCTAATATCATTATATATTCCTTAATTATTCATTTAATTCAACTACGGATGACATTTACTATAAATTAAAAGTATATACCAGAAGAATATGTAACGTTCATCAATGATTGTTTTTGTTTAATTTCATTATCAACACTAATAAAATAGTTTTCTATATTGATTATATTATAATCTCAATATATAATATATACATAAGTTTTATTATTTTATTAGTAATACATAAAAAATCACACTCTTCCATAAAATTTTATTTGAATCATTATTTGTGTGTGTAGAGGACTACCAGTACAAGAACCTATATCATTCATTATTCAATTAAAAATATTCATGGTTCATGATATTAACTAATTATTAATTTAAATATGATATTTATGAGTTTCTTGAAGTTAATATAATTATCTAATTTTCATATCTCACATATATTTGTGATATCTATTTTCTTGTTAATATAAAAATGACATTTGTGTGGTTGAAGGACTACCTCCCACTAAAGTGATATGATTTGTTCAAATATTAGATGGAATATATTAATGACAGATTTTAAAAAAATATGATATATATGGAATTTAAATGATTCGATATTGATAAAAATTTATATAAATTCTCTTTCCATTAACCCATCAATAAATGAAAACATCGATTACACGTACGTGCGACCAACCTTCTCTGTGAATAGTGAACGACGTTTTATATTTGTATCTTTTATTGATTATTATAAATTCATATATAATTAAAATAAATAATATGTATACTAAATTTTAAATTTATGATATGATAAAATCATAATCTTTGTCTGATGATGAATAATAAAAATTCAAAAAAAGTATAGAAAAAAAATCGGTAATTACCTGAAACATAACATAAACATGGAATTGTTAATAAATGTCTTTTTCAAAGTCATATTTCAATAATATATGGTATAAAATATATGAATATATTTCTGATATAGATTCATAATAAAATTATAATTATTATATAGTAGGTTTTCATGAGTATGATGAGAGTCAAGACTTATGGTAAGTTGATTTGTAGTCTCGCATTAAATTTTAGAAACGTATGACCTATTCAACTCTTGTTTCATTTTCATGGTTTATATAATACCAAATGAAATATTATATCATTAATTTAATTTATATTTTGATATTAATAGTTTCTATTAGTTTATTTTTTATGTATCTAATTATTCAATAGTTACTAAAGTAAAGATGTATTTTCTCTCAGTTTGTTTTCTGGGAGAAAAACGCCGGGTAGACCACCTATTACTTTTATTTGGAGTGTTTAATGACCATAGATGTATTTTATTGTTATTAAGTTATTAATTATATGTATTTAATTACCCTATGAGGATCAATCTTTCATTGGATTATGATCGCAATGTTAGTAAAGTTGAATGAGAATTATTCCTCAATTTTCAATCCTTTAAATAGTTGTTATGTCATGCACCTATATTCTTTTATGTGGTATATATACATCCCCTTTAATTATTTATATCATGAATCAAATTATTTTATTGATATATTATGATTTTGGTAATGTGGATATTTTTAATTGAACTTTGATTCATTATTTCCAATGTGGTAGGATATTGTTTCTCAAATCTAATTGTTTATTGGGTTTGTTTATAATTATACTTCAATTTATGTAATATTATGATCCATATCTCAAAAATTATAATGAAATTTATGATCCAATGGTTATTCATGTTATATTTATGTGATAGTTTCATTTTTATACTCATTGTTGAATATTATAATAAAGGAAATGTATTTATGAATATGAATCCTTGTTTCCCTCACTGATCGGAAATCTATTTTCACACAAAACAATGTTATCTATCATTGATTTAAATAATGTTCAAAATTTATATTATTTTATTCTGATATTTTTTACAGATTTTTTATTTAAACAAAGTCAAAGTAATATTCATGTCATTTTCTAATATAACACCCACTTGCCTCTTATAGAAAATATAAAAGGATCCTTTATATTATCTTGTATGACATGGAAACAATTAGCTACCTCATAGAATGGTCATTTCAATGAATCCAAAATTAAATGATTTCCTGATTATTTATAAATAAAAAAATTCTATAAATGAATTATTTTTTTAAAATATTTTTTTAAGAGGACTAGATATTTTATATAAGATACCTTTAAATTAATCATTCAAAATTATTTTGCATATAATATTAAATCCATTGGTGTTTTTATTTATTTACAACGGATTTTATCCAACGGTACCATTAAATTTTTTTCCTTGTATGATTTTTTTTTATATAATGGTGTTATTGAAAACTATTTCTCATTCACGGGTAATATAATTCTGAGATCTATTTCTCTTCTATAGGTTATATACTTATGAAAGTAGATTCCTGTCATTGGATATTATATAATGATTTTATTTTGAAATCTATCACTTTTCCAAAGGTCGGTATATTATTAAATTTTAATGATACCCATTTCAATTCATGGTTTATGATATATATTTTTTTGATCATATCATAAAAATGTGTTTCATTTCTTTATATGATGGGTGGGACCTATATCTCCCTTTAATAAAATATGTAAACATTTATCTCATGAGACAAACATTGATGGAATTAGGAATTGACTCAGCTTAGTAATACACTACTATAATTGTATGTGAACTTGGTATAGTAATGAATTTCTTGAATGGAATGATAACATGGTTCAGTAATATTGGTCTAGAATGGGATGTGAACTAATTTCAGTAATATATGGATAGAAGGATAATTAAACTGAGATCAGCAATACATGGTTGAATGGGGATTCAATATGATTTTTTTAATGGAATTCATTAGCTATGCTAGCCTTAGATGCAATCCCTGAAAAATATGTAATGATTTTATATTCTTAGGTGTATGCTAAATAGTCCATGTATTACACCAATGTTATTCTCACATCAATTATTCATTTTGATCAATTTATGATTCATATTTTATAACTTCCAATCATTTTCACATTTCCCATGGTTATGGTCATTGATATGAAGGGATTTATATTATAATATTATTCTAATGTTTTATATCATTATATACATGTAATGATTGCATATATAAATTATTTACCTGAAATGAGCAGCTGAGATCTCCCTTTATTATGATTAATTCTCCCAATATGTGAAGAAAGGTTTTATAAAGGGTTTCCAAATTTGAATATCTTTATAGGAAACATTTAAGATCTTCCAACAAGTTATAATATATTTTTTTAGAAGATTCAAAAGTCACTAAACTATTATGGTGATCATACATAAGTTTTATTAATATAATTAATATTATCAAAAAATAATGTAATATCCTCGTATATTAGGCCAGTGTAAATATAGAAACCATAACCATATTATAATGGCTAGAACCATTGAACTAAATCATGCATGATATGTGGAACAATTGTCACTCAAATATTACATTTTAATAAGAACTATTAATAATTTTAATATTACAATTAATATTGGAATGAAATATTTTATGTTAGATATGAATATTGTTCTATAATAAATGTATAAAAAACTATATAAATTATTTAGGTGTTTTAATGTATGTGAATCAAGGCATGACTTTGGGGAATGGTTTGTCCGAAAATCTCATTTTAAATATGGAATTTTTAATATTGAATATGCTTTTTTGAAAATAAATGATATTTATATATTATAGACAGTTTTATTCTCCTATAGTTATTCTAAAAATTTAAATGAATAGTCATATTTTCCAATAATTGTGACATATAATGATCGAGAAAAACTTTTCATGAAAAAATTAACCTAATTACTCATTGGTAGATGACCTTATATTTCAATGATCGTATATTTAAAAAAATGTTCTTTTGAATGATACAATTCTTGATTAATTTAATTTTCAATAATATTTGAATTTATTTTCCAGGGTTCTAATATAGATTTTATTTCATTTTTCGAATGGGTTATTTGTGATTATTTTATATAGTTGTTTAAATTAGTCTTTATTTTAATATTTACACTTGAACAACTAATTCCACCATCATAAAAAATTTACTAATCAGATAATTAATTAAATATTTCAATGATTATTTTCAAAAGAAATATTTTTCTCAATATTCAGATACATGATTTTAATGATATAAAAATAAATGGATATTTTTTCATGTTTTTAAAAGATTTTTTCAAGGGATATTTAAGAAGAATTCATTATCTACGTCATCATAAAAAAGGATGGTTGTGATTCTCCGGAGATATGATTTTTGGATACCATAAAAATTTATTTTTTATATAGATTATGGTGATAATGATTAACATGTGATTCCAGTATGAATGGCCCGAAGGTCTTCAATTTTATTGATTTTTGATAAATCCCCTTTCAAGGGATGAGTGGGAACCCTTACAAGGCTCATAGGCTGAGAGATTACATAGCCCGTAGGCTTAGGAGATTACATGACCCGAAGGTCTTCAAGAATTCAACCAGACTATCTACAAGGAACTGCCGCTCCCTAGCATCTGCATCTTGATAGTAGCTCTCCACCATTGCATGACCATCTGGCTAGGCTTCTCGTACACGCACAGGATGGTTCTGATGGAATATCCATACCCTCTAATTCTGATAATCCATTTGGCTCTACTCTAGTGAGTGCACCTGCTCTGAATCCTCATCTGGGGTTGCTCCATTTTTGTATTATGTTTGGGCCCTGCATTCATGTGGCCCGAAGGCCTTGGGGTGGACCTAAGGCCTTAAGGTGTCCCAAAGGCATTGAGAATCAACAGAACCGAAGGTATTAGGTGGCCCAAAAGCCTTGCAGGACCCGAGGACCAAACCGGTGGCCCGGAGGCCCAGATGGATGAATTGTTCCGGCTACTACAGTACCAAACAGTGCCTACTACAGTACTACTATGGTGCCCTCTATAGTACTGATACAGTAACCCAGAAATATGCCTCCCCCAAATTTGATATCGGGTCTCTTGTATGCACCTAGAGAGTCCTCACCACCTGTGCTGAGGATTTGTGATACATGTGATTCAATAATCCTTTTTCATGATCATGGGATCATATATTTATTATGAAATATTTATGAGTCACATTACTTTTCAATGGGATATTCATTGATGTATTGAAAAATTATATCTAAATACTTTTTTGACATATTATTATATAATGAAATGAAAACTGATGATATGATCTTGATGAATAAACAAATATTTTTTCATTATGTGAAGGTTGTGCAAGAATTATGT
This sequence comes from Viscum album, assembly GCA_963277665.1. Classification (NCBI taxonomy): domain Eukaryota; kingdom Viridiplantae; phylum Streptophyta; class Magnoliopsida; order Santalales; family Viscaceae; genus Viscum; species Viscum album. Next base: position 1,176,762,817 of record OY728166.1, on the reverse strand, counting down.
ATCCCACTAATTCATTGGGAAAATAATCATATCACATGAGATAATATAAACTCTAATAAGGGAGTGAACCAAGTCTAGTAAGGGACTATATCTATTATAATTCTTTTGGTATTGAGGCACAACTAAATAAATGATATAATATATTGTGAAAACACAAAACTATTGTAGTATGTATACTATTATATTTTTGGGAGTTATCATTGACTAATAAATAATAGAATTGAAATTAACTTAATAAAATATTATAAATTTCCTGTGATGAATGTATTAGTATTGAAATATTTATCAAACATGTAAATACATAGATAAATATTACATCTTTTTAGTTTGATACCCATAAAATTTCAAAAAAATCATTTGAGAATCATAATGTTATAGTACATTTGAAAATATAGTAACATAAAAAATTGATTCATATGTGAACTACCTCATTTAATACTATGTTCTTCACATCAATAACCCTTCACAAACATATCAAACAAAAAACCTTTCTTCACAACCTAGTAAAATGAATCCTAAGAATTGGTCAAATCAGATGACCAGTTTGGGAAACCAAGGGATATATCAACGATCACATAAGAATAACATGATCAAAATGGTATATGAACTTGAGAATATCAATTTAATAAATATACCCTACATACCATAGATCACAAACATGATAAATGTCATAAATCAAGGTAGTTCTTAAATATCAATCAAAATGGAATCCAAAGAATATATACGTGATATTATAAAATTTGAATAAGGTGCAGATTTGTTTCATAAACATGTATAATTAAAATCATTACCATAGTAGTCAAGACTAATTTATATGACTATCATAGTGGATTATGTTTACTCCCAAATCCATTGTAGTAACACTATTTTACATTCAATAAAATCATCATGGATTGGGATCACTAAAACAACCATTTTATAAGGAATGTTTTACTCCAATATTTATAACAGTTGAAAATGTCTCTTATAGAACTAGATTCACTCCCGATTTCAATATTGTTTATCTTATGAGATATAAATTGTTACCAAATTCATTAAAACCAGTTATATTTCCCACACGACATATAAAGAAAATAATACACATGTGTTACCCATGATCATAAAAGAATCATAATATCTGGGCCCATGGAAAAATTAGATTCATAAAATATTAATCATATCAAACCCCAATAAAATAATTGGCTTTCTTGAATATTTTTATCATATCATTATGCATATAAAAGAAACAGGTTTTATTCAAATTTTGGCATCATATATATAAACTATCCTAAAAAATAATATAGATGGTATCATTGGATCATATCCCACTTAATTATTATGCTACATCAAAGGATGTCATCTATGAAGAAGAATGATTTTGAATGATCAGTTCGAACATTTTTTGAATAAAATATCCTTTCCACATTGAAAAAATAGTTTTTTATATATTTAATATTTTCAAAGTCATTTTATTTACAAAATCCTTGGAAAATTTAAATTCTCTTTTTAATTATCATTTAATTTAAATAAAATAAAATGTCAAAAAATAAAACTATATTTCATATCATAGGTGACACAAAACACTGAGTTTAAACATCCAACGAGATATATTTCATTACAATTACTCTTTTCGATAACTTTGAATGACACACAACCAAGAGCCTAAATGACCCATAATATAGTATAAAATTATAAAAAATAAATATAATATATGATTTCGAATATTAATAACTAAATTTTAAAAATTATGTAAATTACCATGAACAAAAATTTGAATCATTTAAATAAAAATCAAATTTTATAAATATAACTATATATTTATATGAAATGGTTTAGTTTCACATTTTTCACATAATATAAAATTAAATTGAAAATTATCAAAAACAATTAATTATAAAAAAATAATTCTTGAAATATAAATATCAAATTATATTGCAGTGAGTTATTAGGATTTTTTAAAAACTACTATTTTCTGTTGAATTGTGAAAAATATTGATTTTTATTTAAAATTGCATTATTTTTTTATTTGTTTACAAGTTTAAATGATATTATAAATTTTTGTGAAAGAAAAAATTGGTGAATGATATTAATTTTCTGTAATTAAGGTCATGCTAATCAATTTCATGTTGAAATTTTTTTTCAAATCCTTCAATACTTATGATGAGTTTCTCTTTGCAAAACCACTTTTTTCATGTCTGTGTGTGTAATTTTAAATTAGATTCTTCCACTAATATAATTTGAATTATTTAAAATGGTTGAAATATTTTCAATAATAATAATTATTAATATTATATATTATGATAAAATTAATTTTTGACCATTACTTATTATACAGTGAGATTAAAAATTTATTTCCACAATGAAGCTAAAAACCGATTTACTTGGGGTTAAACTGCCAAGATAGGGGTTAAATGACCTAAAATCGTATACAAAACCAATTATATGGAAATATTTACACATTAAAACCTACAATGGATGATAATGAACTTTTTTTATTAAAAATCAATTATAAAAACATGGGTTTAATTTAAAAATTATAAAAAACAATGTATTTCCTTCATAACCCTTACAAATGGACTACCCCCATGATCCACTCATCACACATTAAAATAAATATTTATTATCTATCAAAATATTAGATAAAAAACATATTCCCTTCACAACATCTTATATATCTTTTTTTTCATATAAATCCATCATAGTAATTATTTTGGTGAAAAAATTATCAAGGTTCCTAAATAAGAGGTAACATTCTCAAAAGTGTTTTTATATTATATCTTCCTCTATATCCATAAAATATTATCATAAAATTATTATATAATAAAACTAGTATCTTCTATATACTATTTTTTATTTTATGTTAGTTACCTATATAGAGCTCCTCCTATAAAAAATTGAAGTAAAAAACACAGACCTTTTTTACAACAGAGTATGACCACACAAACCTATATAATTCATTTCCTATTACAAATTTCACGAAAAAATATAATGATATTTTAAAAAATTTCTATTATGTTTATGATACTATTAAAATTTTTAATTAATAATATCAAATCTAACTTATTAGATTTTAATCAGTTTATAAAAAAATAATACTGGTCATGTGTACAGCAAACAACCGCCTCACGAAGCGATGAGATGCGTTTTTGACCTATACATTAAATGAAATTTAATAAGAATAAATTATATAAATATATGATATATATTGGAAATGAAATTTATTATATAAAATTAATACATCTCACACTTTCTCACCCTTTCACCCATTAAATAATAATAACATCACTCGGTCGTATATACGACCGACCATCTCCATGAATTGATGTGATCAATTGACTAGGTAAAAATTTTATTAATAATAATATGTGTAATCAAAATAGGGATATTTATAACTTTATTATCAATATAGAGATAATTTAACTTTGTAATATTCATAAGAATGGGGTCTCCTATGAAAATAACACATGAGAAAACAAGGCAATTTACACCCAAAAGAATAAAACATAAGAAAATATTATTAAAGAAATACGTGATAAGATATTCATATGTAATATTTTATGAATGCGGTTATTATAGAAATTATTGACCGGATTAAACCCATTAGAAAAGAGGCTTAAATCACTATCAATTAAAATTAAGCATAATGTAGGGACATTATCTTATTTTCGCTTCATTGTGGAATATTCAAATGTTATATACCTACCTTATTTTATATGTTTTAAATAATTCCCATTCAACAAGTAATATCATGATCAATTAGAAATTAATTTGTCTTGATGATCTAAGTTGATTTATTTCATCTTTGATTATTTGACATTAATGTTACATGTGCTAAATATTTCCTAGCCTAATTTCATTTCATTTGGGTATATTGCTTCTTCGATGTCTTTGATATTATATGATTATCTCTATAATAGAATTTTAAAATATTATCTTTTATTTTCTCTTTATTTATATAGATTTAAAATTGATACAAATTATAAATGTATTTATTACTCCTCACTGTTATCAGTTAATATTTTTCGATGGTTTATTTAAATATTTCAATTTTATTGAGAATATTTATGCATGAATTTTTATTGTAGCTAATAATTTTATCATTGGATAATAACTGAATTTAATTATATTTTAATTCGGTTATTAATGATGATATGAAGTAATAGTAACATTTTTACACTCATTTATAAAAATAATTTTTATGAAATAATTTTTATCAAAATATGACATCATCTATCTCTATTATTGAAAATTCTTTAACAACATAATCAATGTTATGTAATCCTATACTAAAAATAATTTCTTTAACTATTTCCCAAATGAATTGTAAATTTAATTTTAAACCATTTTAAATTTTTTGAATACTTTTTAAATGGAATACTTATGTCATATTCAAAAAAGGTTACGTTTGGATTTGACTGAAAAAGTGAAAGTAATATATGTTTTAACATGTAGAACTTAATATAATTTCCAACTATAAGGACCACTCAATGTTTTAAATGTTATTTTATATCATTCAATGTATATATTAAGATTATTTTTTTCTAAAAAAATTATAAACATTTAAAATATGAAATTTGATTATATTGAATAAAAAATTAAATGGTATTTTAAAAATAGATTTTTGTTGTTAATTTATTTCTTTTACATTAAAATTTTAACAGTTTTATTTTTAAAATGTTATTTTAAATTTACCACAGTTTATTTTCCTAAAGGTTTTTTTAAAATTTATTTTCATTGAGTTTCTATTCATAAAATACTACTCCCTCTATACAACATATTATTCATTATATGAATGATTAATTGATACTATCCTAATTTATTATATTGATTTCTTATGATCATTTTTTTACAAGGAATGAATATAAATTCAATTTATTTATTAATTTTTATTTCCTTTATCATTCCATTGATTTATTAAATTTACATTGATAATTGGAAATTAATGATTCCCTATATTTTAATTATAATTTATCATGAATATAATTTTCTGTCAAATAATATATCAATTTTACATATGGTGTTCCATATTTAATTCTTTTATCTGGTGAAATGTTTTTAAATAGGTATTCCTTACTCAATAAATATATTAATTAATAAGGAAAAAAATTAAATGAATTAAATCTATTACTTTATATTGGATGATTTATTTTAATATGAAATGATAGGTGTTGGATAGAATTATATATACCATTAATTAATCTTTGTTATCATTATGGGAATAAGTAATGTTGCATTTAATGGTTCTTTATCAATAGTTTTAAAATTCCATTTAAATGTATTGGATAGTCATGGTATCATTGTTCCTGATATCATTTCCTATAATTACGAATTTTCTTCAGTAATAATTAAGTAAAAATTATTAATGTGATTTTCAAAATGATATTTTTTATGAATGCATTATATTTTTTTAAGAATAGATAAGATATATTACTGATCAAGGTAACTGGGCCTACAAAGCCAATCAGGAAACGAGTCCACCCAACAATGATCACAAAAATAATTCCCAAAAAGATCCAAATTATGAGCTTCTATATTCCCTCCTCACTTGATAAAAGAAATTTGCACGTAGCAAAGCCTTTAGTTAATGACCAGATCATCCTCAAGATAAGTCCATATGGTTGAGATGCATCATCCTTTGAAGCTAGAAAGTTTACCACCTTGAGGCAGTCAGATTCTACCAAATCCTTGGGCCTATTTTTTGAATGGGAGAAAATGATCCCATGTAGGATGGTAGAGGCCTCCGCCACCACATGGCTCCATGAGAAAGGCACAACCCAGAACTGAGCTTCCACAATATGGCCAAAACTATTATGAGCAATGAGTCCAATACCAACCCTCAAATTAGTTGAGACAGAAGCATCTGTATTGATATTGAGGAAACCCTCAGGGGGGGATACCTAAAAGGAGCTGGCTACCAAGTGTTTCCCAAATGAGGCACTGTTTCATTATTCTTCCAACTGGTCATCCATTCCCTAGCCTTATCCACCTAAATATGATCATGGGTCACTGTCATTTGGAAAATGCGATCATTTCTTAGATTCCACACTAACCAAGAAATTGTGCAGATCAACACCACCACTCTCGGTACAAGAGAAGCCACCCATTTAACCAGATTTTGGACCAAACCAATTGAAAGATCAAACATCAAACAAAAATCCAGTTTCCATTCCTTCCACACACCTTCCAACCCATGATAGGAAATAATTGCATGCAAAGGGGATTCTACCTCTTGGAGGCACAATAGACAGGTGTCATACTTTTCCAAATGTTTTCGCACCAAAAAGTCACGATTTGGGAGAACCCCAGAGCAATCCTACTACTAGAAAAATTTCACCTTATGGGGGGCAGTGAGCGCCCAGATAATCTTCCATCAATTATCATGACTTTTTGGAGCCCCTCCTTGGACCAGTGTTTTTTTACCCGAGCGGACATAATATCGTCCATGAGAATCCTTAGTCAAGCAAGGCTGGTCACTGCCCATCCCTGGTGTGAGAGGAATACATAAGATGAGTTGACGGTCAACCTCATTTGACCAGCTGAAATATTCACGTTATACGAGCCCTCATTAAAGTCATTGATCAGATACCACACCCTTGCATCTTTTAAACCCAGAACAATAGTCGAAGAGACCTTACGGTTAATGCCATTTTCCATTCAAGAGTCCTTCCAAACATGAACATTATTCATGTCATCAATTCTCCAGACGTATACCATGTCATGAAGGGATTTTGCTCCCCAGATGCTTCTCCACAATAAACTCAGCGTTTGCCCCAACTGGGCATGAATGTAGTCAAAATGAGGGAAATATTTTGCTCGTAGGACCTTTGGGAATTGGGAACATGGATGGGAGAGGATTCACCATACTTGATTTTCCAGAAGATCCTTGTTAAAACATCTGAGATTCCTAAATCCAAGGCCCCCACAAAATTTTGAAACACACAGCTTCTCCCAGGACATCCAGCGTGAGTTATATTTCCCCCCATAAGAGCCCCACCAAAAATTGGCCAATCTAGAGTGGATATTATTGAAGAGAGTTTCCAGTAATTTAAATAGAAACATAGCATTATAAGGGATTGCATGGGCCACTAACTTCAATTGAACACCCTTAACTGACTTGTAAATATTTTTTCTAGACCAAAGACAAATCATATTATCCACCCTGTCCATAATTGAGGTAAACACTATTTTCTTTGACCTACCAACAAGGGTCAGAAGGCCAAGGTTCATAGGATGCTTCTCAACCAGTGAAAAACCACACATTCTCTATATATCCTCTATCTTTAATTGTGGTATGACTTTACACAAAATATAACTCAGATTTCGAAGGATTAAGAATTTTCTTAGAAGCCCTTTCTTACAGATTGATGATATGCAACACTGAACTCCATTCTTGAGGGGTAGCACATGCATAAACAAGGCTATTATCTGCAATGAATCAATGGTAGATAGGGGGAATTTCTACATACCTTAGCACCACAGATAATTCCTAGATCCACCACCTTCAAATGGAGGTGAGAAAAAACATCATCCACCGGAATGAAGAGATAATGTTACAGGGGATCCCCTTGTCTCAAACCTCTCGACGGTTTGAAGCTCACTGAAGGGGCCCCATTAATGTTAATTTTGTAGGAAACATACATAATGTGATTCTTGATTTTAGAAACCCATCTCATCCCAAAGCCTAACATGTAGATGACAAGTTCATGAAAAGGCCATTCAACTCTGTCATAAGCTTTAATCATATCAAATTTCATTTCCATGATACCTCTCTTAGAAGAGGAATGAGTTTTCATAGAGTGGAATACTTCAAATGTGATGGAAGAATTAACAGGAATAGATCTATTTGAAAAAAAAATCACTTTGATTATCAGAAACAATCAACGAGAGGATGTCCCTAAGTCTAGTAACCAAGATTTTGTAGAAAATTTTGCAAACCACATTACACAGACTGATTGGCCAAAACTCTGAGTCTTTCTATGGGAACTGAGTTTTTCATATAAGAGTAATAAGAGTTTCATTAAGGGATTAAAGAGATGATCTTCATTCCCACACCTCCTTTATTAGGGCCACAACATCAGGCCCAACGATATGCCAAAAACGTTTAAAGAATAGAGCATGAAACCCATCATGCATTGGGGCCTAGGTAGAGTTAATAAGATGCAGAGCATCAGAGATATCTCTTTTTAACTGACTATTCATATCTTCCGTAACAAACTTTTTGATGCAACTAGTCATACCTGTAAGAGTGTTGATTCATTCCGCTTCATAGAGTTTGTTGAAAAAATTCAGGATGATGGAGAGAATATCCCTGATATCAAGAACAACACTCTCATTGGAATCCTCCAGATGCGCGATATGATTTTTCCTTCTCCGTGCAGACACTCTGTGGTGAATGTATTTGGTATTTTGATCACCATCTCTGATGTGAGACTCTCTTTCCCGATGAAAAAAGAAACCCTTCTTCTCCCTCAGTGCTGCATTAAGATTCTTTTCTACAATGGAGATATTTTCAAGAACATAGGCAGAACAAGGAGAAGACTGGAGTCACTTTACGGGAGTCTCAGCATCATTAATGTGTCTATCAAAGTCTCTGAACCTTATTGGGCTCCACATATGTAAGAAATATGTCGTATTGTGGATATTAGACATGATACACCGATTCGGTCCATCCCATGCTTCTTGGAACACCTTTTTACAGTTGTTTTCATGGAGCCACATACTTTCAAATCGAAATATTCACACAAGCCTCCTATGTTTCCCTTGAGAGAGTTTTTACAAGATCATTGGAGAGTGGTAAGAAGAGATAGGGGTAGGTGAACAATAGAGAAGGCATGAAAATGAGAATTACACTCATCATTCCCAAAAAATATATACATTTATGATAGATTTGAATATGTGGTGATAATGAATGAACTAGGCCAAAACAAAGGTGTTCCATTTTAAAAAAAATCATAAATGATTGGGAGAATGGTTAATGTGTTGAATATAATTTCATAAATAAGTGAATTTCTAAGAAGGGATGTTGATTATGATGGATGAAAATAAATATCAACCTAAAGATACATTTATATATTATTTGTATTAAATGTTTTAACCTTGGAATTATCCTTATCAATAATATATTATAAAATATAACCCCTATAGAAAGGTACTAACAATGTTGAAATATAATTTTTGATGTATTTATGTATTTATATTCTATAATTATATTTTTGATTTATTTTTACCAATGGTACTTCTCATGAATCATTTAAGGATTATGTTTAATTTTACAACCATATATTTCTTCATTAACTAATAAATTATGGATACATTTAGGGGTTCTTTAGTTTAATAATAATTAGAAGTTAAAAATCGTAAAAATACCTTTATAGTTATCATGTTTCATGAGTGATCTGTGATTATTGAAATTTTGGGAGATATTTAAGGTAATACAACCAATTAGATTAGTATATTTTTAAGTGAAATGATTATTTAATGAATAACACACTTACTATTATAGAAATATGATCAAATGTATTGGTATACTATATGTCATTTCGTGTCAATAATGTTGATGTAATTACATATTATTACACACTGGGAATCATATAAAATTTATATTAATAGGGTTTCAAAAAATGGATAAGTACCATGTTTGGTGACAACATACTGTATCTCGTACGGCTATGTGGCTTGAACCCACATCTAAATGGAGAAAGGGGTTTAACATAAAACACTATACTATATGTTATTTTAGTTAATATTTCATTGGTTTTACATAAATATTTTAATGAATAAATATTAATGAAAAACCAGTGGTGTTACTATTGAGTTTTAGAAATAAACATATTAAATCAGATAACATGTTCAAACCATATTAATTTTTTAGAAAATGGTAAGATATAGTAAAAAATAATTGTAAAATTATATGGATATTAATATTGGTAAAAAGTTAGTTTTTTGTCTTTTAAGGATAAAAAATGAATTTTCTGTTATTAATATATTAGTGAAAGTGATGAATTTGAAATTTATTGAAAGAAATTGAAAACGATAGAAATTTGGTTTTGAGAAACACATGAAATAAATATTTTTCATTATATTCTTTGAAAAAAAGAATTACTCATCTTTAAAAAAAGGTTCCAGAAATAATAAATTTCTCATAGTACCTATGTATCAGATGAATAAAATGATATTTTAAATAGTTATTGAATTATGGGTTTTAGGTCCTTAACATTTCATTGATTATTCCCAATCCTCTGATCATCGTTCTATAACATTATTTATAATTATTTATTATTTTCATAGATTTATTTATCTTCAAAAAAAAATATTTAATCCTACATGGAATCCTAGTTATGTGTTATTACTTATGACCTTTTTATTTACCACTATCTTTTTTATAAGGAGGTTGTTTTATATACCATTTTGAATGATTTGTTTTCAATAATGGTATTTCCAAATTTCAAAATCATTATTACCAAGATTTACTTTAAATTATTTGGACATAATTTATTAATTATTGTTAGAATGTAACACCACCATATTTTAAAATAGGAACTTCTTATTTTAAGGAATAAGTGAAATGTAACATCAATATATAATAAACACGGAGATATATATCATTAAATATAATATTTTTTAGAGATTAAAAAACACACAATAATGATAACAACTGAACTGTAACCTACTGTAATATTATAACCTTGATTTTTAATTCTTGATTCTTAATTGTAATAAAGAAATTATTTAAAATATGGTTACTTTTATTATTGATATATGTATAACCATTTAAATGAAAAAGAAATCATATCTGAAAACCTATATTTTTATAATAAATGGTTTTGTCACGCATTGTTCACATATTTTAAAATTAATATTAACCACATCTCGAAATCAATTTTAATAAAATTAAAATAATTTTCTATGTCAGCATATCAAAATTATCTTTAGTTGTTTTCTGTAAATTTGATTGAAAGTTTTCATTTATCAATGATTACTAAAAATATTGATATTTATTGAAAAAATACTTTCTATTTAAATAATAATAAATAATAAATTATTTTTTATCATTTTCAAATTAAAATTTTACAAATAAAATTAATTTTTTAAAAGTTTAGGTAATTGTAATTATTTTAATATTGATTTTTCATGTTAAATACATCCCCATATATGAAAATCATATCTTTCGAAACCTGCTTTTACATCACATTTAAGGGTATAATCGAAAATTATGTTATACTTATTTTGTAATAATTTTTTTTAAAAAAATAGTAATTTTTATTATCATAATGTATATTATAAAATTATTTGATATTATGGTTTCCTCATAATTAATTTTAATGAATTTTAAAAAAAACTAATGCAGTTTATCAAAAAAACATATTTATTGCGGGTAAACTGGAAAGAAAATTGTTTAAAATACCTACAAACTTGTACAAAACCAATTTTTTTACATATAAAAAATTTATAACCTCTAAATTGATCTATTAATAAATATTAATTTTTTTATGATACAAATGTTTTTGTAATCAAATCATTTAATAAAATTCATCTGTATCCTCTCTCCCACATATAAATGGCCACTCATTCTCCTGCCTTATTCAAATAACCAAACCACATTTTCTTAGAAATTACCTTCCAAAATAAATTCCTTATTCCATTAAAAACATCCATGGTGAATTTTTTTTCATAAAGACAACCATGAAAGGATTTTGTTTGTGAAGTAATGATGTATTTTTCTAAAGAAGAGGTATCATTCATAAACGGATATTCTTATTTTTTTCTTTGTCCACTTTGTTCAAGTATTTTTAAACCATGATTTCATAATAACCTTCGTATATTAAATATTAGTATATGTTATTATATCATTTTTATAATCTATATACATTTACAATTCTCACAAATGGGAACAGAAATTTTTGATCATGTGTACAAAGGACTACTGCCTCATGAACTAAGGACTACTGCCTTATGTGTACAAAAGACTACTGCCTCATGTGTACAAATGACTACTGCCTGATTTAGTAATGTGATTTGTTTTATCTTATACATTAAATAGAATATAACAATTCCATGATTTATTAGTGTCTTTAATATTTAGGACTTATTATATATTATAGGAAATTAATATATAACCTACCTTTTATCATTTCATTCATTATGAAATTTTAACGCCACCCATGCCAAAGTATAACCTACCATCTCCACATGGTAATGTTATCGATTTCCATATTCCAATATCAAATATGGTAAAAAATCATCTAATAACAAAATATATATTTATAACATTAAATTTTTTTTTCTTATGAGGTTATTATTTAATATTATAAACAATCAAAAATTTGATGAAAATACATGCTTGAGAAAACAATATAGTTAACTCCTGTAATAATATAACTAATTAAATATTATTAAACAACATGTGGCACCTTTTTTCATATATTATATTATGTAAAAATTATTCTTGAATAAATTAATGAAATTATAAAATCCATTATATATGAGGAATAATAATTTTCAATCAAAATAATGTGTATTGTAAGGAACATCGTCTCAATTTCTCTTCATCGAGGCATGTTGAAATATAATGAACTTATGTTCTTATATATGGTGTATTTACTACTCCACTGACTTGTAATATCATGATCAGTTATAAATTAATGGTATTTTTTGTTCCAATTTGATCTACTCGATCCAAGGATACTTGACTTATAAATATTGAAGTGGTAAATAATTTCATAACTCAATTTCTTTTTATTAGGTTATATAAGGTCTTCATTATCATTAATATTCTATGATTTTATATGTAATAGAGTTTGAATATATTTTTTTATGTTTAGAATTTTTTATGTGGAGTTTAATTTTTAAAATATAGTATATTCATTGACTTATTTTCGCTTTTTTACATTACCATATTTTTGCAGGATTCATTCATAATATCAATTTAATCGAGATTATTTTTTCATTATTTTCTTGTGATGCAATTTTTTTGAACGTTCGATAATTAACCAATATGGTATTATTCAAATCTAGTTATTATTTATTTTTGAATATAATAGTTCCATTTTTCCACTCATGGGTACTTGAAATATTTGATATTTTTTTTCTGAAAATGTGAGTTAGTTTCTCTCATTGCCTGAAATTTGCATTCATCAAAATCCATTATTTATACAAATGTTTTAAATGGTTTTAAAACATGTAAAAATAATTTAATAAATTAATTTTTTACAATTTTATTATTTTTAATAACATCAATTAAATGAATCATAATTTATTTATAATAACAAGTCACAATTATGTTTTAATGAAAATTTGAAAGAAATATTCCATTCAATGTGTATGGAATGAAAATATTTTTCCATCGTCATAAACCCTTAATCTTTTAAAAAATATTTTATAAATTTTAAGTGTTCTTTGAAGTATATTTTTTGTAATACTTAATTTGGTTTTTTTAAATGTCATTTTCAATATGAAATTATTATTTTCCTTATGACTATTTGATGGATATACTAATGGAATATCAATTCATCAATGATGATAACCCATATTCTACATATGGTTCGCTTAGGTTATGTTGTATTGGTTGTGTACCAAATCATTATTTCGATGGTTTATGGTCATTTTAATCTAGAATAGTATTAACATTAACTTTCTTTACTTGTTTTTGATGTCATTAGCATTTCAATGAAATTATCACTTTTTTATAATCATTGTACATTAACTATCCTATAAATATCAATATATTTGTTTCATATATATTTTTATTTCATAAATGATATATCATTTTAATATATTGTTCCCTATATTTAATGTTATTTTTTATCTATTTAAATATTGATAAATATGTATTCTTTTCTAAATATAGATATTTGATGATAAATGGAATTGTTCCAGAATTATATCAATTATTTGATATATGGGGAATTATTTTGAAATTCTTTGATGTTAAAGGATCACAATTATGCATCCCTTTGATGCATCGGTATTCTAATAATTAGAATTAGTAATTTAGAAATAAATGGGTTTTTACTTGCTGTAGCAATCATTATTTTAATGGTATTGGAAGTAGAGATATCATAATGTTTGTGTCTTGACCCACCTTCGCCAAGATGAGGAAAGGGGAAACAAACAACCTGACCCTTCCTTCTTCATGTTGAATGAGAGATAATGACCCACCAAGTCCCACAATTTATATGCCCCGACGTGATGCCTAGCACCAAGGGTATACAATCACAAGTAATGAGGAAGGAATTTCCCTTTTTATCAAACAAGATTGGTATAGAATCCGGTTAATACCGAAAACCTAAAAGTAATTGCAAAGAAAAGGGCTACAATAAAGCAAGAAACTCCATTGGAAAGTACCAAAAGAAAAGAAAATAAACAATGATGACTGCCCTGAAGCCCAAGCTAGTAAGGTCCGACACAGCCCTCAGTGTCCCTATAGAAACCTGAAAGCAGTTTCAAATATGTAGGGGTAGAATACATGTATAAAAAAATGGTAAAACCAAAAGCTCTCATGTACAAGTGGTGAGGCATTCAAATGCCCAGTGAGGAAAAGAGATAACCAATGCATCTAGCACAGAAACTATCCAGCCAGGTCCACCAAGGAACAATCCCCAAATAATGGAAGTTTGGTAAAGTAATAGTAACTGAAAATAAATATTTGGGTACCCCTCATGGCTTTCCCACTAGTTATATAGGACATCCTACGTATCATTCATCCCCCACAAATCTCACTAAAGTCCAACATCCTCCCCAACAACAACCTTATGGGACACCACAAAACTTCCCACCCACACACACATGTGCAACCAAAACTACACACATCCCCTCACGCAGAAACCTAGCACAAAATACCCACCACCATGCACGAAGACACCCAGGACATAAAAACTACTACCATGAATGAAGACAACTTGGCGTAATCTTGAAGACGCTTGGGAAAATATCTGGCCCGCACACACCTGGGTCAACCACCATAACACACCCTACCCAAAGGGTCTTGGGCCCTCTTGATCGTTAGGTTGTCAGAGTTTTCTCAAACTGTCATTGGATACCTGGGAGAGGGAGCATAAAGGAGATAATGAATAGCCACTCATAAGAATGTTGGGAAAAAACCTCCCCCATGAGATGGGGGTTCTCGGCATAAAGTGCCCAATGTGGGTGGGGTGCGAATAAGAAACACAAGAACAAAAATTATATATATAATTGAACAAGAACTCAACCCTACATAAGGGATTCGGAACTATCCCATACTCAAACACATTCATTATTATCCCTACATAAAAATAAATAATATCCAAAACCAGAGCACAACCAATTTCTCGAAAAAAAAATCCATAGTTATACCCTTTCCCATTATCGTGTTCAAGTGATTACTTTTACAAAAATTAAGTCACTACCAGGAAACTAACAAGCATAACCATAAGAAAAAAACAATGACTGAAGGGAAAATATCCAAGTAGTAATTTAAGCATTCACACCTAGTTATCTTGTAAAGTCACAACAACAAAAAGGATTTTTGAGACCCTCAAAGTAATAGAACTAAACCAAGACTGAACATAATGCCCCACATGTTCATAGATCCATGAACCAACAACTAAAAAATATGGGACCCCATATCTATCCACATCAACCCACAAGCATCAATCATAAAAACAGTGCATATATGGAAGAACGGATCAAGGGAGTTTTTCTGATTTAACCACACCATTTATCTAGTACCTTTATTCCATTTGGTAAACCTTGGTAATCACACAAGGATTCTTATTCATTGGGAATCCATTTAATCTTTTGAGTTTACATGATTAACAAGTTTCCATGATACAACAATAAATTTAAAGCACAATCCAGAAAATAGACATTAATTAGTGTGCATGAAATACCACCAACAAACACTATTTTCAGTGGGAATAAGCCCCTTAAATTGACAACATAAAATAGAAGATAAATTAATATAAGAGAAGCATCATCATTCACAACCCTTCATTATTTAAAAGTCCATTTATTTTCACCTTGAAGGTTTGGTTTCATCTACATCTTGATTAAATCATAATCAAGCCCACCATTCATGACACACAGTAAAGAGAGACGAACTAAAACCCTACTCAGATGATATACGATTGGATTTTTATCCTTGTATCATTAATTGAGGATTCCCATCTCATAGGAAAAGAAAACTCTAAGGATTCAAGGATGAGTGGGATTTTCTCTAGCTCGGGTGTACAATTATTCTCTAGAGTATGTCTCTAGGAAAACGAGAAACCAAATAGAAAAACGATGAGATCATCTTGGCATAAGAAAAGGTCAGATCCGAAATTCGGGGAGATGATTTCGTAGTACATGAAGTCAGATCGTGGATTGACCATGCATTTTGGATGATTCACACATTGGGATTTATGGTTATTTAATAATTATCCTCAGTGATTGTGGAAATATTGACTAGGAGTTAATAGATATCTTCTATATAGAGAAAAACCACGTAACATGGGTGAATCTGGAAGGCATAGATAATGGTGTGACACTGAGGAAAAAGGCCATAGGTTTTGGAAATTGAAGGGTTTTCCGACTCTTGGGGGTTCAAAACATCATTTATTGGCATAGAATGGATTTGAAAAGGGTTTTAAAAAACATTTATATCAAAAGATATGTTATGGGGTAGAACAGGAAAAAAATTAAAAACTAGGAAAACTTTTGACGAAGTGTGGGACACCGTTCACAGAGACACTATAATGGTTCCACCATAACAAATCCACTAGTTCAGCGGGACACCGTAAGTGGTGCCACTATTTTGGTGTGCAACCGTAATGGTGCCACTGTCATGGTAGCTCTATCACAGTACAACCTTCAAAAAACCACTATCATGGCACCACCATCACGATGCCACCTTCATAGCAACACTCTCATATTACCCCTTGACTGGTGTCCCTAAAATGGTGCCTCAAATTCGGAAAAAGAATTTTTGGAAAACTCCTCAGAAAAAATCCATGTGACACCATCGAACACTATATACACTGGATTTTTACAAAGGAAAGACTATGAAAAATGGGGTTATTAAACCAGGTATCTCTCAAACTATTCTCATCCCTGAGAATCCTATAGTAAACAAGAAGAAAAGATAGGGGTCGGAAAAACCACACTATAATATTCCTCTTAGGGACAAACCACTATAGATTTTTTCAAAATCCAGAACAAACCTTGACATTCATGAGTATCTCTCTCACCCAACTCTTGATCAACTATAGAAACACTATGAAGACACACAAACACACAATTCATACCATCTAGATATATGGACTAGGTAGTTCCTCCCTCCATATCAATATATTATCCACTTTGGATGGAACTAACTCACCCGCACGGGTGTAATCACATCCACTTTAATGCAACTTGATTAAAAATAGGGTTCTCCCCTCTCCATAGTCAAGAATTTTCACACATTCAGAGAATAATGGAAAAACCCATCTCATGGTTAACAAGGTCAAGCATTACATCACAGTAAAGTACAAGAAAACTCAAGACATCTCTGAATACTGAGAATGAATCTATGCCTCCCATTCCCAGGTACTCTCCTCAAAGCCACCCGGCCTTGATAACACACGATCGATGGGAATGTTTCATCAACGAAGAACCTTCTCTTCATGATCCTCGATCCACACTGGTCTCTACAAGAACATTTCATAATATTTGATATATAGTGTTCCCTAGTTGAGGACATTTGAGTCATCGTGTAGAAACCAATGGAGTTGAGACACATGGAAGACTTCATGGACCATCTATAGCGGTGGTGGTAGTATCGGCCGAGAAGCCACTTTTCCAACTTGCTGCAACACCTCGAAGGGTCTAACGTACATGGGATAAATCTTACTCCCCCTACCAAGTCATTATTTTCGGTGTCGAGGGGAGACCTTTAAGAACATGCGGTCACTGACCTCAAACTCCCAGGATCTCCTCCTATTATCAGCATAAAATTTCTGCCTATCATGGTCGACATTAATCCACTCCAATATATGCTGAACCTTCTCTACCATGCTTTGCACCACCTCCATCCAAAAACACCTACTTCCCCAACCTCTGTCCAAAACATGGGTGAATGACATGGTCTTCCATACAAGTATTCTACTAGAGACATGACAATGGTAGATTGATATCTATTGTTGTAGGAAAACCCTACTAGTGCCAAGTGTTGTTCCAAAAATCCTCCAAAGTCCAAAAAACATTCCTGTTTCATTTCATCCAACGTATGGATGGTCCTCTATTTCTTACCATCTTTATTGTATAGGAAAGTAATAATGAGGCATATCTGGGTTCCAAAATCATGTTACAATCTTTTGTAGACTCGTGAAGTAAATCATGCATCCTGACCTGGGACTATGGACCCTAGAACACCATGAAACCACACCACCTCGTCTGCATACCGCTATGCTAAGATATTCACAGCACTCAACTCCGTGATTTCTAGGGCATGAGCTAATTTAATCAGCTGGTCCACCACTACCTAGATAACTGGATTGCCTCCTAGAACCATGGGTATTCTAGAGATAAACACCATTGATATAATGGTCCACGTCCACTAAGGGACATCTAAAGCCTATAACAGACCTCCTGGGATGCGATGTCCAGCCTTCACCGGTTGAAACATGAGGAACTTTTCCGCAAACTTCGCTACATATCGCTTCACCCCTGGCCACCAAAACTAACTCGTCAAGCCATGGTATGTCTTGTTAACTCAATGGTGTACCTACATGGGTGAGTTATGGAACTCAATGATAACTCTCTCGTGAATTTCCATTGGGACAAACAACGTTCCATAAAACATCATCCAATTTTAACCATATGTTGGCCATCCATCTGGAGAATTTCCCTAGCTAACATGATCAGGCATCACATCAGCCTATAATTACACCCACTAAGACTCCTCCATTTTTTATTTCAAGGAAGACTGCACAGTCATATGGAATAGATATCATCTACCATCATGCACTCCCATGATCATATGAAAAGTATCCAACTCATCCATTGTATACCAAGCATCTGCTAACTCCAAAACCACATCCTTCCGCGAATTCATGCTTAAGGCATCAGCCACCAAGTTCCCCTTTCCTAAAGTGTAGGAGATCATAATGTATTATTCCTGATGAAACTCCATCCTCCATCGCTACTACCTGTTTAGGTCTTTCCGTGAGAATACATAACTCAATATCTTGGGATCTGTGATGACCAAGACTCTTTCCCCAAGGTTGTAATTCCACCATATCCCCAGCATGAACACAACTATTGAAAGATCTACGTTATTTGTGGCAGAGTTATATTCATGTTGAAGTAAAATATTATTCCCCTGAGAGATCACTGCCAACTGATACATCAGAAGACACATAAATCCTAGACCACAAGCATCATAAAACACTTCAAGCATTACCCCTTCATCTGGAAACCTCAGCACTGGGGCACTGATCAGCTTCTTCTTCAGATGACTAAAGGCTTCCAAGGAGTACTCAGTCCAACCATAATCCAGATCTTTCACGGTCATGGATGTAAAATGTTTTGAAACTCAAGAAATGTCATCAACATACATCCGGTAGTAACCATCTATACAAGGAAACAATGAACCTATTCCATGTTCTTAGGCGTTTTCCAATAAACAACCATATTTCCCTTCGACGAGTCCACTACTATTTTTTGATGGGACACCACATTTCCAATGAAGTGGACCTCTCATCTCTAAAACATGAACATGGACAACTTCATGTAGAGCTAGTGGTGTCATTGGACCTCCAAACCTATCCTTAGATTCTTGGATTGATCCTCCTATGATCTTTAGTAGATCGTGATGTCGTTGATAAACACGACTATGAACCAGTATAGATATTCATCGATTATGGAGGTCATGAGCCCCATGAACACATCCAGTACATTCATAACGCCAAACGACATGACCAACAACTCAATGTTCCCATATATGCAGAAGAATGTAGTCTTCAAGATTTCACCCTACTTCACACTCAACTGGTGACATCACGATCATGGGTCAATATTAGAGAAACAACCTACACCCTTCAACTATTGAAAATGTTTTTTGATCCCTGGGAGGGGGTAATATTTCTTGATTGTCACTAGATTTAGCATTCAATAGTATAGAAAGAGTTTGATATCATTTTCTACCTTCATTGTGAAAAAGATAGTAGAATACCATGGGGAATGAGCTCAGTCAGATAAAACCCTTCTTCATCAGGTTATCTTCTACGATATGCACCTCTTACAACTTAGAATGCACCATCTGCAATGGATCCATCAACATCAGACATGCATCGTTTTGAAATTATATTCCAGACTCAACATCACGTCAAGGAGGTAGAGTCACCAACTCTCTAGGGAATATGACCAGGAACCCACTGCAAATCCCTAGGACATCCACCATCTATCTATCATCTTAATCCACTAACAGGTCATCTAACAAGGAATGAAGGAGATCCACTCATCAACTTCAATCCAGGGAACCATTCTCGCCAATCAATGTTAAACACTTTCCATCCATATTTGAAAACACAACCATTAACCCGAAGCAGTTGATATTGTAACACACATAGAAAAACTAGTCGATGCTTAAAATTTCATCATATGGATTCATCTATATCAAAAGAAGGTCTCCACTAGACTGATTTGGCCCCCACATCAGTTTTATCCCTCACAAACATAATACAAGCTTCTCTGACCTCTGACATCAATACTCAATACTAGTGGCAAGGGATGTATCTCTACATCTATAACTAGATCTTGGTCTATATTGGATGTAAGGAATGAGTGTGAATATCCTAAATAAAAAAATATATAAAAAAGAGTACTGAACAACACGAAAATACATCAAACGACCACTGGACCTACTATAACTACAACATCTACGGTGTGAAACATCACATGTTAAGATCCTCTACAAGTCGTCTATTAGCTGCCTCCCTGACCATGCCCTGGTCGCGGTCCGTGAAATGTTCCTTGAGGTTGGCCTCCTACTTCAACATCTTCTCTCGGAGGACTGGGGGATTCTTCTTCCTATTGTTGCTACTGAAATGGATGAGCTGGAGACTATTGTTGATGAGGTGGACGATGAACCTTCCCACTTCCACTATATTTTACATATTCTAGGAATTGATTATGAATGATCCAATGGGTACCACAAATAAATCATCTTGGTCCTAGTCCCATTGGGAAAGGGTTAGGACCATGAGATCAAAATTGGAACTATTGTTTCTTTCTCCCCATCATTTGAATCCTAGATGGGATATTACTAGAGGAATGTGGCTAATGGACTTCCCCATTGATGAGCTAAACTAAATCCACTCTCAGGGAACATCTCCTAGCCTATGCATCCTCTCCACCACTTCAGCCTTCTTATGAACCTCAATGTACATTGGTATAGTGAAGTGATTAACAGCGTACTGCATGGATGGTCAGACTGCCTCCTCTAAGCGCTTTACCCGCAATTCTTCATTCAGGAAGAGGTATGGGGTGAATTAAATTACATCCTGGAACATGATACCCAACTCCCATAATGACATACATCCCTGCACGAGGGAGTGTATCTCATACCTCTTCTGTGCATTAATTATAGAATAAAAGAATTCCTCCTAGAACTCCCTCTCAAGGTTGGTCCATGAATCATCTCCTTCCTTCTTCTCCCTACGATAGTGTGTCCACCACTAACATGACACTCCACAAATTTCATTCACAGCCAGAGGAACCTTGTACACTATCGGATCCCAGATCATGTTGAATTCCATCACTAACTCCTTGATCCTATTTTCTATCTCCATGTTCGAGCCACTGCCCACATAAATACAGAGGGTATGTCGTTGAAAGACACGAAGCATCTTCTGCCATTTGTCGTCATCATCCTCTCTATCAGCCCCCTAATGATCAAATAAATAAACCGCATGGGCCTCGATCACCTGCACAACTCGTGGTCATCATCTAGGTGGAATAGCTTCAAGGTAAAAAAGTAATGCCCAATCAAAAGTATTGTAGACGACCCCTTTTAAATTTTTACGAAATCAATTTAACCATTTCAATCTCCCCAAACACCCAGTACACAGTTGAACACAAGTTGTTATGATTCATGTACCTTTATTTGTGTCTCTACCCTATAATCAATGTAGACTCACTTGGTCATCCACTGAGCCCCGAGTCCATTCATCGGAGCATGGGGGGACCTAAAATATCTTGTCCAAGCCGGTCTTCACTGGACTATTTCATGCACCATGATTTTCTAACACTTTTTCACTATCGTCCCATGTAATACAAACTATGCCTAACCACGAACTCCACCCAATATATCAACCTCCCCTGATACCATTAAGTCATGACCCACAATCACCAAGATGATTAAAGTGACATCAAACTATCAAAACCATCATTCATCATGTTAAAGGATATATATTTACCCTGAGTGCCTCCTTCACTAGGCCCTAGAGTGGAAAATAGAATCAAGGGTACAGAACCACAAGTAAAATGGAAGGCATTACCATTTTAATCAAACAAGATCAAGAGATAAGACAGTATCTCTTGAAAAACTCCAAATTCTAATAGTAAAATTAAATCCAAAAATCCAATTTCCTGTAATCATTTTCAATTTAAAGTTCCAAAAAAACTACAAAACTCCATTGGAAATCACCAAATGAAAATGAAATAAGTAATGACGACTGTCTTGACGTCTGAGCTAGTATGGTCTGGCCCAGTCCTCAAAGTCCTCCATGATATCTAAAAGAGTTGTTATATATGTAGGGTTAGTACATAGGTATATTCAGTAGGTAAAACCCAAAAACTATTGTGTAATGGTGGGGAGGCATTCTGATACCCCATGAGGAAAAGAGATAACCAAGGCACCAAGCACAGAAACTATCCACCCACCCTCACCAAGGAAAACTACCCAAATAATGCAAGTCAGGTAAAGTAATTGTAATATCACATCGATATTTGGGTACCCCTCACTACATTAAAAAGGTTATATAGGACTTCCTATGCATCAGAACTCCCCCAAAAGTCACACATCAGTCCCACTACTACCCCAAAAACAACCTTATGGACCATCACCATGCATCCTGTCTGCACACACATTGTCCACTACAACCACACACATCCTTTCCCATAGACACCTGGGCCACAACTACCACAACCATTCCCGAAGGCACATGGGCCAAAACAACCACATCCACACCCAAAGACACTTGGGCCTCATCCTGACGGTGCTAGGGAATCAATCTTGCACACCCAGACCTGGGTAAACCACCACAACACACCCTACCTGAAGAGTATTGTGGCATAATGAACCATAGGCCATCACATCCTTCTTGAAGATTCTTAGGATACATGGGAGATAGAGAAAAAAATGATATAATAACTAGCCAATAATAATAATGTTGGAAAAAACACCCTCCACCATGAGCATGGGGTGCTCGGCACAAAGTGCTCTATGTCGATGGGGTGCAAATAAAAAACACAAGAGTAAAATTATATGCATGGTTGAACAAACATTCATCCCAACATAAGGGTTCTGAAACCATCCCATACACAAACACTCTCATTACTATTCCTATATACACAAATACACAACAGCCACAACCAGTGCACAACCAACTTCTGGAAAACAATTCTATCGTTGTTATTACCATTCTCATTATCAAGTTCATGTGATTCCATTAAAAAATATTCCTTCAATATTAGGAAACTGACAGGCATAGCCACAAGCCAAAACATTGACATAAGTGAAAATAGACAAGTAGTAATTTTATAATTCACACTCAGTTCTCTTGAAAAGTCACAACAACACAAGAGATCTATGAGATCCCTCAAAGGACTCTAACAAAATGAAACCCCAAAATATGGCCACACGTTGACATAGATCAATGAACCAAAAAATAATTTGCAGGGGATCCTATCCTCATCCATGTCACCCCAAAAGCATCCAACCTAACATCCATGTTTATTTGGTAGAATAGTGTAAAGGATTTTGTTCAGATTTAACCTCACCATTTATCTAGTTCCTTCCTTATGTTTCGTTAACCAGTGTGATAACGCAAGGATTATAATTTATTGGGATTCCATTTAATCACCCATGCTTACATGATTTTCACATTTCCATGTTCAACCATTCATTCACATGAACATCTAGAAAATAGAGGCTCATTAGTGCCTAATAAAGGACCTCCAACATCTATTATTTTTAGTGGTCATATGACCATAAAAGTAAAAACTTAAAAATGAAGATAAATGAATATATAAACATCATCTTCATTTAGAGCCATTCATGGTTTAAAAAAATGTTTAGTATCTTCTTTAAGGTTTAGTTTTGTCTACGTCCCAAGGTAAACATTATCATAACTATACCGCATGATAAAAATTAATGAAATTCAATTGAAAACCCTACCTGGATGATCGATGATTGATGTTTTATCTATAACAACCCAAAATTTTGTTACACACATAAACATGATTTATTTCAAAAAATCGTAACTTGATACAACATAGATGATCAATAGGTCTAGTGTCTGTAGGGCTTAGGAACTTTACATAACAACTTAAAACATGAAACACAACATCTTTATTAAAATCATCACTTTTATGACCACTACATTCCCTCGTACATAGCATTTCATGGGATAACCTGAGGACATGAGTAAGAAAAGGGTGAGCTATAAAACACATTATGGGAGTAAAAAAGTAATAACATGAGGAATAAAATACATGTTAGGCATTAGCCATATCAATGGAGAATAATAGAAACATGAACATAACGACATGATATAACATGATTTTCATAACATAGAAATGTAGAGAAACACTTAACATGATATTAGAATGAGCCAAGGATCATTGAACACGGTTCATGAGTAGTCATTCCCACATTTCACATGACGTATCCTGATACATATCATTATCTAATTCATTAGAGCGCTATCAAGGCACTCCCTTCATAAACATTTTATTTCATGCCTAAGTGTGCCACATTGATCATACCACTTGGAATCATCCAACATTAATCATTTATTCCATGATAAATTAATGTTATATAAATACATGAAACTATTTTAAAAATAAGTAAATATTCATAAAATTGAATATTCTTGATAGATAAATGGGCATCGTATTCAGTACACAATGACTTTGGATTGGATAATCGCATTGCAATTTCGACATCATAATGGCGTGACTTAAAAATTAATAAAAATGGTTGATGAGAGACAAATGTGTGTCTTATAATATGTACATGAAATGGAAAGTAAGGGGATCAAATAGATTCATGTCCCAAAATTTTTAATGGAATTTAGATTCATGATACAATATAATTGCTTGAATGTAAATGAGGAGAGAGAATTTCATTACTGAATTTTGGCATGGCAACGGGGGTACATGAGAGGCATTAAGGAGAGATAAAGGAGTCTATGGTTATCCAGACATAAAGAGGGATGTATGAGGGAGGTTTTAGATCATACAATTTTTTTTGTAATTTTAAATAAAGGGTCATAACAACATAAATAAATTTGGAAAAAAATGAGAATGGAAGAAATCCCTTACCGAATTTTGGCATAGTAATAGGTGTACATAAGGTTTAATAAGAGAGATAAATGAGAGTAAAATGGGATATAATAATTTGTAGAAAAATGGTCAGCATATAGGATATTTAATGACATATCGCAATAGTAAAAATTGATTTTGAAAGACATAACATGAATAGAATGGTTGATAAAATTAGAGGGTAGAAGATCCCTGACTTGGAAGTGTCATCCCAAATGCATGGGAGGGGCTTGAGAGTGAATTATTGGGAGCTTAGGAGACATTGGTAGGATTCTAGGGAGATGAGGGCAGATGTTTGATGAACTCAAAAGGCTCTTAGTGAAGAGTAATTAGGATCTTGGGTGGGATTATATAGGAAATGAGAGGAAATTATTTATTAATTAGGTTTGGGACACCACATGTTAAACTAATGAAAACCACAAACCAAACCATTGTTTTTCTCAAAGGGGAGTGAAGAAAATTATCTTGTAAGTCTAATTTCCAATATTTTTTAAATAATTGTGTAGCTTAAGTGGAGGTGAGTCACAACCTCAATTAAATCTATTTAAAATATTAAAATGTTTTACAAATCTTGGAGGGGCCACTAAGGATTTGTAAAATAAATCAAACAAACATTAATCACATTATATTAATGTTAAAACATATATTGGCCAAAAATAAAATTTTGAGTATTCTATTACATTAATATTAGGTCATTATGATGTCATAAAACACATAATATAATTATACGATATTTAATATTTACACAAAAATTTTTACTTTCTAAAAAATTATGAAAAATTAACCGTTGGATAATTTTGATGTCCTGATTCCAAAAATAATATTTATTTTATCAGAATAATTTTCTTAAAATTTTAATTTATTATTTAAAAATAAAAACTCACATTTATTGAAAATTCATGGGTTTTGACATAAATATCTTCCAAACCACAATAAAAATCGCAATCGTCTTCATAATAATTATACGATAATTTTTATTATATAAAAATTAATTTAGTTAAAATATATAATTAAAATTTTATTTAATAAAAAAATCCATTAATTCATCAGAATAGATTCTTTAATAAACTAAAAATTCTATTTTCATTAAAAACAATTTACAAAGTAACTATAACAAACTGAATGTATATTCTATAAAAAAATTTACATAGTCATAATACTAGGGTATTGTTAAATAACCTCTTATAACACCTTCATAAGAGTTTATGGTAAGGAGTAATATGGTGATAGACTCATGGGGTGGTGTGGATAACAACATAAAGGTGTTAATCACTATCGACATCCACTTCTCTTTTATGAGGTTTTATTCAAGCTTAACATGTTGAATCGTGGATTGGGTATGGTCAAGGGTGAAACCCAATCACACCACCTCCTTTCTGAGCTCATAAAATGGGGTTCAAATGGGGAAATTATACAAGATGAGTCCATCACTTCCCTTTTTTGAGTAAATTTGATTTTTTAAATCCCTATATTTATACTAATCATGTGATCACAGTTCAACAAATTTTGTAGAAATGGTAACCATTCTTAACTATATTTTGAAATCCAAAAACATAAAACCAAAGAAGTCCATATTTTATACAACCATTTTACATAATAATACATTTAATTAGATGAGGAATAATTTTTATTTATGAATGTTTGGGTCATTACAATCATTCCCCCTTAAAAAATTTCATCCTCAAAATTTAATTTTCCCACACTAAAATAGATGCGGGTAATTATGCTTCATGACCTCCTCTGATTCCCAAGCCACTTCTTGAAACATGTGGTTTCTTCAAAACACCGTGAGGAGGGAAATTATCTTATTTCATATAAATTTTTCTCTAAGATGTAAGATCATCACTGACATCTCTTCATAGGATAGGTCATTCTCCAAAGGTACTACCTCTTGATGGAGTACATACTATCGGTCAACTATGTACTTCCTCATGAGTGATACATGGAATAAATCATGTACTTGAGATATGTTCGATGGGAGTGCTAGTTTATAGGCCACTAATACAATATGATCATGGATTTTAAAAGGGATGATGTACCTTGGACTAAACACTCCTTTATTCCCAAGTCTCATAAATCTCTTCCACTATGATATGAAGCGGAATACCATGTCCCTAAAATAAATGTCTATGTCTTTTAATTATTTTTAGCATAGCTCTCATATGGACTCTGAGCATATTTAATGTGTTTTTGGATGGTATTATCCTTCTCCACTATTTCATTGTCCATTTCCGGACTGAGGAGTTTCCTCTCCCCAACATCATTTCAACATGCCAGTGTTCTACACCTCGTCCCATACTTGGCCTCATATGGATCCATTAGGACGCTTGATTGGAAATTGTTGTTTTAAGAGAACTAAACTATAGAAAGATGCTGATCATTTCCTTTTTTTAAAGTCCATAGTGCATAATATCAACATTTCCTTAAGTGTTTGGACAGTCTGCACAGATTTTCCATCAGTTTGAGGAGGATAAGACATACTAGATTTCAATATAGTTTTCATAGGATGTTAAGGACATCTCCACAACTTGGAGGTGAATCTTGGACCTCAATCGGATACAATCAATAATGGCACTCCATACAGCCTTAAAACTTCATTGATATATATAATTGTTCTAGATGATCTAATGAGAAATCCTCTCAAATTGAAATAAAGTGTGCAGTCTTTCTAAAACAATCCACAACAACCCATATATCATTGTTTCCTTTGAATGTCTTAAGAAGTCCACAGACAATGTCCATGGTGATGTTCTCCCATTTCCATGCTGGTATGGGTTGTGGTTGCATTTTCCCCTTAGGCTATTACCTCTCGGCCATCACCTGCTGAAATAACAGGAACTTTGATGTATACTTAGTGATCTCCTTCTACATATTTTTCCAATAATAATTCTCTTGGATATCTCGATACATCTTTATGTTTCATTGGTGAAGGGAGGAAATTGAACTATGTGCATCATCCAAAATTTCCATTTTTAAATTCAGATATTATGGAACACATAGTCATGTCCCAAATATCACTATTCATTATTCATTAACATTGAACACTATGGATTTCCATTTTCTTATAGTTTCCACATTCTTATGAATTCTCACATCATCCTTTAGAGCATCATTTATCCATTCCAAAAGAGACATTTGATAAATCTTTTTTGAATGGATAGGTGATGTCCCATTCTTTATTATTCTCATGTCTATTTTTATCTAATATAAATAAGATTAGATCATTTTCAATTGTCATCAATTATAGTATTTTTGGATCATTTCTACATTGAGTATTCTCTACCTTCTTCTCATTCCCAAGGTGGTAATGGATTGATAAATCATAGTCTTTAGTCAGTTCTTACCATCTTAAATGGAGAATGTTCAACACTTTCTATATGATTATATACTTGAGGATTTTTTGGCCCGTATATATTTCACAGTTCTCCCCAAAGTGGTATTGACTCCAAATTATAATATAGAAGATTACTACATACTGCTCCATATCAAGTGTTGGATTGTATTTCACGTGAACATTCAATTTCCTTGAAACATATTCAATGACATTGTCATTTTGAATCAACACACAACCCATTACCTTCTTCTAAGAATTATTAAATACCACAAAACATTCTCTACTTGTGGGTAGTGTGAGAATGGAAGATTGATAAGCCACATTTTCAACTCTTTGAAACTCTCCAGGCATTAATCACTCCATGAAAAAATTACCCTCTTCCGAGTTATCTTGGTAAGAGGGTTGGACAATCATGAGAAATGTATCACAAATTGGTGATAATATACCGCCAACCCCCGGAATCTATAGATATCTGTTATCGATGTTGTTCAAGGTCAACCCTCAATTGAAGATATCTTGTAGGGATCCATAGATATCCAATTTCTTGTGATGATATGGCCTACAAATGACACCTCCTTCATCCAGAACTCACACTTGTTTTAATTTTCAAAGAACATATCCTTTCGCAATGTCTCCAGTATAGTACATAGATGCTCCTCATGCACCTCCTTGGTTTTGGAGTATATTTGAATATAATCTATAAAGACTAAAAATAATTTGTCACGGTAATCCTTGAAGACTTTATTCATCAATTCCATGAAGATTTATGGATAATTAGTGAGTCCAAACGAAATTATTATAAATTCATAGGGCTCGTACCTCGTATGAAAAGCATTTTTTGGGATATCCTCCTCCGTCCACCTTACATGGTAATATCCTGATTGTACATCTACCTTAGAGAAGTATTGTGATCCCTGTAGCTGATCGAACAAATCATTAATTTTTGATAAAGGATACTTGTTCTTTATTGTGATTTTTTTGAGTTCAAGGTAATCTAGGAAAATTCTCTTGGACACATCCTTCTTCTAAATGATGACTGCCCCCCTGGTGAAGCAGTTGGACATATAAATCCTTTATCCAGATTCGTATGTAGTTATTTTTTCATCTCCTCATGCTCAACAACATCCATTCAATAAGGAGTCTTGGATTTTGGAAATTCCCTAGGTATAAGATCAGATGTGAATTCAACATATGTTCTAGGAGGAAAACCATACAATTTCTCAAGAAACACATTAATAAATTCCCTCATAATAAGAATGTCTTCAAGGATGGTTGCATCTATAGACACAATCATATGATTATGATATGCATGATCATAGGGAAATAATGTCCACTGTTGAGATGGTGGATGTAATGAAGACCCAACTTCCTCCTTGTACTTGTGTAGAATTGGGGGTCAATTCACAATTTGGAGAGTTATTTCCCTCTCACGGAAATTTATGTTGGCTCAATATAAGGAAATCTATTAGATGGGAATAATTTCAT
Source organism: Viscum album (assembly GCA_963277665.1). Lineage (NCBI taxonomy): Eukaryota > Viridiplantae > Streptophyta > Magnoliopsida > Santalales > Viscaceae > Viscum > Viscum album. Next base: position 1,176,732,474 of record OY728166.1, on the reverse strand, counting down.
TGAATTACCCTAGAGAAAGTGTGACATGTTTCTTCGGGATGTTAAATCGACATATTGTGACTAGGAAGGATTTATATTCATAGGATGCAATTATTGGACAATTTTTTGTACTCACCGATATATTTACTTCCATTATTTGTGGTGTTGTTGGGACTATTCTACTAAAAATTCGTGATATAAAAGAATGTGTAGAGCCATGAATAGAAACCCTACCTTTCAATTTTTTATTATGGTTCTACCTTATCCAACGGGATGAGTACTTTATACTATTAAAAAATAAATTGGAATCCAATGAAAAAAGGGACAACGTATAAATTACATTTACTTACCTATCTTTTCTATGTTATCCATGACCACCTACACATCATATATTTTTAGGAGAGTTTTTTTAATTCCCATAAAAATGGTTCATACTACTCTTCTGAATTTTCCAAAGCATATCCCTTGTAAGTGTCGTAACCAAGAGTGCAGCGAGGCCCGTTTTTGTCCACCAGTTCTCGTTTGAGTCTAGCTCAAAGCGGTGTTTTTGGGTGATACCCCTCGATACCTCTATTCCAGAGCTTACTATATCTAATCATATACATATAGTTATATATTTTATTGATAAACCACTTACTCAATACTCACAAAAATTTAGGGCTGTTTTCAATATACTTAGTCATATCCCTAAGGATTTCACTAGGGTTTTCTAATCCTAATCCCGTAATTAACTAAACATATCCTTTGATACAAAAAATAACAACCCTTATTTTTATTACACACATAAACATGATTTATTATATAAAATGATCACTTTATTAAACATATAATAGTGATACAAATAGTTTATTTGGGGATTAAAAACATTACATGATGACTTAAAACTCAAGGAATAACTACATTCCCACATACTTAGCACTGCATGGGATAAACTGTGGACTTCCATAAGAAAAGGGTGTGCAATAAAGCCTATTAAAAGATTAGACAAGGAATAACATGAAGAATAAAATACATGTTACAAAATAGGAATATCAATGGAGCATAATAGAAACACGAACATAAAGGCATGATATAGCATGATTGTCCTAACATGGAAATGTGGTGACAACACATAACATGGTGTTAGCATGAGCCAAGTCACATTTCACATGTAGAATTAGTAAACCCTAATTTAACATAAATTATCACGAGTAATACTTAATTTCTCTTGAAGTGTCATGATACTAATTTTTACCCAATGCATTGGAGTGCTATCATGGAGCACACTTCTTAAACATTTCAATTCATGCATAATTGTTCCACATGGATCATACAAATTGGAATAATTCTAAATCACAATTAATTCCACGATAAAAGAATTTGAAATAAATAAATGAAACTCCTTAAACACTAAGAAAATGTACATAATGGTGAATACACTTGATAAAGAAATGTGCGTGGTATTCAATAAAAATGACATTGTCTTTAAAAATCGCAATGCAATTTCGGCAGCATAACGACATGACATAAAAAATCCTAAAAATTGTTGATGATAGATAAAGGGGTGTCTCATAATATGTACATGAAATAGAATTTAATAGGATAATATAGATACATTTCAAAAAAATTCTAATATAATTTAGATAAATGATACAAACAAATTGCTTTAATGTAAATGGGGGGAAAGAAATTCCTTACGAAATTTCAACATGGTAATGGGTGTACTTGAGAGGAATTAAAGAGAGAGAAAGGGGGCTCAAATTATTCAATAATGAATAGGGAATTATGGGGGAGGTGTGATATTATATCCCATCAATTTTAATTGAAAATAAAATTTCATAATAACGTAATAAAATTTGGACAAAAATGAAAAAGGAAGAAATCGCTTACAGAATTTTGGCATAGTTATTGGTGTACATAAGGTCTCATAACGGTATAAATGAGTGTTAAAGGAGATATCATTATTTATAAACCAAATTATCTGTCTATAGGATATTTAATAACATATCCCAGTAGTAAAAAGGAAAATAAAATTCAATACATGAAAAGAATACTTGATAAGAGAGAAGGGTGGAAGATCCCTTACATGGAATTGTGATCCCAAAGGATTGGATGGGGCTTGAGAGAGGCTTATTGGAAGTATATAGTGCCTTAGGTGGACTATAGTTAGTGGAAAAAAGTGGTTGGATGAACAATAAAGGAATTCAGTGAAGAAGAAGTGGGAGCTTCGGTGGGTTTATATAGGAAAAGATGATGAATTGTTTATTATTTAGGGGTTTCCCACCACACATTGAACTATTCAAAACCACAATCCAACCAATGGTTTTGGCCCGTTATATTTTTCCAAAGGGGATTTGAAAACATTATTTTATCATAACAATTGCCTAAAGATTTAAAATAATATTGTTTCATATGTGGAGGTGAGTCACACTCTCACGGAAGTCAATTCAAAAAGATAAAATGTTTTAGAAGTCTTGGAGGGTCCACAAAGGCTTTGTAAAATAACTCAAGAAAACCTAAAATAACATTGTTATAATGATAACACATATATTGGATTAACATAATACTTTTATAATTTTATTAAAATTATATTGGCTCATTATGATGTCATAAAACACATTTTATACTTAAACGATATTTAACTTTTACCAAAATTTTTGATTGTCTCGTAAAATTATGAAAAATTAATAGTTGGATAATTTTAACATCCTAAATCCAAAAAAATAGTCATTTTATCTAAATAAATTTCCCAATATGTGAATTTTTACTTTGAAAATAAAAACTGACAATTATTGAAAATTCCTAGTGGTTAACAAAAATATCTTTCAAACCATAATGAAAATAACAATTTTATTCATTATAATTATAAGATATTTACATTATATAAAATTTAAAATTAATAAATATATTTAGTTAAAATATTATTTTATTCAAAAATCCATGAATTCATCAAAATAGTTTTCTTAAATAACTAAAAATGATATTTCTTCTTTAAAAACTATTTATAAAGTAACAATAATAAAATGAATGAATATTCTCTATAAAAAAATAATGTATATAATCATGGTACTAGCATCTTGTTACATTAAAAATTATTACACACACATAATCCCAAATCAAAAGGTGTGTGATGGTGACCGACTCTTGGGGTGGCTTGTATAACATCGCTCGAGTGGTAATCTCTTTCAACTTCCACTAATCTCATAGGCGATTCTGTTCGTGCTTAACGTATTGAAGCTCGGATTAGGCTTGGTCATGAGCGAAGCCCAAGGATGCCACATCCATTCCAAGCTCCAAAAAATGGGCTTCGTGTGGGTAAATTCTACTGGATGAGGCAATCCCTTACATTTTCTGAGTAAATTGGATTTTTTTAATTCCATATCATTATACTAGTAGTATAATTACAATTAAACGGCTATATTTGAAACTCTTACAATTATTAACAGAATTTGGAATTCCAAAAACAAAAAACCACGGAAATTCATATTTTATATAACGATATTACATAATAATATATTTAATTAGATCAAGAGAAATTTTGTTTAATAAAATTTTGGGTCATTACATTATCCTCGTGTCAAGAACTGAGGATAACTAACATGCAAGAAAGGAAAACTCGTAGGCATCAAGGCTGTGCTGGAAGATATCTAGTATGGGAATATGATTTGTCTATGAAGAAAGTCTCTGGGAATACAAGGAACATGAAATAAAAAGGAATAGGGATTTTATGCTTATGAAAAGTCCAAGTCAAAAAATAAGGGATACGATTTTGAAGTACATGATGTAAGATCGTGGCATGACCATGTGGTTGGGCGGTTTCACACATCAGGATTAAATGTTATTTAATAATTATCCTCTTAGGTGGTTGAGATAACAACTATTATTTAATATATATCTTCTAAATAGAGAAAAACTAGGTAAGAGGGGTGAAGGTATAAAGCATGGAAAAAGTGAGAAACTGAAGAAAAAGGACACATGTTTGGGAAAACCAAGGGTTTCCTGATCCTTTGTGGTTTAAAACAAATTTTACTAGAACTAAAAAGATTAGTAAAGGGTATTAAAACACTTTTACATCAAAATTGACATTACAAGGGGGGAAATGAAAAAACGTATGGAATATGAAAAAAATGGTAAAGGGAGGGAATCTATTCGGTGAGACACCGTAATAGTGCCACTGCAATTTTGACACTATAACAGTGCCATAGGTTTGGTGGGACACCATAATAAGTGCCCCCATTTTTGTGTGTGTCTATGACGGTTCCACCTTTATCATACCACCGTCACTACGCCACCATCATGGCGCCACTGTTATAATTCCAACATCACGACGCCACTATTACGATGCCACCGTTTTGGTGGAACCCTTTGGTGGAATTGAGGTTTTGGAAAACTCCCGGGAAAGAAGAAACGTGACATCTATAACACAATAAACACGAGTCTTTCACAAAGGAAGGGATTGAAAAAACTAGGTGATTATAGTTTGAGATCTGGATGTCCACTTATTAATCATTTCCGTCATTAAGAATTAAAATAATATAATCTATTATATTTTCACAATGATATCATCAGGGGATGCATTCCATTTAGAGTTATTGATTAACTGTAATTTTTTAAATTATTTTTCATTCCATAATAATTATGCTTTAATTATTCATGATAGTCATGTTATTTATTAAAATGATTATCAATTTAGTTATTTACATTTTAGAATTTATTATCCTTTATCTATTCATGAGGGTCATGTTACTAAACCAATGGAATGAGTTTCTAGTTATTTACCTTCCCATGCTGATTATTCATTAAATAATCATGAAGGTCAAATTATTTAAATGGAATGATTATTTTTTATTTAACTTTTCATTTTTATTATTCATTTTAATTCTTGAGATCTTCTACTGTACTTAATCCACACTATTCAATTTAGCTCACTCGTATTTTTATTCCTTTCCCAAGAAACTCATATGTGTACTAAGAATGATATGATTGAATATTCTAGAGGGAAGAATGATATTCATTAAAAAACGATGTCATAAATTGTGTATTATAATTTTATATTGAAATCAAATATATATATATATATATTAATAATATTAATAACATTTTTAATCTTTTTTGGATATGATCATTTTTATACAGTTCCAATTTCATAATTCTTACAGTAGATCCAAGAAATTTGGGTAGGACTCCTTAAATTTAAATCATTTTATAAAGAAAAAAATACTGCAACATTGAAAAAAAATTAAAACACAAAATTTTTCATAACAAAAATCATTTATTATAACTTTTGATACATAAAAAGGTAAATTTTAAATATCATTACAATAATTTGTGAGGAAAATACCCTTTCAAATTGAAAAAAATATTATAAAACATAAATAATTTTCAAATTTATTTTTAATAATTTACAATGGAATCTCATTATTGAATAATTAAATTATATTAAAAACATTTATTGACTAATATATACACTATATATTAGAAAAAATATTTTAAAATGTAATATTTTTTAAAATAGTTTTATTTGTAAAAAAAATAATCCATTATTGATAGTTTAAATAATTTCCTTACTAAAATATATTTTCAACATTGAAAAAATAAATTTACAACATAAAAAAATCTCAAAATTATTATTTTTTAATAATTTATTTTCATCTAATAAAGTAATCTTACTTATCAATTTTACATATTTTCCATTAAAAATTGCCTTCTTAATTTAGGAAACATTTTTAAAAATGAAAACATTTTCAAAAGAATATGTTTTAAAATATCGTTCAAAAAATATAAATTTATATTTCAAGTTCATTTATATAATTTGATGATAAAAATTCCATTTCAACATTAAAACAGAAATTTTAAAATAAGAAAAATTTTTAAAATCATTATATTTGATTATATATATAAAAACATATAATAGATGATTAAAAGATATTTTAAAATATTCATAGATTGTATTATCCTTTCTAAATATAAAATTAAAATCCTAAAAAATCCTCTCTATTTGATTGAAAATAACCATTGAGACTTAAAATATATGGATCCGGACTTAAAAACAATATAATAAATTAAATAATTTTACAATTCATATTCTTACATTCCCAATGATATTTTGATTTATATTATTAGATAATTATATCATAATTCCTCTAAGACAACTCACAAACATGTAATGTAGATACTTTTAAAGTAGTATCGATTTCTTATAATAAAATTTTTTAAAATGACATGAATTAATTTAATCTAATTTATCCTCAACATTCCCCTTGGATTCTACTTTTTTATTAACAAATCTTATAACATGTGGAAAAACATTTTTAAAATTTGGATGAGAGCAAAAAAGGAAGAAAGGGAAATTAAATGAAAAGGATAAAATATTATTTGCTGAATACTTATAAACATTAGAAATCTTGTTCACAATGATATACTTCTCAGCATTAATGTAACACACACTTACTATTATGAAAACATGATAATTCCATAATATATAGAAAAAAAATAAAACCATATTGGAAACTTTTCGAATCATTTTCCAAACATACTTATGATTGTAACTATCTCTACTATATAATGATTTTAAACCCTCATAGCTTCCTTATAATGTGACCCTCGCTGCTACCTTATGATATAGTTTCCATGACTACCTTTTGGTGTAACCATCATAGTTATATTTGGGATAATCAGTATGGCCAAATTCCATCCTAAACATACCCAAATGAATTAGAGAGATATCATTGAACCAACTAAAAAAATCACGTGAACCATAACATAATCGTAAAACATGAATATTTTCATCATATAAATCATTCCTTGAGAAAATTAATTTTTTACTGGAATAATGAGAACATACTAAGGAAAATATATTTATTGAAATTAACTATGTAATCATGAAATGAAAATATGAAAATAGAAAGGTGTCATGAATTTAATAAATGATTCTCATTCTATATATGTTAAAATAAACATTCATTTTGGATTTGTTAAAAATAGAAATTAAAATGATGATTTTTATAAAAAAGTCACCTCTATTAAACCTCAAAAAGGCACCTCATTGAAAATTTTATAAAATTTAAAATTTTAAAACATTTATATCCTAATAATATATATATTAAAGAAAATTAAAAACAATCCCATTTAATATATTTATTATTAAGAATAAATATTTAAAACATTTAAAATAATGCTTTAGTTAAAGTGTTCTTTAACGAGGTTTTCTCTTAAAAAACTTGTCCAAAAATCTTATATATAGGTTGAAGGAGTGTTATTACATTTATTTTAAATCCATATTAATATTTATAATTCCTTAGATGATATTGTAATTTTACCTTTCCACCTAATTATTAAAATATGTTTTCATTTCCATTATTTTAGGGGTGTTCATTCCACGGTTCCATGGTTTGGTCAATATAAATTTTCATTAAAAAGGTAAATAATACTCCTTAAGAGAGAAGATATATATATTTAAGTCATTTTAAAAATTTATTTTTTAATCTAAATTTTCCATCAATTAGGTAAAGGGAAATCAATACTCATCATCAATGATGGCGGTGAATTGACACACCCTGGACTTCGATTTCGTTTTGATGAATAAAAGGTTAAAATAAAATATTTTAAAATTGATATACCATTAAACAAATAAAAATAATGTATATTGATATGATTCTATATTTATAATTAAAATTTTTGATAGGAGGATATGTTAGAGGTGAGAAATGATTTAAAAGAGAAGAAGGTGGAGTTTACTTGTCGAATATCTCTCTTTGAGAGCCTCCTTATAAATGTGTAATTAATCATTATATGAGAAAAGAAAAACTAGAATTGGTAAAGGGATAAAGATAACATAATTTAGTAGGATATTTTGGAGAATGTGGGTCTAATATAAGGATTTTTTGTGAAGGAATGAGGCTCTTTTTAAAATTTAGGTGAGATGAAAATTAATAATTACATAAAATATTAAAGTACAATAAGTCTAATATAAGGGTAAAGAAATAAAAAAGGACTAAATTTAATAGAAGATAACATATTCATAAAAATTTAACATTTTTCCCTTGTTAAATACTTTTGAGATTTTAAAATAATATAATAAAATATTTTATTCAAGAAACAATGTTTCTCAAATTCAACACTATGGATTACTATGACTTTAAAACATTAAAATATTTTAAAAATTGAACATTTTTTTTATTTTATCCATTACTTATCATATTATTCTATAGAGTTCATTAATTAGTTTAAAAAACTCAAAGTAAATATATTTTAATTTTTATAATATAATTTATTGGATTATATTGATAAATTAATAATTAATAATCATTATAGTGAAAATAATTAAAATATTTATTTATTTCCTAAATATTAACAAAAAATCAAGAACACGATAAATTTATTACCTTTCAAATTAATATTTTTTTCAAAATAACATATGGATAAACATATATTACAATCTTTTACTTATTAGATACTATAGTGTGAAAAGAATTACATTCTTTTAATTAATATATTAGAAGCGGATTAAACTGATTCAAGTGTGTACAAAAATTCCCAAATTAGAATAAAAATAACCTATTTTCCATAATAGTCCCCAATAAATAGATTTATTCATATTTTTTGGTCATTTAGGGTTCTTATGATTTTAATTAAAAATATTTTTCTTATTTTTTCTATACTTTCACAAACACTCCATCTACATATCCAAAGAGTTAATGTTAATTATTACATATATAATATTGAAAAATAAATTACTATAACAAAAAAAAGTTATTGGGTTCCAGATAATCATTAATATTCATTCATCAAGTATATTTAATTATATCAACATCAATAAAACTTCTTGAAAATGATAATTTTCTAATCCTGACATAATCATGCATTACATAAGAATTTGGAAAACACAAATGTTTTATAACAAAAGAATTCTTAAATAACAGTATGATACATCAGTAATTTATACTAATAAATATAGTTGTTTTGAAACTAATTTTTAGCACTAAATTATTATTTAGAAGGAATGAATTTTTACTTTGTCAGCATTGCATAGAAATTGCATCGAAACTGACAAGAATTGAGAGGGAATCCAGGAAAACTGGATGGACTAAGGATCCATCTTAGCACCCAAACAACCAAACATGAACCCAATGAGAATCTCTAGATGTGGTTTCCTAGAACACCATATCTAATAGAACGAGTCATTAAATCCCATTATTGTTCCTTGAAACAAATTTTATTTCCAGTCGATGCCTCATCAGAAACAAATCCACTAAAGAGAATGTCAGAGTATGGACCACTACAACCGCCAACAACCCTGAGCCCAGAAAGAAGTCTGATGCACTAGAAGAAACAGGGAAGCCGTAGATACCCCGAAATAACTGTGAATAAAACTAAAATATGATGGAACACGAACTATAGTGAAAAAAAGAAGATAAAATATAGTGATCCACAAGATAATATCCATCAGGTGAAACTCGGATGACCAACACCACCGGCTAGAGGAGTACCAAAACAGATCTAACAACACAGAGGCCACCAACACAGTCCAAGACACTATGTAAGATGTTAAACCTTACCAAAATGTGGTGACTCTCAATAGAGATAAATGAAAGTGAATAGAAAACCATAGATAAGGAGAACCATCCGAGAATATAAAAAGGAAAATAAGTACATATGAAACAAGGTGGATGAAAATCAAGGTTTGAACTAATAAGAAATAACACCATCGACACCGAGTGAACGTGAGTCCTCCATCCAAATATGAATTCTAGTTCTGTACCTATCTTACAACGGCCCTACCATGTTCCAACTCCACAAAAATCCAACCGGTTGCACAGTAATAAGAACATAAAAAATGGATCACATCCGAAATAGGAATAGCGGAGGAGGAGGCTAAAATAAGTTCACTATAGAATCTCATTTCACACATCTCTAAAGGACGAATTGTCAGAATAATAGCTTCTAAAGGACAACAATGAGGCTTTGGTCGTGTTGGATTGGATGGGGAATTGATAGAGCAATGTCGTGGGTGCCCTCAAATGAATAGTGTGATTTTGGGGTACTTAGGTGCAACAGAGTGGCTGACCAAGGTCATCTCTAAAAAGAGGAAGTGAATTAAAAAAAATTTCTAGAGGTATTTCAAAAATAAAATAAAATTGAATAACAACACTACTTTAATGGATTGGGTTTTTTTGAAATTTATAAAACTTGAAGAAGTTTTCTTGAAGAAGATTGCATTTTTTTTGTTTTTAATTTTGAAATGAAGTTTGATTAAAATGACACAACAATAAGATGTTTTTTTAGAAAATATTTTAAAAGACGTAATCGATATAACTCTACCTGTTCAATAATTTATTAATAATTACCATTTAAATTAATATTCACTTAATTATGATCCCTTAATTTGTTAAATCCCAAACCCTACGAGAATTAACTTTACCACGAAGATGAAGTGAATTTAACCTTAGGCTAACATTGGAACATGAAATCGCAACACCCTGCTTCGATTGATGTTCTAAGATTTTCTTATGGTCAGTGGTAAATTAAGGCACATAACCACTCAGGAAATGAGGATTAATTGAGTTTAGGGATTGTATTTGAACTCTACAAATTGATCCCGTGTGGTTTTGAATTACTGGTTAAGGTTGTGATCCCACAGTTCACACAATTCCCGACCTCGCGTGTTTTGTGTTAACTATTAAATTTCTTTCTTAGTTTTATATAAATTAAGAACTCAATTAATAGATCACGATATGTGAATTAAATTAGCTCGTTGATTAAAAATAAATTAATGAAGAAGGATAGAGGTTGATCGATTACTAAAAAGAACCACTCTTCCATTGGTGGTGTAATCATCGTAGAAGCATTTTGCATGTGCAAAGGTTTATAAATTGTATAACCCAATAATGATACTACTCAAAAATTCAAACCCAATTAGTAAGATTAAAAGAAGAATAAATTTAAACAAAACATAAGAAAAGGTGAGGAATAAAATAAGATCAAATAAGTTTATTATACAAATGAAAACATTACAAAATGAAGAAGAGAAGGAGGCTTCGATGAGGGGATCCTTGCTTCAAGAGCTACCCCCTCTTACAATGGTTGGATAATTTGGGTTAAACCAATTATCATCTTCCTCCAATATCCTAATTCACTTCCCAAACCCACCAAATTATAATAACACCAATTTATAGAGTGGTGGGGAGGATAGGTTCAAAGTGGTTTCAAGTGTGAATGGGGAATCTCAACCAAATAATTTATTCCAAATGGATCCGCCCTTTTGACCACTGAAACACGTGAATTGGCCGGCCTTCCAGAAGGGTCATATGTGCGTATATCGGTCTTATATCTCCTCTAAATATTTGGGCTCAATACAATACCATATGAAGGAGTTATGGTCGATATACACAAGCTTCTCCATTCTGGAGAGTCCATCCCAACTTTGACTTCACGTCCCATTTTCAACAACCAAATGCACTCTTTTGCTCTAGTGTCCTGAATACAAGTTGTAGACACATAAGTTAGTAACACGATTACAAAATATAAAATTAAAATAATAAATATAAAAATATTTATCTTTGATATAATACAATGAACTATAAAGGGTAAAATTGGAATTTTCACCAAATTTTCAAATGAATGATTAAATCCCAAATATTTTATAAATAAACATATTTATCACAATGTGAGGAAATTATATCATTTATTATCAATAAAATATTCATCAAAATAGTGTTTTATCAACTCCCCCACACTTACCCTTTTTCACTCTTGGGCAAAACCTCATATCAAGTAAATGTTAATATCAAATCAAAACCAATTTTAAAACACATATCCTTGACATCCAACAATTACACAACAAGAAACAAAAGATATCATGACTCATAAAAATAATTATTTCAAGTTCTCAATTTTTATCATTCAATATATTTCCACTTCATTTATCCTCCCATGCACACAAAACAGTTACCTAATATTCATTTTCACTCACCACATGAATGTCAATTTTTTAGCAATGTCTTTCTCATCCAAACTCATACAAGGGTCACCATAGGCTTGATAAATTTCAACATCTCCACCCGATGTGAGTCAAGGACATATGTTAATTATGAGCATTTTTCAGGGTTGTTCTGTGGCTTTTGGTTGGTAGGATTTAGATGTGAAAAATTCTGAGGCTGAATAAGGAGTGCTTGACTCTTTTTGAAGAAAAATTGCATTAATCTAATTTTCACTTAAATATGGTATCCTCATTAATCCTCATAGTATCAATTCAGCTCCATCATAATGAAAATTCATGGAAGATTTTCACCATTCATCAATTCACCAACAAAAATTTCAGTCTTCTCAAACATGATTTTCTTGAAATCTCCAGATAGACACAACTTTTTACCTCAATTAGAAGTTCCAGAAAAGGCACAACATCACTTATCATGAATGATCTAGAAAAGGAACAACTTTCAATATAATTATTTTCTTCAGTAGCATATACATCTCTTCAGAATTTAATTTTCCACCCAAAATATCACAGAATGTGGTAGCACAACACAAGATAGCTTCCCCCACACTTAAGCTCAACTAGGTTATGCAATTTCACTTCAAGAGTTGGTTGGATAGGGAAATTTGGATTGTAATGTGGCTAACCTAATAGGTTGTGCATGGCTTCTAAGGGATACAAGGATTAAATGTTCAAGTTAGTCCATTATGAAAAAAGGATTCTTTGAAAAAGGGGCTTTAATACCAAACAAATGACTCAATAATTTAAACATAAGTACCTCAAACCCTCAAGTTTTGACAGAAATAAATCAAATTATGGTTAAATCAAGCATGGTTTGGTTCTCTCAAGAAGTGAGGTGAAAGTAAAGAATATGAAAATAATGGTTCAAATGCCTCACAGGAAGGTGATTTCAAATATAAATACAGTGAGATGTGGCTTGGGATTCAAAATTCAGTGTACTTTTCATGAAATTACTAAATATTTGAACTTGAAACAAAGTCATTTCAGCATTCATTTAAGATCAGTTTATTGGGATAAACTGTTTTACTCATTGATATGAATTTCAAAATTGTGATGAGAATCATTTCAGCTGAAAAATTTCAAAAACACAAAGAAAATTGAAAAATAAACACAAAAAATTTGAAAAACACACAAACGTTTTTTAAAAGGAAAACAATTGAAAGTACTAAACAAAAAATTTCCCTCCCCCACACATAAAATATTAGATTTTCCTAATGTGAACCCATGAGATGATATATGCACATGAAATGAAGAATTTTTAAATAGGAAAAATAATATAAAATTGAAAGGGTTAGGAATAGCCGGATGTGCTCAAGTGATGATGGGGTCATGCAGTGTGATAAAATCTACTGCATCAGTAGGAAGTCCCTAAATGTATCTCTTCATACATTTCCCATTGACTGTAATGCTCCTTCCAGTGTCCTATTGTGTGATATCCACTACACCATAAGGAAAAACATTAGATACAATATAAGGACCTAACCATATGGAACACAACTTACCAGGCATCAGCTTTAGTCGTTAACTGTAGAGAAGGACTTTCTCTCCAACATGAAACTCCCATTGTTGGATCCTTATATCATGAGATTCTTTTGATCTTTCCTTGTAGAAACTTGAGTTCCCATATGAAGACAATCTAATCTCCTTAGGCTCTTGAATTTTTAGCTTCCTTTGGATTCCATCTTGGTCCAAATCCATGTTGCATTTCTTTATAGCCCAATAAGCCCGATGCTCAACTTCCACAGGGAGATGACATGCTTTCCCAAAAACAATCCGAAATGGGGACATACCAATGGGTGTCTTGTATGCTGTCTTATAAGCCCATGATGCATCATCCAAGTGCTTGCTCCAATCTTTTCTATTTGGCTGCACAGTTTTCTCCAAGATTTGTTTGAACTCATGATTTGAAACCTCAGCCTGGCCATTTGTTTGGGGGTGGTATGGTGTTGATGTTTTGTGTGTAACACCATACTTTAGAAGGAGGGAAGAAATATTAATATTGTAAAAGTGTGTCCCTTGGTCACTAATGATGGCCTTTGGTGCTCCAAACCTACAGAAAATTTGAACTTTGAAAAAATCCACTACAACATGAGAATCGTCCGTCATGGTGGCCTTGGCCTCCACCCATTTACTCACATAATCAACAACAACCAAAATATAGAACAATCCATATGAACTTGGAAAAGGACCCATACAATAAATTCCCCATACATCAAAAATCTCACAGAATAGTATGGGTTGTTGGGGCATCTCATGTCTCCTAGAAATGTTCCCAGTGTGTTGGCAATGAGAGAATGACTAACAAAACCCATGGGAATCATGGAATAAGCTAGGCCAATATAATCCAGAGTCCAAAACCTTCCTAGTAGTCCATTGGGGTCCAAAGTGTCCACCACAAGCAAGTGTATGAAATAAATGCAAAACAGACTCAAACTCTTGAACGGGAACACACCTCCTAATGACTTGGTCACTAAACATGCGCCAGAGGTAAGGATCATCCCACACATAAAACCTAGACTCACTTTTTAATTTTTGGACACGATGTATCTTACAATTTTATGGGATTTCAGAGGCAACAATGTAGTTCACTAAATCAGTATACCAAATATGCATACCTGAGATGGAATAATGATGCTCATCGGGAAAAGTGACCCGAACTGGTACCTGGTCCAAGGTGTCATCCTCTAGTGTGTGAGTAAGCCTACTCATGTGGTCTGCCACCAAATTCACTGAGCCCTTCTTTTCCTTTATCTCGATGTCAAACTCTTGAAGAAGGAGCATCCAACGGATAAGTCATGGATTTACATCTGGCTTCTTTACGAGGTACCTCAAAGCTGCATGGTCAGAAAAAACAACTACTTTAAAGCCTAATAAATATGAACGGAATTTATCTAAAGCAAATATGATAGCAAGAAACTCTTTTTCTGTGGTAGTGTAGTTTTATTGGGCTGAATCCAATGCCCTTGATGCATATGCAATCACATGTGAACGTCCTTCCACCCTCCGAGATAAGACAGCTCCAACCGCAAAGTTGGACGCATCACACATAAGCTCAAATGGAAGGTCCCACCATGGGGGTTGTATGATTGGTGGAGTGGTCAGACACTTCTTTAGCTCATCAAATGATACCCTGCATGAATCATCAAAATTGAATTCAATATCTTTTTGAAGCAATCGAGATAAGGGTTGAGCGATCTTACTAAAATCTCTAATGAAGCGTCGATAAAATCCATCATGTCCAAGGAATGATCGAACATCACACACACATATAGGATATGGGAGGGATGAAATAATGTCTACCTTAGATTTTTCAACTTTAATGCCATGTTGTGAGACTATATGACCTAAGACGATTCCCTTTTCAACTATGAAATGACATTTTTCAAAATTCAAGACCAGATTTTTCTCAATACAACGATGCAACACATCACCCAAACTAGAGATACATTCATCAAATGAGGATCCATAAATTGTAAAATCATCCATAAATACCTCCATGCAGGTCTCAATGAAATCTGAGAAAATACTCACCATGCATCTCTGGTAGGTACCTGGGGCATTGCAAAGTCCAAATGGCATCCTTCGGTAAGAGAAGTTCCCAAATAGGAAGGTGAATGTCGTCTTCTCATAGTCCTATGCTACAATGGGAACCTGAAAATAGCCAGAGAAACCATCCAAGAAGTAATAATGTGTCCTGCCTACGAGTCTCTCAAGCATCTGGTCAATGAATGGAAGTGGGAAATGATCCTTATGAGTGTATTGATTTAGTTTCCTATAATCAATACACACTCGCCAACTATTTTGAACTATCACAAGAACTAACTCATCATTTCCATTTTTTGAAAAAGTGAAACTAGTTTTCTTCGGCCCCACCTGAATTGGACTTTCCCACTAAGAATCTGAAATGAGATAGATTATACCTGCCTCGAGCAATTTTGAAACTTCTTTTTTAACAACCTACAAAAGTGTTGGATTGAGTCTCCTTTGTGGTTGCCTCACCGGTATAGCCCCATCCTCCAAGAGAATCCTATGCATGAAAATGGAGGGGAAAATACCTGATATGTCTGCCAATGTCCAACCAATTTCCCTAATCTTATCTGTTGATAGATTCAAATGTTTTTCTTCAGGTTCCAAAAAGAGATTGTTAGAAATGATAACAGGTAATCTATCACCACTCAGCAAGTATGCATATTTATGATTTGGGGGACATGGATTGAGTTCCAATGTAGAGGGGTGATGTATGGATGGAGAAATTGATGCAATAGACATATCTGCACAATGAACATCAGTATCAGATTAAAAATCATCAGAATCAGAGAATAAAGCACCAAATCCATCAGCATACTCAATAGCCATGTCATAATCAGAGTTCACATGATCAAGATTAGAATATGAATCCATTTCAAAATCAAATATAATAGAGTCTTTTTCATTAGAAATAGGTGTGGAAGTACTATTAGACATCAAACTAGAACCAATACTCATAATATCCCTAAGCATAGAACAATAAAATTCCATGGAGTTTTTTCTTGGTGGTTCAAAATGGGAGATAACAAAAGAAGAATGGTCCTCAGAGGGGTAATTCATGGTGTCCTAACATTAAATATCACAACTTCATCCCCAAAATCCATGGAAAGTGTACCCTCATTAACATTTTTGATAGTTTTGCAGTTTTGAAGAAGGGTCTACCTAAGATAATGGGGGAATGAGAACTTACCTGATCATCCTCTATGTTAAGAACATAAAAGTCTTCTGGAAAGATCATGTCTCTTACCCGGACAAGTACATCCTCAAGCACTCCCGCTGAATATACCGTAGCTCTATTCGCGAACAACACCACTACCCTTTTCGGCTTCAACTCACCAACCTGTAAATAAGAGAATACAGAGTGAGGCATCACATTTATTGAAGCTCCTAAATCACAAAGAGAATCAGATAAGTGAAACTCCCCTATGGTACATGGAATGGTGAATGTCCATGGATCCTTGCACTTTTTCGGCATTTCTATAGTTGGTCTAATGAGTGCTGACACATTCTTTCCAAGATTGATCCTCTCATTTCCCTTGTTCCCTCTTTAATTGGTACAAAGTTCTTTTAAGAATTTCACATACCTTGTAATTATCTTAATGGCTTCGAGTAGAGAAATGATGATCTCCACACGCTTGAATGTGTCCAAAACCTTCTTTTGCATTGCTTCTTCAGCCATCTTCTTGGTATGAACAACCCTGTTTGGAATAGGAAGGGGTTTAGTAGTAACATCATCAATATTTTTCTTACCGTTATCTTTCTCCTTGGATTGCTCATCAGTTGGTATGGAATGAAGCTTCTCTAGAGTAGTGGTGAATCCCGATGGAATGGTAGGTACAGATGTATCTTTCATTTGCTTCACACTTCACAATGTGATGGCACTAACATTCCCCTTTGGATTTGGAGTGGGTTGGGAAGGTATATTTCCAGAATTCATACTTACAATTTCCTGGAGGGCAGTGGGAATCTGGCTCATTTGAGTCTTCAACTCCCTCAGCTATAATCTTTGACTCTCCATCTCATTCTGTTGATTAAGAACTATTTGCTTCAAAAGATCATCAGTATTAAAATCTACCTTTGGTGGGGGATTCCCTTGTTGTTGGCTTGTTGATGCTTGGGCTTCAAATCACATTTGTGGTTGTTGGAAACCCTGCTGGTAAGGCGGAGGCTGCTGGAAGTTTTGTTGAAATGGCGGCCTTTTTTGTTGTCCAGATCCATACCTTATGTCCAGTTGATCTTTCCACGCATGGTTGTATGTTGGAGAAAATGAATCAATCTTCTTTTGGGGATATGGTTGTTGTTACTGGTAAAATGGTCTCCCTGGGAATACCGATGCACACTCCTCTGTCTCTTGTAGTTGTGGGAAACAGTCAGTTGGGTTACTTGTCTCAGTGGAAATGCCACAAGGCCTTGAAGGAGAAGGATGGGATTTCTTTTGATCCAATGCAATCTACCTCACCATAGTGGTAAATTCTTCCAACATGGTTTCAATCAAATGACTTTCAAGAGAAGAAGGACTTACCTGATGTACCCCCCTGACATGTGGTGTACCTATATCACCAAATTGTTGGGAGTTTTGGGCCATCTTGTCGATCAATGAACGTGCGGCTACTGGTGTCTTGTCCATCAATTCCCCTCCTACTGCGGCATCCACCATGCTCCTCTTCATAGGGGTGAGTCCTTCGTAGAAGTAATTAATGAAGAGTTTCTCACTGATTTGATGATGTGGACAGCTTGCACACAACTACTTGAATCTCTCCCAATACTCATACATTGACTCCCATTGTGATTTCTTGATCCCCGAGATCTCTTTACGAATGGAAGTGGTCCTCGATGCTAGAAACAATCTCTGCAAGAAAAGACGTTTTAAATCGTTCCAACAAGTTACATCATCGAGTTGTAAATAATACATCCAATCTTTTGCAGCTCCATCAAGTGAGAATGGGAATGCTCTTAATTTGATTTGATCTTCAGAAAAATTTCTTCATTTAAGGGTTGAGCAACCCACATTAAATTATTGAAGGTGTTTGTTTGGATCCTCACCAGATAAGCCATGAAATTCTGGAAGAAGGTGAATTAACCCATATTCCAATTCAAAGTCTGATTCGAGGTTCGGGTATGAAATACAATTTGGTTGATAGTTAATATCAGGTCAATCCAAATCTCGAATGGTTCTATTAAATTCATTTCCATTATTTCCAGCCATTGGTTCCTCTTTTATGTTTGAATTTGAATTTCTTCCAATTTCAATGTTTCCAGAAAATAGGAATTCACCAACTGGTTGAATATTGAAACTTCCCATAGACTGAGAATGTCTGATTCCAGCCCTAAGGCTACGTTCCATCTCACAGTCAAGATCTAAGAGATCTTCAGGAATAGTTCGTGTCATAAATAAAAAAAAAGAAAAGAAATAAAGTGGACCACAGTAAAATAAAAATGATAAGTTTGAGTTGATGGTCCAAAAAGAAAAGAAGAGGATGAAAAAAATGAAAACATGAGAAAGGGGAAAGATGAAAAAGATATGTAAAGAAAATAATAAAATGAAAAATAAAAGAAATACCTCTAAATGTTTGAATAAATTATGTGCCTCCCCGTTAATGGCACCAATTTGATAGAGCATTGTCGTGGGTGCCCTAAAATGATTAGTATGATTTTGGGGTACTTAGGTGCAGCAGAGTGGCTGACCAAGGTCATCTCTCAAAGGAGGCAGTGAATTAAAACAACATTCTAGAGGTATTCCAAAAATAAAATAAAAGAGAATAAATATACTACTTTAAAGGATGGGGATTTTTTGATGTTTATAAAACTTGAAGATGTTTTCTGGAAGAAGATTGCTTTTATTGTTTTTAATTTTGAAATGAAGTTTGATTAAAAAGACACAACAAGAAGATGTTTTTTAGAAAATATTTTAAAATAACTAATCGATATAACTCTACATATTTAATCATTTATTAATAATTATCATTTAAATTAATATTCATTTAATTATGATCCCTTAATTTGTTAAATCCCGAACCCTACGAGAATTAACTTTACCACAAAGATGATGTGAATTTAACCTTAGGCTAACTTCAGAATATGCAATCACAACACACTGCTTTGATTGATGTTCTAATATTAGCTTATGGTCAGTGGTAAATTAAGGCACATAACCACTCTATAAATGAAGATTAATTGAGTTTAGGGATTGAATTTGAACTCTACAAATTGATCCCATGTGGTTTTGAATTACCGGTTATGGTTGCCTTCTCACAGTTCACACAATTCCCGACCTCGCGTGTTTTGTGTTAACTATTCAATTGCTGGATTAGTTTCATTTAAATTATAAAATAAATTAATATATCATAATATGTGAATTACAGTATCTCATTGATTCAAAATAAATTAATGAAGAAGGATAGAGGTCGGTCGATTACTAAAAAGAACTACTCTTCCATGGTTGGTGTAATCATCGTAGAAGCGTTTTGCATGTGCAATGGTTTATAATGGGTATAACCCAATAACGCTTCTACTCAATAATTCCAACCCAATTAGGAAGATTAAGAGAAGAAGAAATTTAAACAAAACATATGAAAATATTAGGAATAAAAGAATATCAAAGAAGTTTATTACACAAATGAAAACATTACAAAATGAAGAAGAGAAAGAGGCTTCGATGAGGGGATCATTGCTTCATGAGCTTACCCTATTTCAATGGTTGGAGAATTTGGGTGAAACCAATTATCCTCTACCCCCAATATCCTAATTCATTTCCCAACCCCACCGAAGGATAAAAACACCAATTTATAGAATGGCGGGGAGACTACGTTCAAAGTGGTTTTTAGAGTGAATGGGGAATCTCGTCCAAATATTTTATTCCAAAATGCACCACCCATTTGACCACCATAACGCGTGAATTGGCTGGCTGTCCAGAATGATCATATGTGCGGATATGGGTCTTATATCCCCTCTAAAACCTTGGGCTCAATACAAGCCAATATGAAGGAGTTATGGCCGAAATACATAAGCTTCCCTATTCTGGCGAGTCCAGCCCAACTTTGATTTCATGGCCCAATTTCGGAAAACAAATGCACTCTTTAGGTCTAGTGTCCTAAATAAAATCTGTATATAATTAAGTTAGAAACACTGTTACAAAATCTCAAATTAAAATAATAAATATAAAAATATTTATCTTTGAAATACTACAGTGAACTATACAGGGTAAAATTGGAATTTTCACCAAATATTCAAATGAATGATTAAATCCCAAATATTTTATAAATAAACATATTTAACACAATGTGAGGAAATTATATCATTTATTATCAAGAAAATATTCATCAAAATAGTTTTTTAACATGGCCAAAATAGGAATAGTGGAGGAGGAGGGTAAAATAAGTTCACTGTAGAATCTCATTTCACACGTCACTAAAGGATGAATTGTGACAATAATAGCTTTGAAAGGATAACACTGAGGCTTTGGTCGCATTGGATTGGATGGGGAATAACTCCTCAAGAAGTTGATTCTGACCCAAGAGACCGATCCACACCCCGATCGAATGGCCCAAAGGTTAATAAGTGCAAAGGAGAAAGGAGTAGATAATGGATGTGAAACCCTATAACATGCCCGCAATCTCTCGATAATATATCATGTTACCATATTCATTTAATAATTTTAATAATTTTAACTTCATAATTATGCCTTTGTGATAAAATAAAAAATTGTATAAAAAATATATTTTTTATATTCACCGAATTAATAAATTTTTATTAGAAGATTATAAAAAATTAAAAATGAGATAATTTAGATATTATAAATTCAAAATCGATTTTTAAATTATATAATATAATTTTGAATTTATTTATTTAAATATAGCTATAAAATAAATTAGTTAAATAAATTTATTTATTTTAAAAATTATAGAACATAAAAAAATTTACAGTTTAATTACATAGTACTAATAATTATGAAGAAAAATTATTTTATTTATACATCAGTTGTCACATTCTCTAACACTTTTTCAAATTACATCTTCTCAATGGATTTAGATATTTAATGAATGGGGATACATTTCCCTCAAATAATTTTTATATTCCCTTGTTTCTTCATCTACATTGTTGTTTCTCTACAAAACCATAACCAGGTGAATTACTTTGTTCAAAAATAATGTATCTCTACGATCATGAATTTGGTATGTTTTATCTTCATAAAAAATACTCTCTTCAAATTGAAATACTTATAGAATCAATACATGAAATGATTCCAAATATATTTCCATAACACCGAAAAATGAAAATAATTTTGTACATGGGATACACTCGAAAGAAAATTTACTCTGTAGGTAATTGTTCCAACATTATTTTGGATTTTATATGGTCCAATGAACTGTAGGCATACGTCTCCTTTCATACCAAAATTAATAACACTTTTACATAGAGATATTTAATGGAAAACAAGGTCCCAAACCATGAATGAAATTTCTTCCCTCCAATTATCTATATAAGTATTCCACCTTCAATGAGTTTTTCTCATATGTTGTTGGATCATCATTACAATCCTTGCCTCTTCTGTATCTTATATGGGCTTCATCGACTACCTTTTCCCAACATCATCCCAAAATTTGGGATTTTGACACCATTTACTCTATAATGTCTCAAATTATTCCATTTATATACTATAATGAAAATTTTTATAATAAGAACTAATTAAAATAATGATACTGATCCCAAAATTATCTCATAAACTATTTTACAAGATCAACGAACATCCTCAAATGATTAAATTATTCTATCTAACAATCCATCTGATTGAGGTTTTAAATATGTAATGAAATTTAATTTTTTTCTCGAAGACTATAGAATGCATCAACCAAAGTTATAAGTGAACCTAGGTTCTCGTTAAGATATAATGGAGAGAGGAAGTCCATTTAAACTGAAAAGGCTTAAGCATCCCCATTGGAAGATGTTGATAGTATTTATACAGCTGAAAAGTAAAAAAAATTCATGGAAAATTCACCAATATCTATATTCATTCCATTAAATGAGTAATACTCCTAATATTCATGTACATCTTAGTTATTGCATGATGAACTATAATTATATAACTATGAGATTCATATATCAATTCTTTCATTGGAAGGGAATCACAAGATATAGAAAATTTATTTCCAAATCACATTAAAAATTTATTATAATTTTTATTCTAGAAACATACCTTTCATAATAGATTCTACCATTTTATGTAACTCATATTCTTCCTCATGAGAATTCAAAATTATTCCTGAGAGAGATGACTAAACTAACTCCTGAAACAAAATAGTTGAATTTCTAGAATGAGTAACTTTATATCCAAAATTCAAAAATAATTGACCAAGGTGTAATGTTCCGAATGTAACATGGTTAATATAACATGAAATTTCATGACCCCCTACCCAAAACGTGTACCCCTCCTAGCCTGGAAATTGGAAAAGTGAGATAGTGACACCTGAGTTCTGGATCTAGTAGGCCCAGGGTAAATGACTAGTACTGAGGGGATAATAAACATGCATATTTGAGGTATTACCCTCTAAAATAACACATGTGGAATAGAAAGCAAAAAATACACCAAAAAAATAAAATTCATACTATTGTGTATAAGAAACCAACATATATATTTTTAATTTCAGGCATGAACTACAAAAACTGAATGGAGAAACCTCAAGTACTAAAAGAAAGTAATGATGGCAGTGAACTTGAAGAACAAAATTCCCCATCAAAACCCGTAGATAGTAGTAGCCACACTGACCTCCAACCTACTCAAAATGAACTGAAAAATAGATTCTATATATATAGGGTGAGTATAATAGTATACATAGTAGGATCATCCACAGAGCATCTTGTTCAAAAGTAAAGGAACCATGATAATGAAGAATGAACAGTAAGTTAATATGACTCGTCACCTAAACATGTATAAAATGATTCAAGAAAAAATATGGATACTCTCACAATATATCATTTACCAAATCATAATATATAAAAATTAATATTAATTTCACTACTCTACAACTTCCCCATTAGTTTTTTTTTATTTTCCCCAAAATCGTGCATCCTGAGCATCACTCTTAAAAAAGACTATCTCGAAGTCACATAGGTGAAGAACCACAATATACCACTCATGAATTCAAAAAACCACTTCAACATAGCCAAAATTAATTACGACAATTAGGGTAGCCTCCATATATCACATAATTTAAATCATAGGTCATGTATTATACCTCGTGCTATTATAACCCATACACCGAGTAAGGATTCCCATATAATCACATCATTTACATGATAAACCTATAGTAGTATATATGAATCAATATATAGAATATATGTTTTTAAAATAAAAATAATATATTATTTCTCTCTAAACACATATATGGGTAAAACTAACCACCGTGAATACAAGAAAAAGTATCTACCATGAGAATAGTGTGTGGTGGGTGGGGGTAATCAGTCATTCATCCTCCCAGGAAGATGTTAGGGAACCCCACCACTAAGACACAGAATCCCTATGGTGTATGTTTTCCTAATTGGGTAGGCAGAGTATCATATAGAATCCAAAAAATTACAGGATATAATATTTCTCATAACCATGCTATGGAAAAAACCTAGTCTTAGAATCGACTAGATCTCATGTCTCTCAAACTCTAGGATCCCACTAATAAGACTCTACATCTTATAAGAGCGAAACCATTTTAAATATATCAATTAACTTACTTTATCAATTTTCATCAATTTTACTATATATTAATTAACTCTTTAGTCATTGAACATCATCATTTTCCACATTCCATTACATTAGAATTTCAAAAATGATTAATGGCCATCAGGCACAACTAAATAGAGTCCAGAACTTCTAAAAAGCCAAACCTCTACTTTGAATCCATGGAATCTCTAACCCCGTGAATTAAAGAATAATTAATTTATTAAAACATTTAAAAATTCAGTATTTCCATATTTTTTCGGGTATTCTAGGATAACATTGTATGCTAAAAAACCAATGGGGATTAACAAAGAGAGTAGAAGAGCTACACGTCGAGTCTATGCCATATATAACAAGAGGGTATACCCATCAATCCTCAATAAGCTAAAACAAATAGAATGATTCATACCCCAAATGTCTTATCCTATTTTGATAGTATATTATCAAAGGAAACTTTTCTCAAGGATTGGTGATAGTAATGCATATACACAAAGAATACATTTAAAACCCATCCAACATTCATATCAATAGATATGCTTAACATAAACCAGTTACATAATCTCTGGTGTCCTCCTCGATACCCAAATTCTTAAACCAATCCAACTATCCACTCTAGGTGTCCACTACTACCAAAAATACCAAGACTCTCTTCCCCACATACCGCAGTATTCTCCCATGCTCAGACACCCCAAACTCACATCACATCACAAGAAGAAATAAAAAAACATAACAATCGAGCTCTTGGCACTAAACAAGGAATTCATCCTTCACACACAATTAGCACTCACAGATCCAAATCACAATGCACATGGCCTTTATAATAGTCAGGAAACTCATTCGCTATAACGAAATTTTATTTTATTCATAGAAATGGTTCTTAATCCATATTGAATTAACAGATTCATAATCAAAAGTTCCATGTAAGGGAAACCTAAGAAAAAATATTATCAGTATATTAAAAGTTAATTAAAAATTTATTTTAACATGAATTTAGTAAGTGTATCAACATGTATCAATGTGCTTCAGGTTCATCAAATTTTTTGTTAAACATACTTATCTTCATAAATGTTATTATTATCAAATTAATATTGTAACTGGATTTATTAACATGTCCATTAAAATTGTAATAAAATAAATTATCAAAAAATTCTAGCATTATGTTCATTTAAAATTCCCATAAAAAATCTTGATAAGGCAAGGAGGGAACATGTTTCACACCATCTTGACAAATAGAAGGCAATTAGTTTTCACAATATATAGAAAAAACATCCTTATGTGATCAATACCAATTCTTTAATCTCATTTAAATAATTATTATGTCAATTTCAATGATGTCCAAATGGCTAAACCATGATATAACTACATTTTCACGTTATTAATTTTTTTTGAAACAAATCCCCTTCCTCAAAATGAATTCAACCTTCTTTTCTCTAGAATGAAGAACATGAAAAATCATGATCACCACACTCACTACAACCGCATCCACCTGGGGATTTTGCAACACCATCGCACCAACCAACAACCGAGAAAGATCCATTATAAAAACAAAGGTCACCTTACATCACATGGAAATGATAAAAAATAAGAAATAGATAGATTAACCCAGAATAACAGAGGTATAATACACCTTATATCAAAGATGGATCAAAACATCGAGGTTGCACAAAAAATATGGGTGTTCATGATACAAGAAAAACATCAAGGGGAATACGATCCATGAAATAAAACACAACACATGAAATCTATTAGAGGAATAACTTTTATAATCCCATACCAATGTAAATCAATAAAGAAGAAAAAGGGTGAACGGTATCTCAACATTTAGTAAATCTATATGAAGCAGCAATTTAAATATAGTTTAAATTTTCCATTTAAAGTGGATCTCATCAGGATTATACATTTTGACTGAGTATTGGAACCTATAACATTATGAATATTTATATATGAGTTATGGGCTAGAAAAAATTCTTAAATATCTTAAAACAAGGCATTTAATTAATTTTATATCAAAGGTAATGCCAAAGGGGAGAAACTGTGTGAACTAGATACACTATTCGTGATTCATATTGGGATGAGACACCATTGGAAAAGATAGCATTGGGTGAATCACCATTGGATGTGTAGTAATTTGATTACTCACTATTGGAAGAGTATCCATTTTATGACTCACCAATGGATGACTCACTATTAGACAAGTGGCCATTTGTTGAGCTACTACTTAGCGAGTCACTATTTGGGGAGCTACTATTCGGTGAGCCACTATCTTTTGGTCCCTATTTGGTGAGTTGTTATTGCGAGTCTCTATTGATAACTCACTATTCTGACTCACCACTCCTAACTCCCCAATTCTAATGCACTGGTGAAATTAGCTGCCATTGTAAAATATGAAATCTGGGAAACTCTTCATGTGAGTCAACATGATCATCCCGAAACACCCCAAACACCAAATTTCAACAAACGAATAGACCAATGAGGATATGGCCATTACATTAGATAACACTAAAACTAGTCAAACCTAGAAAATCTAAATCCATCACTGATTAAAAATATAAAAATGGTTCCAAACAACCACCCTTTGAGATACCACTCATCTCTTTTTCCAATACAGGAGCTTAACAACTACATTAAAGAATAAGGAAAACCTATGTGAAAATAACAAGAGTCTATTAAAAACACTCCCAATGTTTATACCAATCAATATAGAGAAATAAAGAACATAAAACAGAAAAACATCTCATAAATGAAAAGGGGTCCAGACCACTAATCATACAAAATTACTAGAGATAAACTAATAAGAAAATACCACAAGGTATTGAGCATGTATCTTCGACTCACGTTCACATATACTCTCCTCCATGACATGCTTCGAGTAGAATACATTATCTAAAGGGCTATCATGCATATGAAACACATTCTCCTGGTGGTCTTGGATCTCTACCGGATGCTCCCCACTGCTTACAATACCGTCAGCATTGATGTCACACAAATTGATGATGTGAGATTCATCATGAAGATAATGTTGGATTTGTGAGACATGTAAAACATTATGTATCTAGATCATACGTAGGGGATGTTCTACCAAATATGAAAGAGATAAAATATAATCCAACACTTTGAATTTCCTAACAAATATAGGAGAAAGATTACTCCCATAAACAAACCATTCTTTCACAATATGGGGATTCACCTTCTGAAACATGTGATCCCCGATATCAAACACTAGAGGTCTCCCCATATGAACAAAATTTGACTTCTGATTATATTAATCTACCTTGATCTACTAAATAATCACTTGAGCCATCTGTATCATATTCTATACCACTTTAGGACTGAGAATTAATAACTCTCCAACCCTATTCCAATACAATGAAGAATGGAAGTATTCACCATAAATGTCATAAAATGTCGTCATACTGATGAAGGAGTGGAAAATTTTTTATTAAGAGAACTCTACCAATGGTAGGTGCCTCATCCATGAAACACCAACATCCGAGACACAATAGTGCAACATAACTTCATGACTCAGGAAGTTCTACTCTTTCGGATAATACATCTATTGATGAAATCAATGATACGACATAGATGAGAACCAAATTCATGTTACAGATCTCTCCACACCCTTACAGTAAAATTAGGATCATAATCGAAAATGATCAAACATAGATCTATTAGGATTTGCACCACCACCTATAGATATTTCCTTAATAGAACCTCCACTATTCTGGACTCTTAGGTCACTATAAAGTTTTATTATTTCACTAAACGTTCCACTACCAACCATACTGAATCCTAGCCTCCCTGAGGTCAATGTAAACCTATAACAAATTCCATCTAAATGTCCACCCACTGCCATCGAGGAACATATAATAGAGAGATAAAACAACTCGAACCATGGTGCTCATCCTTCACCTTTTGCCAGACCAAACATCAAGACACAAACTCCGCAACTACATACTTTAACCCAGGACCCCATGACTGTCTTTTAAATGATCAGTGCATCATTGTCACAATAGTATGTATTGATATGGGTGAACTATGGACCTCTATGTGATCTATCTAAATCATTTCCAAAAGAACAAAAAGACTTCCATGAAACAACCCCCAGTGTTGTTCATCCTCAATCCAATTATCAGGGGCCTCCCCAATAAAAATTCAGTCCCTCAAGACCTCCACATCAAGATCCACCAACTTGGATTCCTCCAAATACTACACTATATATGAATGCATCATCATTGGAGAAAGGAAACCTCTACCTATAGCATATCCCAAATCTTGAGGTAATGATAAATGCTCTTCCATCACTCTCCATGAGTCACCTGATTCATGCACTGCATCATTATGGGAGTTCCTTCTCAGAACATTGTTGACAAAATTCCTCATTCATATTTTATATGAAATTATGATGTTGTATTTATTTAATAACTCAATCCACCAATGATTTCAGATGTCCAAGTCATGCTGTGAGAAAAAGTACCTCAGTCTATTATGATTACTGAAAACCAAAAAATGATCCCCAATTAGGAAATATCTCTACAACATTAGGGAAACAACAATTCCACAAAATCAAGATTGTGGGTGGAGGAGTTATGTTTTTGGGGAAGAAATTACTGAGACCCATAAAAATGATTGATATCTGCTAAATCATACCAATTCCAGACCCCATAATTGAAGCATCATAGAAAATATCAAACTGACCACCTTCTACTAGATGAAAATGAAGTAAAGTACTGACCAACTTCTCATTTAGATACTCAAAAGCTATCTGTAACTTGTTTTTCCAAATTAACTCCTAGTCCTTTCTAGTCAAAACTGTTATACGAGTCACCACCTAAGAGAAATCAGCTATGAAACTCCTATAATAGAATCAAATGTCATGAGGAAATATCAATTATTACACTTTCTTCATGGAATACCAAGACACAAATGATTCAACATTCAATGGATACATATACAATCCCTGCGAGGATAAATCATTCCACATGAAACAACCTTATTGTTCCCAAAAATCACAATTTGAAAACAACCCATACAACTTCTCAGGGTGGAGAACTCCAAAAAGAGCACCTAGATATCCTGCATGATTATCCTTGGTTGCGGAGTAACCAAGGATGTGGTCAATTAAAACTAGCATGAAATTATCCCTAAACTCATGGAACACATCGTCTATCAACCCCATGAAAAAATCTAGATCATTGGTCCCATTGAAATAATCACAACAAACTTGTATACCCCATGACAACAACAAAATGTAATCTTCATGATATCCTCATATTTAACATGCATCTGATGATATCCTAGAAGAAAATTGATCTTTGTTAACCATATTTCACACATCAATTGATTGAATAAATCGTCATTCAATGGTAGATGATATCGGTTTGTCACTGTCACATATTTTATGTGACAATAATCAATACAAAATCAGAAACATCCATCATTCTACATCACGAACGAAATTGGTGACCCCTATGGAGACACACTCATCCAAACAAAACGTCTCTGAAATAGAACATCGAGCTATATATGTAGCTCTCAAAACAATAAAGGTTACATCGAACATAGAAGCATTGAGATTAAATACATGAATGGATGTAGATCAATCCCATACTCAATCTCTTGTCCAGGGGGTAATGTTATAAAATACATGGAAAAGAAATTTGGGTACTCTTCCATGACCATGTGAGACGCCAACTACTAAACCTCATATGAAATCACAATCAACCAGCCATCATGGAAGATGTGGAAAGAAAATGACTATAACCCATCTGAGGGTTTGGGTTTCCAACTATCATTGTTGTTTCTCTATATACATCGAGTAACACAACCTATATTCAGATGAAATGCACGATATCCTTCACCAAATACAACAAATCCATGCTGATGATGATATCATATGGTTTCATTCATAAAAATTTCAAATATCCCCAAGAGTGGTGCTACCCCATCACTAGCTCACAGACCCTACATACATCAATCAACTTAGCTCAACCTTCAACTACATTAGTCAATGATAAGTGATCGGAAAGCCCCCCTCACTAATGTACCAAGGCATTGATAGGGTAAGGTGAGATGAAGTAGTGTGTCACTTATAAAAAAACAAGGCATGCACCCATGTAGAAAATGATTAAAGGTAACTCAATCAATACTTGGATCACCTTTTAGTGGAAATGCTAACAGAATAACCTGACCACAACTTACTACATGTCCACTTTGACCCTACTGATGAACATCTATGAGTCCAAACTCTACTCTTTGAGGATGGGGAGTGTCTTGGGGCTATCCTAGGCTTTCCCGATCTACTATCTATTGATCTAAAGCTGGCGCAAGCTGCAACTACTACCGAGGATAGATCTTCTTCAGTGGATAAACCTGGAGTAGAACACGTGGCACTCACTAGATACTCAGAATGGTCAGGCACTCTCTTCACAGATAACCATGGCATCTATAAGAGAAACAATCATATGATCCTTTGGCATAGGACTGAGAGCTACAACTCCTAGAGATATGTGATACGGAGGTTGGGTACTACCCACGGCTAATCATAACTGTTATGACCTAGAATGTGGAAACCTTGGACCACATATCTTATTCATGATGAATCCTGATTAATTCCTTCTAATGATGATATAAATATGGAAAAAATTCTATAGATGACATCCTCCCTCCAGAACACATTGAGATATGTCATCATAATAAACTAGGTAACATGGAACTGAATCACCGAATAGAAAAACTCAATGAAATTCCTCACCTTTCCCTACTCATCTGGTAATTGTTCGAATGTATATCACAGAAGGTTCCGGAAACGAATCTTGAACTCTCACACATTGGAGATTCCCTACCGAATGGTAAGAAGCTAATGGATACTAGTCTCTTTCATGGTTGATGAAAGAAACTTATCCATGAACGACTCTCTGAACTTCTCCAATGTTTCTTCCAACTACTAATGATCCCCAAGGATCATGAACCACCACATACACGCTTCCCTACACTACATCATTACAACCAATGTTACCCAGTTCTCCATTGAATGACAAATTAAAATAAAATCTATCTCAACCTTTTCCAACCATCATCTGTGAATGCATCAACAATAGAGCCCTCATTCTTCTATACACTTAGGTGCTAAAATTCTCCATGTCCTCCTCCAATTTTCATTATCATCCATCTTTACTTTACATCAATATTCTTGAGAAACAAGCTGGAAATCTTCTATGTGAACCTAATGAGGATGTTTACATGGATCCATACCTACAAAAGGAAAATAATTTTGAGAATATCAACCAGAAATATGGAAGACATTGACAATAATTAGTGGTTTTCTGTTATTCATTATAGGTTAACCTTTACCATGGTCTACTCATACAAACATGGGTGAAAAGAAGAATAATGTATGATCCTTTCCTTGGTCTATACCATGTAACAATTATCACCCCATTTAGTAGCCACTGTAATATTAAAGGTTAATGCAATAGATCACAGGGGAAAAATACATGTGTCTCTATCAGCCTCTCTTATTTACAATGCTTGGAAAACTTAAATAACACTGTTTCCCTACCAGAAAATGAAAAATCACATATTCCTAACTCAAAACTCCATCATATCACTCAACCAGACCTCTGATTCCACTCCATCATGACCCTGTCCTCAAAAAGTGTGCCCCTATAGGTCTGAAAATTAGATAAGATAGATAGTGACACACATGTACTTCCTCCAGTAGACCCTTTGATAGAGACTATCACTGATGGTATAATAAACACATAGATGGGAGGTATAAACTTTTAAGAAAACACATGTAAATGTGACATATATGAAAGACTCTATCAAAATAATTCTAATTTTGAATTATTGAATATTCCAAAGAATATGTTTGTATTTTCATGCATGAGTAACTACAAATGGAATGGAAAACTGTATGTAGTAAAATAAGGTAAAGATGTAAGTGACCACGAAGCCCAAACTACTCCTACTAAACCCCAAGATATTAGTAACTATAATGATCTCCAACCTGCTAGAAATGACCTAAAAAGAGTCTCTATAAATGTAGGGAGAGGATAACAGTATAATTTATAGTATCATCATTGTAACCTCTAGTGAAAACGTAATGGAATCATGCTAAAGCATAATTAACATGGGGTAAAACTAACTCATCACATAAATAAGTATACTATGTTCCCTAACTCACTATAGATACTCTATCCATGTATCACAAACAATAGAAGAATATATAATAATAAATATTAGGGGTACCCCGTTAGAACATCCACATTGGTTTTCCACGTAGCCCCAACGTCGCACGTCCTAACCATTTCCCTTCAAAAAAACATGGCTGAAGTCCCCTGGGCAAAGCACCAAAACATGTACCTATGAAAAAAAACCACCACATCAATATAGGGAAAAGAAACCATGTATTCTCTGAGATCCACCAAAGAATGAATATGTTTTATCATACATCATGTATTATACCTCAAACCATTACAACAAAAACACTAAGAAACAATCCTCAAGCCATCACATCTTGTACACAATTCCCCTATTGTAGTCAATTCAAAAGAATATCCATAATATATGTGTGTGAAATCAACAAATGTCAATACATATTTGTACACACATATATGGGGAAATCTAACTATCATGTATTACAACAAATGTAACAAACATGAGAAGAGTGTTGTCCAAAGGGGGTAGTCAACCATCCATCCTTGAACCAAGATGTTGGGTAAAACACCCCCAGGGTTCAGAATCACTATGGTGTCAGTTTCCCTAACCTATTGGGTGTATTTTGGTATAAAAACATGAGAAGTAGAGGATAGAATATATCTTAAAACTACACTATGGTCATATCCTAGTATTGTACTCAACTACAGATCATGTATCTTGGACTCACATGAACAATTAATAAGACTGTATATCCTATAAGCACAAATCAATTTTAAAAAACTTCATTATGTTACATTATCTCAATTCATCAATTTTACTTTACATAAATTAATTTTTTAATCATTAAAAATCATTATTTTCCACAATCCATTACATTATAAAATCAATAAAGATCCACTCCCCCATGCATATCCAAACTGAGTCCACAGCTTCTCAGAATCACAACATCATCATTGCATCCAAGAAAGCTCCAACCCCATTGTTAATCAATTATTCACTTATTAAAATTATTATAATTTTCTGTATTTTCATATTTACAGGTATTCTAGGAAAACATTCTTAGCTACCAAACACAATAGGCCCACCACAGCGAGTAAATGAGATACCTGAAAATTATTTTCCACCAGTTGCAGGAGCTTAGACCCATCCATCCTCAAGAAGCTAAACATCGAAAGAATGTGGCATACCCTATGCATCACTGCCTCTTTTGGTAGTAGTGTATGAAATAACAGCTACCTCAAGCGATGGGTAATTTAAAGAAGTTAAAAAACGATTGAATTAACAAGAATCCAATTTTCATATCAATTGTTAAGACCAACTTCAACCCATTCCATTATCTTATTTGTCCTCTCTGACCCCAACATTCATAAATCGATGCATCTCGCATCTCTAGTCATCGACTGCTATCATAAAGACCAAGCCACCCCTCCCCACATTCTGCAACAGTACTCCATGATCTGCAATTCTAGGCTCACATCACATCACAGGTAGTAGGAAACAAATATAGAAACCATTATATTGGCCCTAAACAATACATTCAGTAATCCCACACAATGAGATCTCTCAGCTCCAAATCATAATGAACATAGACATTACATCAAGATGGAAACTCGTCCCCCAAAAAGGCATTATATTTTATTCATATAACCAGTTCTAATTCCATACTGAATTAACAGATTAATTATCCTAAGTTCCAATTATGAGAAAGCTAATAATGAAGCTTATCAATATATCATTAATTAAATAAAGAATTAATTTAACCTAACTATAATAATGTTATAAAAATTTATCAACATGTGTAAGGTACATCAACAGATTCATTTAAACATGCATATCTAAATTAATTTGATTATAATAACATTACAACAACAACCATATTAATTAATACTCTTATTTAAATAGTTTTCCAACTAATTGCCAATTAATTCCATCATTATATACATTAGCAATTTGAATCAAAATCAGTAGGATAAATCAAAAAATGTAATGAGACCACACTATCTAATAAAACAACAGGCAATATGTTATCATAGTATAAATCCAAAAGATCACTACGTGATCAATACCAATTATTTATTCTCGTTCAATGAATTATTATGACAATTTCAATGCGATCCAATGGAATAACTCATGTTATTTATATGGATTCATGTAAATAAAATGTTAATAAAATAATCACATTCATACATGTTTCTTAAATGTAATTTTCTCGAGAATGAACCATTCACAAAATCATTATCACCATTCTCGTAATGACTGCATCCACCCGAGGATGCTGTGATACCACCGCACCAACCAGCAATTGAGAAAACTCCATTAGAAACATAAAGATCCAATTTTATCACATGGGAAAGAGAAGTATGAGGGAACATATCAAGGAACTTAGAGGAATGGTGGTAAACATAATTTATATCATATATGGATCTACACTTCTTGGTATCCCCAAAATAGGGGGTGAACATGCATTTGGAAGAACTACAAGGGGGCTATGATCGATGGCTACAACAAAACACATGACTCCTACAGGAGGAATTAATTGGTTTGTCCCATACCAGGGAAAAAAATATGGAATAAGGATGAAAGGTATGTCATACTTTTGAAAATATACATGGAGAAATGTTTTTTATACGGTTTATATTTAGTATTAAAAGTGGATCTAATTAAGATTACATGATTCAAACTACTAAAGGCCCGCAGACCCTTAATAAAATTTTGATCTGAGTTCTTGAAATTTAATTGGCCATAAATCCTATAATAAGTCAATGATAACATCAATGGGTGTGAAACTATAGGAAACTTGAAAAATAGTTCTGACCCACTATTAGATGAGTCACTAGTGGACACCTCACCATTGGATGAGTCACCATTAAACGAGTCACCGTTGGATGACTCACCATTGTATGAGTCACTATTGGAGGTCTCATAGTTGGATGACTCACTATTAGATAATTGTCTATTCATTGAGCTATCATTCGGTGAGTAACCATTCATTGGGTCACCATTCTGTGAGCTACCATTCGGTGATGCACTATTCGCGAGTCACCATTTTGAGAGCTACCATTGTGAGTCACAGTTGTTGAATCTTTATTCCAACTCATCACTCATAACTCACAATTCCTCCCCCCACTAAAGTGAGATACATTTGAAAAACAGAAAATATTGAAAAACCATGAAATGAATCACCAGATCACCCAGAACACGCAAAACACCATATTTCAACAATAAAATGGACTAGAAAGTTATAGGTCATTACATGATGTTTTTTACTCAAGGAATCCAAAATATTTTTTCCTTTTCCTTTTTAGTAATTGATAATCCAATCATATTAGTTTATCAGTTCCAACCAACTTCTATTCTATATGTTCAATTCCTTCTACATAAATTTATACTACAAACATATATGAGAACTGTATATATCAAATTTGGCTCTATATAAATGATGCTTCCGTTATTTTAATGGAAAGAAACCAATAATTAATTTTAAACCATGTGTAGGATAGTTTAAATCCAGATATATTTGTTTTCATGAATCATAATAAATTAAATATTACTTCATCATCAAAAAAACCATGTACCTTAAATTTTGAATTACCATAGCTAAAAAAGTAAAAATTTGAGAAGGAAGGTCCAAAAAAGAAGAATTCCCTTATATCCATTTTATATTATAAAAAATAATAACACTAATTTTTTCAGTAAAATTTAACACTGATTCATGATAATGAAATTAGTAGGATAGATAATCTTGCAATGTTTTAAACAAACTGTCAAAAGTATCCTTCAAATCAAAGAAATATATGAATCTATGTAAGATTTGTAGGTATTGGACATTCATCAACCAATTTTTTTTGATCAACCTCTATGTTGTCATTACATATATTTTTCAAATAAAAATAATTAATTTTTTTTACAAAAAAAACATTTTATAAATTTACTTAATGACATTTTTTTGAGAGTTTGTAGGAAAATACTTATGTTTTTAAGATCTTAGTAACCATTTTAAATGTACTTAATATCATCAAAAAATAAAAAACAAAAATATCAAAAAATTAATGATGTATTCTATACATAATGAATATCTACATATATAGAAGGGAAACATATAAAACCAAATGGCAGAACAAAAAACTTATAATGACCCTATCTGGTATAAAATAATATTTTTGGGATGTCATCCTTCTTCACCATCAGCTGATGGTTCCCATATCTCATGTCCATCTTGGTAAAATAATAAGCTCCATGGAGTTGATTGGACAAGTCATCATTAGGAGTCAAAAAATACATATACTTAATAGTGATGTCATATAGAGATATAATATTAATGAAAAGAATTATTGAACTATATTACTTTTTTTAAAAAAATATGAGCACCACATGGTAAAGTTCTAGGATGAATGAAATGATTATCTAGCTACAGTTGTAACTGATTTTTAAATTCTTGATGTTCTACTTCAGCAATTCGATATGGGGGTTTTGATATTTTATTTTCCTCATGAACTATGTCAATTGTAAATTGAAATTCCCAATATACTATAACACCAGGGAACTCATTAAGAAAAAAATTCTGATATTCATTTACCGCTAGTACATTATTAATCTGAACAATTCCTTTTTTCAACATATATGTGCACGATAACAATCATTTCCATATTTTAGTAGTTTATCATCATTTTGATATGTTATCAATTGTATGGGTTCATTATTGTAAAAAACATGAACCAATTTCTAAAAAAACTCCATGTATTACTCTCTATATACAATCATATAATTCTCAACTGATATCCATCCAATACATAAAAAATATAAAACACTATCATGGGTAAAAAATGATTTTAGATACTTTATTTCCAAAAAATATATTAATATTCTAATAATTCCTTTTTAGTTAAATATTTCTCCATTGTGTTTTGAACATTAACATTTTGTCATTTAATGAGGTGAAATTTTTATTTTTCATTAAATTTTTTTGAAACAAATGGAATTTGTAGACCCCATATCGAACAAGTCTTTAGGAAAAATAGAGTAACCAAACAATGTACCTAATAAAAAACAATTGGAGGAAAAAAAATCTACTAATGTAGTCTTAATGGACTTTACTACACCTTTTTAGTTAATTTATGGTTGCTTTCCATCATTCAGATTCTTCTCTAGGAATGTATGTTCTTAAAGTCTCGTTTATCCTCATTTAAAACAATTTATAATTTTCTTATTAGAATTTTCTATAATATCCTTCTCATTTTACTCGAGTGCCATATGTCGAATCTCACAAAATCATATGAATTTCCAATTTTTGTTAGCACATTATCCCTGGGTTCATTTTACCCCACATTTCATAAAATGGAATGTGGATTTCTTGACCTTCATATTTCTTTAATTGATTCGTACCCATTACATGACATAAAATCCATTTATTTTTCATGATTCCAAGGTACACATGTTTATTAGAAAACATCATTACTACCATTTTAACATATTCAAAATATTTACCATAACATTTGAATTCACAGGATGTCAATTCCCTTTGTTATCATGGATTCTGACACTCAGTAAAAATAACTGATTTTACTATCAATATCCCATTAAATATTTAATAAATACCTTGAAAATACTATGATGTTTTCTTCATGCATGCCCAGTATATCATCCTAATATATTATAAATTAAAGAAATATTGTTTCCAACCTATGTCAAAACACCATATTAAAATACTTATCCAGTAAATGATTCTGAAATTCGGCTCACTCTATGGAATCAATCTCTTCTCATTCACTGATATTCATGAGCATTGACCACCACTGGTTAGATTCACCATCAAAATGATAAATAGAATGACTAACAATTTTATTATCTGATCCCCCATGACATAGAATATATGATCAGTAGATTTAATCAACCATTCAACCATCACTCAGCTAAAATATCCACTAAAATAATGATGGTAAATCCTCATAAAAGGTTCCACTATCATCACGATTTTTTGTGTTAGATCTAACAATTCTATTAATTAAATAACATTTTCATTTATATCATATTTCAATAGGTACATTACTATGAAAAACAAATAGTTCCAATTCCCACTAATCTGGGTTGTAGAATCGGAAATATATCATCCTCTCAAAGCCTATATCCTTCACCATCCATGATTCTTATATGGAAACCCATTAAGATAGGAAATATCATAGAGAAAACAACATGGTAATCGTAAAAAAAATTTCTTATAAATATATCCACAATGTAAAACTGAATGTTGTGTTCTATTAAAATCTCTATAATCCCAAAAATTATCTAGAATTTTCTCTAATACCAAATATAGGTAGCAGACCATAACCATTTTATAATATAGTAAATTCTTCAATAATTCAATTTATTACATTCCCAAAGTAATTTTTAGTTTCGATTTATAGAAATGTAGTTTCCATGGAATACATGACAACCCATTAGTATAAAAATTGGATACTATAAAAATTGTTTATATTTCATTTATAAACAAAATTTTTTTAACCGAACATGAATTAATTTCATGAAAATTATTCAAACCATTCATCATGGCTTCTTATTTTCTAAAAGCAAATCATAAAACCTATGAAAAGAAATATTAAAACATTGGATGGGAAAAAACGCAGTAAGGGGGCATAAAAAGAAAATTACAGACCATTACTTCATGAATACATAAAATCCTCTGAAATAATTTTCAAAATGTTATAATTATCACCATTGAATTAACA
This sequence comes from Viscum album, assembly GCA_963277665.1. Lineage (NCBI taxonomy): Eukaryota > Viridiplantae > Streptophyta > Magnoliopsida > Santalales > Viscaceae > Viscum > Viscum album. The sequence goes on along the minus strand of OY728166.1, from coordinate 1,176,693,404 downwards.
TATACTTTATGTTCTGAAAACAAGAGTCTTCCATAAATCATAAAAAACATAAATAAAACCATATTGGTGACTTGGGGAATCATTAAACAAACATAATTATTATTTTAACACCTATGACTACCATATTATTTGTACCCTCAATGACAACCTTACAATGTGACCCTCACAAATAAGTTATGATTTAACCCTTACAGCTACCTTATTGTGTGACCATCTCAGTTACTCATATAAAACCCATTACTATAAACGTAGAACAAAAACATAACAAAAATCATTATGGATATCATGTACCCACCCGACATCATAAATATTTTCCAGGAACTATAACATTATGATTTAACAGGAATGCTTTTATCATCAAAATCAATCATTGAAAAAAAAAACTTATTAAAGGAATAATGTGTGTGACACCCCAGGTTTGCGAGACGGTTTTATATTTTTTCAACGTTCCATAATGAAATGAAATACATTAACTTCTGAATGAAGAAATATACATAGTATGCACTTTATTTATACAAAAACCAGGATACAACCTTCACACACAAGAACTAACCCATTAAACCCACTACTATCGATAATAAAACAATTGGAAGACCACCGAGAAACACAACGATGTCGAATGAGTAGTTATCATCACTTGGATCTGATAGAAGCACAAACGTTATAGAAAGGATGAGGGAAACAAAAATAAAAATAAGAGGAACATGTATTACCGTCTCCAAAAGCGGTGGCGTGAGCGTTGTGATATATATATATATATATATATATATATATATTCTTCTGAGTGTTTGAATGACCCTTAAGACATTGAAATTTATAACATTTTATCTTACCGTTATAAAAAACTATCTGTTAGAAATTGTAATATTTAAAAAAATGACACATGAAAATGGTTGATAAAATAAATAGACAATGTTGATTTGAATATTATTATTTTACATTTCAATTAAATATAATAAACAAACCCTGTATTTTTAATAAATTATATTAAATAATATATATATAATGTTAATTTGGGATATTAACATTATGTTGTAATTCAACATCTAATTTTACATTGTTTTAAAACATATTAATACATATAAAAAATTATAATTATAAGTTTAAAATTTAAGCCAAAAGAATGAAATTATAAAATTAATGTAGCATATTTTATATTATTCTTAGTTTGATATCAAAAATAAATATATAAAACAAATAAAAAAACTCAATCGGGTTTTACGAGGGGTCCGTATATAGTGCGGGGGAAGGAATCTCGATTTTAATTTTAGGGTAAAATGTGGGATTCATTAGCATCGGAATTCCGTTTTTGTAGGAATCTGGATGTCAGCTCTTGGATGGGTTCATCATGATGAAGTGGAATCAAGACGAAATGGTGGTTCGTCTTCGGTGAGTGGGAAAGCGAGCGTCATCCAGCTTCGATCTAAAGGCTTCGGTGAAGTCGAAGCCGGCCATGGCCGCGAGGTTTCAAGGTCGAAATCCAAACGACATGCTTCAGACCGATGTTTTAGTGTACATCTTCGTATCCTTTCATATTAAATTGATGTCGAGGTCGATTTCCAATTCAGTAATGAGGCTTCTTCTTTGTTATCTGGATCTTATTCTAGATTTTTTAAAAATGTATGTTCACCTATTTTCTCCTTGGGGTATTTTCTAGTTATGGTAAATCGAGTTCATCTTAATTTGATTTGATCCCACTTTTTCCCCCATCAATTTGGATTTGCGGCTATTTTCTTGTCACGCTGCCACGATGGGATTCGAAATATAATTTTTGATTTCCCTACAAACTTCCACATTATAGACCCAAAAGAAATGATACTATTATTTTAGAGGCCCAAAGCTTGACGTACATGGACATTAAATTACTTTTGCGGAATACTTAGTATATAAAAAAACACACACACAAGGACCGTAATAGTTTAGTGTCTTTGGAAACTCGGAACGTAATCTTCTAATCATGGTGAAAGATCTTAAACATCTCCAATAAAGATCTTCCCTTTTTTTCTTACCTACAACCTTTCTTTATATCTTGGGGAAAATAAAACATAAAAGGGTGATCTCAAATGATTAGTAAGGGTAAACAAAATAAATATCAATCACATCATATTCATAAGAACATAACATTTTAGAAATCTTGACCTGCAGAAGAGATCATAATATCATAACATGGGATAAATCATAGTAGTGAAATGTAATCCCAATAATCATAACTTAAAACATGAACCTTTTTGGCGTACACACAAACTCATAGATAATCTTCTCTTATTAGTCAAGACTCATTTCCAAGACTATCTTAGTGTATACCGTCTATTTCTGAACCGAGTTCATTCCTTGTTTCAGTCCTGTTTCACTGAACCGGTTTAACCTGCTGTTCCTGCCATGTCTATCTCATGAGATATAAAACCTTTACCCAATCCATTGGAGGGAGATATAGGTCCAACCCATCTCATAATGATACCATTCTTATGTGTTCTAGAAAATCATAAATCATACATCATTGCATAACCCATGTAATAAAAATGGGATTCTTAAACAACATGACATCATAAAAAAATTCATATAAGATAAAGGATATCATAAAAATAATTCCATCACAACATAATCAAATCAATCTAATAATAGGGATAGAAACAGAACCCTATATTATATTAGATGGAAAATAATTTTGATAAAACACATGAACTCCATTCTTGAGGAAAATATCCTTTCTACATCAAAAATATTTTCCATTTTTAACATGTCATACAATTTTAAACTAAAATAAGTTGATTAAAAATAAAATTGAAAACTTGTAAATTAAGATTCTTGGAAATAATTTTTTAAAAATCCATTCATGTCTTATAAGTTAAAAAAACATTATTTCCGTACTTTTGTCGGAAAAGTCAAAAAGTACCTCGAACGAAAAATGACAAAAGATTCCTTTTATATCTTTTAATAAAACTCACCGAAGGGTAAAATTTGATTTATACAATTGTAGGAGGATTTAATAAATATTACATATTGAGGAATCATGGATGTGGATGATAAAATACACCCCAGTAAATAACAAAGTATAAACAATCTCGGATAAAAAAAGAGATTGTGATATTTTCCCTTACCTTAGGTCCGATTTGCTTCGTAAGTGTCTGAACCTCCTGTATAATGATTTAAATAATGTCATGGACTTATTCTAGAATCATACTCATTTTTATGATATCATATATGGTTCACTTATGACTTTATATTACCCGTTCTTTTGTAAATTCCATGTTAAAGAGCGGTTTGGGTAAAATTGTTTCATTTGTCATCTGTGTTTTGACTTGTAATTATTCATATGATTAATTAGATCATGATTACTTAATTCCAGAATATAAAACATGATTTATATATAATATATATTCAGAATATACATACATATAATAAATCAGTAAATGGAAAGAAATAGAATGTTCATGGAGACGGTAGGCCGTACGTACGCATTAACGTTGTTTTCTTTTCCTTATTGAGTTGAATGGAATTAAGTAGATGACATAAATATATATACACATAAATCCAGTATCATTATTATGTCATATATTTCATTATTATTTGTTATGTATACTTTAAATCATTAACGAATGGTTAACGTGGAGAATGAATCTCATCGCGTCGTGGAGACAGTAGTCCGTACGTACGCACGAGCGATGATATCATTCTCATGATCGTGGGACTGTATTGGAGTGTATGTATACTATTTTATAATAAATATCACTTTAAAATAATCATATAATGTTTTTACTTAAACCATTATACCCATCCACGTAAGGTGGTGGTGGAAAATAGATTACACCACGGCGTGGAGACGGTATTCCGAACGTACGCACGCGCGGTGATTTCGTTTTCCATATGATGGATAGATGGTGAAATAGGGTTGTATCATACTTATAATAAAATATCAGTATATGAGTGATATTGATATTATTAATTCATAATGAAACAACCTAAGAAGAAGAAGTGGAAGAAGAAATAAAGTTGAAAGAATCGGTAACAGACATTACCTTTTCTTTGAAGGGCCTCATTGAATCCTCTTCTTAGGGAACTAAAATTGGTCTTTGAAGAAGACCAGGACCTCTAAGATGTTTCTAGGGAAGTGGAGAAGATAATTTTTCAGGGGTTGGCCGAGATTGAAGGCTCAAAGTGGTGTGAGGTAGAGGGGGAGGAGGTGCCTTTTTATAAGGGAGGAGAGGGGCACCTTTGGAATAACAAAAAATATTATGTTATTATAAAGCCAAATTCGGTTTTAAATATCTCCAAATTGATTTATTTAGAATCTAAGGTGGGAATGGGTCGAAATACTCTCATCCAATATAATTTAGACAAGTTTAGGTAATTACACTAACCTTATCTTTTAGTTTTAACTCTTAGTTAATCAGATTGACATTTACCATGTAACTTTGTATTTTTATATTATATAGTTAATAAACATACCATATACATCAAAGAGACCCCCAAGTGGCCCATTAATGATACACCTATCTTGATATAAGTATCTTGTCCGAACCTTATATTTTTAGGAGTAAAATAACAATCAATAATATAATATTTGTTTGAAAAACTATTTTATGTCAATTTTGACACAATTCAATAGTTGATTTTTGTGAAACTCATAACAGAATTATTAATTAGAACAAAGTTAACAAAATCATTAATAACATGTACAATTAACCTATAAAATTAGTTTAATTCATTAAAAGTCTCAAATTATATTTATTTGGGTATTTATAATATCAATTATTTTAATTTTTCACTATTATGGTAATTACTGCATCATCATTGTGTCATATATAAATTAAATTATATAATGTATAAATATTATACATAAAATTTCATTATGTAGGAAATTGTTTTATATTTCCAATTAATATTTACAATCTAAAATAAAACATATATAACCCTATGTAGAAATTGTTTTTCTAAAAGATATATGGTTGTGTCATTTTTGTATTCATTTTAACTTAATTAAGATACAGTGTCCATATCACTTACAAGTGGCACCATGGGGTCCCCAAATTGACCCAAAGATGACCATGGTCGAATATGTATCAACAAATAAGGTTATAACACGTTTTAGGGTTATTTGTTTTATAATTATAATATTATTGTTAACCCTTATTTACCGGATTTACCCTTTAACCATGATAAATAAAATATTTACCGAAGTAATTATTCAAAATTTCTAAAAATAAAAGTTACCTATTTACATAATTTGAACATCCGGATTCCAAATATGGAATCCATTTTTCCAAATTCAAAACACAGAAGTGGTAGAAATTAATTTAAAATTAATTCCTGCTGTCAAAACAAAAACCGTGTTTTTAAGATATAATAAATATCAAAAGATTGATACTTGTTTATGTTTGGTTTAATTCGAAAATTATGTCCAATGAAAAACATTGTTTTAAATGGTTAAAATATATTATAAATATACTTTAAAACCACTCAAATTCATAATTTATCACTATTAATTATTTTGATTAAAAAAGTTGTTTTTAATTAAAATTTAGTAATTTTCACTATTCATCAAAATATGAAAGTTATCCGGAAAGTACCAAAATTTCACCTTAGGCTAAATTCGATACTCCGAATCCAAATATGAAGTCCATTTTGAGAGATAAAATTTCTAAAAGTTTTAAAGGTGGTTATTACTATTCATAACGGCTAATTTTAATAATATTTTAATAGCATATCGTTGTTTAGTGAAACTCGGTATTGCGTACTACACACGCTATCGAGGAAGGTCGAGATTGTGTGTAATGAAAGGAAAGTCAAAGATGCGTGTTGTGCAAGCCCCTTTCGGTGTAGCGTACAACACAAGAAATTAATGAAATTAAAAAGAATAGTTTACATAGACTCTCGGGGTGTTACATTCTACCCCACATTAAAATGAATTTCGCCCTCGAAATTCGTCGTGGTTATAAATGGTTTACTATTAAAAAGTTTCTTTAATAGAAACCCACATCATAAAAAGGAATACCAAAACCAATCTTTAAAAACAACAAGTATGAAAGGTAACAGTTACCCAAATAAACTAATCCCTGGGTTTCCACATAGATGAAAATATGGATATGGAAGAGAAATCTAACCATCATGTTCTGACGGAGAGTGGTAGAGAACATGGATATGGAAAATCCATTAATCACAAAGACATAAATTTTTGACGATCTAAGGTACCATCTGATTCATCAGATATAAGAGCACTAGGACAACATTTTTGGTTTGCAAGATCATTTCCCTAAAGTTGATGAAATTGGAATTAGAATAAATACTTTCGTGATTTTGGTATAGTCTCACCCTTGGTCGTTCTTTGGACAATTTCCACTTCATCTCTTAAATAAATGAATTTGAATTTGTCATTCGAGATGTGTTAGCAGATCATGTGATTGAATGATGGGTCGTTCCATCTGTCTTAAACAAAAGGTTAGAAAAGTTTTCAAAAACTACATAAGTCCATCTATAGTGAGATTAATCATATATGGTTCCTAAAATGGACTTATACTTTATATATCATACTTCTTATTATAATAAAACTTGTTTCAGCTAAACAAGGACTTCCTATAGGCCAGTGGTAGGCGATAAAGGCCAGTCGCACTTCGATTGTGGGTTCGATTCCCACAGCCTTGTCCGACGTGATGGGATGTCACCCATCCTGCAGGTTATCCTTTTTATAAAAATACTTTACTATAACATCCCATAAATAATATCAAAAAAAACTTCTATCCTTAAACAATACTAACTTATGTCCAACATAATCCATTCCAATCTTTAGGCTTATCCAAAATAATGCTGTCTAATCTCATATTATAGTGAAAATGATTACCAAAGAGTTCATACAACTAACATGTTAAAACCATTGTTGATCCCCATATATCATGAGATATGTCTTGTTGGTCACATTCCAAACATTCAAAGGCCTTAATCATGTATTCTCTGGAAAAAAAATGAATACCTAGTGAACCTTATTGAAAACCTGAATTCTGTTAAAAGTTAACTCTTTCCACATACCAAAATCCTCAAATTTCTATATACTCAAACCATGATATCACTTAGTCCTTATATCAATCATGAGCTCATGAATACTGTCAAACATTTCATTTTTTCCTTATCCCTTCATTATGCACATATCATCTTTTTTCCAAAAATATGTCAATCACATTCCATGGTTACCGGTACCATAAAATTATTGAAAACAACAATAGACCAATACATAAATATTCCAATATTCCATGATACTATATAAAACATTATTTTGGAATCCCATTACATAAACACATAATCATTCCACCACATTGTTGTCATATTCAACATCGCCAATGGTGATCACATGTAACTTCCCTTTTTCCTTTTCTTTAAGTGGTTGCTCATATCGATCATCACTAACCCTTGGATTAGGGCATTTATTAGCATAATGCACCATTTCCTTGCACTTGAAGCATTGAAGTGTAGTAGGTTCATTCTTCGTATCCCTTCCTTTGTTTGCATCATAATAAATCTTCTTCCCATCATTGTGGCATTCAAGTGCCCGATGACCTTCCTTTCCACATTTGAAACATTAAGTTGTCCCTTTAAGACAATCTCCACCAATCTTATTTCCACACATTGAGCATAAGGAAACATTCATCTTATTTTCACCATTATTCTGAGATTTCTCCTTGAACACCATCTTTTGTTTCTTGTCAAAACTATGAGATGGATAAGTAACACCAACATCCATTTCTACCTTGATATCACAACGCACAATTTCTTCATAGATACTAAAGTCTCTTATAGCTAATGCCCTTCAATGATTTGGTTTTAAGCCACTGAAGAATCGATCAACTTTTCTTTCAGGTTGGATGATAAATCCAGATGCATACCTTGCAAGCCTTGTAAAATTCGCTTCTTATATACCAACAGATTCATCATCCTTTTTCTTTAGATCATGAAACTCCTTCTCCATATTTGTTCGAAGAATACGAGGGAAGTACTTATTGAAAAATAAGTTCTTGAACTCGTCCCATTCCATGGACTCAATTTCATCTCTTGGCCTCATATTCTTGATAAGATTCTACCATTTATCAGCATTAGCTCTCAAATGATACACTGCTAAGATGACTTTATCATGTTCAGAACATTGTAGAATTGAAAATATATTTTCAGTAGTACTGATCCATTGTTCATCAATAAGTGGATCAGAAGACCCATTGAAAGAAGGTGGATTTTGCCTCATGAAGGACTCAATAGAATATTTTTCCATTCTCTGCTCATTTGAAGTCCAGAATGATTCATAGCTTGTGTAAGTATAGCAATATTATTTTCCACTCCATCTCCCATAACATTTGTTTTTTCAGGAGGACAATCATTTCATTTTCCATTACATTGATCAACACGGTTCCTTCAGGTTCCAGCCATCATCTAAAACCCAAAAAGAAAAGTGTGAGAGGCAAAAATCATGCCAGAAAAAACAACACAATAAAGGAGGAGTACCTTCAATATCTAACATCTTGGGTTACCGTAATTCTAGTACTATAACCTATACATATTATTAACCTTTGGAACATCCCTAGACATACCTTAGAAATATCTCAAGGGATCTCACTAAAGTTCTCACATCATAGTTTCCAAAGGATGAATAAACCTTTCCTCTGATACCAACTGTAGAGGCTCAAAGCTTGACGTACATGGACATTACATTACTTTTGCGGAATACTTAGTACATAACAAAAACACACACACAAGAACCATAATAGTTTAGTGTCTTTGGAAACTCGGAACGTAATCTTCTAATCATGGTGAAAGATCTTCAACATATCCCATAAAGATCTTCCCTGTTTGTTTCTTACCTAAACAATTTATTTATATCATGAGGAAAAGAAAACATAAAATGATGAACTCAAATGCTGAGTAATGGTAAAAAAAATCAATATCAATCACATCATATTCATAAGAACATAACATTTTGGAAATATTAACCTTCAAAAGAGATCATAATATCATAACATGGGATAAATCATAGTATTGAAATGTAATCCCAATAATCATAACATAAAACAGGAAACTTTGTGGCGTACACACATAATCATAGATAATCATTTCTTATTAGTCAAGAATCATTTCCAAGACTATCTTAGTGGACAAAGTCCATTTCTGAACCGAGTTCATTCCTCGTTTCAGTCCTGTTTCACTGAACCGGTTTAACCTGTCGTTCCATCCATGTCTATCCCATGAGATATAAAATCTTTAACCAATTAATTATAGGGAGATATAGGTCCCACCCATCTCATAATGACACCATTATTATGTGTGCCACAAAATCATAAATCATATATCATTGCATAACCCATGTAATAAAAATGGGATTCTTAAACAACATGACATCATAAAACAATTCATATAAGATAAAGGTTTTCATAAAAATAATTCCATCACAACATAATAAAATCAATGTAATAATATTGATAGAAAAACAACCCTATATTATCTTAGATGGAAATTTATTTTCATGAAACACTTGAACTCCATTCATGAGGAAAATATCCTTTCTACTTCAAAAACATTTTCCTTTCTTAACATGTCATACAATTTTAAACTAAAAGAAGTTGAATAAAAATAAACTTGAAAACTTGTAAAGTATGGGTATTGGAAATAATTGTTTAAAAATCCATTCATTCTGTATAAGTTAAAAAAACATTCTTCCCGTACTTTTGTCGGAAAAGTCAAAAAGTACCTCGTACGAAAAACGACAAAAGATTCGTTTTATATCATTTACTAAAAACTCACCGAAGGGTAAAATTGGATTTAAAAAATTGTAGGTGTATGGAAACAATATTACATATTTAGTAATCATGGATGTGTATGATAAAAAACACCCTAGTAAATACCAAAGTATAAACAATCTCGGATAAAAAAATGAGATTGTGATATTTTCCCTTACCATAGGTTCGATTTGCTACGTAAGTTTCCGAACCTACTGTATAATAATTTAAATAATGTAATTTACTTATTCCAGAATCATAATCATTGTTTTCATATCATATATGGTTCACTTATGACTTTATATTACCCGTTCTTTTGTAAATTCCATGTTAAAGTGCGTTTTGGGTAAAATTGTTTCATTTGTCGTCCGTGTCTTGACTTGTAATTATTCATATGATTACTTAGATCATGATTACTTAATTCCAGAATATAAAAGATGATTCATATATAATATATATTCAGAATATACATATATATAATAAATCAGTAAATGGAAAGAAATACACCGTTCATTGAGACAGTAGGTCATACGTACGCATGAACGCTGTTTTCGTTTCCTTATTGAGTTCAATGAAATTAAGTAGATGACATACATATATATATACACATAAATCCAGTATCATTATTATGTCATATATTTCTTGATTACTTATTATATATACATTATAATCATTCATGAATGGTTAACGTGGAGAATGAATCTCATCACGTCATTGAGACGGTAGTCCGTACGTACGCACGAGCGATGATATCGTTCTCATGATCGTGGGACTGTATTGGAGTGTATGTATACTATTTTAGAATCAATATCACTTTAAAATAATCATATATAGTTATTATTTACAACATTATACCCATCCAAGTAAGGTGGTGGTGGAAAATAGATTACACCACGGCGTGGAGACGGTATTCCGTACGTACGCACACGTGGTGATTTCATTTTCCGTAGGATGGATAGATGGTGAAATAGGGTTGTTTCATACTTATAATAACATATAATTATATTATTGATACTGTTGTTATTACTTCATAATGAAAAAACCTATGAAGAAGAATTGGAAGAAGAAATAAAGTGGAAAGAATCGGTAATGGACATTACCTCTTCTTTGAAGCGCCTCTTTGAGTCCTCTTCTTAGGGCACTAAAATTGGTCTTTGAAGAATACCAGGACCTCAAGGATGTTTATAGGGATGTGGAGAAGAAACTTGGGCTGGGTTTGGCCGAACTTGAAGGTTCAAAGTGGTGTGAGGAAGAGGGGAGTAGATTCCCTTTTATAAGGGAGGAGAGGGGCACCATTGGAATAACTAAAAATATTATTTTATTATAAAGAAAAAATCGGTTTTAAATAGCTCCAAATTGATTTATTTCGAAGATAAGGTAGTAATGGGTAGAAATCCTCTCATACAATAGAATTTAGACAAGATTAGGTCATTATACTAACCTAATATTTTAGTTTTAACTCTAAGTTAATTAGATTGACATTTACCATGTCACTTTGTATTTTCATATTATATAGTTAATACACTTACCATATACATCCACGCGACCCCCAAGTGGTCCATTAATGATAAACCTATCTTGATATAAGTATCATGGCCGAACATTAGATTTTTAGGAATAAAATAACAATCAATAATATAATATTTTTTTTAAAAACTATTTTATGTCAATTTTCATACTATTCAATAGTTGATTTTTGTGAAACTCATAACAGAATTATTAATTCGAACAAAGTTAATTAAATCATTAATAACATGTCCTATTAACATATAAAATTAGTTTAATTCATTAAAAGTTTCAAATTATATTTATTTGGGTATTTATAATATCAATTATGTTAATTTTTCACTATTATGGTAATTACTGCATCATCATTGTGTCATAAATAAATTAAATTCATTAATGTCTAAAAATTATAAATAAAATATCATTATGTAGGAAATAGTTTTATATTTCTAATTAATATTTACAATCGAAAATACAACATATATAACTCTATGTAAGAATTGTTTTTTCTAAAAGATATATGCTTGTGTCATTTTTGTATTCATTTTAACTTAATTAAGATACAATGTCCCTATCACTTACATGTGGCACCATGGGGTCCCAAAATTGACCCAAAGATGACCATGGTCGAAAATATATCAACCAATAAGGTTATCACACGTTTTAGGGTAATTTTTGTATTATTATAATATTATTTTTAACACTTATTTACTGGATTTACCCTTTAACCATGGTAAAATAAAATATTTACCGAAGTAATTCTTCAAAATGTCTAAAAATAAAAGTTACCTATTTACATAATTTGAATATCCAGATTACAAATATGGAATCCATTTTTTCATATTCAAAACACAGAAGTGGACGAAGTTAATTTAAAATTAATTCCCGCTGTCAAAACAAAAAGCGTGGTTTTAAGATATAATAAATATCCAAATATTGATACATGTTTATGTTCGGTTTAATTCGGAAATTAGGTCCAATGACCAATATTGTATTAAATGGTAAAAATATATTTTAAATATACTTTAAATCCACTCAAATTCATAATTTATCACTATTAATTATTTTGATTAAAAAAGTTGTTTTTAATTAAAATTTAGTAATTTTCACTATTCATCAAAATATGAAAGTTATCTAAAAAGTACCAAAATATCACCTTAGGCTATATTTGATACTCAGAATCCAAAAATGAAGTCCATTTTGAGAGATAAAATTTCTAAAAGTTTAAAAGGTGGTTATTACTATTCATAACGGCTAGTTTTAATAATATTTTAATAGCATATCATTGATTAGTGAAACTCGGTATTGCGTACTACACACGCTATCGAGGAAGGTCGCGATTGTGTGTAATGCAAGGAAAGTCAAGGATGTGTGTTGTGAAAGCTCCTTTCGGTGTAGCATACAACACAAGAAATTAATGAAATTAAAAAGAATATTTTTCATAAAATCTCGCGGTGTTACATTCTACCCCCCTTTAAAATGAATTTCTCCCTCGAAATTCATCGGGGTTATAAATGGTTTACTATTCAAAAGTTTCTTTAATAGAAACCCCCATCATAAAAAGGAATACCAAAACCAATCTTTAAAAACAAAAGTATGAAACGTAATGGTTACCCAAATAAACTAATCACTGGGTTTCCACATAGGTGAAAATATGGATATGGAAGAGAAATCTAACCATCATGTTCTGACGGAGAGTGGTAGAGAACATTGATATGGAAAATCCAGTAATCACAAAGCCATAAATTTGTGACGATCTAAGGTTCCATCTGATTCATCAGATATAAGTGCACTATGATAACTTTTTTGGTTTTCAATATCATTTCCCTAAAGTTGATGAAATTGGAATTAGAAGAAATACTTTCGTGATTTTGGTATAGTCTCACCGTTGGTCATTCATTGGAAAATTTAAACATCATCTCTTAAATAAATGAAGTTGAATTTGTCATTCATGATTTGTTAGTAGATCATGTGATAGAATGATTGGTCATTCCATCTGTCTCAAACAAAAGGTTAGAAAAGTTATCAAAAACTACAGAAGTCTATCTATAGTGAGATTAATCATATATGGTTCCAAAAATGGACTTATACTTCATATATCATACTTCTTAATATAATAAAACCAATTTCAGCTAAACAGGGACTTCTTGTAGGCCAGTGGTAGGCGATAAAGGCCAGTCACACTTCGATTGTGGGTTCGATTCCCACAACCTTGTCCGACCAGATGGGCTGTCGCCCATCCTGCAGGTTATCCTTTTTCTAAAACTACTTTACTATAACATCCCATAAATAATATCAAAAAAAAACTTCTATCCTTAAACAATACTAACTTATGTCCAACATAATCCATTCCAATCTTTAGGCTTATCCAAAATAATGCTGTCTAATCTCATATTATAGTGAAAATGATTACCAAAGAGTTCATACAACTAGAATGTTAATACCATTGTTGATCCCCATATATCATGAGATATGTCTTGTTGGTCACATTCCAAACATTCAAAGGCCTTAATCATGTATTCTCTTGAAAAAAAATTAATACCCATTGAACCTTATTGGAAACTTGAATTCTGTTAAAAGTTAACTCTTTCCGCATACTAAAATCCTCAAATTTATATATACTCAAACCATGATATCACTTAGTCCTTATATCAATCATGAGCTCATGAATACTGTCAAACATTTCATTTTTCCTTATCCCTTCATTATGCAAATGTCATCTTTTTTCCAAAAATATCTCAATCACTTTCCATGGTTACCGGTACCATAAAATTATTGAAAACAACAATAGACCAATACATAAATATTCCAATATTCCACGATACTATATACAACATTATTTTGGAATCCCATTACATAAACACATAATCATTCCACCACATTGTTGTCATATTCAACATCGCCAATGGTGATCACATGTGACTTCCCTTTGTCCTTTTCTTTAAGTGGTTACTCATATTGATCATCACTAACACTTGGATTTGGGCATTTATTAGCATAATGCCCCATTTCCTTGCACTTGAAGCATTGAAGTGTAGTAGGTTCATTCTGCGAATCCCTTCCTTTGTTTTAATCATTAGACACCTTCTTCCAATAATTGCAACATTCAAGTGCCCGATGACCTTCCTTTCCACATTTGAAACATTTACGTGTCCCTTTAATACAATCTCCACCATGATTCTTTCCACCCATTGAGCATAAGGAAACATTCATCTTCTTTTCACTATTATTCTGAGATTTCTCCGTGAACTCCATCTTTCGTTTCTTGTCAAAACTATTAGATGGATAAGTAACACCAACTTCCATTTCTACCTTGATAGCACAACGCACAATTTCTTCATAGCTACTGAAGTCTCTTATAGCTAATTCCCTTCGATGATTTGGTTTTAAGCCACTGAAGAATCGATCAACTTTTCTTTCAAGTTGGATGATAAATCCAGATGAATACCTTGCAAGCCTTGTAAAATTCGCTTCGTATATACCAACAGATTCATCATCCTTTTTCTTTAGATCATGAAACTCCTTCTCCATCTTTGTTTAAATAATATGAGGGAAGTACTTATTGAAAAATAAGTTCTTGAACTCATCCCATTCCATGGACTCAATTTCATATCTTGGCCTCGTATTCTTGATAAGATCCCACCATTGATCAGCATCAGCTTCCAAACGATACACTGCTAAGATGACTTTATCATGTTCAGAACATTGAATAATTGAAAATATCTTTCCAGTAGTACTGATCCATTGTTTAGCGACAAGTGGATCAGAAGACCCATTGAAAGAAGGTGGACGTTGCCTCATGAAGGACTCAATATAATATTGTTCCCTTCTCTTCTCATTTGGAAGTCCTGAATGATTCATAGCATGTGTAAGTATAGAAATAAGATTTTTCACTCCATCTCCCATAACATTTGTTTGTTCAAGAGGACAATCATTGCATTGTCCTTTACATTGATCAACACGGTTCCTTCGGGTTCCATCCATCGTCTAAAACCCAAAAAGAAAAGTGTGAGAGGAAAAAATCATGCTAGGTAAATCAACACAATAAAGGAGGAGTACCTTCAATATCTAACATCTTGGGTTACCATAATTATAGTACTATAACCTATACTTATTCTTAACCTTTGGAACATCCCTAGACATACCTTATTAATATCTCTAAGGATCTCACTAAAGTTCTCGCATCCTAGTTTCCAAAGGATGACTAAACCTTTCCTCTGATACCAACTATAGAGGCCCAAAGCTTGACGTACATGGAAATTACATTACTTTTTCGGAATACTTAGTAAATAACAAAAACACACAAACAAGGACCGTAATAGTTTAGTGTCTTTGGAAACTCCGAACGTAATTTTCTATTCATGGTGAAAGATCTTCAACATCTCCCATAAAGATATTCCATTTTTTTCTTAACTAAAACATTTCTTTATATCCTATGAAAAAAAACATAAAAGGGTGATCTCAAATGCTAAGTAAGGGTAAACAAAAGAAATATTAATCACATCATATTCATAAGAACATAACATTTTGGAAATCTTAACCTTCAAAAGAGATCATAATATCATAACATGGGATAAATCATAGTAGTGAAATGTAATCCCAATAATCATAACATAAAACACAAAACTTTGTGGAATACACACATAGTCATAGAGAATCATTTCTTATTAGTCAAGACTCATTGCCAAGACTATCTTAGTGGACAAAGTCCATTTCTGAACCGAGTTCATTCCTCGTTTCAGTCCTGTTTCACTGAACCGGTTTAACCTGCCGTTCCATACATGTCTATCCCATGAGATATAAAATCATTACCCAATGCATTGGAGAGAGATATAGGTCCCACACATCTCATAATGATACCATTCTTATGTGTGCCACAAAATCATAAATCATATATCATTTCATAACCCATGTAATATAAATGGGATTCTTAAACAACATGACATCATAAAACAATTCATATAAGATAAAGGTTTTCATAAAAATAATTCTATCACAACATAATAAAATCAATGTAATAATATTGATAGAAAAAGAACCCTATATTATCTTAGATGGAAAATAATTTTCATAAAACACTTGAACTCCATTCTTGAGGAAAATATCCTTTCTACTTCAAAAACATTTCTTTTCTTAACATGTCATACAATTTTAAACTAAAATAAGTTGATTAAAAATAAACTTGAAAACTTGTAAAGTAAGCGTCTTGGAAATAATTTTTTAAAAATCCATTCATTCCGTATAAGTTAAAAAAAACATTCTTCCCGAACTTTTGTCGGAAAAGTCAAAAAGTACCTCGTTCGAAAAACGACAAAAGATTCCTTTTATATCTTTTACTAAAAACTCACCGGTGGGTAAAATTGTATTTAAACTATTTTAGGTGGATGAAAACAATATTACATATTGAGTAATCATGGATGTGGATGATAAAATACACCCTAGTAAATACCAAAGTATAAACAATCTCGGATAAAAAAAATGTGATTGTGATATTTTCCCATACCTTAGGTCCGATTTGCTACATAAGTGTCCGAACCTCCTGTATATTGATTTAAATAATATCATTGACTTATTCAAGAATCATACTCATTTTTATGATATCATATATGGTTCACTTATGACTTTATATTACCCGTTCTTTTGTAAATTCCATGTTAAAGAGCGTTTTGGGTAAAATTGTTTCATTTGTCGTTCGTGTTTTGACTTGTAATTATTCATATGATTACTTAGATCATGATTACTTAATTCCAGAATATAAAACATTATTTATATATAATATATATTCAGAATATACATATATATAATAAATCAGTAAATGGAAAAAAATACACCGTTCATGGAGACGGTAGGCCGTATGTACGCATGAACGCTGTTTTCGTTTCCTTATTGAGTTGAGTGGAATTAAGTAGATGACATACATATGTATAAACATAAATCCAGTATCATTATTATGTCATATATTTCATGATTACTTATTATATATACTTTATAATCATTCATGAATGGTTAACGTGGAGAATGAATCTCATCGCATCGTGGAAACGGTAGTCCGTACGTACGCACGAGCGATGATATTGTTCTCATGATCGTGGGACTGTATTGGAGTGTATTTATACTATTTCAGAATCAATGTAACTTTAAAATAATCATATATAGTAATTATTTACACCATTATACCCATCCAAGTTAGGTGGTGGTGGAAAATAGATTACACCACGGCGTGGAGACGGTATTCCGTACGTACGCACACACGGTGATTTCGTTTTCCGTAGGATGGATAGATGGTGAAATAGGGATGTTTCATACTTATAATAACATATCAGTATATGAGTGATACTGATGTTATTAATTCATAATGAAACAACCTAATAAGAAGTAGTGGAAGAAGAAATAAAGTGGAAAGAATCGGTAATGGACATTACCACTTCTTTGAAGCGCCTCTTTGAGTCCTCTTCTTAGGGCACTAAAATTGGACTTTCAAGAAGACCAGGACCTCTAGGATGTTTCTAGGGAAGTGGATAAGAGAATTTGGAAGGGTTTGGCCGATCATGAAGGCTCAATGTGGTGTGAGGAAGAGGGGGAGGAGATTCCCTTTTATAAGGGAGGAGATGGGCACCTTTGGAATAACTTAAAATATTATTTTATTATAAAGACAAATTCGGTTTTAAATAGCTCCAAATTGATTTATTTCTAAGATAAGGTGGGGATGGGTAGAAATAATCTCATTCAATAGAATTTAGAAACGTTTAGGTCATTATACTAACCTAATATTTTAGTTTTAACTATAAGATAATTAGATTGACATTTACCATGTCACTTTGTATTTTTATATTATATAGTTAATAAACATACCATATACATCCAAGAGACTCCCAAGTGGTACTTTAATTTTACACCTATTTTTATATAAGTATCTTGGATGAACGTTAGATTTTTATGAATAAAATAACAATCAATAATATAATATTTGTTTTAAAAACTATTTTATGTCAATTTTAACACTATTCAATAGTTGATTTTTGTGAAACTTATAATAGAATTTTTACATAGAAAAAAGTTAATTAAATCATTACTAACATGTCCTATTAACCTATAAAATTATTATAATTCATTAAAATTATCAAATTTTATTTATTTGGGTTTTTATAATATCAATTATGTTAATTTTTCACTATTATTGTAATTACTGCATCATCATTGTGTCATAAATAAATTAAATTATTTAATTTCTAAAAATTATAAATAAAATATAATTATGTAGTAAAACCTTTTATATTTCTAATTAATATTTTCAATATAAAATCCAACATATATAAACCTATGTAAAAATTGTTTTTCTAAAAGATATATGCTTGTGCCATTTTTGTATTCATTTTAAATTAATTAAAATAAAGTGTCCCTATCACTTACAAGTGGCACCATG
Source organism: Viscum album (assembly GCA_963277665.1). NCBI lineage: Eukaryota > Viridiplantae > Streptophyta > Magnoliopsida > Santalales > Viscaceae > Viscum > Viscum album. Next base: position 1,176,674,726 of record OY728166.1, on the reverse strand, counting down.
GAGTCCCAAAATTGACCCAAATATACCCATGGTCGAACATGTATCAACCACTAAGGTTATCACACGTTTTAGGGTAATTTGTTTTATTAATATAATTTTATTTTTAACCCTTATTTACCATATTTACTCTTTAACCATGGTAAATAAAATATTTATCGAAGTAATTATTCAAAATATCTAAAAATAAAAGTTACCTATTTACAAAATTTAAAAATAATGATTCCAAATATGGAATACATTTTTCCAAATTCAAAACACAGAAGAGGCAGAAATTAATTTAAAATTAATTCCCGCTGTCAAAACAAAAAGCGTGTTTTTAAGATATAATAACTATCAAAAGATTGATACTTGTTTATGTTCGGTTTAATTGGGAAATTATGTCCAATGACCAAAATTGTATAAAATGGTAAAAATATATTCTAAATATACTTTAAAACCACTGAAATTCATAATTTATCACTATTAATCATTTTGACTAAAAAAAGTTGTTTTTGATTAAAATTTAGTAATTTTCACTATTCATCAAAATATGAAAGTTATCCGAAAAGTACCAAAATTTCACCTTAGGCTAAATTCGATACTCCAAATCCAAAAATGAAGTCCATTTTGAGAGATAAAAATTCTAAAAGTTTAAAATGTGGTTATTACTACTCATAACGGCTAGTTTTAATAATATTTTAATAGCATATCGTTGTTTAGTGAAACTCGGTATTGCGTACTACACACGCTATCGAGGAAGGTCGCGATTGCGTGTAATATAAGGAAAGTCAAGGATGCGTGTTGTGCAAGATCCTTTTGGTGTAGTGTACAACACAAGACATTAATGAAATTAAAAAAATATTTTTCATAAAATCTTGGGGTGTTACAGTTATCAAATAAAATATACATATGGGTTCCCATAAAACCTGATTTTCAATGTTGTGTAATCCTTTTAGAGGTCCATTGGTTCCCTAATTTTTTTTGGGTCTGATTCTAAATAATTATTTATAAATCCGGTTATCTACGGGTCTATTTCATCACCAATCTTGCAGTCAATCATTTAAATAAATGGCTATCATAATAGAAAACTTGTTATAAAATATATTTTATAATCAACATGATATAAATTATTTGTAAGAGAATCTATTTAAACAAAACCATTTTATAAATTCCTAAAAGTGGATACTGGAAGTATGCATACTCTACTTGGGTAGTCCTTGTATGTGTATCGCACTACGTGGGTCAATTATCCTTTTAGTTCAATTAGAGGAAAGGGACTATTTACACTTATTTCTATTTTACAAAACCTTTATTATATAATCCTTTATATGCATTATTATAAACTTAAGTAGATTTCAATCCATCATCTTTTGAACATTTCCAATGAATTTTTAGTGATTCTTTGTTGGAAATTGTATACCTGAAATCAGTGTAAGGGATGTCTTAAAAATATTATTTATCAACTTATTTCTCCTCCCTATATTTATAATTTTTTAGTGGTTTATTATTTTGTTTCAAATATATTCTGTGCAATTTTCATTTATATTTTCATAAGGGATATTATATTGATTTTAATCATTTTCATATTCTTGATTTATGTTTTTGAAGTAACTTTATAAAACAAGTTATATTTTTTTTGTAAAATTATACTAGGATTTTGATTAAAGAAATTATTCTTCATTATGATTATAAATTCTTATTTGGTAATTATGTTTATTTTTATTTGATATGCTAGGTTAAAATGTTATTTGATTTCTTTGTTGACAAACTTTTTTTATTACGAACCTATTTTGATATTCTAATCTAATTTGAAATGAGTATTTATTATAAACAAGTGTTTATATATGTAATTCCTAGTTTATTTTCAATATACATGTATGAAATATTCTTCACACCTCATGATTTATTTCAAAGTCATGTAAGAATTTTTTTTATGGCTTATGATATACCAACATGTAGATATAAGTATATTTATCTGACTAAGTATAAAAAATTTTGGAACAATTAATGTATTAGTGAATATGTATTTAATCCATGATTAAATATAACTTCATAACTAATTCTTCAAATGAATATTTTTTATTTATCTATGTTTTGCTCAACCATGTGTTAAATTTGTGATTAAAAAATGTTGTATGTTACATATAAATACACATACATAGATGGATGAAATTCTGATTATATTTTCAATTTATCGTTATGCATCAAAAAGTGCACCTGGCGTATCATAATGTTTTATCAACATTATGTTATTAGCTGTTGCGTATATACATGGCCATGCAGGCTTAGTCCTAAAATTAATAGACCTGAATATCATGGAAATTGTTCTAAATATTTACTTTAAAATTTTATTAATGGGAATTCATTAATTATTATGATAAAATTAAGAAAATTGAATTTCTCATACGAACATCAATGGGGATTCGTTAAAGAAAGAATTTGAATGCAAAGTCCAGTTGATAAAAGTTTTAGTAGTTACCAAACATTAAAATGATTAAATGGATATTATATACATATATATATATACATTCTTAAATTTATATATATTTATACAAGTGTGAATGTGTATATTAATGCATTGAAGTATTAAAAAGTAAAAATTCATGTGACATATACTATTATATATAAATATGTAAAGAAAACTGTTAATGTTTTCAAAAAATAGCGGTGCTTGTTCGTTGTACAAATAGAAGGTCATGGGGGAGTGAACCCATTCTTCACTAAGTGGGAAGGCCAAAGAAAACCTTCGACGAATTAAGTAGCCTCAAAATAATGTTTTCTTTCATAATGTTTTCTTACTGTTTTCCAAAGAAAATCACTGGATTAGTTTAAAAGTGTTTTCAAAGTATAATTATTTTTCAAAAGCATTAAATTTTTATGAATGATGTTTTACAAATTTATTTTCAAATGAAAAATTTATAATGTATTATCGAATTGATATTTTAAAAAAGTCATTTACCAACGGTTTTCAAAAACCCCTTAGTGCGCATCTTTCGTGCTCACCCTATGTTTTTGAAATGTTTTTCACAGGTATCTTAGAAGATTATCATAGATATCGTCGCTTATGGAGTTAGCGCGCACGGAAGTATAGTGTAATAATTTATTATTTTTTTCAACTCTGATAATTTATGGTGTTGTATAATTGTCTGGAACCTAGACCGGTAAAAGGTCCTATTTTCTTTAATGTGTTGTGTAATTATTTTTTTTAGTTTTAAAAAAATACACTACATTTTGAAGCACTGAGTCTGGAAGAGCGGGTTCGGGGCATTATAATTGGTATCATAGGAACGGTATAGATAACTCTGGAAATTTAGAACCCTTCGATAAATTTACTGTCCTTTCTTAGTCAACATCCTTCTTTGTAATTTTCAGATGGAAGGAAGGAGAACTCAAACAAGCCTCATAGGCCTTCTGGATGAATTACAGTCTATGATCATGAAAAAATCATGCAAAGATGAATCTGAGACCTACAATGCCATCCAGATTTCATGTAAACGACCCTATAATATATCAGGAACACCCGATATACTTCGTTTTCATCATGGTTCTGGTTTTGTCTTCGAAGATATCAGACAGATCCAATGGCACTTCTATAGACACCAAGGGGAATATTACGAAGGACTTTTTTGGTGTTTTACCATGTTTGTGAAGCCAGAATAATTCTCAACTTTTTATAGAGCAGCTAATGAAGGGAATCCTCACGCAGCCTATATGTGTCAACTTTTAATCTTTTGCTTCAGAGGAAAAATTTACGATGACATTGAAACCTTTGAAGATGGTGCAATGATACTTTATTATAGGAATCAAATTCAAGATGAACTTCTTGGATACTATTTTGATTTTCATTCCTTGAGGACTGTATTCCAGTGCCTACATCCATACAACCCCTCTTGAACTAGTTGCATTTGGGAAAATGAGGTGGAAGATTTCGATGCCACTTTGAACATTAATCTCATAGGAAGACATGAAAACCGTGGAAGACAACTGTATAGACCTTGGGGACAGCATGTGAGACTCAGAATAGATGGGATTTAAGAGAGATAATTGTAAATAAATTGAGATGGAACAATTCAAATAAGTGGGGGAGAATGTAACACAGCGGGTTTGCGATATGATTTAATATTTTGTCAACGTTCCATAATGAAATAAAATACATAAATTTCTAAATGCAGAAATATACATAGTAAGCACATTATTTATACAAAAACCAAAATACATCCTTAACACACAAGAACTAACCCATTAAACCCACTACTATCGATAATAAAACAATTGTAAGACCATCGAGAAACACAACGATGTCAGACGAGTAGTTATCATTTCTTAGATCTGATAGAAGCAAAAACGTTATAGCAAGGATGAGAGCAATAAAACTAAAAATAAGAGGAACATATAAAACCATCACCGAAAGAGGTGGCGTGAGCATCGTGATATGTATATATATTTTTTCTTCTGAGTATTTGAACGACCCTTAAAACATTGACATTTATAATGTTTTATCAGACCGTTATAAAAAAACTATCCGTTAAAAATTGAAATATTTAAGAAAAATTGGCACATGACAACTGTTGATAAAATAAATAGAAAATGTTGATTTGAATAATATTATTTTACATTTAATTGAAATACAATAAACAAACCTTGTGTTTTTATTAAATTTTATTAACTAATATATATATATATATTGTTAATTTGAGTTATTAACATTATGTTGTAATTCAACATCTAATTTTACATTGTTTTGAAATATAGTAATACATATAAAAAGTTTTATAAGTTTAAGTTTCAAATTTAAACCAAAAGAATGAAATTATAAAATTAATGTAGAATATTTTATATTATTTTTAGTTTTATATAATATATATATATATAACAAATTAAAAAAACTCAATCAGGTTTTAGGAGGGGTCCATGTACAACGTAGGGGAAGGAATCCTGATTTTCATTTTAGGGTAAACCATCAGTTTATTTAGCAAAGGAATTCCGTTTTTGTGGGAATATAGAAGTAAGATCTTGGATGGGTTCATCATGATGAAGTGGAATCAAGCCGAAAGAGTGGTTCGTCTTCGGTGAGTGGCAATGCGAGCGTCGTCCAGATTCGATCCAAAGGATTCAGTGAAGTCGAAGATGGCCATGGCTGTGAGGTGTCCAGGTCGGAATCCGAACGACGTGCTTCAGACCGATGTTTTAGTTTACATCATCAGATCCGGTTAGATTTAATCACTGTGGAGGTCGATTTCTAGTACAGTAAGTAGGATTCCTCTTTGTTATCCGGATATTATTCCAGATTTGTTCATAAATGTCTGGTCACCAATTTTCTCTTTGGGGTATTTTCTGGTTATGGTAAATCGAGTTCTTCTTAATTTGATTTGATCCCACTTTTTTTCCCATCTATTTGAATTTGAGGCTATTTTCGTGTCACGCTGCCACGATGGGATTCGAAATCTAATTTTTGAATGCCCTATAGACTTCCACATTTTAGACCAAAAAGAAATGATACTATTATCAAATAAAATATACATATGGGTTCACATCGAACCTGATTTTCAATGTTGTGTAATCCTTTTATATTTCATTTGGTTCCCTAAATTATTTTTGGGTCCGATTCTAAATAATTATTTATAAATTTGGGTATCTGAGGTTCTATTTCATCACCAATATTGTAGTCAATCATTTAAATAAATGGGTATCTGAATAGGCAACTTGTTATAAAATATATTTTATAATCCAATTGATATAAATTATTTGTAAGAGTGTCTATTTAAACAACACAATTTTCTGAATTCCTAAAAGAGGATATTTGGAGTGTGCATACCCTACTTGGGTATTCCTTGCTCATGTATCACAATATGTGGGTCAATTATCATTTTAGTTCAATTAGAGGTAAGGGACTATTTCCAATTATTTCTATTTTACAAAATCTTTATTATATAATCCTTTATATGTAGTTTTATAAACTTAAATAGATTTCAATCCCTCATCTTTTGAAAGTCTCCAAAGAACTTTTAGTGATGATTTGTTGGAAATTGTATACCTGAAATTAGTGTGAGGGATATCTTAAAAAAAATTATTTGTCAAATTATTTTTGCTTCATAAATTTATAATTTCTTAATGGTTTATTATTTTGATTAAAATATATTCTATGAAATTTTATTTTATATTTTCATAAGGGAGATTATATAGTTTTTAATCATTTTCAAGTTCCTGATTTATGCTTGTGAAGGTAACCTTATAAAACAAATTATATTTTTTTTGTTAAATTATATTATAATTTTTATTAAATAAATTCTTTTTCCTTATGATAAAAAATTCTTATTTTTTAATTATGTTTATTTTTATTTGATATGTCAGGTTAAAATGTTATTTGATTTCTTTGTTTACAAACTTTTTTTTATTACAATCCTATTGTGATATTCTAATCTAATTTTAAATGATAATTTATTATAAAAAAGTGTTCATATATGTAATTCCTAGTATATTTTCATTATAAATGTATGAAATATTCTTCACACCTCATGATTTATTTCAAAGTCATGTATGAATTATTTTTATGGCTTATGATATACCAACATGAATATATAAGTATATTTACCTGTCTATGTATAAACAATTTTAGAACAATTAATGTATAAGTGTATATGTATTTAATCCATGATTAAATATAACTTCATCCGTAATTCTACAAATGAATATTTTTCATTTATCGATGTTTTGCTCAACCATGTGTTTAATTTTTGATTAAAGAATTTTGTATGTTCCATATAAATACACATACATAGATGGATGAAATTTTGATTATATTGTCAATTTATCATTATGCGTCAAAAAGCACACCTAGCGTATCATAATGTTTTATCAACATTATGGTATTAGCTGTTGCGTATATACATGTCCATGAAAGCTTAATCCTAAAATTAATAGACATGAATATCATGGAAATTGTTTTAAATATTTCCTTTAAAATTTTATGAATGGAAATTCATTAATTATTATGGTTAAATTAAGAAAATTTAATTCCTCATATGACCATCAATGGAGATTTGTGAAAGAAAGAATTTGAATGCAAAGTCCAGTTGTTAAAAGTTTTAGTATTTACCAAACTTGAAAATGTTGAAATAGAAATTATATATATATATATACATTATTAAATTTATATATATGTATACAAGTGTGAATGTGTATTTTAATGCATTGATGTATTAAAAAGTAAAAACTCTAGTGACATATACTATTATATATAAATATGTAAAGCAAACTTTAAACGTTTTCGAAAAATACTGGTGCTTGTTCATTGTAAAAATAGAAGGTCATGGGGGATTGAACCCATACATCGCTAAGTGGGTAGGCCCAAGACAGCCTTTGACGAATTAACTTACCTCAAAATGATATTTTTTTCATAAAGTTTGATTAATATTTTCCATACAAAATCAATGGATTAGTTAAAAAGTGTTTTCAAAATATATTTATTTTTCAAAAGGATTACATTTTTTTGAAGTTTTTTTTAAAAATGTATTTACAAATAAAAAATTTCAAATGTATTATCAAAATGATATTTTAAAAAATTGATTTACCAATGTTTTCTGAAAACCCTTTACTGGGCATCTTTTGTTCTCACCCTACATTTTTGAAATGTTTTAAACAAGTATCTTAAGAAATTATCATAGATATCGTCTCTTATAAAGTTTGAGCGCATGGTAGTATAGTGGAAACATTCATTATTTTTGTTCAGCTCCGATAATGTGTGGTGTTGTCTAATTCTCCAGAACCTAGACTGGTAAAAGGTCCTCCTTTCTTTAAAGTGATGTGTAATTATTTTTTTATGTTTAAAAAAAATTAAACCACATTATGAAGCGCTGAGTCCGGAAGAGCGGGATCAGGGCATTATAATGTGCACATAAAAAGGAAAAAATTTCATGAACATAACAATTTTATCTTGAAATGAAATCATAGGTACATTAATGAATAATAAAATCAATAAATTCTACTCATTCTTTATATGCTAAAAAATATTCCATTTAAATTTTGGGAAAATATAAATTAAAATGATTTTTATAGAAATGTCAATTGTATTAAACCTACAAAATATAATTATTTTAAAACATTAGAAATCATAAAATTTTAAAACATAATTTTCAATATGAATATATTATTAATTTTTTTTAAACAAGGAAATTATTTAAAAATATTTACTAGATTAAATTTTTTAAACATTAATAAAAATATTTTAGTAACATATTCCATTACCTCAAGTTATTTCTAATTGAAAGCCGTTCAAAATGTTTTCTTATAAATTATTAAAGAGTGTTATTAATTTAGTTTTAAACCATATTAATATTTATAATACATTAAATTATCTTATTATAATAACTTTCTGCCCATTTTTTAATAATATTTTTTTATTTCCATTGTTCTGGGTGCGTTCTTTTCAAGGGTCAAAGTCGATTCATTATGGATTTTATTTCAACAGGATATAATACTCTAGAAGTGAGAATATATATATATTCATATAATTAATCTTAATCAAATATAAGTCAATTTTAAATTTCAATGAGTTTGGTACCAGGAAATGAAAACTCATCTTCTACGAAGGCGATTAATTGATACACTTTGGATGATGATTTCATTTTTTAGACTAATATGAGAAATTAATATATTTTAGGATTGATATACCAATAAAATAATAAAATTAAACTATATAAATTATAGTTTATTTATAATTAAATGTTGGATAGGGGTTAGCATATGGTATAAGTATAAAATAATATAAAATACAATAAGGAAGAATTTACCTCCTGAATATTTCTCTGAGAGAACCTCTATAGGGACATTAAATTGGACTTCTTATGAGACTATAAATAATGGAATGGGGAAAGGGATGAGGATAAGATAATTTTAATCAAAATATTTAATGATTATAGCTTATGGTGATTATGTTATTTGATTGAATGTTCTCTGTTTTATACTTGTTATAAAGTGAAAATTAGGAATCGCTAAAATTTTTAAAATATAATAAGATTGATATAGGGGTAAAGGCTTCCAAATGGATTAATAATCATTGTATTGTACTTTTTTATAAAATATTATCAGTTTTTAACATGTTTAAATTTTTTTGAAATAATATTTTATGAAAATTTATTCAATTTTTTTTTCAGATTAAACACTATTCATAACATCGAGTTTAAAACATCAAAAAAAGTTTCCAAGTTAATTTTTTTATATTATAAAAATATTAAATTACACAAAAGATATTTTGAAATACCTTCAAGAGATAAAATTATTTTTATTTTAACAAATTTAATACCATTTATTATATTTTTCTATTAAATTAATAACTACATCATCATCATTGGGAAATCATAAAAGGTATTGATTTGTAATGTAAAAATAAAAAATAAAATTCATGAAGAAAAAAAATTTATTACATTTAAAATTATTATTTCTATTCAAAAAATAATCTAGTGAAAAAATATATAATAAAATTTTATTCTAATTTAAATCTATATTGTGAAAAACATGATTTTAATATAAATAAAACATTATAAGTGGATTGAAGTGATTCATGTTGATCCAAAAAGTCCGAAATGCGAATCAAAATATGTTATTTTTTCAAACCATCACAGAAAAACATATTTATTCATATTTTTGGATCAATTTTTGGTTTCATATAATGTTAATTAAAAACATATATTTATATTTCTTATCCTTGCACATAAACTACATCAACGTTGCCTAATTATTGAAGATAATATTTTCAAATAAAAAAATTATAAAATAATTCAAATAATAAAAAAAATTATTTTGTTCAATATAATAATTTATATTTATTAATTATATATATTCAATCATATCCATGTAAAGACAACATCTTTAATTTATTAATTTTTCTTATATTGTCTTACATAAACATTGCACATGCATTTGGATTAGACTCTTGTTATGTAACAATAAAAGGTAAAAATATATGTTAAACACATCATTTATATATAATAATAAATAGATATATCTTGAGAATAATTTTTAAAACTCAATAATTATCTATAAGGGAAAAAAATTTATTTTATAACGGCTACACATACTCTGTGTCGACACAAAAAATAATTCTTAATCTTATCACGAAATGAAATTTCATTTAGATGTCCTTAATTATATTATATGAAAAAAAAATTATATTATAATTTGATAATTTTGTCATTAAATAATTTTATTAATTACTACAATATAATTATCTCCTAACGATCTCACAAAAATATTGTATTTTATAAAAAAAATATATTTCATACTATTCACTAAAAATTGTTTTTTCGTAAAATTGTAAAAAATTCAATATAATATTTTTAGAAATTATAATTTCAAAATTAAAATTATTTTTTAAATATTACAATTATATAATTTTACATTTAATCACATAAATATAACCATATATGATATTAGTGAAATAAAATTATTTACATAAAAAATTAACCAACATAATGAATTAAAATATTTAATTCCAGAATACTAATAAATATAAACTAATATTCTATTAGAAACTATGTTTTACTTATAAATAAATATTATAATATTTGGCTGTTAATGATTTCATGAAATTTCATTTCGTTCGTACACGTTAAAACATAGATTTTTCTCACATTATCAATAAAAACCAAACATGGTATGTTTGATATATGGCCTGAATATTACATCCAAATAAATTAATAAAATTCATATATGGGTAAATATTAATTTAATAAATCAATTCAAAATGGTTATAAATGTTTCTCATTTGATATTTAAAAAACATGGTTTTGGAAGAAAAACGGTTTTGGACCGTAGGGTGAACTATAGTTTCTTTTTCATAAAAATAATATTTTGAAATCAAGCTTACACAATGTGAAGAAAAAAAATAAATACATTTATGGTGTATATGTAAATTGTATAATATAAAGGAGAATAATATTTTGAGGGATATATCATTGTATTCCATCATTTGAAACAAAATATTGAACAATCTTGATAAATAATAAGATTTTAATGTAATACCCTTGCCTTTTTGGAATCATTGAATCAAAAGACCCACAAAAGATTAAAGTTAAATGAATTATATAAAATAATGGGAAAAAATATTCTTGATATTACATGTAAATATTGAATTATATAAACCTTATCAAATATGATTTTTCCAAAAGTTAACATATGTCTTGAATAGGGAAAATTGAGAAAAAAATCACTTCTAAAGTTGTTTATCTATTGAATCAGACGCCTAGTTGATGAATAAAATAAATTAAAATATGAAATTTCATTAAAATAATTACATTAACGATATAAAATGTTAATGGAATATTATATACATTGTATATAATAAATTATTGGTTAATATGGGTTATGTATCCAAAAAATAAAAGAGTGACTAAAACTAACATTCCATAAGTTTCTAATTCATTCATACACATTCAAAACTCAAGTAAAATATATATAAGTTAACAAATTAATATATTAAAAAATCCATAATTTTATATTTATAACATTATATTTTCTACTTTTTAACATTTGTAACAACTTTATTAACAATTCCATTGTAAATTCATGTTTCGGACTATAACTATTCTGTTTTTATGTATATTTCATTTTTTAATATTTGATGCTAATACATTGATCATGGTTCCATAATATCCATAATTTTTTTAAATTATATAATGACGATATATATTTAATATATATAAATTTAAAGTATTTGAAAAATATATATATAATGAAATACATCATTAATGGAGAAGGAAGGATACGTGTACACATGATCGTTCTTTCCATTTCATTGACAGAATGAATGAAAGAAGTATAGATAATACATTACCATTATATAAGAATTATTTTTTCATATATATCACATTTTTTAAACTGGTCCTCACCACATTATATATATATTTTATGTGAAAAATAATTATATGTATTCATAACAGACTTAGCATCTGTCCTCAAGATTTATGTTATCATATACTGCATTAAATGGATAGTAGGAATGTGTAACTGATATTATAATTCAAGAATTATAATTATATTATAGTTATCATTTAGAATTATATAATATGTGTTTATTACCATCCAATTTTAGAAAATAAAAAATGCAGCACATAGGTTTGTGATGCGGTAGTCCACCGTACATATAAGCGACATTATTGTATTCCAATGGTTTAGTAGGTGGGAATTTTGATGTTGTATTATAATTTTTTAGGGATAATAATATAATCAATAAAATATAAATAATTAATATATCTTTATATCCTCCCATCATAGGTTGTAATTGAATATGAATTATATTGGTTCATGAGGATGCAGTCCTGATGACCTCTGAATGATGATTTTGTATCCCATTTCATGTAGGAGGAGAAATATTTCTATTATTGGATTCATATTCGGACATATTATAATATAGAGGATAATAAATTCATTATATTATATTTTTTTAATAATTATTGAAGTATGTGGGAAAACATTATATAAATAAATCAGTTATGAACATTACCCTATATTCAAGCAGCTTCTGTTTGTATACCCCGAAAGGCTTCTTATGATGAAATTTAGTGGAAAAAGGGACTCTAGTAAGGGTGTATGAAATTAAGGGACTTATTTAGGTTTATATTGGATAAATATGGGTTTTTTATGATTTTAGAAAATTTGAAATTGGTTGGCGTTTTATAAGTGAGATGAGTGACTAGGTTGTCATTTCTGGAATGAAAAGGTTCAACAACATTTATCAAATTCTAAATGGATCTATAATAGTCCATGATTGGTCCATAAATATGTTATAGTTTTGGTATTTCTAGAATAAATAATTTTTATGTGATTCTATCTTATTTTACCCATTCTATGCTTAGTTTAACCCCCAGTAAACTCGTTTTCCCCTTAACTGAAATTAATATTACGTAGAATTTTAAAAATTCAAAATGGTCAAATATTAAAATTAAATTATTATATTATATAAATTGTTATCATTATAAATATGGAATTAATTATTATAAATTCCCCTCATATGGGTAGAAATTTTTAATTTAAAATTAATCCCAAAGAGAAAATAAAAAATCTATTCTGTAAAGAGAAGAGATTCAAATGATTAAAAAGTTTTTATTTCATAATTTAATATGAAATTGATTCCAATGATCTATTTTGATTAAATAAACATGCCATTGAATTAATTGACGTCCAATAAAATTACAAATTAGTGATTATGTCTGTAAATTCTTTAAAATAAATAAAAATTCTTAATACAATGACGTATTTTTTTACCATGCATTAAAAAATAAATCTTATTAGAAAATTCGAAAAAAAAATACACCAAGATAACTTATAATGATGAATTAAAAAATTATTTTTTCTAATTATTTTTATACTCTATTAAAATATGATTTTAAATATAATTTAAAAAAAGGTTACAATACATATTTTCAAAAATATAGAGTTCTTATTCAAAAAAATGTGAGTAGTTCCTATTTATGGAATAGAAAATAGATTATATTTTCATAAAATAATTTATTGATTATATTATATATAATATTCATTTACAAAAATTATCAAATTGTTTTTTTCAAATTTATTAAGGTAAAACTTGTATGTGTGCATAAAAATATATTTCCTGATAATTTTACTTCATTTTCCAATTGTTTTTCATTTCAATTATAATTAATTAGTGAAAAATATTTAATTATATATACATTTTAAATCCATATACTGAAATAATTTGTTTAATATTATTCATATCCACCATTCCAATGGTTGTGTGAGAAAATCATAATAATATTTTAATAGTATGTCATTATCTGTTTAAACTTGGTGTTTCTTGTAATAAAATATAAACTATGAGTTATGCATAATGAAAGATAGAATTAATATTGAATGAAAAAAATTGAAAATATTAGATTTATTTTGAAAAAAATAAATTCCATATCATCTGAGGGTATTACAAACCATGATAATGGAAGTAATTTTCTATTTTTATTTTTTCCATGACCTGCCTTCACCAAAAGGAGGGATGGGATATCAGATTGTCAGGGCATTCCTTCTTTAATATGAAGGAGAGAAAATGTCTCCTAAAACCCGCCTTTAATAAGTCCTGGAGTGGCAACCAACTCACAGGGTATAGAATCTCACACAAAATGGAAGCCATTACCCTTTTGATTTTTATAGTATTATGAGATAAGATAGAAACCCCAATAATACCAAGGATGAATGTAAAGGTAAATCCAAAAGTAACCCATTCCCATTTGCATGTTCAACAGTAACGATACAAGCCACAAAAACTCCAAAGGGAAGTACCAAGAAAAAGGAAAACGAAAACAACAACTGCCCCATGTTCCGAGCTAGAATGGTCTTGAACGATCCCTAAAGTCCTCTGGGAAACCTGAAAGAAGTTTTATATACGTAGGGTGAGCATACAAGTATTCTCGGTAGGGAAAACCAAAATCGCTCATGCACAAGTGGAGAGGCATTCTAATGCCCTATGAGAAAAGAGAAACCAAATCACCTAGCAAGGAAAACTGTACACCCAATCCTAACAAAGGCACATTCCCTAAATAACACAAGGAAAGTATTTTGTAGTAATAACACATCGATATTTGGGTACCCCACGCTACTTTCCCACTGGTTATTAAAGACATCCTATGCATCGAACCAATCCCGCCATTCTCACCGCAGTCCCACAGCCACACCCCGCCCGCACACACCTGGTCCATAACATCACCACAGTCCCACTGCCAAACCAACCTCCACACACTTGGGACACAACCACACATCCCTCCCACAGACACCTGGGCCAAAACCGCCACACATAACCACACTTGCAAACACCTGGGTCAGAACAATTACTGCCTTGCCTGAAGACACCAGGGCATCATCTCGAAAACACTTGGGAAACAACCTCCCTGCAAACACTTGGTCCAACCACCACAACTAACCTAACCAAATATTATTGGGCTAATAATGGACTTCAGGCCATCACAAGATGTCTGATGAGTCTTGGGCTATTTGGGAAAGGGAGAAGAAAATGAGCCAATAACCAGCCACTCAGAGGAGGGTTGCGAAAAACACCCTCCCCCATGAAATGGGGGTGATCGGCACTAAGTGCTTAACTTGGGTGGGGCGCGAATAAGAAACATAGAAACTACAGATATATATATAGTTAACAAACAGTCATCTTAACCTAGGGTTCTAAAATCTAGGCACAAACACCCTTTTAACTATTCATTTATAAAAGAAAGAACAACAGTTACAACCATGTAACAACTCATTCGCAAAACCAATTCCCCATTTAACCCATTCTTAGCTTCATGTTCAAGTGATCCTGTTTAAGTAAATTCCTACACTACTGGGAAACTAACAGGAATAACCACAAACAAAGAAAAGTGAAACACCAAAATTGAAACTTAAGCATTCACACCCAGTTCTACTGTGAAGTCACAACAACAAAGGGATAAGTGATATCCCTCTAAGTACTGTAAACAAAGAAGACCCCAAGACACAACCCCATGTCCCCAAAACTAGGAACCAATGATTTCTCAAAAAATATAGGATCCCACAAAAGTTCATGTCACAGCAGAGCAACCACACTACTTCAGATTCACATTCCGCAACCGTATCACAACAGAGGATCCCAGCCCCATCCACATCTTCCCATAAGCACCAAGCATTACAACACACCTACTACCAAACAGAGTGGGAAAATTATAGGTTAAATCACATCATTCATTGGGAAATTGTTTCTGTTTATTAATCGGGGTGGTCACACAGGGATTCTTGTTTTACTAAACATCCATTCAAACCAACTGAGATTAGGTGAATTACCAATTTCCATAATACATTTATTTAGTAATCACAAAGTACCAGGGTTTATTAAGATGAAAGTAAATACCACCAATGGCCATGATTTTCCGTGAGCACAAGTCTATACAGTTCACAACACATATCAACATAAAAGAGTACAACAGAATATCGATCACACCACCTTCATTATTAAGTTATGTTTGTTATCTTCGCTATGTTTGGTTTCATCAATCCCCACAGAAAAAAGCATACCCACCCCTCATGATGCACAGTATGGAAAGATGAAGGAAAACCCTACCTGATAGATCAAATATCGAAGTTCTTCTCTATGCGCCATGAATTGGGAAAAGCGCGACTCACAGGGGAGGGATGTCGGGAACTCCAAGGATGAGCTAAAAGACTCCAGCGCAGGTGCACCACAAGTCTCGGAAAGGGGAAATCCAAATGCACAAAGAAGAAAAGGAATCCATCCAAGAGGAAGAAGAAGGAATAAAAAATTCCTATGTGATATATATGTAAGATCCCATTGTTACAAGATATGGGGATTTAAACAGACTAAAATTCTGATCATGGTTTCCCCACGTGGTTGGGTGGTTACACACAACAGGATTAATTATTATTTAATTCCCCATTGAAGAGGTTCCTCGGGATATTTGGGTATTAATCATGGGATTTAAATGGATTTGAACCACATAGAAAGGGTTAAGAAGCCCCAAAATAGGCATTACGGGAAAAACTGTAGAATAGAAACCCAACAAGGTTGGGTGACACCGATCGGTCGTGCCGGTCGGTCGCGTCGATTGGTCAACCCGATCGGGCACGCACCGAAATTACATCCTACCACTGAGACGTCAACCATAGGATCCGGAATTTCAAAAAATGGATGGAACGCGAGGATCTAGGTCATCACATCAGATACCTCTCAAAGAATTCTCACGATTGAGAAATTGAAACCAGACCTGAAAAAGGAGGGGTGTCCGAACAACCGCCCTGGAAGATACCTCTCAAGAGTGAATCCAAACAATTACAATCACCACAAAACAAAATATTAAACCATCTGGTCATGTGGTGAGGGGGTTCCCTTCCTCCACGTTAAGATACTATCTGTTTTGGGCGGCACTGCCTCGCTTGCACGGGGTTAGGCACATCCACTATAATGCGTCTTAAATAGGGATTAGGACCTCCCCTCCGCGCATTTCAAGACACTTCACACGCATCCACAGAAAAGGAAAACCACACATTCAATAGTTAACAAGGTAATGTGATCTATCACAACCAAAAACAAAAAACAGAACTACTCAAAACAGCACTGGGTACTGGGCGCGCATTTGCGTCTCCCGTTCCCAGGTACATTCTTCAAGCCCATCATGCCTCCACAACACATGAACCAGAAGAATGGTTCATCCACGATGCACCTTCTCCTTACGATCCTCGATCATCACTGGTCACTCCACGAACGTTGCATCGTCCTCGATATCTAGCTCTCCCTAGTCAAGTATGTGTGATTTATCGTGAAGATATCGATGAAGATGGGACACATGGAAGACATCATGCCCCCTTCGTAGAAATGGTGGCATCGCAACCTGGTAAGCCACCTCACTGACCAGCTGCAACACCTCAAAGGGTCCGACGAACCTGGGTGAAATATTACTTCCCCTGGAGAACCTCCACTGCCCACGCCAAGGGGAGAACTTCAAGAAAACGTGGTCACAAACCTCGAACTCCAAGGGTCTCCTCCTATCATCAGCATATGACTTCTGCCGGTCCCGAGCCACCTTCATCCTCTCTTGTATAAGCTGCACCTTATCCATCGTGCTCTTCACCACCTCCGGGCCAAGGGCGCCTGCCTCTCCGACTTCTTTCCAGCACACGGGTGAGCGACATGGCCTCCTGTACAAGGCTTCGAATAGATCCATACCAATGGTAGAGTGGTAGCTATTATTGTAGGTGAACTCTAACAGAGGCAAGTGTCGCTCCCACGATCCCCCAAAGTCCAGAACCCATTCTCGCAGCATATCTTCCAACATTTGGATGGTGCTCTCTTTCTGTCCATTTTCCTGTGGGTGGAAGGTAGTGCTAAGTCATAGATGGGTGCCAAAAGCATGTTGCAATCCAATCCAGATTCATGAGGTAAATCATGCATCCTTATCTAAGACTATAGACCTTGGAACTCCATGTAATCGCATCACCTCATCCACATACCTCCATGCTAAGGCATCCACTGCACTCTACTCCTTGAATGCCATAAGGTGAACTGATTTTGTCTACCAGTCCACCACTACCTAGATAGTGTCGCAGCCTCCTGGAACCATGGGTAGTCCCATGATTAAATCCATCGAGATGTCATTCCACTTCCACTCGAAAATGTCTAAAGGTCGCAATAAGCTGCCTGGAACACGGTGTTCAGCCTTCACCTTCTGACACACTAGGCACTTTGCTACGAACTCTGTGACTGCTCGTTTTACCCCGGGCCACCAATACTGTCTCCTTAGGTCCTGGTACATCTTGGAAACTCCAGGGTGCACTACTAGGGGTGGGTTTTGGAACTCACCAAGGATCTCTTGCGCCACTCCTCCAGAAAAAACAAATTCCCTCGAAAAAGCATCTGATTCTGACTATCCTTCGTCCACCCTTCCAGAGCATCACCTTGGTTAACCTGGTCATGCACCACTTCAATTTTTGAGTCTCCCCTCTGAGACTCCTCCACCCGCCATAGTAGAGAAGACTTCACTGTCATCTAATACAGGCAACCCCTTCCACCTTCCATCCTTGAATCCAGGTGTAGGGAATCCAACTCCTCCATTACCTTCCAAACATATTCCGACTCTTGAACCGCATCCTTCTGTGATTTTCTACTCAAGGAATCAGCCACCACATTCCCCTTTCCTGAGGTGTAGGAAAAATCAAGGTCATAGTCTTGACAGGATTCCATCCACCTTCGATGTTTTATGTTTAGGTCTTGCTAGGAGAATATATACTTCAAACTCTTGTGATCCATGAAGACCACGAAGCGCTCCCCAATGAGGTAGTTCTGCCACAAATTTAGTACGAACACGACCACCACAGGCACCAGATCATGGGTTCCATAGATACACTCATAGGGGTGAAACTGCCTAGACCCATAGGAGATCACCCCTTTCCCCTGCATCAATACACATCAGAGGCCTTTCCCTGAAGCATCACAAAACACCTCATACACCGACCCTTCTTATGGAAACCATAGCACTAGGGAACTAACCAACTTATCCTTTAGATAAATAAAGTCTATCTCACACTGCTCATCCCACACGAAGGCCTGGACCATCTTGGTCAAAGTTTTAAATGGTGCAGTAACTCGGGAGATGTTGGGCACGAATCTCCAGTATTAACCTGCCGGCCCGAGGAAACGACGAACCTCTGCCACGTTCTTGGGCAATTCACAAGAAAAAACCACCTCAACATTTGATGGGTCCAATGATGTCACCTACTCGGACACCACGTTTCCATGGATGTGCACTTCTCGCATCCAGAACGTGCACTCGGACAACTTCCCATAGAGTTGGTGCTGTCGGAGGGCCTCCAAAACCATTCTCATACGCTTAGCTTGATCCTCATCTGATCTTGAGTAGATTAGTATGTCGTCAATAAACACGACTACAAACCGGTCGAGATATTCCCGGAAGACGGATTTCATGAGCCCCATGAATACAGGTGGAGAGTTCGTGATTCCGAACGACATGACCAAAAACTCAATGTGCCCATATCTGCACTTGAATGCAGTATTTGAGATGTATCCCACTTTCACCCTCAACAGGTGATATTCAGATCATAGATCGATCTTAGAGCACCATCGTGCCCCCTTCAACTGGTCAAAGAGACCGTCTATCCTTGGAAGAGGGTAGCGATTCTTGACAGTTACCTGATTCAGTCTCTTATAGTCTATGCACATCCTGAGACCACCATCTGCCTTCCTCGAGAACAATACTGGAGCACCCCACAATGACACACTTGGCCGAACAAAACCCTTCTTAATCGGGTCTTCAATCAGAATCTACAACTCCCGTAGCTCTGAAGGGGCCATCCTGTAGGGAGCCATCGAAAATAGATGTGCACCATGTTATAAGTCTATCCCAAACTCTATATCACGTCGAGGGAGTTGAGTTGTCACCTCTTCAGGGATGGCGTCCATGAACTCACTGAAGACCCCTGGAACTTCCACTATCTCTACGTCCACCGAATCCACTAACAACTCAGTTAACATGGAAATGAGGCATTCCACTCTCCTGCAGCTCCTCTGGCCACCGCGCTCGCCGATAAAAGTTACATGCTGACCGCCCAAATCTAATAACACGACCCTTCCTCGGAAGCAGTCAATGATGACACATACATAGAACAAAAATTCAATGCCTAGGATGACGTCGTATGGTTGTATCTACAATAGTATGAGATCCCTGATTGACTGATGTAGCCCTATCATTAGTCTGGATCCTCGACAAACATACTACAAGTCGGTCTGAACTCTGACAGGTGTGCTCATCAACAGGGGCACTAAAAGTCTCTCAGTATCTAAACCCAGAGCATGGGCCAGACTAGGTGAAAAAAAGGAGTGAGAAACTCCTTTATCGAAAAAGGAATAAGAAAGGGTACTAAACAACATGATCATACCTCGAATGACTTCAAGCCCTACTAGAACTGCTACCTCCATGGCGTGCAGTTGTCCACGCCCTGCTCCTCTGCCTCTCAGCTGTCGGCCACCTCCCCGACCATGCCTTGATCATGGTCCCTGAGGAGTGCCCTGATGTCATCCTCCTCCTGCAATGTCTGCCCTTTGGAGGAACGAGCGTTCGCAACATCTGCTGCTGTTGAAAGGGTCCAATTGGAAACGACTTCTGTTGAGGTGGGCACTGAACCTGCCCACCCCCACCGTACTGTACTCTGTCTATACACTAGTTTTGAAGGTTCCCATGGCTGCCACAGATGAAGCACCTTGGTCCCGGTCTTGAAGGGATATGGCGAGGACCAGGAGATCGGAACTGGAACTGATGCGACCTTCTCCCTGCTGGTTAGAACCTAGAGGGCCCTGATGCTGGAGGATTGCTGCTGACAACCTTCCCCTTTGACAAGCCCAACTGGATTCCCTCTCATCCCACACCTCCCATCATGTGCATCCTATCCACCACTTCATCCTTCTTCTACACCTCCATGTATGTCGGTATGGTGAAGGGAGTATCAACGTACTTAAGAGAAGGTCGGAGTACCTCCTCTAAACGTCTCGCCCGAGGATCCTCATCCGGAAAGAGGTCTGGAGTGAAGCGAAGGAAATCCTTGAACTTGATCCCAAACTCCCTCACTAACATGATCCCCAGCTGGAGGGATATCAGCTCTTACATCTTTTCAACCTTCATCATGGAAGAGAGGAATTCCTCTCAGGACACCTTCTCAATGTCAGTCCATGTAACCTCAGCCTCCCTCTTCTCCCCAAGATAAAGCGTCCACCACTAACGCGCAGCTCCACGCATCTGGCTTATAGCCAAAGGAACCCAGTACTCTTTCGGAGCCCGGATCAAGCTGAAGGCTATCACCAACTCTTCTAGACAGCTCTCCGTCTCCACGTCTGAGATTCTACCCTCGTACTTCTCGAGGGCATGTTGCTAAAAGCCTCGAAGCATCTTCTACCACTGATCATACTCCTCCTCTTGGTCGGTCTTCTTCCGATCGACCATTTCAACCTTCTGGGCCTCGATCTCCCACACTACTTGTGGTCGCCTCCCAGGTGCCATATCTGCAAGGTAAACAAGGAATTTCTAAGCCCAAGTAGTGTAGAATATTGTTCTTAAATTTTCATAGAATTCATTATTTATTTTTGAATTCCCAACACCCCCATGAAACATAAGAACACAAGTCATTATGATGTATGTACCTTTACTAGGGTATCTACCCAACAATCAGTGTAGCCTCACGTGGTCATTTGGTAGGTCCAGAGTCCTTTCATCAGATCACGGGAGACACTAAAATCCTTTGTCATAGTCGGTCTTCCCTTGCCTAATTCACACACCAAGGTCACCCAACAATGTTTCCCTACCACCCCATGAAATACACACTGTGTCTAACTTCAGACACCATAAAATCTCTCAACCTCACTCCTCTGATACCATTCCGTCACGAAACTCCTTCACCAAAAGGAGGGAAGGGACAAAAAATTACCAGGCCCTTCCTTCTTTATGTTGAAGGAGAGATAATGACCCCCGAAACCTGCCTTCCATATGTCTCGGAGTGGCGACTAGCACCAAGGGTATAGAATCTCACAAAAAATGGATGGCATTTCCCATTTCATTTTTATAGGATCGAGAGATAAGATAGAAACCCCATCATTACCAAGGTTGAAAGTAAAGGTAAATCCAAATGTAACCCATTCCCATATGCATGTTCAACAATAATGATACAATCCAAAAAAACTCCAATGGTAATTACCATGAAAAAGGGCAACGACAACAGCAACTACCCCAAGGTCTGAGCTAGTATGGTCTCACATGATCCCTGAAGTGCTCCTAGAAACCTGAAAGTAGTTTTATATACATAGGGTGAGCATACAAGTATAATCAGTAGGGAAAACCAAAAGCTCTCGTGCATAAGTGGAGAGGAATTCTAATGCCCTGTGAGAAAAGTGAAACCAAAGCACCGAGTAAGGAAATCTTTCCACCCAAGCCTCACCAAGGAACACTCCCCAAATAACACAAGTCATGTAAATTATATTAAATGCACATCAATATTTGGGTACCTTGCGCCACTTTCCCACTGGTTATTGAAGACATCCTACGCTTCCAACCAATGCCGCCCTTCTCACCACAGACCCACTGCCAAACCCCGCCTGCACACACCTGGGCCATAACCTCACCGCATTCTCACTGCCAAAACCACTCGCACACACCAAGGCCACAACCACACTTCCTGCCCACAGACACCTGGGCCACAACTGACATGCATAACCACACCCACAAACACCAAGGTCAGAACAATTACTGCTACGCCTCAAGACACCTGGGACTCATCCCGAAGTCACGTGGGAAACAACCTGCCCACAAACACCTAGCCCAACCACCACAACTACCATGCCAAAAGATTCTTGGGAAAATAATGGACATCATGAAATCACACAATGCTCGAAGAGTCTTGGGCTATTCAGGAAAGGGAGCCGAAAAGGAGCCAATAACCATCCACTTAGAGGAGTGTTGGGAAAAACACCCTCCCCCATGAAATGGGTGTGTTCAACACTAAGTTCTCAACTTGGGTGGGGCGTGAATAAGAAACGTAAAAACTACAGATATATGTATAGGTAAAAAGAACTCATCCCATCCTAGGGTTCCAAAATCTATGAACAAACTCCCTTGTTACTATTCATTTATAAAGGAAAGAAAAACACTTATGGCCAAGTCACAACTCATTCCCAAAACCAATTCCCTGTTTAACCAATTCTTAGCATCATGTTCAAGTGATCCCACTTAAGTAAATTCCTAAACTACTGGGAAACTAACAGGCATAACAACAAACTATGAAAAGAGAAACACCAAAAAAACAACTTAAATATTCACACCCGGTTCTCTTGTGATGTCACAACAACAATGGGATAAGTGAGATCCCACAAAGTACTATAATGAAAGAAAACCTCAAAAAAGGGATAATTGAGATCCCTTGAAGTACTAGAAACAATGAAGACCCAGAGACATATCCCCATGTCCCCAAAATCAGGAACCAACGATTTTTCAACAATAGAGGATCCCACTCGGGTTCGTGTCACAGCAGAGCAACCAAACAGCTTCAGATTCACAACCAACAACCATACTACAACAGAGGATCCCATCCCCATCCACATCTTCCCATAAGTACCAAGAAAAACAACACACCTAATACTAAATAGAGTGGGAAACTTCCAGGTTCAAGCATATCATTTATTAGGTTCTTCTATCTATTTGTTAACCGGGGTGGTCACATAGAGATTATTGTTTTACATAACATCCATTCAAACCAACTAAGTTTAGGTGACAATCCAATTTCTTTATTACAGTTATTTAGTCTTCAAAAAAGACATCGGTTTATTATGAATCATGGAAAGACCACCAACGACCATGATTTTCAGTGAGCACAAGTCTATACATATCACAACACATATCAATATAAAAGAGTACAACAAAACATCTATCACACCCCCATCATTATTATGGTCCATTCATTATCTTCGTTAAGGTTGGATTCAAATATCCCCACAGAAACAAAAGCATACCAACCCCGCATGATGCAATGTAATGAAAGACCAAGGAATACCCTACTTGATTAATCAAAGATCGAAGTTCTTCCCCACATGCCAAGAACAGGGAAAAGAGTGACTTATAGGGGAGGGACGTCTGGAACTCCAAGAACGAGAAGAAACACTCCATCACAGGCGCACCACAAGTATCGAAAAGGGTAACTCCAAACACACTAAGAAGAGAAAGAAGACCGCCATGATGTATAATATGGAAGAAGAAATTCTAGTGTGATATATAGGGAAGATCCCATTGTTACAAGATATAGGGATTTGAATATCTTTAAATTCAGATCTTGGTTTCCCCACATGGTTGGGTGGTTACACACGATGGGATTAAATGTTATTAAATTCCCCATTGAGGCGGTTTCTTGGGATTTTTGGTTATTAATTATGGGATTTAAATGGTTTGATCCACATACAAAGTGATAAAAAGGCCCAAAAGAGGTGTTACGGAAAAAACTATAGAAGAGAAACTCGACAAGGCTGGGTGACATCGATCGGTCGTGTCGATCGGTCGTGCACCGAAATGACGTCCTACCACTAAGACACCACCCTTAGGATTTGGAATTTTGAAAAGGGATGGACCTTGAGGGTCTGGGTCATCACAATTTTTGTACCAAAATATTATGTCTCACTCATTTGACAAATTATCAATATCCCATGACTAATTATTTATGACTTGAAATGTATGTCATTTAATTATTTTATTTTAAATTATACCATACATAATTATTAATGATTAATGATATTTGAATGATTAGGGAGAACAATGATTTGTTATTAAAATTCTCGCATTCCCTTATTCCTAACTAATGCTCATATTTTCAGATTGATTGATATGTCCTATATTTAGAATAATAATGAATCAGGGAACTCTATGTCATATATTTATCATCCACGTGATATTATGAATGTTTTTCAGTAGGTTATGTCTAATGATTTCACTATATAAGAATAATGTTTTGAGGGATATTGAATATACATCGTGAAATATATTGATATGAATCTAGTTCCAAAGACAATAAACCATTACTATTCTATGGAATATATTGTTGAGAGATGTATTGAATATTGATATGATGTGATGTAAAATTATTTATGTAACTCATGTTTGATTCAATTTTGCATCACAACATTGGAAGGTTATTTTTTGTGATTATGATTTGAAAAAATTTATAAAGACATTCTGGAAAAGTCAATGCATAAGTTATCATCTTGATGATTTATTGAAGCAGATATTATTTGAAACAAAAAAGGATATTATATTTTTTCTCTTTGCAATTTAACATCTTCAATAGTATATGATTCATGCAATACTATGTTTTAAAACCATGATATATTATGAAATAATATCTACATTGGAATTGTAATGCGACCATTAAAAATAATAACCTAGTTGTTTGAATAATATCCTCTTCTATGAAAATATAAATAATATTTATGTTTCTCAAAATTTAAAATATGTTGTATTTATATTATTGAATAAGTAAATAAATTTTTTAAAATAAAAAATCAATCATTGGTATTTTTGGGAAAAGTAAATGTTTATTTAAAATTTATTAAATATTATATAATTGCAGGGAATATTTATTTTCTAAAAATATATTCATAATTTAATATTTTGTTTTATTATATTTGTATGATAATTTTATGAGATCATAATAAATTTGTGAATGGTTTATAAAATCGATTAAATATTAAAATATGTAATTTTCGAATAAATGAATATTTTAATTAAAAATTTAATTTCTAAAATTGAGAAGATAGAATTCATAAAATGGAGTCCATATTTAAAATATAAATTTTAAAAAATGGATAGGGTGAATTATTGGAATTTTTCTAATGTAGTTAAATTTTTGGTGAAAAGGAAATATAGTATTTTATGGTATTTTATATTTATTGTCAAATAAAGGAATTTTTGAGTAATATATTATGTATGGTTAATTTAATCACAATTTAATCGATATAATAACAACTAGTTAATTTAAATTGTCTTAAAATTAAATACTATTGATTGTCTTGAACTAAAAATAATAAAATAATGAATTAAATAAAAATCTCTGGCCTCCCACATTTTAAATACCACCACCACAACCCCTTCTCCTCACACATTTAAATCCTAAATATTACTCTTATTCTACCCAAATACCTTCCCAAGCCCTGTCCCATGTACAATTCCTAATTTTGTTTCCAAAATGAAAAACCTGTGTTCCTTAATAAGGTTCTCAAGGGAAGACCTTTCTAGAAGTAAATATTTCTCTATGTCTCACTTAATTTATTTTAATTTATTTTTTCCATTAATTTCAAATCCATACATCCTATATACACAAAATCATTATATCACCATTATATTATATATATGTTAATTTTATTATGATAATATAATATATATCATCAAAACCCTTTTCTTTTTCATTTCATTATTAAAATTAAAGCATTGTCGGTGATGTGTCGATTTACCACCATCACTTACCATGAACTATCATTTTCCTTTACCTAATTCATGGACTATATTTAAAATATTTTTATTATTAAATAATATTTCATTATATATATTATCATTTATATAAGTTTTTTAATCAAATATATAATCATTACATTTAATAAAATAATATATGTTTCTGATGGTCATAAAAATGGAAAAAAGTAAATCATTTTTATTAATATTTTATCAAATGAATCGTCCTCATAACATACAACCAAAATATATATAAGGACATTTAGACTCATTTATTTTCATTAATAAATTATAATTTCAATTATGGATAAGTAATAATAATCTAAATTAATATCCATTAATAAATATAAGGGAACTGATGATGAAGAATTAATAAAATCAATACTCCTTGAATGATAAAACTCTACTCTAGAACTCATAAAAATATCCCTAAATAAAATTCATAGAATTTTAATAAATCAAATTCATGTAGAATAGGTAATAAATTTGTTAGTTAATAAATCTAATTTAATTAACCATGATTGTAAGTACAAGTCCATAAACCATTCATACATAAGATAATGGTTTTCGAATCTGACACTTATTTCAATGAGATATAACTTATTCACAACTTATTTATTGTGCGTGGTCCATGTATAGAACCTATGGAAGTATAATATCATGAATATATTTATTGAATTTTAATAAAATGTATATTTTATTATAAATTATTTTATAGGGTATATGATTTGAATATTTTCAATGTGTTAAGGGTATTCTCAAACCCAACTCACTTTCATCAAGTTATACCTCATTCGTGCTAAATTTAATGGTGGATGTTCTTATATTATTCCTCAAACACAATTTCATATTTATTCCATTTTATATTAGAGGGTATACATGTTACCAATATAATAATTTTTTAAATAGAAATAATATACCAAATTAACTCTTCCGCCAAAGTTGAAAACAAAATTTGTCTCATGAATTTTTATATGAATTTATTTCATTATTTCCATATATTTTAACACTATTTGTTAGATATTACTATTAATTGTCATTGATCACATATGATACCATATACCATATTTTATATAATATTTAATGATTATCTATACTATGTATGTTCAATTAACATTATATTATATATAATGGTTTATGATTATGCATATTGTTTAGGGAATGTTTTTAACATCTCATATGATAGTTTCAATTATCATGTATCTATTGATAATTGATAACCCCTTTCATATGAGGAATGAATTAGACTTAGTAAGTGTCTTGTAGGGACCTCTATATTCCCTTGATACATTGGTAGGTCTCATGACAAAAAACTAGACAAGGTTTTTGTCGAGTCCTAACCAATTTATGTTTAATTATTGGTTGAGGCCTTGATGTTATGTTCATGATGTCCCTCATTATAAATTACCACATTGTGAGATTAGTTATTTATATTCCATTTAATTATTCAAATATTTGAATATTATTTGGTATGTTTTATTCTCATGTGATTATTTTGATTGAATTTTTTGAGGTATTTTTATTCCTACCATATTATTCTAATGATTTTTTTACGGGAATGTATTTGTAGTTATTCACCTTGAATTTATTTTATGTTTATTTATGATATATTACACTATATTTATTACCCTAATTGATTTTATTATATCACCCCTATATTATCTTTTATCATATACCTAGAATACCAAGATGCATATTATGATGGATATGCATGGATAATCAAGTCGAATATAGGTGTTTCTTAAGGAGTTTATATGTCATATTTACATTCAACATGTAATGTAAAATTTCTGTTTGTGTCTTGAATTCAAATTCTAAGAACTATTTAATTGCATTGGGATGTTATCACCAATTTATTATACAAATGTAACAATGTAAGGCCCTAGCTTTGAGCTATTTTCATTTTCAATATTACAGTTTGTATCAAATAATGTTTAGTATAACCATTGAAAACATGATTTTTTTAAAATGAATATTAGGGAAATATCACCCAATGATTGGTTTTGATAATATTGCTAATATACCTCCCTGAACCCAAGATTTTATATTTTTTTCTTAAAATGGGGTCTATTTATTTAATAAAAGATAACTGAAATAGTAAAAAATACTTTATACAGTAGAAGACTATTTATACTATAGGTTTTCCACGATTAGAAAAATGTTAAAATTTACAATGTTTAGAAATAATTTTAAATAACTATATTAATGTATGCTAACTCCTAAAGAAATGATAATTCCTTCGATAAATTATACTAAACCTATGGAAAATACATTTATAACAAATGGTGATCATATATTATTTCGATTGAGGTGTTTTAAAAAATTTAATAAAATATTTTAAAACATTTCCTTAAAACAAACATACGTACATAAAAGTATATTTTCATAACTTTTGAATATAAATAAACAAATTAATAAATCAACTAATTTCAAAAAATATTTAATGTTGAAAATATCATTGGGATTCTTCCACTGAAAATACTAATTTTTGATGGGTCACTTATGGTACTCGGAAGACCAAAAAATTACCATTAGTCGACCTTTCATAATACATATGCGACCATGTCCTATTAATATTATGAGGTCATTCCCCATAACATAACTTATCACTCATTATACTAGTACTAATTTTAAGAAAAACATTAATGGTACAACCTTTCTCTATCATAACCTAATAAGTTTAAAATATTTCATGTATTTTTTCATTAGAGGAAAATAATATTTATTACTTAACAACAATTCATAATAATATTTTTAGAATTTATAAAAAAATTATTATAATCCCATCCATAAATATCAATGAACTTATGTAAAAGTAATAACAAATAATGCATAATAAAATAAAGGCATCACATGATTAATATGCATGGAATGTTGAGTCTAACTCCAATAATGGATATATTTAAATCATCAATGATATTCATATATTTTAATGTTTATTTTTTCACATGAAATAATAGCTTCCACTGAGAATCAACACATATAATGATAAAAACTATCACTTTCAATGAAATGATACACATAAAATGATAACCATTAAATTATAGAAACACAAATGATTATTGTATTTATAAATAAAAACGATTTAAAATATATAATAACAAAATAATCATTTTAAATCATTAGTTTATTATATAATTTTTTATCTCAACTACTATATATATATATTTTTTGTATTATAAATAAATATTCATAAATCGAAATAAAAATTAGAACCTTGAAAATTCAAATGCATAATTAGATAATTAAAAATAACAATCCCCTTAAATCATACATTATTCAAAAGGACAGAAAGAAATATATATATATATGTGAGGGTGTGTGTCTGTGTTTGTGTAATTGGAACATATATTGTTAAATTGAAATTAAAATATAACCCTTCAAATCAATAATAAATCTTTTACGTTAAAAATTTGATATATAGAATTTAATACATAGATATGTATATATATTAGTATATATATATACATTTGTATATAAATGTATATATATGTGAATATATATATATAGATGCATATATACATATTCATATAACAGAGAAAAACAAAAATAAATTGATTTTGTAAAATTAATCCATTTAATGGTTTTATAAAATTTATATGAGTGAAATAGAAATATAGTTATATAAATTTTAAAACAAAACAAAAAACAAATAGATATATTTTAAATATGTAAATATGTGTGTGTGTGTGTGTGTATTTCATGTTTAAGCATAAACTGATAAAAAATCAATTACACCCTTACTTGGTCTGATAATGGCGAGTATAAATATTTGAAATATTGAAACTAATAAGGAGGGTAAAGTTTTGTTGTTTCTAGAGTCACAGATATATATCAATTTTTATGCTTAATGTGGAATCTCATAGGTTCAATTCATATAATATTTTTAAATATGTTTTCATCCTATTTCTATTATTTGTAATTATATTGTATCGCTTTATTTCATTACCATTCCTTTTTTACGCTACCATTATATTTCATTATTGTTTTAAATTTCCATTATTTCAATTAATATTTTATCTATGTTGTTTCCAATTTTTTTACATATCATTATTTTGTTTCTTTGTCACGTCAAAAGTATTTGAATATTAAATTATTATATTGTCATGTTGAAATTTGTTTTTCAAATTTTTCATTTCCATTGATTTTTTCATTTCTTTTTATTTCATTTTCTAATAAAAAAATCATGTCAATGTTTTTTAAATGGAAAAACATATCTTTAAATAATTATGTAACATTTAAATTAATATAAATAAATTTGTTTATATATATATATATAATTTTAGAATTTTTAATTTAATATATATATATATAATTATTTTTAAAATAAATAAATCATAACATATTATTCTAAAAACAAATTTAAAACTTTATTTTATGTAGTAAAATAATAATATAAATTTGTAATTGGAAAACTTTATTAAACTAAAACATAAAATATTTTCAAATATTTATAAATATATTTTATTATTATTAATAATAATAATAAAAGAAAATTTTTTACCCTTAATTATTATTATTAATATTATTACCATTAAATTATTAAACTAGATTAATTTTATGAGATTTATATTATTTTAAAATAATGATATTTTTTAATTATAATTATTATCATAAATATTTAATTATATAGATATATATGTATATATACATTATATATGTTTTAAATGTAATCATTTTTATTTTTTAAAAAAATTTGGTTATTGAAATCACTTATTTTTTGTTAACAAAGTAGTAAAATATCTATATTTATTTTAAAATAAACTTTTGAATAAATTATTACAATATTTAAAAAAATATATTTTTTTATATTTAAAATCAAAATATCCTAGTTTTATAAAACATATTATTTATATCTTTCTTGATTTTTTAAATTAAAAAAATATTAAATATATGCATAACTAAAATTAATTTTTATTTAAATTTATTTTACTGTTATTTTCTTCCCCTTTAAAAAAATTTAAAACTCCCAATTTTTTTGTGGGAATGTAGAAAATTATGAAATTTTCATCTATAAAATTAGAAAATATGGAATTGATAAACTTTTTTTATCTACCAATTACATTTAATTACTAAATATGTCAATACTATTCTTCTGAAACCAACTATAACACCCTGAATCCATACTTCCGGATTCAATGCTTAAAATATTGTGTATTATTTTATGAAATATACCTAAAACAATTTACAACACATTATACAATAGAGGAAATTTTTTGTTCATGGGTTTTTATTATTATACAACCCTTATAATTTATTATAGTTTAAAAATAAATTAATACAATTTCTTTGTGTGTGCTAACTCCTTAGCAAAGTGATTGCCATCTGTATATTCTACTAAGCAATTGAAAAGTAAATTTAAAACTTATGGGGAGAATTTAATTTCCAATGTAATGAGTTTTAAAACAATTAATACAATATTTCATAAAAATTCATTATAATTAACACACGTACATAAATGTATATTTTCATAACTTTTAAATCTAAATAAATAAATTTATAAAACCATTAACATCTCATAATATTCATAATTGAAATGATTTTTTGGATTCCTATATTGAAAATAATAATTTTTGATTGGTCATTTATGGTACGTGGAAGACCATATTAAAAATATAAGGATACTTTGCATAACTCATATGGGACCATGTACCCATAAGATTATTGGTTCAGTCCCCATAAAATAAAATATCACTCACAATACTAGTGTCAATTTTATGAAAATATTTAATAAAAATTCCTGTCACAATCATAACCCATGAGGTTTCTAAAATAAAATAGAAATTTAATATTTTGCATTAGAATAAATTTACATTTATTAATTAAGGAAATGGAATAAACATTTTGTAATTTATAAAACCATTTTCCAGAGAATAACATGCATAAAAATAGCTCCATTTAATTATAAATAATAAAATGAATAACAAAATTAATTCTCCGCTGGATTTAAATAAATTTAATGACTATTATAACTCAATTAATTTCCATTTATAAAACATAAATGACATTCATATATGTCCTAATTAATGTTTCACAGTTCAAAAAGTATCCCTCACATAGAAACGACAAATAAAAAGATCAAAATTTTCTTTTTCTATAAAATTATACACATAAAATGATAACAACAAAATTATAGGTACTCGTATGAAGATTCTATTTACGAATGAAAAAAATTTAATATAAATAATAAAAAAACTCATTTTAAATCATAGATTAATTATTTAAATTGATATTTCCCAACAATATATATATATATATATTAAACAAAAATTTATAGATTGAAATCAAAATCAATACCTTGAAAATCCATAAATATAAATAGAAAAATTGAAAACAATCCCCTCACATAATAAATTTTTCATATATATATATATATATACATATGTAGGTATATATTTAAATCAAACATATATTGTATATTTAAATTAACATAAATATTTTAAAATATAAAATACATTACGGTAAAAAAAATAGATAGATAAATTTAAATACATATATGTATATAAACATTATCATTCCAAAAGATTTATTAATTTATAGAGTAAAATTAATCCTTTACATGATTTCAAAAAATTGAGCAAAAAAGAAATAAAAATATATTTATATAAATTATAAAAAATGAAATATTTTGATTGTTAAATATTTAAATATTTATAAATATATGAATATATATATATATATATATATTCTAAACATATATTAAGAAAAATAAAATTGAAACCTTAATTGATTTGATAATTGAGATAAAAGTAGCAGGATGCAAGGCAATAGATAAAGAGGGTATAGTTCGATTGTTTTTGGAGTCACATCAATAAAAAAATTTAGAATATTGTAGCGGAAGTTCATATGTATGATTCATATTTTTTGTAATTATTTTTCTTCCATTAATGTTTTTTAATTATATTTTATTACATTTTGTTATTCCCATTCCTGTTTTTTGTCAATATTATATATTAATTTTTATTTTAAATTGCAATTATTCCATTAAATTTCTTGTCAATATAATTTCACATTTTTTATCACGTCTTTTTTCGTATTTGTTTTTCAAGTAAAAAATATATTTATGTCATATTATTGTATTTTCAAGTAGATATTTTTTTCAGTGTTGACTTTTCAACTCATTTTGATTATTTTTTATATCTTTCTTTTCATAATAAAAAAATAATATTAACATTGTTTTAATATAAATAATAAATTGGTGAAAAAATATACATAACATTTAATTTATTTAAATTAATTAATATATATATATATATATATCATTTTAGCATGTATATATATTTTAAGAATAAATCAAATCCCATTTTTAAAACACATATACAAACATATGTTTTTTTGTAGTAAAATAATTATATAAATTTACAATTTCTAAATTTTATAAAACTAAAACCGAATATATTTTTATTTACTTATAAAAAATATTATATTAATAATAATTATTATAATAATCAACAAATGTTTCTACACTTAATTTTTATTATTAATATTATTATCATTAAAATATTAATCCAGATTATAATTTTTAGTGGTTTATTTATTTAAAAATAATGGTAGAATTTTGAACTATTGTTAGTACCATAAACACCAATATATATATATATATATGAATCTAATTATATATTTGGAAAATGTAATCATTTTAATTTTCAATAAAAAATTCTCGTTCAAATATTTTATTTGTTTTGGTAAAAATATAGTAAACTTAATATATTTTTATTGAAAATTAATTTTAAATAAATTAATACCAAATTTGAAAAATAATTAATTTTTAACATTTAAATCAAAATATTCTTTTTTAATAAAATATATTTTTTTAAACCTTATTAACTGGTTTTAAGTTTCAAAATTATATTGAATAAATACACTAATAAAATAAATTACTAGTTAAATTTCTTGCTGTGTTACTCAAAATATAACCATGATTATGATTTTGATATTAAATATTTTCATGTCTTTTGCAGGTTTAAAATTTTACAATTTAATCGACAGTATTTCATTTATTAGAAATGGACCCTAGTGGAAGGAATTAAAACAGTACCAAAGCATGTGTTTTATGGTGCGATTTCAATCCAATACAAGAAAATGTTTTCAGATATATAGAAAAAACTAGATATGAAAAACATTTAACTATGATAGGACAACAGAATCATGTTATGGGTAATTTTCTTACTCATATAGAGCATCCTAATCCACAACATGATACAAGAATGTTACACTGCATTATTTGACAACAACCTTCATCATTCAATGTGTATAAAATCCATTTTATAGCTGAGGAATGGATAAGTTTCATTGAGAAGATATTTATCACCTGGGGATACAACGAAAGGGAGAAGGATTCCATGGAATTAAATCATCTCTTAATATATTTGGATCAGTGGTGGTACATAATTCAATGCACAAAGTTGGATAAATATATTTAAACTATATAATGTATGTATTTTTAGTAAATTTTCATGGAAAATCATTTCCCTCATGGAAATGAGAAGAATATATAGAGATATTTCATGAGTATGAGAAAGAAATTTGAAGAAACATTTTCTAAGTACAATGATAACTTTACAGGGTTATCAAGGAATTTACCACACTGCATAAATAATCCAAATAGAAATATTTATCATTTAAGTGATTGTATTATGAAAATTAAAAAAATAGAACTAGTTTTGAAAACATTCTCATTATACGAGGTAATAATATCACGATCCATCAAGATGGTGAAAAAATATTCCATGAAATGAAGATTTTATGGGATAAAATATATAAAGACTGATGCAAAGTAATTTGAAAATGATATAAGGATAATTTAAGAATGGAAGAATATAATTTCAAAAATTCTATTAATGCGTGAAGAAAAATCATAGAACATGCCTGTTTGGAATGAGAGTTTGTTACATGTGTGCAGAAAAGGTCACCATGGCCATGATTGGAACTGGATGAATTTATTTCAAAATTTTCATTGATTTAGATATATGTATGGGGGGAACTATACACATTAATGTCCAAGGAATTAAGGGATCATGACCTCGAAAAAGAAAAGGGAACAAGGCCATTCTTATGCTCTCACATTAATTAATGTTGATGTTCATTAATATTGAGTGGAAGGTACATTAATCATTTCTAAAATTTATTTAAATATTTATTTTATTCTATATCAACAAATTATTTTATATCTTATACGATTTATTTAGAAAATAGATATTTCCAACTCTCCTTAACAAGGGAGTTCTTAGTCAAAACTCTTCATGGCTGACTTACTATGGATATTTTTATTTAATAAACAAATTCACCAAGAATGAATGACACAATATGGGTAATTGTTGATCAAATTAACAAATATAAATATTAACACTATCTATAGGAGGATATTCCATTGGAGCGTCTTGAACAACACTATATTAATGATGTTATAAGACGTCATTCTGCATTGATTTCCATTGTGTTTAATAGTAATCCACGATTTATATCAAAATTCTGATTAATTATTTAGAAGGCTGTAGATATTGATCTTAATTTGAGCATTTCTTATCACCCTTGAATCGATGGATTTTCTGAGCATACTGTTAAAACATTATAAGACATTTTTATATCATGAAAACTAGACATTCATACTATGAGTGATTAAAATTTACATTTGCTATAATTTTCCAATAAAAATAGTTTCTATTAAGGTATTAACATGGAAAACTATGAACTATTATTTGGAATGATATTTATACACCACCTAGATGGTTTCCATTTGGTGAAAGGAATCTTGTAGTCCTGTAACAAGTGGAGGAAAAAACAACAATTGTATACAATATTCAATCTCATATAAAATCATCTCATAATAGGAAAAATTGTTATGTTGATAACTAGGAGAATGAATTGGATTTTCCAGTGGCTAGTCATGTCATCATGAATGTACCACCAATTATGGGTTTTATAATATTTTAAATAAAAGGAAACATATACAAATTTTTATTAGTACTATTGAAATTATAGAATAAATTGGATCTATTTCACACTGATTTTCAATGCCACCAAGTCTGTCTAAAGTTCATGTTGTTTTCTATCTCTCTTTGTTAAGGGGGTACATGCCAGACACAATGATTGTTCTCACATATGATGGAATATAATTATAACCTGATAATCATATGGTGATGATCCTATATTGATTATAGACACTGTATAATAAGTATTAACGAATCAAACAACTCATTTGGTAGTGTTACATTGGATAAATCATAAAATTGAAGAGGTGATGAGGGAACCAGAGGGAATATGAATAAATAAGTCCACAATTATTTTTATTAGGTGAAATAATGTAAATATCAATGGAAATTTATTATAGGAGGGGAGAATATAACACCCTAATGTTTTTTGGAATTTCACATTTAAATTTAACATCTTAAATATTTTATTTTGAATGAAACACTTATTTTCAAAACAATAGTACACTAATAAAAAAAATAAATGTTGGAAATGTATTGTGATCATTAGAAATAATAATCTAACTATTAAAATAAGAACCTCACCTATTAAAGTATAAATAAAATATACGTATCTCCAAAAAGGACATATGATATATTAATATCATTTAATTAGTAAATATATTTTTTAAAGATGATAATTTATGTACTGTTTTTTAGTAAATCTTAATGGTTTATTTAAACTTTTATGTTTAATAAAATGATTTAAATGAAAATTTATTTCCATAAAATATATTATTAAATTAATATTTTTTAACATTATAAATATAAGATAATTTCATGATACCCAAGATAATTTTTCAATGTGCCATAATATAAGTTATTATGATAAAACCTATATATTCAAATAATTGATGATTAACAAAAATAACTTTCTATTATCTATTAAAATATTTTCATAAAATTGATTAAATTTATTAATTCAACATAATGAAAAAATTTAAGTTAATTTTTTTGTACTTTTCTAAAATAGTTGATTTTTTGGTGAATAGTAATTACTGTAATTTACTTTATTTAAAATTATATGCCATATACATGAATTTTAGAGTTATTTCTAGTGTATAGATGATATAAGTACAATTATTCAATTTTCTCATTCTCGAGTTACTATATAAAGTCACAAGAATACATATTATTGATAGTATTGAGCTATAATAATAAACTTATTAAATAAATATTGAAAACACACCCCTCTCATCCACTATTGACACCACTCCTCAGCACCCCTTATCAACACATCTTATAAGCCTTGAAGATTGTTTTTATTCTACCAAAATCCCTCCCAATCCTCTTAACAAAGTCCAATACTTGATGTTTTTTATAAAAGAACAAACCTAACTTTGTTAATGATGTTCTCAAGGAGAATAAATTCAAGAGGTAAAATCATTATTCGTTCTCTTTTAATTGGTTTTTTAATTATCCTATTCTTAACTACTATATCCAAACATTAATTATAAATATAGAATATTATATATACAAAAATTTTATTATTCTTATTTAATATCCATCAATTAGCCCCTTCTTATGACATTGTTTTCTCAAAATTAATACATAGTCTATGATGAGTCAATTTACTGCCATCATGGATGATGCATTTCCATTTTAAATTGTACCCATCAAGGACAGTAATTAATCCATTATTATGGTTAAATAAGATATTATTATATATATTAGAATTTATATTTTATTATGGATGGAATATATAAACATGACATTAAAAAATGAAATGAGTACATGATGGTTGTAAAAACTGTCAAAATAAATTAATCAATTTTCATTAACATTTAATAAATTCAATATTCCTCATACCATATTCCAAAATGATATATAAGATCATTTTAACTTATTTAATTTCATTGAAAATTTAATTTCAATTCAATATAATTAATCTCATCTTAAATAAACTTCCATACATGTATATAAGTGAACCGGTATTGAAAAACCAAGAAAACATGCACTCCAAGATTGATGAAATTGAACTCAAAAACACATTAAAATGAAAAACAATTATTTCATAAAAATAAAATAAATAAGATAAATTTCTAAGTGTTTCTGAATTAATTAGTTATTGCATTTTATTTTATTTTCCACGATGAAAATTACAAGTGAAAAATACATTCACACATCAGGTAAGGGATTTCTCATATCAACCATATTTCTATGCAATATACCTTATTTTCAACAAATTTATTTTATTTAATGTTTATATAATTCCATTTTTTATGTATTATCAGGAATCTATTTATCTTAATGTAATTTAAGATTTCATTTAATGGTAATTAAATTTTCGGGTCATAATGTTCACATTTTTTCAATGTGGTAAGATGATTCTCAAACCCAACTATATTTCATGGGCATATACGTCTTTCAGAAAAAATATTATTGTGGATGTCCCCTTAATATTCCTAAAATATAATTTCAAATTTATTAATTTTTCTTTTAGGGGGTATGTATGTTTATTATGTAATTTTATTAAGAATAAACAAATATTCCAAATGAATTCTTGATTCTAAAGTAAATGGGATTTTCACTGAAAAACTGTTCAATGGATTTATTAAATTGTTTTCATCTTTTTCAACACTAATTATTATATCTTTTTCATAATTGAGGTTTATATATTTTGATAGAATCTACCATATATTGTATCATTGTTTATGACCAGTTTGATTATTGATGTTTTATTACCATCATATTATTCCCGGTGATATATTATTATATTTATTGTTTTTGGGAAGTTACTAACATTTAATATTATAGTTTCAATATGTATTTATATGTTTATTATGATTCACCACTTTTATATGTGGAATTAATTGGACATATTATATTTAGACTATGCCCACTATATCCCCTTGATGCATCACTAGGTCTCACGATACAAACATTACTGGGTTTTAGAAGATGACATTTCTATTTATGTAGACATATTTGTAGATGTTCAGATGGTATGTTTATGATCTACCATGTAATATATTCCATAATTAAGAGATTAGTTATTGATAATCCATGTTATTATTGCAACTATTATAATATCCATTGTTTAGTTTCACACTCATTTGAGTATTTATATCTAACTATTTGATCCACTTTTTTTCCTAACATATTAAGAAATGGATTTTGTTTCAATGGAATTCCATTTTAATTATTCATCGTTCTATATTGTTTATTTTTATTTATCATAGATTATGTGATAGTTATTACCCTTACTGAGCATCTTTTCTCATCGCTTTCTTTTTTTATATTCTCCCTAGAATGAAAAATGTATATTATAATTGAAATTCAAGGATTATCTAGGAGAATATAGATATTTCCAAAAGTGATTAATTGTTTAATTTCATTTCAAGTCATAATTTAACAATTATTTTTATATCTGATTTTCATAATCTACTAAATTTTTTAATTCATTGGGCTATGATTTCTCTTTTATAGTTCTAAATTAATAAAGTAAGGCACCGACTCTGGGGTACTGGTTTCAGGGTCCTTAAATTGTTTGGTTTCTTATCAAATATATCCTTATATGGATACCAAAAAATTGATGTAGGATCTAGCATGAAGGCAATTAGGGGAAAAATATTAAACATAATGGTTCTCTATTAACTAACCCTTCACCTGATGCATGAAAAAATGGCATTACTTCATAGCTAGTTAGAAAATCCATAGACGTATGAATTGGTAAATTTAAATTACAATTATATAACATTTTGATTGATG
The DNA here is from genome assembly GCA_963277665.1 of Viscum album. Classification (NCBI taxonomy): domain Eukaryota; kingdom Viridiplantae; phylum Streptophyta; class Magnoliopsida; order Santalales; family Viscaceae; genus Viscum; species Viscum album. The sequence continues at coordinate 1,176,634,540 of OY728166.1, read as the reverse complement.
ATAAGATACAATGAGTGAAAACCTATGACTTTCTATTTTGATGTGATTATGACATAAAGTATAATGGGATGGAATGAGTGTTTTATACTTTTATTCATCTTTATATTTTTTATGAATATATGATTACTCTTTATGATTAACGTTGATTGATTCACACTATAACAATTTTTTAGAATGTTTTTAATGATTGAATGATGAAGTCAAAGTGCTTGAAAGTATGCTGAAATAGTGATGTATATTTTTTAAAAAAAATTTATATAAAAAAATTTATATCATGAAATGTATAAGGTAATATTAAATCGGATTCTCAATGAATGGAGATTTAATTATTTGTGGAAAAAAATTAGGATGATTACATCTCATATCATTATCTCATATTTGATAAATTTTTATAGGAATGTACAACATGAAAATATTTTGATTCTACATATAATTCAATTTTATGTTACTTTGGACATGGAGTGTATATCATTATATATATTCCCTGTCAATTACATTGTAAGTGACATACCATTTGATATTATGTATCATCCAGTGATAATGTTTTGGTGTGAGGGCTAATATACACTCCTAATAGAATTTTCTTCATTTTTATGGATCTTACTACCTATTCATGAATGGTATTTATCACGAATGGTTTCAGGGAAACTAATCATTGAATATATCTATATTTTTTGATAATATTCTATTTTTTCAACTAATGACATTCTTTATCACCCTCTAAATAGTGAATATGATTTTTCAATATAAATCGTTTTTGGTGTTAGAATAATTCTGAGTACACCATATATAACTGACGATATTGAGTTGTAGGAATTGAAGATAATACTCCAAGATATAGTTTATAAGGGATTAATATTCCCTCTACATAATATGGGGGAAAAATTCTTTATATTGAGAATATTGACAGATTATTTCATATTTTAATCGATTATTATGAAATTTGGATTATTTATAACCTAAAAATATATTAAATACCATTTATTATTATCCTTGTTTATAAACTACTTGATTCTCAATATATTTTAGTGATTTTCCTTCCTATGTGATATTGTACAGTGTGGGTAAAGTGGAATGATATACCCATGATATCATTCTGTATAAGGTATGGTAATTGATATTTTATAGTGATTCAATTTGGACATACAAATTTCCCCACTGTCATCATGGATATAATTAGTAGGGTCTTTATAGATCACCTCCATCAATTAATTGTAGTCATAGATAAAAATTTTCCTATGTGATTGATGAGTATATTAGAAAAATATTCTAAATTTAGTATTATGATGAATACCATATAGAAAAATAATTCGTATTCAAAATTCAGTAAGTATGAATTATGGAAATAGAATGTTCCCCTCTTATAATATATACTCTCAATCGAGGGACTATTGGTAGATCTAATAAAGACATATGTAATTGCGAAAAATGATTGAAAACCCATTTTGAATAATATCTAGGGTATTCCTATGATTTCCATATATTATAGTCACTATTGAAGTGTTTAATTTTGGATATCAAATATAATCACCACATTTACATATACTCGAGCCAAGATTAATTTGAATAATGAATTGGTGGAAAGAAATTAATGATCTAAATAGATTGTCTGTCATACTAAATTTGAAGTCTATCCATTTTTTACCTAATTGGGTTATGAGAATTATATCGATATTTAACAGTAGACTTTTGAATGATTTTTATATAGAGTTCAAATTTTGTATTGCATGCCACCCATATTATTTTGAGATTAAAAGAGAACCATTGAATAATTAGATGATATGATTTTATAATTTTGAATATATTTAAATTGAATTTGGTTTTAAACGCATTCTATATTCAATATTTCAGATAATAATAAATATTACTTAATAATTTAAATTGCTACTTATGAATCCCTCTAGTAATTGATATGCATAACTTCAATGTGTTAGGAAGAATACGAAAAAGTAGATTTTTATTCTATAAATAGGTAACGAAATGTAATGTATTTTATGATCAAATAATTAGTAGATAAGGGTATAACATAGATGTTTGAAATTTAATATTGGAACTCTTCTATGAGTTAAAGAGATTTTAGGATGTTGAAAAGGTTTTGGAATAAATATCTAGTTATTTTAAGATAATAATATTTGGAAAAAATGGATAGATTGGTTCTAGATATATACATCCTTTCGATATAATTGATCATACCAGGAAAATTTATTATCGATTGGTTCTTCGATCAAAGTTTACCCATATACATGATGAGTTTCATTTATCCATTCTGTGACGTCCTGCCACATGTTCCACTAAATGGTGCCTCGAGAAGGATGGTCACAATCTCTCATGTGTGCCTCCCTGTATGCTAGAGAGAGTCGACTAGTAGCGAGGGTATGGTAGGTCAGTCATGAGAAGACTATACCCTCCTTTATCAGAATAATACACAAATAGAAGCAAACAAAAATAGACAATTGTGGAAGCATATAAATAACCTGAACAATACCATGTCACATGATAGTCAAAATAGAAAATACAACACTCGACTAAAAAGGGATAACACGTTATGAAAATGAAGGTGCAAAGTTGCTACAAAGAATGAAAAAATAAAGACACAATAAAACAAATGATTTTCCCGAACCATGTCGGATTCCCTCACCCATTTTGTATTCCCAAAACACAACCACTGCCAAGGTATTTTCATTATCATATCCTGTAACAAATATGTAAACTTGAGTGTCGATCAAGTAGCCTAAGTAGGATGTGTGCATGACTTAGTTTGCCACCATCAATATTGTCTAAAACAAGTCCAATAAGAAAATCATGTGTGCAATTCTATGATGAAATATATATAGTTCATAATTAAATTTTTATCACATTGTCATTTGTTCTTAAAACATGAAATTAAACCCAGTTTCAATACATTTCTCCCATTTCCAACATAATTCATTATTTCAATCATTTGGTGTAGAAACCCATGTCAAACACCCTTAATATAATTCAGTGTTCAATGTCATGTTATGAAACCAAAATATCGTTCATTGTAAATATCCATGTCTAACACCCCACATCTCATGTTTGGAAAACTATTGGGGAGTAATTCCATGTCCATGTCCCAATTTCTAAATCATTCTAGAATTCCTTATATAGCACCCAAATTTTCAATCATTTAATTCATTCCTTAATTAACAAGAATTGACCACATAATTCCCTTAAAAATTCAACAATTAGTTAAACATTATGAGCCCATTAATTATCACAGAAATTAAAAATGCACATAACCCATTTATAAATTCATTAATTAATTAATCAATCAACAAAAATATTATTCCATTATTAATTCTGCATAATTAGTTTTCGAAAATAAATCTCAACTTATCATAATTAATAATCACAATGAATCATCTTTAATCAACATCATGGAATATAGTTAATTAACCATTAACTGTCTCTCATAGCCGATAATTATCTCATAATTAATTCCCCTGATAAATTACCTGAACCACAACCAATTATATATCTCAAATATAATATCCACAGTCCAAAAAAACATCCAAAATCATTTATATATTTGGACAACCACTTAGTTCTAAGATTTAATCTTTAATTAATAATCATGTCAATCCAAAATTCAATTCCAAATTCGTAGTTACTCCATTTTAAGAAATAAATTCTCAAGGGAAGCTAGAAATTCAATAATCTCACATTAACATATCAAATTCATTACAACGGGAGATCTATATAGACCACCTACATTGGTTTTAGATAGATTTTATCCAATTATAAAATCCCCAAAATCTGAGCGGCACAACGACGTCGATCAACATCTAGATCTAAGTCCCTAAACAGAAAATTAAGATCAAAAGTACCAATATCACGAAAATATAAAACTAGATACACAATCATAGATCTAGATCTAAATATATTTGTTTAGAAATATGGAAATATTTGAAATATTACATGAAAATATTAAGGAAATATATTGGAATCAATGGAGGAAGAAACGAGATGAAATCCTCTTACCGGGAAGAGTACAGATCTTCAATCCATGATTTAAATCTCGAGGAATATTGTTCAAATCTCCATGGAATCCTTCTAGAAGGCTCTAGTATTTAATAAAAAATTTCAATCCCAATCATAGGTGGAAATAGAGGGGTTTTAGAGATTCAGGTGATTTAAAAACACAATTTTGGATAACTTAAACCTGCACGAACAGTTTCTTAGGCAGGGGCGTACGGTTAGGGTAAACTGTGCACCAACCACATGGAACAATATGTCTAGGTTCGCAGAGTTTTTCATTCTATTCACAATCCTCTATCCACCTAAATTTCTTAAAAAATCTCCCAAAAACACCCAACGATGCATTTCCAAATCATTGTAACATAAAAACAAAAAAAAATAATGGAAAAATGTGGCTAATATGACACTAAAAAAGTCCAAGATCTTCCAATAACCCCACCTTATAATAGTTCATCCTTGAGTTTCACTCTAAAAAATCTCTAAGATTTTAATCCCAAAATACTATTCCATCGAGCCCTTATGTCTTTTTTTTCCAATGTTTTCTCTTGAACAAATCCTTGTTTCCAAAACACACGATCTATCAGCACAAATATTCCCCACAACACATTCTCCCTATGATCATGAAATCCTATCAGATTCTCTTCAAATGATGCATCTATCTTATGGTCAGCATCATCCACATAAATCATGTGAACTTGTCCAAGGTTATACCATCATAGTTGTGACACATGGATAACAACATGCATAGCACTAAATTTTTATGGAAGGGCCAATTGGTATGCCATCATCCTGATCCTCTCCAATACATCAAACGGTCCTACAAAACTATATTTCAAAACAAACTACCTCTATATCCTATGGTGACCCAACCTAGGAGACACCTAATGTAAAACATGACCATCATTGGTAAATTATATGATTCATCTTCATCTATCAGCATATGACTTCATCCCACGCTGAGCTGTAGCCATAGATTTATAAAGAAACTGCACGAAATCTGATGTATGTTGCATGAGACATGGACCCAATAACTATGACTCACCCATATCTATCTAGAAAATCATCGATCAACAAGTTATATCATAAATTACCTCATATTCTTCCATCTGTGTAGTTTCTCGATAACTGTTATCATGTGTGAAATCCAGTAATTCTAAGTGCTTCTCTCAAGAACCACCAATGTCATGTACATATGACTGAAGCATATCCTATAGAAACTATATGGTATATTCTGGGTTCCCATCTATATATGGGTGGAAATTCGTGCATAAAAAAACCTATGTTCCCAATTTCTTCTCTATTCCCGACCAAAAGTATGAAGTAATGTGCTCATCGCAATGTGAAACTATAGTCCGTGGAACCCCATAAAGATGATGTATCTACTAAAAATATAGTTATCCTATCTTTTCAACTATAAAGGATTATCTTATAGGAATGAAATGTGGTACCTTCAGTTGTTGATCCACAATGACCCAAATAACATCATTCTTCATACATTTACCTGGAATACCAACCACAAAATCCATAGTTACACCATCCCACTTCTATTCTGGAGTAGGCAATTACTGCAATAGAACTTCTTATTATTGATTCTTGGTCATCACCTTTTGACCTGTGACACATCTTGTTACAAACCTTGGTATATCCTTTTTCATGTCTAGCCACCAAAATAGGCATCCTCTGTCACTGTACATTTTTGTCACCCCCGGATGTACAACCCACTTTGAGGGATGAAATTCTTGCATGATATCCCATCTTAAACCTTTAGTAACAACAACACGATCATTCTCATATATGAACTCATCTTCATCTATCAACCAATCTGAAGGTGTCTCCCCGCCTTCATGGATTTCCCATACATCTAAAAAACTCTAGATCCTCATATTGTCTATACCTAATACATATCAAAAGTGTTGAATCCGATAATACTGAAACAAGATTCATCCACTCCTGACTCTCTTGACCACCAAATGCATTTAATCCGTAAAATTCATCATCTTGCACTTTGTACTAGACTTATATGCCCATTGAGTAAATATTTTTATAGTCAGTGAATTATCCTCGCTGATACCCTTTCCATGGGAATATGGTAGTTCAAAATCAAATGAATACCAACAATCTACCCATCTTCACTACCAAGATTCAATTTATGCTGTGAAAAAATATACTTCAATATTTTGTGATCACTAAAATCATTAAACTCTTCACCCAAAAGATATTTTCTCCAAAAATTAAGAGCATAAACTGCTATTGACATCTCAAGGATGTTCATGTGGTAATTCTATTCATTTTCCCTCAACTACTAAGGCCCATAAGCAATGAATCATCCTATTTCATTAATACTACTCCAAGACCGAGCCCAGAAGCATCTCAGTACACCATGTTATCCTCATCTGAATCAAATAAGGTCAAAATTTTTTCTAATTTCATGCTCTTATTCTAGTCCTTGAAATAATTTATTCTTAATTGTGTCCTCTCTAACTTTAACTATTTTTTTAAAAAAATCGATTGCAGTGCTTCCAAGTCGGAAAAGTCCTGGAGGAACATCCTATAATATCCATCAAATCCCAAAAAAAAAATTCAATATCAAAAACATTTTTGGGTTCCTCATAATAATCCGCTATTCGATCTTCCTCAGGGTCCATTACCACACCTTCTTCTAAGATGATGTTCCACCAAAAGTGTACCATGTCATTCCAAAACATACACTAAGATATCATGGCATATAAATGGTGTTATCTCATTGTACTCGTGATGACTTAAATATGTTGGGAATGATTGTCTTGAGACATAGAGTAAAACAAGATGTCATCCACAAAAACCACCACAAACTGATCAACATATAGATGGATGATCATGTTCACCAAGGACCTAAAAAACTATAAGAGCATTTTTCAACCCAAACAACATTATGACAAATGCATAATGACCATACCTACTTCTGAGAGAATTTCTTGGTACATCAGACATCTAAAATCTCACATGTTGATACCTAAATCTCATATCAATATATCATAACACACAAACCACATTCATCTAGTCTAATAGATCATCAATTCATGGAAGTGGATATCGGTTCACCACAATCATTTTATTCAACTTCTAGTAATCGACATACAATAATAAACCCATGTCATCCTTCTTCCCAATCAAGATAGGTGATCCCCAAGGTGATGTACATGGATGGATAAAACTATTACTATCCAACATCTCTTTTTCTGAGTCTTTCATCATCCTTCGAGGATGCGTTTTTCTATTTCCCTGTATTTCCACATTCTAAAGGCCGGAAATATGTATCGCTTATTTAGGGATATTTTATCCTTGATCGAAACAGGATGATCATATGATGGTTCCACCTTCAGTAGATTTCTTCTCGGAACCAGTAACCTAGTTTGGGTCTCCCTTAATGATTATGAACGTTGTTTATGAAAATAATCTCTGCTGCCATATCATCATGGAGAATATTTAATTACATTACTTCTGTCAGTACATCCATAAGGATCATGTATGGGCTGCAATTTTCAATCAGCAGAGTAGTCCTGTTGGACATCACTAGCATGTTTGGATGCTGAAACACCGATGTTTCTGGGTTTCCTCTCCTTATGATAGGGCTTCTATAGGTTTCATAAGCCCGTGTAATAAAACATATAGTGTGAGGAATCATATTCAATATACCTATCCTTTAATTTTTCCACAACATCACATGTTTGAAACAAGGTATGATGTGTGTTTAACTTCTTTCAGAGATCGATCAGACTGATTGAATACTAATGGGAGTCGATCATATGGGTAATGGAGCACCTATGTGTTGTTTAATAGTTTGTTGGACCAAAACATCCATGGAAGATGGATCATAAGATTCTTGGGTCCATACAAAGTGGACACCACGGTATACCATTAGCTGGGATTAATCATTACGGAGGTTTCCAATTAACCGAGTCCCAAGAGACATGTATCAAAACCCCCATAGTTCATAGAGGTGGGGAATGAGATGAAACCACATTGAAGGTGATTGCAGGGTTTGGGTTGAACATTAACGAGGCTTCTTACATATCCATGTGGTTGGGAATCAAATCAAACATAGATCGGTGGGTGATGGGACACCTGGGGAAGCAGTCCATGAGAATGGAAGAATTCATGGGACCTGTAGGAAGAATGAAATCCATGTTCGGACAATCATGAAACTCAATGGCTCGCAGTAGTGTCTCAGATGTGTCATATGTGACTTGCTTGAACCTCAGGGAGGCTTCTTAGGCATCCCCATGCCAGGAAATCAATGTCCACGTAGTTTAGGATAGGGAATGGTGTCAGGATGTACTCGTGGGAAAACAATCCAATAATATATTGGGGTTTATGATTTGTTAGCTCCCCAAGAGCTGGTCTGACTCCACTAGGACAGACCAATGATGTGGGTCCCATCAATGGGGGCACCAAACATACCAGTGTTCGGGGTTAAACCTCAGATAGGCTTCCATTATAAACTACCTTAGATATAAGGATAAAAACCCTATTTTTTAGACTGATTAATAGGATCAAGGTGTTCATAGAGGAGATCGATCCTAAGATGATGTCAGTGATTTCATATGGTTTGAAGCCCGAGAGTTGGTCAGACACCACTGGGACATTCCAACGATGTGGATCCCAATAAACGGGACACTGATGTTTACCAATGTGTGGGGTTGAACCTTAGGGATCCTTCCTACATACCCAACCAAGGAGATAGGGATACAAACTCACATAGTTCGAATTGGGTTTACCATTTTTGGGGTCAAACCTTATGGAGGATTCTTGCATACCCTGTCTAGGAGACATGGATCAAAATCCACATCGTTCAGGGCAAGTAATAAGATTGGGTTGTGTGTGGAGGACATCGACCTGATGATTTTGTAGGGGCTTACGTGTGGTTTTCATTATTAGAGTGGGTCTAACACAACTTGGACGAACCTAGGATGGGGGTACCAATAAAGAGGAATCTGACGTTTACCAATGTTCGGGGATGAACCCTATGAAGGTTTCCTATTTACCCTGCCATGGAGATAAGGATAAAAACAAACATAGTTCAAATACTTACAGGTTAGCATCATGTGGGATGAATGGGGTATATATCTTAATGTCATTCAGGATGATGGTGAACCGACATCAAGTGTTCATGACCGATGTGTGATTAGGTTGAACTACAAGGAGGAATCCTAAGAAACTTTCATAAAAGGGGGTAACGATCAAAATCAATTTAGTTCATAAGGGGGTTGGGGATTACATTCTAAGGGATCCCATGAAGGATTCCAAGGTTGATTCTTACTTTAAGCCCACGTGAGTCATGCTTGGGGTGAGAAATAGGAGGCAAAAAAGACATCATGACCACGTCACTATAGGTGAGTATGTGAAGAATAAAGTCAGGCCGACAAATGGTTAGCAGACCAGGGAGATAAAGATTGGGACTTAATCCAAAATGGAGTCCCAATGGAGATGAAGGTGAGAGGGAGTGGGACTGTGTATCATGTCCCCTAGGCATATCTCTCCTCTGGTCTTTGTGCATGGATTAATATAGTATGAGAAAGGATTCCAACTCCCCCGAGAAAGGCTTGGGGATTACACCAAGATGGTTTCACTTCCCCATGGATATATTTTGTTCAGTACAAGGAGGATTTCATTCCATGTGAGGAAGATCACACATCTAGGGAAACTAGGGGGTGTGGAAAATTTCCCAAATGAGGAACCCCATGTATATTTCTTTAGGAGAGTCTATAGTTTAACATAAATTTCTAAGAACGATGGTGCATGGTAGTTTAAAATCCATTGATTCGGATAATAAGGATTCACTCCTAACCACTAGGACCATCATAACACATACCCACCCACACCTGTGGAAGGTAAGGAATCAACAATGTCATGGGGAGACTGGGATATAGAGTGATCCATTGAAGAGATCGCATTAGTGTGTCCATGTGAAGATGCAACTGTCGTTAGTGTGCCTATGTGAATATGCATGAGGCTATGAAATGAAACAAGATTAACTAACCAATGGACCCTGAAATCACTTCATACAAACCTAGACGTTCATACGGGATAAGGGATTGCAATGCAAAGTGGTTCACAGGAAGGTACCTTATGAAGCTCTTGTGCCCCACAAAGGGGAGAGACTCCGTGAAGGGGTATGATTCATGTAGTGGATTATACTATCCAAATATTGGGGTTTACATGCATATAAATGATGCTTCACAATGTGGATGTGATTTCATGGAGTAGGGAGTCACATTGAATGGGTGCCTTTCAAAGCGTGGAGATACTAGGTTATGTACTTCATGAATAACGTGACCCTACCATGGCATGGGATTCACAAGTTTATGAATGGTACATGACAAAAAATGAGTTCATTGAGAATTCTTGATTTCCCTTAGGGAGATCATTCCATTGTAGTTTCTTGTGGTATCCATTAAGGGCTTCCCTGCCTGAAGAGGGGTAGTATTTGAGCTAAGGAAAAAATATTTCTCAATGCTCAAATACCTTGAAGAGCATACTTTCCTCAATAAATTGAAGAGCATAAGTTTCATAATGATTTGAATGTTTTTTAGGAGAATGGTCAAGGTATGAATCCTTTGGCTCCAAGGGAAGCCTATTATTTAAAAGCGAGAGGTGGCGTGAAGCTCCGAAAGCTCATTGCGAACCCATGTGAAGGTTTTCCATCAATAGCAGGTTGAATCAAGTTTTTCGTAACTACAAAGCTGATTGTTATTCCTTCCTCAGTGCAATGAGCTCATTAATTCCCTCCACGGTTCACATAGATGCTTCCATAATTTTCTTAGGGATCGAAGATACGATCCAGTTCCTTCCATGGCCCGGAGCATTCAATCTATTGTGATGTAACTGTGGAGTCATCCGCCTCTTTTACTCAATTACGATTGCAATAGAGGCCATGTCTTTGTGCCGGCCGTGGTGCTGAGGGGATTCACGCTGGTCACAGTACGGATGGGATCCAGGAAGGAGCTTCGTGAAGCATCCCCGTTGGCATTGGATTCCACTTTGCATATTTTTTAGTTTTTGCACATCTTGGATCCCTAAAATTACCTCTCAGACTTGGATCCATGGATAAAACGAGGGAAAAATTCTGATGGGAGATGACCAAATTTTTTTGGCTAATCACAAAGTAATATCACGAAGTAGGGCCACGATGTGTAGAGGCAATGCACATGTTGAGAATGTGGTAAAGCTTCCCACCGCTAGGCATGTCACGAAACTTGGGGGTCATTTCATATAAATTAGAAAGTATGACCCATATTTTTTCCTTACTTATCACCATGTTTTTTGTGATTTCTCTCTTGATTCAGAAAGCTCTAAATGCTCGGTGACCATGCTTTTTAAACCGAGCTCTCTTTTATCTACAGCACTCAGCGAGTCTTCTAAATCCATGGCTCGTGCCTTCATGCTCTAGGGTAGGGATCTATGACCTGTCTCTACAATCGAGCTCCGCAATTGAGGATCGTGATCAAGCATCACGATCCATAACAAAAAATTTGTATCCTTGAGAAGGAAATGCCCCCCCCCCAAAAAAATCTATTTAGGGGGTCCTTGTGGATCCTTCCTGGAGGGTAGACATGATGATAACCTAGGGATTGGGGAATGTGTTCATAGCCATTTCGACCACAAATCCCTGGTGGAGCTTTTATCGAACAACCAAAAGAACTACCCCCTATGCAAAAGAATTTACTTATAAGAATTCTTCCTAGGGGTCACATTCATGTCACCAAATGAAGTAGGTATTAACCATCCTACTAGTTTAGGAGAACGTTGTGCCAGTGACAATGGTTTATGATGGCCGATGGTCCTACTTGGGAGGATAATACACCGGTCAATACTGACTGTTTGAATAATCTTTTAATCAAACCCAATTGGAATGCATTGAATCTAGATGGTATCTCTTCCACAGTACCACACCATTCTAAAGGTGGGTGTGGGGTTCCCTAGGAAGGGGTGGGCCGATTAGTGGGATTTGTGCCATGGTGGCAATTTCATGAATGCATGGGATGGGATTACATGGTATGAACCTTGTACGAGATGTTTGGGGTAGATATGAGGTGTGTGGGACTGTACGAGGTGGCATTGACCTCCTAGTTACACATTTATCAACCGAATCAAATGATGGCAAAGATGCTTATCAGGTGGTCATTGAGGACCAAAACTTTACATTTTCACCTTGGGGAGGTCGGTATTAGCCTCTATGACCTATAGAAAATATTTGGGATTATGATATTGGCAGAGATGTATGATTAGTTCATTCCTCCTCTTAATATATCAAAGGACCCATAGTAAATGTCACCACATTATAAGCTGTTGATTTTCCTGGGGTGGGAGAGAATAAGAAATCGGCGAGGGATGTCCATTTTATGTTGTGGTTTAGGTGATTCTTGCATTCCCGTCAAGAAGGTATGTGTCCTATGAGGCCTACCACTTGTACGAAGGGGGTCCAGTGCATCAAGGATCACTCCAACTAGCAACCCATGGAGGATATCCAGTGTAAGACATGGGGGTTTAGTGTTATCACTGAGTAGAAATCGGTGGTGAGGTTGACTGTATTCATTTCATCGGTCATCTATGGATGGATACATCCATCAATGGATTTAATCAGGGGTGTGCAACCAAGAACATTTAACATGGAATCCATGTTGGCACTATGGGAACAGATCAACATGGGGATCCAAGTGTTGGCTAAGTTGTACAAAGTGTGGTGCAATATCCATGAAGTGAAGAAGCCACATAGGTTGTGAGAGCCCCTCCATCTTCTGTATTAGTGGATAGCATCATATATGGGTTCCTATGAATACTCAAACCCCATTTCCCCTCTATGGTTAAACTTATAACATGAAATTTTGATTGTGGTGGGGAGTTTCTTGACAAAAGCTGACCCCACCGCTGATGTTGAACCTAGTGTGAAAAAAAATGAAATCAAATTCCACCCATTCCCATTTACAAAAGGTGTGTTCACTGATGACATCCATGGAACATATGATAAATCATTCATACCTCCTGGCCATTCAGGATAGAGTCCTGGTGGTGCAGGTTGATCACGAGTCCATATTTGAGCTGTACTACCTGCACCGCATTGCGAGGCATTTCCAGTGCATGTAGTGGATGAAAAATAAGGTCTACATGGGATTAAGACATGATGACCATATATGTGTGATGAGGCAGATGTGTTTCATGGCCACATGGGAGTATGGGATGATACAGAATGAGATATCTCTACCCGCAACTGTGTATGGGATTATGAAAGTGTATGCCAACAGTTGGGAGGCAGGCTACCCCAGGGGGATGTTGATATGGATGAACATCCGTGAAAGTGATGTGGTGCCTCCCCAACCTATAGGATTGAAACTGAAAGAAGATATAATATCAAGTGGTGGAGAGGTCGTAGTAGTGGTGAGACCATCACTGACCAAGATAAAGTTGGTAGTGACGTACCTAGAAGTCCCTTAGGATTTATGTCACCAAGAAGGGAGGCTACCCAGGGTGTTCTGTTGGATACCCACTCAGGCTTTGTGGAAGCAGTTGTGCCACATAGATATGCCTGAGGATGTCTCAAACCTAGAAGATTGAGACATCTGGGAATTCAACAGACAATTCCTATACCATTCCCAGATGTGGAACCATCTAAACCATCATGGAATGGATTTTTTTGGAGCTTTGTCCCCCTATGGATGGCATTGCAGTATCTCAGGAATAGGGGTAGTAGTATATCACCAAGATGGATGCAATTTTTCACTATCGAGGTTCTCTACATACAATGATGGATCTGTTGAATGTACTTCTTGATTGAAAAATCTCCCCTCACCTATCTTCAACTTACTAGATGAAGCTATTCTTATTAATGGATAAATCAGAAGATTCATCATGGGGGGATGATGCTGGTAGACATAGACCTTGGTGGATGGTGAGGTCAGTAATTCAGAAATGGATGAGTTTTCCAAGGCTCTTGAGGTGAACCGTAAACCATTTTCCGGTGTTCCTCATTTATGTCACTACGGACTTCTAAACTAATATTTGGCTTATTAAGAGGGCCTCATATGAAAAACCAACTACTACATAATAGTGGATATAGCTTCGGGATTTTCACCCACAATGACAATGATGACCATGACAAGTGGGGCTACAACACCTAGGGTAGATCTTTTAGAGTCTTCATATTTCCCAACAATATATCGAGGTCCACGCCTCGGGGTTTCAGTGGTAACAGCTCAGGGTTTAGACTGATTATTTGATATCTGTATGTATTCTTTAATGAATCCGTAATAGGTATCCATTGATCAAGTCAACTAATTTATGTACACTTTTTGTATTCATAGTTCTTCAAATGGCATGGGATGTTTTAGAGAGGTTGACTGGGCCATGTGGCACTACTTTTCCTAGGGATACGCCAGTGGTCAATGAAGTGAACACCCATACTGACCATGTTATAGCACTCATGATCATAGGTGGGACCATCAGTAGGATTGAACCTGAAATCATAGAGTTCGAATCCGATGATGAGGAACAATCAGAGGACATTAGACCAAATGAACCCAACTAGACACTAGTCGATGAGCCTTATGATGTGTTCCGAGAGGAATTCCCCATATATGAACCCATGGATTCTAAAGATCATGAAGAGATGGCTTCCGATGAAGAGGACAACAAGTTCCTCAGTTGCTGGTCCTTGAATCGGATTAGGTGCTTCATCGGGGAGACCCCTGAAGTGAAATAGATAGAACAGATGGGGATGCTTCTTTCACAGATGTGCGACCTATGAGTGGAAGGATTGGATTCCCAACATCTTCATATGCTCGTCTGGTAAGTCATGGAAGAGAAAACATGGGAGAATGAAAGCAGCCTCAGTGTGGCTTGGCAGTGGAGGAAGTTCGTGAACATCAAGAGGATATAAGAGGATGAAAATGTGATCCATCAATTGTGGGTGTGAGAGGATAATCATTCTATATTCATCAACATGCAATTAGTGCTCATATTTTGGATGAAGGCTTAGCTGGAAGAGGATGAGGTATTTATGAGAAAAGCCTTTGAAGAGATGGCTAATGTCCAAGACGACAAGGGTCGGGCCCAGGTTGAGGCAGATGAATTATGCCCCTTTTCCATTGAGGATGATAGTTTTCTTAACAGGATATTATGGATCCTGGATGACATAGGAAAAATAATGGAAATGCTTGGAAACCCCACTAAAGAGGTTAACCCATCTATGGGAGGGGCCTATCCTAGGTCGTTGTAGGTTGTGTGAACTCAAAAATGTACATGCATGCTTTAATTTTATGTGTCCTTTTAAATCATGAGTTTCATTATTTATTTTGGTTTACTATATTTACATCACATTCGTGAAATCTCCCATGATTAATCCCAATGATCATGTGGGTTGTGCTTAGTGTGAGAAACAATGGATGACTGCATCGCTATTATGTTCGAATGTCAGAGTGCCAATCAGGGTCCCAACATCTGAGATCTGAACAACCAATCTGAATCTCCTGGAAGAATGAGGGAGGGATGAATGGATATAGATGTTCTCTGATCATTCGAATTTCCATTTTCCCATTGTACTCTGGTGTATGAGTTTGGTAACACAAAGAGAGTTAGAATAACTATGAATATAGGGGACTAAAAAGTGTGAATGACAATACCCAAAATTTGAAACACTGTAGTGATGGAAGGAAAATAAAGGGATAACCGTTGAATGTGTTCAAAACATACTAACTCTATTGTGTTTGCCTGAAATGGTGGTTACAAATTAGGGTCGACCGCTTACCATTTTTTAAATGCAAGGCCTAACTCGAAATGTTATCTATTATCCTTCTAGTGCATTAGCCCAAGATAGTATGCAATCCATATTCAAAGAATATGTATTATTAGGGGGTGCCTTCAGGGATAAAATATGATGAGGATCTGAGAAAAGGGAACAAAACACATGGAGGCTGGAGTGACGGGTTTTAAAAATGGATTCCAACACTCTCAAAATTACTCCACCATGATGAAAACACTTTAGGTGAGAACATTTTTCGGGACCTAGATCTGAACCACTTCTATACAGGACCTCTCTTATGAGGATCCAAAATTCCTTTAGCTTAACATCATGCCAATGAAGATGATAGACACGTAGATTAATATCTTATGGTGAGGATTATTCATGGAATTGTTTAATGTCATATGACCGGGAAATCACGCGTGGTTTTAAGATCATACTATTTGGACTAAGGCTAATTGTTTAAAGTCACGTTTCATGGACTTTATACTCCTTGTTTAATGTTTTAGAGTCTGGATCATGATCTGGGCCGAGTGGATAGAAGGATTAATTACCCCGGGGCTCGGCCCATGGTGAAATGACTGGGCTTCACTACATATCCCATAATAATGAGAATCTAGCTAGACATACATCTTTGAGGATAGTGTGGTTAAAGATCAATGCTGGTAGGTTGAATCCTCTATGGAGTGAAAGATAGGGTATCCCATAATTATCACGGGGAATCCTGATCTTCATTAGGGTATAACCATTATTTAATGTCACGCGTGAAGGATATGGTTACCAATATTGGAAATGCATGATGTGGTACATATCCCAACCAGAGTGAGGGATGTATTAGTCCACACCACACCACATGTTCCCGATTGAATTTGGATTTAGACAAGGGATCAGAGATGTCCTAACATGGGGATGGACCTGAATGAAAGTGTTGAGGAGTTCCTATATATCCCACTAGGATGGGAATCAATAAATACATAGTTCTATAGTTGTCGTGTAGTTTAACATCATACGACAAAGATAGAAGAAAGAATCTCTGAATGGTTACTTGATTTGGAAACTAAAAACCCGACGTGAATGAGGACCTTGTAGTCCACACCACACCATGTGTTTCTAGTGGGATTTTTAGACCATAGACTCGCGATGGCCTATCTTGGGTTTGTCCATTGACAATGTGCTTGGGTATTTGGACATACCCTATTTGTATGGGATTCAATCCATATGTAGCTCTCAAATTTCCATTTAACATCATACGGGATGAATGGAATGTTTAGTTCGGCTATACCAGTACCCATCCAAACAAAACCATTATTCCAATTTGATCTGTTCTTGATGTGGGAAAAAGGAGTAGTGATGGGATTGTTTTTGGTATAGGGAGGCACAGATTATTGGAAATCGAACAATAGGTCAATGATGTCCTAATAGTAATGACCTTCATGATTAACACACATAGATTCATAAAGGTGTAAATCAAGGTGTGCTGGAATTCCACTTGAACATTTGTGGGTCAAAAAAATGTTAATCATGGTGCTTGAGAACTGGATCACAATGATGGTGGCATAAAGATGAAGGATAACTATTTACCTTGTCTGAAACATAGCATCTATTTTGTGTTATCTTGGCACAGGGACAAATAAATGAGGATCAACCGCTGACCATGTTTGAAACATAGGACATTTCGCCAAATGTCATCTGAGGTCATCTGGGTAATTTTCCTAGAATGGTATGTAGGTCAATGTGGCATGAGAATAGATTGTAAAGGGGGTCCCTTTAGACATGTAAGATGATGGAGATCCAAATAAAGGGATCATGAATCATGAAGATGAAATGATGGAATGTCCATGTGAAATTCCACACTTCGCGATCTTTTCCTCGGTGCATTTGAGTATGGAAATGAGGCGTATCAGATGGAGGAAGTTGAATTCATTTCTAAGGATAGGGCTCTTGGGTTATCAAACACAAAATTTAAGAGGAACATGGATCAATAGAATTGGTGTTGTGTGACAATGTAGCCAAACCCGATGTGTAGTTATTGTAGGAAGATCATTGTTTATAGTAATATAACTCGAACATGGTAGGGAAGATATAAGGGAGGCACATGGTCTGGTTGTTAAAAAACCCAACGTGAATGAGGACCAAGGAGATACTCTCCACACCACATGCTCTCAAAAGTGATTGGGCCGTGGGGATGGAAAGAGGCAGGATTTGAGATACCTAGGGATGGACCCAATGATGAAATGTCTGGGTGTTCCTACATAACCCATGAGGATTAGAAGCAAGACACACATAGTTCTAGAGAGTTATGTTAGATTACCAATGCCCAAGGAAATACTGTCATGCATGTATAACCCAACACCAAAAAATCATCATTTGATGGATCTTGTTTGTACATTATAGTGAATATTATTTTTTGTGAAGTGAGTGAATCGCTTCTGGAATCAAGCCCCATGTAGGCCATGACAAATTTCATGGTGGATAATTGATACAAAACATGACGTTATGTTTGGTGGGGATAAAACAATTCAATTTTTTTTTGTCACGCCTCTTGGATAATGGTGGCATAGTTTCAGGTCATATGATAGGACCAACCAATGTGTTTTAATGTCATGTAGCGAAGAAAACATAGTTTAAAGTCTTGTGGGACCAGACATTATAGTTTAAGGTCATATGTCTTCGTCACATACAGAAATATGAGGTTTTAGATGGATTTTTCAATGTGTGATCAGGTATACCTGGTGTGAATCCGGACAAGGTCCACACCCATACCGCACACAACTCCATAAGAGAAACCATAGGGAGGGGTGGGAGATCAGAGTATATGGGGATGGACCTGAAGATGAAATGTCTGGGTGTTCCTATGTATCCCATGAGGATGGTAATCAATCCATATGTAGTTCTTATATTATAGTTTAATATCTTGCAAGATGAGTGGAAAGAGAAAATATATCCTAAAATGGGATTATGTTGTGTGGCTATTTTAAAGGTGAGCTGAATGAATGAATAAACCCTCATTCAAAACACCACACAATCCTATAAATGACAATGCCAAAAAGTCAAAACAATAGATATAATTAGTAGAGCCTGAGCAAGAACTGAAGATGAAATGAACGGGGGTTCCTACATATCCCATAATGATTGGAATAAATCTTTATTTAGTTCTTGGGAGATTCATTTAGTTTAACGTCATGCGATAAGGACTAGGGAAGATCATAGTTTATGGTCATAGATCTCGGACCTAGGGAAGGGAGACTCTACTAAATGGGCCTAAACCTTGACCCAATCCCAAAGCCCACATGATCTGCGCTTCATGTGGGAAATATGGGTGGATGTGTTCTAAGAAACATGTGGAATACATGTAAAAGGGAAACATTGCAGAGCCTCGAATGACACCACACCATGGACTCTCCCACTTAATGCACAAGTGCGCACTGAGGTACAGCACCAAGAGAGTTGAAATTCCACTTGGACACGAAGTGGTAGAAAATGATGTGAATCACACGACCAATATTTAAGTCTTTGGGGTGGCATAATATTGGAGGATGGATTTTCACCATGTTCAAAAAATAGCATCCATATCGTGTTACCTAAAATGGGAAGACAAAATGAGCATCGACAACGGACCACATTCACAACACAGTACGTGTGTCAATTTTTCGTTAAAAAATCCTTGGGGACATTGGCCCGAGATGGTAGGAAAGCACATAGTCCTAGCATCCATGCATCTTGGGGTCCTTTCGAATAGAAAATATGATAAAATCCCAAATAAAGGGATATATGATGCATGGAGATGGATGAATTCATGTCTTTGTATAATTCAACACTCTAGGCCCTAATCTAGATAGCTCTTGGCCACATTGGTGAAGTGCTAATGAGGTTCGAGAGGTCCTAATTTTAGAGTAGATGACTAGAGATTATGAGTGGAGAAAAGGGGGTGAAGATATCTAAAGATGGAAAGGTATGTGGAATCGTTATTGCACACTTGACATGAATGAGTACATACACCCATAACACACCACATACCCCCACCTAGAGGATAATGGCTAGGGGCTAGAAATATAAGGATGTTTCTATGAAACATTGATTGACCTGAAGACAAATTATTTGAGAATTCCTACGTATCCAAGGAGGATGGGAATCAACCCACAGCTAGTTCTAAAAATTTCATTTAGTTTAATGCCATGGGGTAAGGACGTGATAGATATTAGCTTATGGTCATAGAGATCGGACCTTATATGTCGAGATTAATGTCATGTTTGTTGGAAATATGGGCTGAAATGGAGAATCACCATGTATATCATTTGGGAGACCACATAATAGAAAAAATGATTGAGGGTAATTGATATCCAAGTTCACAACATATTACCCATATCGTGTGACTTGGAATGGAAAAAACAAATGAGTGTCGACCGATGACCACAATACAATGTGATAATTGTACCAACTTGTTGTCCAAAATCCTCGGGGACATTGTCCCCTTACTATAAGAGAGAACAGAGGCATTGAATACATGTAGTTTGGGTCTCCTTCTGGATATGAATGATGATGGAATCATAATTGATGGACCTCGTAAAGCATAGTTGTACCTGTGTAGTTTTTTTTCTTGTAGTACGGACGATAATTCATGATGGGTGTATCAAGGGGATGTATGTGGCATAGTGAAAATATCCAGACTTGAATGAGAACTAGATTTTATACCACACCAGACAAACCTAAGTGAGATCTTGGTCTAGGGGGACGAAATTGTCAAGGGACCTGAGGATTTCTATGGATGAAAAAGCCAGACTCGATTGTAGTTTATCATCATGTTGGAAGAATTTTTGGTAATTTTGCATCCTATAATTCGGATGGATCACACAATTTATCGTCATGCGGTGAGGATGGTGGTGATCGTATTCTATATTCATAGAGCACAAATCATGATTATTTGACCCTTTATATGGGTATTTCCTTACCAATGCTCTTAAGCTCATGTGAACAATGCTCGGTGTGGGAAAAGATGAAAGGTATTAGGTTCTCCCTAGTATATAAGGACATAAAAATGGAGGAAAATGATCTGACAGGGTCGATCCCAACCGGTCCAACACTCCTTATAGAGGCATGCTGATGTTCGAAGGGATAGAAGGTCAAAATGATTCACTGAACCGAATATTTGGGACATTTAGGGATTGTGATAGTGATATAGGATGGCTATTTACTGTTTCCAGAACACAACATTTGTATCCTGTGGCCTAAAATGTTAACAACAAATGAGCATTAACCATTGAGCATATTCACAACACAGAACATGTATAAAATTGCAATAAAATTCATCATGAATGTGGGGCATAAACGGTTGGTGTTCCATAAGGCCAAGAAATCATAGAGTTATGGGTTCCTTTTGGATGTGAATTCTATTTAGGACCGAAATAAATGGGATGTGTGATGCGTGAATATGCCCACACAACTTAATTTTTTATAGTAAAGATGAAAAGGGTTCATATATTCTAGGATGGGTCAGGGGTTACATGGTGTAGTCCTGATAAACTTGATTAAAATGAAAAAAAGTAAGGCTCTCACTACACCAAGTGGTTTGACACAGGGTGTGTTATTTGTGATCGCTGATGTTCCTACATAAGAAATGTATGGGCATTTCTATGTATCCCATGATGATGGTAGACAATCCATATACTATTCTGGAGTTTATGTGAAGTTTAACATCATGTGAAGTGGATGGTAGTCAGGATATCTTAGTTTAAGTTTGTATATCACAGACCATTTCACAGTTTATTGACATGTGGGAGGAGTTATGGAATTTTTTTTTTGAAATTCCACCTAGACGGATCACATGGTTTAATGCCATGCAGTAAATACAGAATATTTTTTTGTTATGTGGGATAATAGAAGATCAGTGAGATATAGATTTATGTTTATGCTAATAGAGCTCTACCTGTTTTGGTATATGTGTTGCACCTAGTTTAACGTAATGCAGGAAAGACACTTAGTAGTTTTATGTCCTTCATCTCTGATGGATCACCTAGTTTAACATCATATGGTAAATAAAGAATAGTTTATTATCATGTAGGACCAGGGATTATTCATGGAATGTACTAATTGAGGAATTTGAAATCGGGGGGGGGAGTGATATGATCATCATCCATTGTAACTAGAGAGTACATTCCATTGGGTAAAACATTGTGAATGATGTAATGTCCTTCACATTTAGACTCCAACATTGGTGGCTTATTTTTTTGGTAACATCGGTGTTCTTAGGTCCAACACCATGTCACCTTGTAATAAAGAGTGTAGAAAAACTATCTTGTTGATAAACCTATCTATCTTGTTCTAATTCCTCTCTAGATTTTGATGGACACAAAACCTTTTCACATCAAACGCTTCCAGTTCTAACACATGGATCTCGACAACATTATGAGGTGCCTACTAATCAATGAAAGTTGTGTGTAACAAGGGAAACTAAAAATCTATGGGTAGGACTCCCTCTGTCGTGTATACTAGGGAATATGGGGTCATAAGAGTGGAATTATGTGTTGTCATCAGATAGGCCCAGAGAGCTTTTGGGAGTTTGACTGGACAACTCTTCATATTCCGACAAACCGTCTACCAAAAAATGTTAGAGATCGTTTTGTTGAATGCCTTGATATTCCCATTTTCCTGTCCATGATAGTAGGAGGTATAGTTTGAATGGATTTTGTACATGGCATAAAACTTATACAGTTTTGGATTCTTGGATGTTGGTTTTGTTATTGGTGAGGACATCGAGAGGGACTCCAAACTAGTTAATGATATTGGATCTCACAAAGTCAAGGATAGATCGGTCCTTGAACTCCTAGAACAGAACATCCACATCCCACTTGGAAAATAAATCTGTAGCTGTTAGGACGGTATTTCATTGGTGAGATGTCGCTGGTGGATAGTGTCCCACAACATCGAGTCCCCTTAACGCAATGGTCCAAGAGTACCTGGTAATGTGGATAGTCTATGGTGGCTGATGAACAATATTAGAATGGATGTGGAATGTATAGAGACTCTGGGAAATATCGATGTTGACACAGATAATGGAGGGACAAAAATACCTCAATCTTTGGATCTTGTGAGAGAGTAACGGCCCCATCTATTTATCCCCATAGTAACTGACACAAATATCTCACATGACTTTTGAAATATCACCACCTTGAATTAAATGGAGGATAACCCATTCAAACCTACATCTGTAGAGAATTTTCTCAATAAGGGGAACACTATTGAGGGTGAACTATAATTCAAGCCATCAGATTCACTCTTGATCAGCTCAATCTTCTGAGATATTACCATGTTGGAGATACTCGATAATAGGGCTCCTCAAGTCGCGATTCACTTACAACACTATGGTAGGGGGCTTGGGGGTCCCGAAGTGGAGACATCAATGGTAATTTGTATTACTTGTGGGATATCATCATCGTCTAAAGTTATGGGAGTGATGAATCTCAGATGTGCCACATGGATAATAAAATCATCCAGATCATATATGCAATAGATGTGTCCATGCTGGCTAAGCCATCGGCTCGACTGTTCTGTGAATGAGATACATGATTAACATTCGACCGATATTTGAACTAAGTCGTCAACAAGCGGGTATGTTCTAACAATGGAACAATCTCCGGCTTCATGATGACGTAGTCACCAATGATCTGCATGATTAATAGTTTGGATTCCCCTTTCACATGAATGTGGGGAATATCAATCCTGAGTGCCAACTCTGTACTAGTAATAAGATCCTCGTACTCTACCTCATTGTTGGTACAACCATCTGACAATAGGAATGAGTATGTGAGAAAATCTTGTGCTATTGTAATGAAGAATATACTACAACCCACTTTGTTGAGTCCGGGATCATTGAATGTTCTACTGGTAGGTCCCCAAGAAGCACCCTCAAAGTGCATTTTACAAAACTGAATGAATTTATATTTTGAGAGTATTTCCTCATCTGGAAAATCAATATCCAAATATTGGTCTGTGGGAGATGGATGGGTGTCATGGAAATCTGACAATGCAGATCCATTGATATCCTTCTGGGGGACAAACATGATGTCAAACTACTAGAGGATCACTTCCCTCTGATCTAGATAGAAATTCAACATGAGTTAAATCAAAATGTACATTAGTAGTCCCACTCAGTACACAAGATGAATCTCATGGTGCTACAATAATGTCAAAATGTTTGCACTGCGAACACTAGTGCTAGGAATATCATCTCGGTATAGTAGTATCTGGTTTCTGTAATGAGCAGCATGCTACTGAGATAGTATAAACGGGTCTCAATTAACATATTGGTTTTCCAGGAAATAAGGGT
Source organism: Viscum album (assembly GCA_963277665.1). Classification (NCBI taxonomy): domain Eukaryota; kingdom Viridiplantae; phylum Streptophyta; class Magnoliopsida; order Santalales; family Viscaceae; genus Viscum; species Viscum album. Next base: position 1,176,610,445 of record OY728166.1, on the reverse strand, counting down.
GACGATATATTATTCCAAAGTGGCCACATAAATGAATAACATATTTCTAGAAACATGTGGCATCAAAACTAGAGGTTGTAATAAGAACTTCATTATTTATTCGAAAGTAGTCTGACACTCTTCATATCACTGATTATCGACATATTTCATGATGGGCTTAGAAAAGGGATTATACAATCCATCCAGATTTGTGATAAATAGGCGTATATAAGCAATGTAGACTTGAAAACCCTGAATCTTCTGAATATTACTCGGGGGAGGAATATGACTGATGGATTTGATCTTCTTTGTATTTATCCTAAGGCCTATGTATTAGATAAAGAAGTTGAGAAACATTTCATAGGTAACCCTGAAGGTGCACTTCATGGGAATATTTTTCATATGGTAGATCCAGAGGAAGATGAACACTTTCTCGTGATATTTTATATGGTCATAGCGCTAGTTATATTTGACTACCAGATCATAAACATATCATTACACCTTGGTCCCTATGATGTTTTTAAATATGTGATGCATGGCACGCTAATAGTTGGAACCTTCATTCTTTACACAGAAGGGAATTACTGGGTAGCAGGAATTTATTTTTGGTTTCATAAAGGCTATAGACTCTTCATCCTCGAGTGACATTAAAATTGGGTTATACCTAAAAGACCCATCCATGAAGGAGAGATATTGTAAACTGGTTGTAGTGTCAATCAATAGTTATGTTTTTGGAAGGGGAAAATAATCTTTCAAAAAATAATGGTTGAGATCCCAGAAGTAAACACAGACTCTGATCTGTCCATTCTTCTTCCTAAAGTGAACAATGTAGGATATCCATCAGGGTTACTGGACTACCATGATGAAGTTGGCTCTGATGAGATTATCATTCTTGGCCTCGACCATTGCACCTTGAGAATGATGCGTCTTTCATGGAGATTTTCTGAACCTGCGATGATTTTCTAGAAGACTAAGGTGGTGGATGACATCCTAATGATATAGTCATGTAATATCATCATAACTCTAGGAAAATACCTTACAATGCTGCTTCAGGATGTCCCCAAATGGCATTTCTCTTCAGTATTCATAGTGGCACAGATCAAGGTTGGCTTCAGATCCATCTAGTTACAAAAGATCACTTAGACCAATTCATCGATGGTGGTGAAAATTTCTTATTCAAATGTGAGAGGATCATCCTATAAAAAATATTTTTCACTCACATATGATGGATGCTCAGTGGGAGGAAATTCTTTTATATGGATACATCCTGATGGGACACTTGAACTAACCTGAGTGGCACTGGACACCACATCAGGGAGCTCATGTACTTCCGAAACCACGACGATGAAAGCTATCGACCCAATCGAATCTGGCCTTTGGCCCAAGGGAACATTCTTGAGGATATATAAGAAATTTTGGCGCATCAACTTGAGATAGTTTTTCCCAGCCTGGGGAAACAAGCATGTATGCCGTATTTCTATTTTCATGGGAAAGACATCCCGATACATTATAGGGGTAGGGGGATCTAGGATCACTCAAGCATGATTTGTATAGTAATACGAGATGATATCCTAGAATCCCTTATATTTGTTATTGTGCTTCCCCTCATTCTAGATATAACAAATAATTTCACCAAATCTAGAGTCGTGGAATCTAGTGGGTGGATTGGGAAAATGTAGGCACCATCCATGTCGGTCCATAGGTCAGTCACTGTAGTAGCATGTTAAAAATTGTTAGCCTTAATCTTCATGTCCTTTCTCTTTTAATAGTCAGTATCAAGGTAGTGATATTCAAAAGACGAAAAGGGAGACACATAACCTTGGATTATTTCTACTTGACCATTAATGGACTATATAAGGAATTGGTTATACGAATAGGAGACCTCTGTCTGTAGGTTGAGCCATGGCCTACCCATCAATGCATTGTAGGGTATGTCCTATGAGACAACCATGAACTATTTGATGGCTACTAGGCCCCTGAACTGGGTCATTGAGAGGATCATACCAACCTATGTTTATTCTGTTGGGTCATAATCTTGAATATTTAGGGAAAAGGGACTCAAATAATCCTTAGACAACCCTATCTTACAATTTGTATGGGTTGGGATAAGGCCAATACCAGAGTCTACATTGTCATGGAAATAGAGAACCTCTAGGACATTGAAATGGTTTTTAATGTACATTGGTTGGACATTCCCCTAAATGGGAGAACATTCATCTTCTATAGAAAATAATATAATGTCCTGAAATTCAGTATGCCCGACTGCCTCATCATGGAAGAAATCTGTGTCTACTACCTCTATCTCAACGTAGAGGGGGATTTTAAAAACCTCGGTATTGAATTCATGCATATTTTTTGATAGTAGAATATCCTCAAGGATATACAACATTCTAGGAATGTTTAAAAAATGCATCAGGATAACATACTACCATGCCAAGTGTGAAATTCTTCTTACAAGAGGTCGTTCTATGGAAGGAGGTATGAAGGGACCAGCATGCCAAACCAGTGGACAACTGGTGTTAAGAGAGTCCCACTACTCATAAGTCCAAAGGCATGGATCTAGAACTTAATGAGGGATAGATGATGGTGGTAAATCTGCAATAGAATTTTACTGATTATAGTGCGGTTATGGTTGATATGCATAACCAAGTTGCACAAAAGGTGATGATGGTGGACCTGGTGAAACCGGATGGGAAGGCTATGCACGCATAGCTCTACCCTAAGCATGTTGTACAGTTTTTGTGGCATGGAAAACATTGATATAGGCACCAACCAATGCATCTCAGTGTCCCAGGTAACAACGAGTCAATCAACGTTGGTGTCGACTGAGGACATTGGTAGGACCCATCTGGCATTCCTCATCATCTAGAATCATGTAGAGGATGACCAGATCAACAATTCTAACCGAACTGTACACTAGTTCATCACATGAAAAATCCTCTATCACTGGGCGGATTTTGGTGGAATTCGCCAACTTAGGGGGCATGAAATCACGGTGAGTATGAGAAGATGATGGCATCAGTGGGGGAATTTGTTTTAACTTGTGCCATAGAATCTTGACCTTATGGGATGTGGAAGGCTAAGAAGATGACTCAAAAGTAGTGAATGTAGGTGACGCGGTGGCTTCTAGAGGATTTGGTCAATTCCAACATGTATGGATAATACCACTGGAATGAGCGACTACCATACGGGACATCCAGTCATCATATTTTTGAGACCCACAGCTAGAAATCTATTTCCTTTGACATTCGTTGTCACTATCACTATAAGGATGTATGAATACTCATTCCACCTATGTCATGGTTGGGACTATCCCGACTATGTTTCTTCAACTAGATTTTGAATCTATTATTTAATTACATAACACTTCTTGGGGGTGTTCCCTAGGACCAAGTGATATGAGTAGTGATTAGGGAGGTCAGTGAGATCTACCTGTTCATCCCTCATGCATTCTATCAGCAATATAATTCCATATTCCAAGGAACATCAAGAATAACCAGGGACCTGGACCTCATTGAATGAGTAGGTATGGTACCTTATATCATGGAAGGGGGATATAGAAGCCTACTTCTAAAGAGGGGATGAAGGATCCTAGCAGATAGGTGGATTCTGGTTATCTCTCATAGGTGGGGGTGGCACGTTACACGGGGGAACCTTTCGATTTAGAGGTGGTCATTACAGGGACAGAGGATGTGCCTGAGGTGGTGAGCCTCTACGAGGTTGTGGAGGTGGTTCCACTAGTAATAAATCCAGCTTTCTAGGGACCTCAATATGTGATACCATTGTGGGAATGGCCTTAGTGGCTCTTCTCTCCAGAAGTACAAGAGGAAACAGACATGCTGACATGGCTCGATGCTAGTCTTCCTATAGACATTGGGCTCTGTCTGAGAAATCATAAAATCCTCCTAGGTAGTCCTGTATAATGAAGGAGGGGACCAGTTAATTTTTTTCATTTCCCACTAACATTGAGACAAGTTGTTTATAAGTTATTGGAATATGAAGTGATTAAGTGGTGACATTCCACTGGGAAAAAAATACCAAGACCCGCTCATCAGGCCTCTGCATAAACTTGAAGTTGTAAACAATACTCATCATCAAGGTGGTAGAACCGAACTGATAATGAAACTACCTATGAAGATCCTCCCCGCCAGCTACAGACTCAATGGGAGTTTGTTGTACAATAAAAATGTGGTCCCTTCCCATGATTGTATGAAACACCAATTTTTGGTGGCCTCCTGCTGCACTGGAGATCCCATCATGGGTCCACACCATGAGATGAAGTGGTCCAAATGCTACAGAATATTACCCCTCACATTTATGAGGGAAAATGTTTAATTTGTAAAACTAGGTGGTGATGGCATATCATCCACCCACACTGATTATGGATTTCCATCATGTGGGATTGTCACCAATCGAGTTTCCAACACGTTGGTGTGGAAAATGAGCCCTACCATCAGATCATCTAGGTGGGGATTCCTATCATGGATTGGATACCGGACCACCAGTGTGATTGAAATTTCTTCAATAAGATAAGCAGGCCTGACAGCTTGTGGAGCAGCTGGCAGGTTAACCAGTTGAGCGGCTGGGTGAACTTGAGTCGGTTCTCGAGGAGGTTTATCACTTAATTAGGGTGGATTTGGTGAGTCAAACGAATCCCTATTTCCCTAAACTATGGAGTCAACCCTATATATGTGGGATGGATGGTCAAAGTCACCTAACAACTACTCGTTGGGCGGAGGGAGTACTTTCCCATGATACCCCGATCGAGGGTTACCATAGTCTGGTCACCGCTCCACAGCATGTTCAGATAGAAGTTCATTGACCATTATTTTATACTCTATGAGCTATTGATGGAACATAGACTTTTTGGGATCATCCTCCATCTACTACACTGAGCCAGATGGATTAGAGTGTATGAATACCAAAAAATCTTTTCGCATTTATTGGGATTTTGACCAAGGGATAATGACTCAGAATGTTCGGGTAGACCTAATAAATTTTTTTAAGGGAGAAAGATCATTTCAAATGTATCGAAATTTTTTCTAACTCCCTTGGAGGGTAAGCTATCCTCAAGGATCTCAAAATCGTCCTCTCCCTCGGAATGGTCGGCCATGTTTACTATGATAGTTTTTGAAGGAATATCCTAAATATCTCCTGGTTTGTCAGGCTAGCACCAGACAGAATTGAAATTAAGGGCCGCATACCTCCCCCATCCACAAATCTGAATGTGTGGGAAAGCCTCCTCTATAGTTCTTTAGTGCACATTAATGAACTGAAGAAATCATTGTAGGAGGGTCTGATGGAGACTACATGACTCAGGGAACTGAGCCATAAGGGGGAACATCCAAGTTGATCATACGACATTTTTTGCCAATATATTCATAGTGTACCTGACTCTTGGAGAAATCCACCCACTGATGATGGAGGCAAACGTTTGTCTCCAAAAGGGTTTGTAGAAAGTACATTATGTCTTATTGTGTAATAAATTTTGGTGTATTGATGTTCATGGTTGCAACATTCCAGGACATCTATGATAAATGGGTTGTTGTATGGTTGTCCTAGACGATTCTTGGCTCAGAATTGATTTCCACCCCTTGGATTCCAATATCATTAACTATAGGTGGTTGTGGTACTAGTAATGGAACTAAAGTGGACTGTTGAGATAGTAGAATGGATGCTTGAGATTATGGAAAGAGAGCTGAAAAGACTCCACATCTTGGATGAACTACAATGAATTAAATGAAAAAGCCACCACATCTATGTAGGATGGTCTAGAGGCCACAACTTCTTGTGTAGGGACTGCAGTTTCTGATGATGGGTCAGGCTATTGTTTATCCCTGATTAGTCCCCAGAATACCACGTTGTGATCTCTAGTCGAGGTATATAATTATCTCATAGATGATAGGGGGGATTTCACGACCATTCCCTAAAAAGGGGGCAACTCTTCCTCCTCCTCGACGTATCTCTAGAGGAAGGCATGAATTTGGAAGACCTAATATTATGGGAGGATGAGGTGCATACACCGTGTTCCTACCCTGACCCCTGACATGTAGGATTAGAGTGAGGGTTCCATTAAAAAATCACATATCACCTACGAATCAAAATATAAGATGGGTTTAATCACAGTTCGAAGCTTCCTATTATTCCCCCTTTAGAGGAGGCAACATTCCCTCTAGCCCTGGGATGTTTCATTCAGACATGGTAATTGTTTTTTATGAGGAGGACATTTATCCGAACTGGTGTTTGGCAAGTAGACTTCCACCGTGGTGAGTCGGGGTACGATGATCACCCTTAACAATATCAAAATGAACACATGGAGGGCCTCCACGTTCACTTGTTGGAATTTGAATATAATCCTCACAGGAAGTGTTGGAGTAGGTATGGACTCCTCTAGTGCTGGTAGGATCCTGGCTATGGCCCCCATGCTTGTTTACCATAGGAATAATAGAATGATGAGGACCTTCATATTGGTCAAATTGAAGAAGGGGAAGACCTCCGTGTTGGACGCCAATGAATATGGGTAGACCTATAGTTCTCTAATTTCCAAAATGAGGAGGACCTTCGTCTATTGCAATAGGAACATGGGGATGACCACCATATGGGTGGTTGACTAGGAGAGGAGGATATTCACATCAGAGATTAATGATAGGAGGAAGGACTCCATAACTAGGATCATGGTTGTAGAAGAAACCTCCATGATGGATGTCAGTGCCGCGGGAAGGGCCTTCGCTCGAACTAATGGTGGCATGGGGAAGACCTCCACACTGATCATGGTAGTAGGGAGGATATTCTCTAACATTGGTGGTGGCATGTAGAATATCTCTATGGTGGATTCCATTATTGTTGGTTGGCCCGTGATGGGTGATACCTGTGTCAATGATGAAGAGAGTTATTAAAACCTACTAGTTAGGTGGTTGGAGCATCAATCCTGGTTGAGCATATAAGTTCCTATATTTAGTATAAATAGGGAATTGATGGTACTTTTCGGTGGTGTCATGGTAAACTATAGTCTTTGATAATGATTCCCACAAGAGGGATCCCTCCTTATCTTGCACTCGATGTTGGCATCAAGTAAACTAGAATAGGGCCGGTGGTACATGTGTGAAACTCACCTACTCCTATGAATTTGGGGATGAGTGGTGGCACTGACGTGGCCTGGTTGGAGGCATCCTTGGTGGTACCCATGATAGGATCACAGTTGGGTTTTTCCATACAACCCTCACCTCATTGGCATAAGGGAGCGAGTTGTCAGAGCATTCTAGGGAGAGGCTTTCGAAAAGACTGTAGGTCTGAGTGGGGAGTAGTGGCTCCTTCCATTTCCCTTGGTGGGGTGACGATGAGGTATAGAAGCCTCAAGGCCCTATTGGGACATTTCCCAAGATGTGATTATTTCTTCATCCTCATATCATCGGAATAGGACAATAATCACCCTCCTATGAGCGTGTTCATATGGTAAAATGGGGTGTGGGTGCCCATTAGCCGTGTATGAGGAGGTCATTGTAGAATAGATGATGTCGTGCAGAATTGACGTGTTAGTGTTTCCTCAACCATTGTTTCAGTGGGTGGATGATGACCAATTTCCAATCATCATAGCTTGGGTCCTATAAACTAGGGATATTTAACCATTAGTGCTGAAAGGAGGAAAGGGACATCTAGTTCCCCAACATTGTTCTGTCTTCCATGATTGGTAAGAAAGATCCATGCTAACAACATAGAAGACTGGGATGTCAAAATTTCAACTTCCCAAATCTCTAGTGAGTTTTACACCAGTCCCACCATTTTCAAGGAAGGACCTAGTTCCATATTAACGGGATCTGGTGACATGCTTATCCACTGATGTATTGAATTCTACTAATCTCCACATTGAGAAGAATAAAATCATATCGTGTTAACCAATTCTGGTTTTGATTTTTTTCTGGGGCCCTCATCATTCTTTCAAGGACGCGCTGTGATGTTTCCCCACAATCACACATTCCAAAGGAGGATGGCCTCCATCACTTATTTAGGGGTGTGTTACACTTGATACAAATGGGATGATGGGATGACGGTTTCTCCATTCATTGATTACTCCTCAGAACTCATCACCTAGCCTAGGTCCCCATTAATGTTTCATATGTATGTTCATGAAACTCTTCCCTTGTGAAATATCTCTATGGACATCTGTTAATTTCACTTCTTCACTCTATACATTATAAGGGGTCCATTAAGGGAAAAAACATCATTTCCTGGAGTTTTCATGTTGTACATCCCTAGTGGGTTTGGGCACTAAAACATTAATGCATCATGGATTCATCCACTTATGATAGGGCTTCGCGAGGGAGTGGAATCACAAACATACCATGTGGAGTGTGGGGAATTATATTCCATAGTAATGTCCGGAGTTTTTCCCCACCTTCCCAGGTTTGAAACAGGGTATGTGTTTGATTTTAATGTATGGAGATGACAAAATAGACTAATCAAAACACTAATGGGTGTGGATTAGATGGGTACATCCCAAGGAGGGTTCACCTATGGGGGGGTACTACATGAGTGGATCAAAATTCCAAATGAATATTGATATGAGGATGCTTGGGACCCTTAAAAGGGGACCTCAGGGTTTACCATTTGATAGGATTGAACATTATGGAGGTTTTCTACGTACCATTTCCTATGAGACAGGGATAAAAACCCATGTTGTTTGAAGGGGTGGTGAATGTGATGGAACTACCAATAAGGTGATGATAGAGTCGAGCTTTAACCTCAAGGAGGCTTCCTACATCTCCCTGTGGTAGGGAATCAAATTCCATGTTGTTTGGTTGGGAGATGGGAAACTCGATAAGGCATCCCATGAGAAAGGATGCATTGATGTGACCAGGGAAAGAAGAACCTCCAGGTTGGAAAATGACGTTCCCGAAACTCAAAGGATTATGGGAGAGTCCTGGATGGGACATGGGTGATGGGATTGAACTTTAAGGAGCCTTTCTGTGTATCCCAGTGGTAGGGAATCAACGTCCACATAGTTCATGATGGGGAATGGAATTAGGGTGTATGCATGGTACAATGACTCGACAACATAATGGGGCGTACGTGTGGTTTTCAGCCTAATAGTAGGTCTGACGCCACAAGGATGGACCAAGGATGTTGGTCCCAACAAAGGGACATCGATGTTTGCCACTATTCAGGTGGAACAAGAGCGAGGCATCCTACATACCCGAACTAGGAGACAAGGATCAAAACCAATGCAGTTTAGTGTGAGGCATAGGATTGGGTTGTTCTCAAAGTATAGAGACCCAAAGATGATCTCGGGTCTTATGTGTGGTTAGAATCCAGAGAGTTGGTTAGATTTAGTAGGATGGACCTTGGATGTGGGTCCAAAAAATTGGGATACTAATGCTTAATAATGATTGAGATTAATCCTTTGTGAGGATTTCTATGTACCATGCCAAATCGAAAATGATCAAGAACCATGTTGTTTATACTGTGCTTACCATTTTTTGGGGTTGAACCTTAGGGAGACTTCCTACTTACCTTGTCTGTGAGATAGGGTTGAAAACCCACATAGTTTATGGTGAGGTATTAGATTGGGGTGTGTGCAAAGGACATCAAACTAATCATGGTGTTGGGGATTACACGTGGTCAGCAGCCCTGGATTTGTTCTCAATCCCCTGGGATAGACCAATGATGTGGGCCCCAAACCATGGGGTCACCTATGTTTATCAGTGTTTGGAATTGAACCTTAGGGAGGAATCCTACATTACCTACCAAGGAGATAAGGATAAAACCCCACTTAGTTCTAATGCATACAGTTTCACTTCATACAGGACAAAGGGGTCCTAGTGTTTAATGTCATGCAAGTCAAGGGTGAACCGACATGAAGTGTTCGGGACTAATGGGTGTTGGTCTTGAACCTCAGGGATGCTTCCTTCATACCTCGCCTAGAAGGGGGGGATATCAAAGTTCACATAGTTTTATGGGTGGGATTGAAGATTAAATTATAAGGTTTCCTAGGAATGTGTCCATGGTCGACGCATACTCTAAGACCCCTTGAGACATGCTCTGTGTGAGAAAGAAGATATAGTAAAGACCATACAACCACATCACGAAAGGTTCCCACATGAGGAATGAAGCAATGATTATGCATGGTTAGTGGCCTTGAGATATGGATATTGGGACTTTATCTATGATGGAGGCCCGATGGAGATGAATCCCAAATGGAGTGGAATGGGGTATCGAGTCCCTATGCCCATATCTCCTTTGGACTTCATGAATGGTAGAGGAGAGGACGTGCAATGATTCTACCTCTCACAAGAAAGGATAGGGGATTACACCAAGATGGGTTCCCTTCCCCATGGATAGCATCTGTTCCATAAAAGGAGGATCTTATTCCATGTGAGGAAGATATCACTCCTGTGGAGACTAGTGGGTGTAGAAAATGTCTGAAAATGAGCACCCCATGTATATTATATAGGGAAAGTCTATAGTTTAACATCATGTGTTGAGGAGGATGGTGGTTGGAATTTTAATGTCTTGAATCTCGAATGATGTGGATTCATGCCTCACCACGAGGAATTACATAACAGATACCCGCCCACACATAAGAATGGTAAGGCATCAACAATGCCAGGTTGAAACAGGGTTATGGAGTGATCCATTGAGTGTTCACATTAGAGTGTCTATGCGAAGAAGAAATATCCATTAGAATTCCAATCCGAATAAGCATGAGGTTATGCAATGAAACATGAATCAACTCTATAGGGACCTTGGAATCACTTCGTACAAACCTAGAGGGTTGTATAGGACACGGGTTTGTGAAGAAAACATGTTCACGGGAAGGGACCTTGCGATGCTCTGGTGCCCCACAAAGTGGAGAGTCTTAGAAAATGGGTATGATTTGTGAAGTGGAGAGTCCTAGACTATGCATGGGGTATACATTCATAGAAATTTTGTTTCACAAATTGTAGGTGATTTCACAGATTAGGACATCGTAGAGCATGGGTTCCATACAAAGTGTCGTACTACGAAGCGATGTATTTCATGAAGCCCATTGACCCTGACATGGCAAAGGGTTCACATGTGTAAGGAAGGTAAATCTCAAATCCTATGTTCTTGGCAAAGACCCTAATTCTCTTATGGATCTACTTCTTTTGTAGTGTCATGTGGGATACATAAAGGGATTCCCTACTTGAAGAGGTGTTTTATTGGAGCTATGTAAATTGTATTTCACAATGCTCAAATACCATGGGAGATCATTATTCTCAATGCTCTATAGATCAGATGTTTATTCATGATTATAGAGCTGAGAAGGTGATAGGTTGAGGTATCCATTCTATGAGACAACGGGAAGTGTGGTATTTATAAGAGAGAGGTGTCACATAGCTCTGACGGCCCATTGAGAATACATGTGGCACATTTTGACAATAAGAAGATTGTGTCATGTTTTATGTCACCTCTATGACAACCATCATCCCTCCATGGTGAAGGGGCCTCCATAATTCCCCCTACAGTGCTTGTGGAGGCTTCCATCAATTTCTTAGGGATCACATAGGTGATTAGTTTCCCTCCATGGAATGAAGCATTCTAACAATTGTGTCATAACCGCAAAGTCATCCACCTTTTTTACTCTGAAAATATTATAGAGGTGTCCATGGATTTGTGATGGATATTTTTCTGAGGGGATTGGTGGTGGAAACCATACTAATGGGCTCTGTTAAGGAGCATCACAAAGTAGCCCCTTTGGCATTAGCTTCCTCTTTGCATATTTTTTCCTTTGCACATATTATGAATGAAACATCCTCCAGTTGTGTTTTGAGCTCTTGATGCTCAGTCAGTTCCATTCTGTAAGGTGGAATAGATATTAGATCATCCCTTGACATGATGTTAATAGTGAATGCAACATCTCTCCCAGGTGGAAACCTTGAAAAAACTTCTATAAAAACATCATCGAACTATTCCAGGATGATGAGAAGGATGTGTTTCCTACTTCCCCCATCATTAATAAAAGTAGAATCAAATTGTGTTGTAGTCTCTCAAAATTGTTGAGTAATTGGCCTGGCTCTGCTTGCCTTGTTATCTCATTCTACATGATGAACATGCTGGTCACCCATAAGAGATATAAAGGTCAATCATATATAGTAACAATCAATGTGTTCTTGGTATGTGAATAACTAGACCATACCCATATTCAGGTTTAAGGCCATCTTATAAAGGACATATAGATTCCAAATGAAATAATACTCTCCAATCTCTAGCAAATAACCCTTTCATAAAAAGATATATCTAGACCTTGTTCCTAGTGGTGAATCGATACACATCACACCATTTACGAACTCCACATATAGGCTCAAATCATTTACAATATTTCACTATATAAAGGAATGAGAGGTACCACTATCATACTATGAACACGAAAATGTAGAATATACCAGAATAGTACCTATCAATGTAGATGGACTTGCCTCACTCTCCAAATTCATTGGCTACACTGCATATAACTGTACTTCCCCTCTTCACAGTGACGTCTTATGACTCCCTTGAGTAGCACCACTTTGTAGATATGGGCACTCATATCATAGTTCCCCATGTCCACAGCCTCTACCACCTCTTCTAGTAGAACTCGATCCACATGAAATATATGGTGTAGAGTATCCTCTTCCCATACACTGGTTTTAAGTAGATGATCCCTCAATACTATAATATTTCCACTTCCTACAATACAACTATATGTTCCCCATCATTCCCTAAACATGGCACTCTATGGGGGCTCGCGGACAATGAGTGTGATATTGCCCTGGTTTTCCGCATTAGTGGATGTGCACATGAGTAAGATCTGGTGAAATGGTTCTTCCTGACTATACACCTTGAATTCCACTATCCTGACTAAGGTTCTCATAACAACGCTTCCTGCTCTGAGAAGGAACACTTCCTAATAGTCTAGTGACAACTACCTGTCTAGTACTAGATTCCTCCTTTTGGTGCCCCTTCAAAATGAGTGCTTGATTCACCACTTTTGGGAACTTATTCAGCCTAAATATATTTACCTTCTAATTAATATCACATCTAAATCCGTCATAGAAACATTTTTCTGAGGAAGCCTCATCTACTATCAAAGATGAAGAAAAAAATTATAAATCTATGGAATGTTCAGAACAATACATTATGGACATGATTCCTTTGGTAAAATTCATTAAATGTAAAGCCTTATCTTGTATAAGTGTCTCAGGATATAAGTGATCCATGAACTTCTCCAAAATGTAATTCAACGAAATATCATTAGTATTTACATATAATAATTGAATGTACCCCCAGTTCATCGTTGATACTCATATCAGATAAGTATCTGAATTGACCCTCCTACCATCTAGAGTCTACAAATGCTCAAGTATCATCTATATAGATTCAGTCCATAATTAAGCTCCCTAAATTCTAGCCTCTCTATTGAATGTCTTGGGGTGCTATAGCTAAAACACCATTTTCATCTTAGAAATTCTATTCAAAACCCACTCTCAGTCTCTCTCCAATAGTTTTATGAAACTAGAAACGATCTCTTTGAAATGTACCTCTCCTTCCTTATCTGGCACTAATAGTACCTCATATTCCTTATTTGGATGTTAATTCTAGGCCAATCTCTTTAGTCTCCATCTCAAGAAGTATCTTGGAAGAAATACTCTACAAAACCAAACACACAGCTTAGGTCTTGTAACTCATCCTTATAACCTTTATTTATTTGGAAAAATCAACACGATTCTACACAGCCTTCCACATTTCTTTCCACACTGTCAACACCATGGAACTATCACTAACCTTAACCATACTAATCCTAGGTGTTGGTTATCAAGGGTATTCACTTTCTCTATAATTAATTCTGAAAATTAATTAATTACATCAGTTCATATTAATTAATTTTCAATGAATAAATCAAAACCATCACATTATTCAGTTATCTCAATACAAACCCTATTATTTTCTTTTGAAATCATTATTTCATTCCCACAATAAGGAAAAATACTTCATATTCAACTACCAACCTATAAATATTTTTCATATGAGTGCATAAAAATAATTTATGTCACAATAACCCTTGATTCCAATACATATGCATATAGACTCAACTATCATGCCTCTATGGGACATTGATAAAAATTTAACAATTCTCAAGAAAAATATCACATCACCCCTAAAGTGTGTCACCCAAGGGGAAAGAATATCAATCAATAAGAACAAAAGACAATCACTACAATCCCACCATGAGTACCTGGATATTATCCTGTACATGGGTTTGTAACTCCCATAAATGAGCTCATTACCAAGCCCCAACTCTACCAAATCCCAAGTACACCATACCCAAAGTAGTAATAAAAAAAAAGAAAAAAACTCCCCTAATACAATTTTGTGACATCCCGACCCGGGTGCCACTAAATGGTGCCACGTGACAGTTGGAAACATTCCCTCAAGCATGCCTCCCCATATTCTAGAGGGTGATAACTAGTAGTGAGGGCCTGGTAAGTCAGTCAGGGGGAGACTATACCCCCTTTTTTCAGAATAATACAGCAATGTATGAAAATAAAAATCAAAAAGTCTGGAAGCATATATATAACCAGAACAATATTACGTTACATGATAGTTAAAACCAGAAATAAAATACTCAACTAAAAAGGGATAACATTCTATGAAAATGCGATTGTCAAGTGTCTAAATGAAAATAAAAGAAAATACCCAATGATACCAAATCATGTCCTAAACCACATCTAGTTACCTCACCCATGATCCTTTTCCAAAGAACTACATATCCTAGGGCCTTGCGCTTATCCTGTCCGGTAACAACATTGTCTGCACAGGTGCCAATTAGGCCGCTCGAGTAGGCTGTGAGTACGACTCAGTAGGCCATAACCAATGGTGTCTAAAATACATTTAGTCAAAATATAGTGTTTTCAATTTTATGGGTCAATAAATACGTTGCATAATTGATCATTTATCACATTTCCATTTATTCATTAATCATTACATTATCCCTAATTTTTATACATGTTCCCTATTTAAATAATATTTAATTATTCAAATTAATTTGTAGTTGAACTCTAAGTAAAACACCCCAAAACCCATTTGTTTTGAAGGCCATGTCAATCACCCCAAATCCCATTCAGTGTAGATCACCATGTCTAACACTGGACATCTCATGATATGATAAATAGTGGGGAGGAATTCCATGTCCAAGTCCCAACATCTAAATTTAACTAGAACTCCATCTCTAGAACCAATATTCTCAGATATTTAAATATTTCATTAATTAAAAAGTATTAACCACATAATTCCCTTACTAATTAAACTACTAGTTAAAAATACAAAATCACATTACTTAACACAACAATTAACTAAGAACAAATCCCCTTAATTATTACATCAATTATTTTATCAATCAACACAAATATTTTTCCATAATTAATTATTCAAGATTAATTATCCAAATCAAATAAAAACATATCATATATAATTAACACAATTAATTACCTTTAATAATCATCATGGAATAAAATTAATTCATCATTAATTAGATCTCATAGACAAATATCATCTGATAAATAATTACACCTAATTAATTATCTCAATCACAACCATTTCTATAACTCAAATTCAATATCCCAAATAAATTATCTATTTGTTAATCTCCTTAGTTCCAATATTAATTCAACAATTAATCATCAATGAAATCCACATGTAAATTCTATACTACTAATTTCTCTAATTTAGTAAATCAAATATCTAAGGAATCTATTACTTAAATAATATCACATACACATATCTAATTCACAAATATTGGAGTTTGATTTAGACATCCTACCTTGGAATAATGATGGATGTTATACAAAAAAAAATCCCCAAAAACCATGGAGCACAATGTCATCGAACAAGATCCAGATCTATGTCCCTAAACCCAAAATTAGTATTCAAAGTATAAAGATAACATAAATCTTGATCTAGATCCACAATACTATATCTAGATATAAATATATAGGTTTAAATATGTGGAAATAATGGAAATACTCAATGAAAATGTCACGGAAATATAGATGAAATAACATAAGAAGCAAGAAGATGAAATCTTCTTATTGAGAAGAGATAAGATCTTCGATTCGGGATTTAGATCTTGAGGAACAATGTTTGAATTGCCTTGGAATCACTCCAACAGTCTTTGGGATCACATAGAATTTGTCAATCTCAAGACTAGAAAAAAGGTGAGTGGTTTCAGGGGTTTACTTGATATAAAAAATATTTGATAATGAAAACCCACACACAGGATTTCATGGGTAGAGGTGCAAAGGTAGGGTAAACCATGTGTCAACCGTGCGACCCACTCAATCTAAGTTCGCACGGTTTTCCCTGGTGGGGGCGCACATTTTTTCAAACCCTAGGAAAACTATTCTCAACCCTCAATCTAGTTCTTTTCATTATAAACTCACCCAAATTCACCCCAAGACACAACTCTAAAGAAAAGGTACATAGAAACCGCAGTAGTAATTGAAATATGAGCATGAGATTACTCGATAAAAGGATTATATCTTACACCTCTTATGAATATAAATACACGATATTAAATTCTACTTTAATATGTTGTCATATAACTGGAACATGACCTCTCTTATGGGTAATAATTGTCATATATTATATATTAAACATATATATTTTTGTGGAACATAATGACCCCAATAGTAAATGCTTTGTAGTGAAACCATACCTTTGTGGATGCAACATGTGAACCAGATGTTCTAATGAAGAAGAAGTATCTTTTGTTGTTGATATTAGATTTTTGGAATTTAGATTTTGAAATTATCAAAAGGGTGTAGTATATGATATCATTATATTTTATGATATATTTCTCTTTAAATAATTTTTATTTGTTAAAAGGATTTATTTACATGAAATAATGGGATTAAAAGAATCAAGATATACTATTGAAATATTATTGTTAAACTTGATCAATAATATATAATGATTGGATTGATTGGGATGAATAGTATAAACAAAAAATTTAAAACATTAATTTTTTATCAAAATATAAATTGAGTTAATTGGTAATAAATTGTTTAGAAATGAATATATAGTCATATGGAAGAAAAAAACAATCTTTCTAAAATAACAGAAATATTTTCCTTTAAATTAATAATTCAAATTAATCGCAAAATGAAATATATTAATTAAATGTGTTTATAATAAATACAATAAATTATTTTAACATCCATCTAATGGATTTTTATAGGAATAGAATTAGAATAAATTCAGTTTTACACCTTCTAATTTATTTTTAGATAATGTAATCATTGTATTTTGTGAACTTATTATAAAATTAATTTATTCGATTTAGGTAAATTTATTCTAATAAATTAATTTTTATTTTTTAATCATTATTTCAAATTTGAAACTTCTGATAATTTTATTTTTGGCTACTATGAATAGAAAATGAGGTAAAAATTTCTTATCACTATAAAGGGTGAAACGGTTAACAAGGGGATAAATTAAAAAGATAAGGGTTAAAACCATAACACAAGATGATAGCCTATTAGATAAGTGAATATTGACATAAAATTTATTTATCTACAATCAATTTTTTTTGTTCCTCATTCACATGAATATGACTTCATTATATTTCAATGTTTTATGTTTTTTCAAGAGTTCCACTCCACTCACTATGAACCATTGTTACTCTCTTCTTCCACCTTCTTGAGCCCTTTATCCTGACTAGAATATACCCAAATAATCTCCAAATATAATTTTACACAACCATGTTGTCCTTGTATTCCCAAAACTCCCATCCAAGAATCACCATTAAATATTTAAAATGGGAATAACCTAATAGATATATAAGGTCATATAGATCATTTTCATGTTTCAATCCACATAAAACTCTTTCACAAGCTTTAATATAATCATAAAAATATGGATTCATACATTCAATTTATTAATTTTTATTATATATAGTGATATATCAATTTTTTATATATTTTCCATCCATTGGAATATTATAAAATTGCTCATTAAATTTTTTAGACTACCCAGTCCATGAAGCATAGTGATTTAGTTTTCTTTTCCAATTTAAGTTGAAGGTAATAATGATATATTTATTGAATATATATAAAATATAAAATATAAAAATGAATTTATAAATATTTTTTAATATATTCATTTCTTTTATTCAATCCATTGAATGGAGGAAACAATAGTCATGCATACATATAGACTTCCATCTCCAGGATGTTATGTAATTCATTTTTAATTAATGATATATATTAATGACTATAAAATTTTACATAATAAATAAATATTATTATTATAAAATTATTAAAATTTTACATATTATGAAACCATGACCTAGCTTCATAGCCTGTAACAATCAAAGCAAAACACACATGGAAGACAAGCTAGTTTTAACCTGAGTGTTCATTTTAAAGAGGAATTGTATATAAAAATTAACAAATTTATAATAGAATGACAAATTATACTTTTTTGAATAATATTATAGAATATATATAAATATAATGAATATATATTTATTATATTAATGGTTCTAATTCAAATAAATCATGATGGGGCTATATGTAAGGGTTTATGTTGTAGTCTCATTTTTAATCTAGATTCTTTATGATTGAATCCGCATTTGAGAAATAATATGATAAATATATCTATAAAAAATATTTCATTTTATACTAATTATTACAAAAAAAATTAAATATAATAGTTTAATTTTATTCTCTTTTGTATGTATAATGATTTGGAAAATTCATTAAAGAAAAATTGACCATATTTTATCTATAGTTAGAAACATTTTAATCCTTTTCCATCTCCTTTAATATATGATCAATAATATTATATTATGATAACAAATAATTTTTTGAAGTTATTTTCTTAAATATATGAATTTATTTTCTGTATTTGAAATTTTAATTTTTACAACATTTTATATAATGTGTATTTATGACAATTTTTAGATAAGTGTGGAACGATCCTTCACTTAAAAACTTACCAAAAGAACAACCTTTCCCACTTTCATGAAGATTATTTTACTTGAAACATAATGTATTTTTTTATATGTTTATTTTCAATTAAAATATTTTCTACATATTCTGTGTTTTTTTCTATATAATGAATGGAAAATATATTTTTCCTTCTTTCAATGAAGACATGAAATCAAATTTTAATAGTATATTTCAAAAATTTCAACATACCATAATTTTATTTTATAATTATCTTTAGATGAAATGTTATCGTACAATACACTATTTTTTTTGACTATGTTGTTGATTCAATGTTTTTTAGGAAACCCATATATTTCCCATGTCTAAATTTTAATAGGATGAAATATTTGTTAAATTAGTCTTGTATCAATGATATATACAATGATAAAATGTTGAATTATATAGGAAACACTTTTACTTTTCAAGGGTTATTTTATTATTTAATAATGAATGAATTTATGATATTTTTTAATACACATATATGGTATTCATTACGTTACTAGTGGGTTCATCATTATAAATCCCACTGATGAATTTATAAATGATTTATATATCATGAGATAATATGGACTAGAATTGGGTGTGAACCCAACAATGTCAGAGACCCTATCAAGTATGATTGTCATAAGTGAGAAATAAGACATTGTAAATGATAGAAGGAGAGTTTGAACCCAATAAACTATGTGAGTCAATCATATATGATAGTGTTGTGGTAAAATCATGAGTGATGAAATGTTGTATACTGTATTAATCCAACTCTACTATGGGAATTTTTTCAAAGTGATAGTCATCTGAGTGAACCTAGAGAAAGTAAATTATTTTCTTTTTTTTCATTGTGTAAAATATTATATATAAAAATTAGATAATAATATTATGACAAGTGATTTATTAATAATGATTATTTACTCTTATATCTTATTTCATTAATCACGACAAATACTTGAGTATTGATACAGGTTTAATGATATTTAACTAACTGGATATGACATTCACAATTTATGGTCCTGTTATGATTACATTATGATTATTTCAGGGTCACTTATGATTATTGATTCATATCTATCATGTTCACACATACAAAGAATCTGATATCACCCTTTATTATGATTCCATCCCCAATGTTTTGAATAATATTTTCATATAGATTATGTTAAAGAATATTATTATGTGAGGACAACATTATGTAAGATGTTAAATGTATTTAGTTATATATGTTTATTATGTATCAAATTTCCAATGAAACTAAATAGTAATGGATTAAAGGAATTTATTTTTATAATAAATTTTTAATATTAATCTAAAAAATGCTAAAATTTATGTATTTAATACTTGTTTTACCTAAAAGAAACTCCTAATATTTGTGTCACATATGAGGAAAAAACATTCCTTACTAATTTCATATAGTTTATATATATTTTTCTATATAGAATTAAATTAAAGGATAATATTGATGTTTTTATTTCTAGGATAGAAAATAAAATTATCCATCATGAAGTGTATCAAATATAATGAAGATAAAATGAGTATGTTCTATAGAAATCGGTGAGAAAGAATATATGTTTTGTAGTGAATATAAAATTCCATTAAATATTATAATATATGTTCTACCAATTTAAATATTTAATTTTTTGTGTGTCAGTTAAACATAACAAAATTTCCCATATATGTTTCATATTAATGAATGGGTAATTATTTATTAAAAAATGAGAAAAAACATGCAATTTCTTTTTAAAACAATTTGATGTGTATTTTGTGGAGTGGGCTGGATTATATTTTCATCTAAATATTTTCAAAAATATGGTAATTATGAATTCTTCCATGGTAAATCAAATATGATTTAGTATTAAAAACATTTATGATCTTATTCAATTATATATTCTTTCAATTTTGGTTTTTCACTTGTTGAAATAGTTTGAATTAAGTAAGGGGTCATTACTAAGGGATCTATATTATACCAATCTACTTTCAACTGAATAAATGTTTTTATTATTATCTAAATAATAGATTAGAATTTTATTTGTAGATATGTTTATAGGAATCTGATGTGATGAAATTAACTTTATGTCATCCATTTTAATTGTCTTCTATATGCCAGAGAAGAAATATTCTATGAAGATACACATATTTGTATTGGATGGAAATCTAAACAAGGTTAATGTTGTGACCAAATGATAATTTATATTTCTAAAAATAAATATATGTTAAATGAAGTAATGTTTTAATATAATGTCGATGAATAAGATTTATATGGTCTTAATTATAATTGGTAATTTCTATAAAATATTTAATATATAAAAATCTATATGTTATAGAAAAAGAAAATTTACGAAGGTTTTATCATGGAAAGAATTGTTTGGTAAAGGTCACCTAGAGGTTGTTTTAACAATATAAAGGTACTCATGTGAAAATATATTAAGGTAAATCTAATCAAATAGGAAATATGCTAAGGTATCATGTATTATCCAATCCCTAAATTAGTTTTAGAGGGCTCTAGTTCAAATTTAGCAAAATGTATAATTTTGTACAATGGGATTGTTATACTAATTTTAAATTCAAAAATAATAAACATTATATAAATGTATTTATGAGTTTCAAAATGATCATTTGAAGGTGGTATTACATGTGAAAATTTTGTACAAAGAGAAAAAATATTGTATCATAGAAGACTCAAGACCTATGTAGGTGTAACACCTCGATCCATGTGCCACACACTGAATTCCCTAAGCTATTCAGTCACATGGACTTAGAAACACTTCCCTATATGCTAGAGGGTACCAACTAATAAGGATGGAGTATTATCGATAATTGGGAGAGTATGCCTTTTTTATCAAAGTAAAACCTAATCGAAAATACATATGCATTAACCAAATAACATATTACATGTACTTAAACAACACCAAAATCAAATGATAGCCAACCATGATATAAAAATATCACAACTGAACAATATATATAGTGTGATAATGTTTTTTTCACGTGTCAATATACAAGCTCCAAAAAATTAAGGCACTGATAATTCTCAATCATATCTTGAAACTCATCAGTTCCCTCATGCATGCTCCATCTAGACTCATCCAACTTACACATTATCTTTTCTCATGACCTATCATGCAACCATGAAATCTATTCCTGTACTAATCTGGAAAACCATGTATGTTGTGAGTACAAATTAGTAGGCCACCACCAACAACCTCTAAAACTATATCTAGTCAATAAAAAGTGTAATCAATTTGGAGTGGAATAAAAAACCAATAATGTTAATATTTTACACTTATTCAATTACTATTTATTTAACCATATAACACTTAGGTTCCCGAGGAAACTCGAGCTATCAATATATGCTTTGACCCATGACAATTTCTGATCTATTCCCAAGGAATATCATACATCTGAATTACACTATTACCATTCAGTAATTAAATTCTCAAGATAATTCCATAATTTCCATACATCAATTTATATTGCATGAGAATTCCATTTTTTCCATTCATTATTTGAAGTCGGGTGTGAATACCATTGATACCATTCTCCATTTCTAGTCATATTTGAATTCTATTATTACCATTTACTATTTAATGTCCTGTTTGAATTCCTTGGATACCATTCATCAATTTTGGTCACTTGTGAATACTGTTGTTATAATTAATCATTTAAAATCATGTGTTAATGAATGTTTTATCATTCAAAATTTCAGGTAACATTTATTAATTTACAAAATAAAAAATAAAAAATAAAAAAAAATCACATCATTTCCCTAAATTAATTGAACAATTAATATATTACATCAATATAGTTTCTAATTCAATGATTTTATAATCACATCTATATAATTAATTAATTCACAGAATAATTAATCACCTCAATCAAAATAATTAAGTCTCCAATTAATTAATCATAACAACCCAATTAATTATTTCACCAATTTTCTAATAACGTTAATTCTGTTGATTAATTCAAATTATAATTAATCACTTTAATTGAATTAATTAATTCAATAAATTAAATAATCATATTAAAATTCAGAATATATACCCATAACAATTTTATCAATTACATTTCCAATACTAAAAATTTAATAATCATAACTATTCCAATTAATTAATTGAATAATTATTTAATCATTTTCAACAATATCAATATCCACATAATTATTTCATAAATTAATTATTTTATTCAAAATACTTATATTCACAATTATACAATTTCTCTAAAAAAATTAACTCACCAAATTATTATATTCATTCATGAACTCAATTATTAATCAATTAATAGCAATTATATAATTAAATATGTAATTTCTCTAACCTGAATTCCACACAACAGTGTCCCAAGCCTAGTTGGTTACAAGGCCTCAAAGACTCTCGCCAAATGAAATATGATGATGACTAGTAGGGAGAATTTAGGTGTGTGAGTGGGGATATTATTCCCTCATAACCATAATATACACTAAGAAATTTCAATATCAACAAGTCAGGGAAGTAGTAGATAATCCAAATTTCACAACATGTAATACCATAATATATAATAATGCCTGAAGAGTCTCAAATACAATTATGTAGATGATATATAAATTTATAATGATCCAAAAAATATAAACATGGAGGTATAATACAATACAAGTATACAAAAACCAACGGAAATGAAAAACTATCCTAGTGTCATCACAAGACTCAACATTGTCTAATGATCCAATGTTGTAAATCAAAACCCAACACCCTATATTACGGTCCAAACCTATATCATTTCTTGCAACCATATAATATATCTGGTTCCACAAGGGAGGCCTAAACTGGGTGTGAGATAACATCTCACAAGGTATTTAGAAATTTTATATACATTAATTATGTGTTATATAATCTATGTAGTGTCGGTAAATAATGTAAATATAAGTAATGTGCCCATGGAACTTATCCACTAGAAATAAGATATACCAAAATAGACTATCTAGGCTCCATTCAAAATATGTGAGAGTCTTCAATCAACGAATCTACAAAAATATGATTAAACAACACTAGCGTTCCATACCCCCTTATATATCATTTTCCTACAACATTTTTATTTAATTCAACTATATAAAATATCCCACAGACATTCCATACAACAAAACAAGTCATAAATTCCTTGTTCATGTTGTATAATGATAAACAGAAGAAACCCACAGCAACAACATAATAAAAAAGTTTCATACCATGATGGGAGGATCCATGGTGTCGAAGATAGAGGAATCCTTAAGGAGATCATATCCGTGGAAAATTAGTATATGAACTAGTGTGAGTCATATGTACATGTATACCAACACATCACACTCGATTCCAAACAAGATGAATCCAAGGGGTAGAAAAGCCCAAAGCATCCCATTAAATCAAGTCCCAAAAGCATTGCTACTCAAGGATTCTACAAAATCTTTCTAGATCCATGGATATCCATACATGGAATATAAAAAAATCATTCATCAATTTCATACAGTTTAAGAATCCAATCCCAGACGATTCCACCCACTCATTAAACCATTTATATTCAATTCCATTCAATTAGTATACAACCCATATAATCAATTAAATTCAGTTATATCCCATGAGTATACCCACTCATGTATTCCACTCTCATTTAATCATGTCACATTTCTATACCCATGTATGTCCCCTGTTTTCCATTAAACACGTCACATGTGTATACTCATCCATTAATCACAATTCAATAGAATGGAATTTAATGAGTACCCAATCACACAATCGATTACACAATTAGCATAAAACTTTTAGAAAATGAATAATTAACTAATTTATAATCAATTTTTTAAAATAATATAATAGAGAAAAATTACTCTATTAATCATCCTATTAAAATTATTCCATTTATATGTGGATTCATAGAACAATGATATCACAAAACACACCCCTTGGGTAGTGTGGAATACCATACCCATGGTAAATTTATATGCTTCAACCAATGGGGACCTTGTGTTGGGGAAACCCATCATTTCATCTTAATGAAACTATGGGAATCCCAAATAGGTCATGTTATTTTAAATCAATTATCCAATTAAATTTCATGGCCACACCCTAAAGTCCAGCGGGAGGCATAATGGCCAATAACACTATTAACGACATAAAGTTGAATGGAATTTATTAAAACCTTCAATATCTTGGTAGTGGGTTGCTCATTTAGTATCATGTCCAGATTCAAATTATATTAAGAGAAATCCAATTCACTAACAATGGTTGAGAAATTAAGGCATACAAGCATAAAATCAAACAATGCAGCCAATACCCAATAAAATAGAGTATGGCTAAAAGTGAAACAATATCTTACCATCACAAATAATTTAAGAAAAACTATGAATGAAATGGAGTCTAAATATACAATCCAAATACAACACTACATTTATACATCATTCGAGATTCCTACACATTAGAGAGGGGTGAGGTGAGGCTCTGTAAGAATTAGGTCCCCTTGCCTCTATTTGGAAAAAACATAGTTTTCTATTTACATGGAATGTGAATTTCATACACCCATTTAATAGTCTTGATCAGAACATTATACAACATGTAATTGAAATACATTTCATGTATTCAAATTACACATTGTGTAATTGGTTTGTGTCAAATATTTATACCTCCAACATCTTTCTTCTCAAAAATTACCCCATAGGGAAATGACATGACATACGTTCCAAGACAAAAGATTAATATTTCATCCATTAAAAAATGATATGTACCTCTATGGAATCACTAGATAAGAAAATATTCCCCATTATATCAATACCTCCCCAAATTTCTCTCTGAATGGTGGTCTAGTTTTTTATGGTTACAACTTTATCCACTGATCGGGTAGGTCGGCCTCCCACTGCAAAGTCCTGTCATGTAAGAGGTCGTGTTTCCATTGTAACGATACTATATGAACATACAAGCCTTTATAATCCTCTATTTTCCTATCAAGGATAGAAATATGAGGATTTTAAAAAGGTGTACCAACCTAAATCTCATCCCCATTGAGCTGAAAATCACGAGGTATGTCTGAATGATGGCAGCGTAGCTGAGATAAGTGGATGACATCATTACTGTCTTGATTCTTGTGAGGTTACTAAAATCGATATGATATAAACCAAACTCTCTCCAGAATATAGAAGATCTCAACATGTCATGGTGAAAGACTAACCTATATATTTATTCTCTGATTTCCCAACCTCGGTGAAGCATGAATGTAAACCTAATCCCAAACCTCAAACTCATGCGATCATCTATGGTGATCAATGGATGATTTCTGTCCAGACGGTGCATGGGTCATCTGCTTCTGTATCAATTAGCTATACTCCAATGTCTCATGTTGGAGAAATTTTCCAAGTAAATCTCTCTAAATTTCCTTCAACCAACACATGGGTGATCATCTAGGACAACTATAAAAATCCTCATATAATTCCACCAATATCGTTGCCTAAAAACTGTTACTATATGAGAATGTGACATGCAGTATATGCCTTTCCCAAAAGCCCAAAAAATCCATGATGGAAGCTCGTATGATGTCCTCAAGATCCTGTATCAAACACTCTAACTATCCATCAGTCTATTGGTGGTATGTTGTGATCTAGAGCACATGTTTATCCAACACCCTCTATAAACACTATCAGAAATTGTATATAAAATGGGCATCCCTATCCAAAATGATAGTGCATAGTACCACATGAATTAGTAATATGTCACAACTTTACTAACTCTATAGCCCATCCAAAAATACATTCTCTTTAATTAGTGAGAAATGAGAAACCTTCATGAGCATATAAACAACATCACAGACAACAACATTACCTCGAGCAGAACTCAGAAAACTATTCATGATGTCCATCGGGACATCACCAAATTTCAACTCTACAATAGCTTGCTCTTATAATGGTCTGGCTAGTTGCTGATGTTCTTCGTTCACATACTGATAGGTAGTACTCCTCATAACAAAACAACTACCTAATGCTTCATACGCGACCACCTGTACTAACAATGTATGTCACAGTTACTCATGGTGACTCCATGATGCACCGCTCAAACTGAAGCATAAAACACCCACAATAGCTCCTTGTTTATATCCACTAGAACCCAACACACGTCCATGGATACAGTGGATCTCATCCTCACCTATGGTCAATCTCGGAAGAGGTCCCCCACCTTCCACACTCTCTCATAGGACTAGTAATTTCTAATCTAATATCTTCCTTATGCTCACTCTATACAGCTGGGTCGATGTCATAGATAATGATTATAGATATGCCATCTAATGAATATTTTTCACCTCTGAATACATCTCTGTTAAAAAATACATAGCTTCAACTCACTAATATTCAGGTGAACTACATGTAACTTAGTCATCTTGCTCTGTGCATCGACTATTTCCATTCCCTTCCAAGCTTGTAGGTAAGCTAATTTTCAAAATAGTTTAGGTATTCCACAATCCATCAATAACTATAATATATATCATGATGTGTAAATATATACATGATTCCTTTTTGGACTGTATGCTTAAAAAAAATTCCTCATAAAGAATGTCACCAATAGGGTAAATCATACACAATCGTAACAAACAAAAGATCACGAAATAAGTAATTCCTCTTTTATGGACTCAGATAAAGAGACCATAAACCAAGATCTGTCCACCTACATCATCAATTACTTGAATTCAATAACTGATGTATCACAATATATAGTGTATATTCTTACCTGGTCTGGTTGTATCCAGACATGGGTAGATGTAAACCTTCCATTCAGCTCTTAGAAGGTAGTCTCACTGGAATCTGACTGTATAACATCACACCCATAATAATCAATCCTATGAATGGAAATTATAATTGTGAGATGTCTTGTATGAAATGTATGTAGTTACCTGCTATCTCAATGAAACACTATATATCAAAAATGTTCTTTTTATGCTCCATGGAAACAACACCTCCCACATTCTCTTGGTCTATTGATTCTCCTATCTCTAAGATTATGTGCCCTGGAAAGTGAATATGATCAATCGAGACGTTTCACATTGTGAGGTAAATGCATATATGATTCTCTCTTAGTGTATTCAAAATTGTCTCAATATTTATGGAATGGTTGTGTCAATTTTGATAAATACCATGATATTTTCTATGAAATGTATAACAATATAGTCCATTTAATGATGGAGAACTCATTTCCATAACACAATGAAAACTATTGTCATGTTCGTTAGACGCAATAGAATATGAAAATATGCATATTGGTCAGACCTTTTATAAGAAGCTATACGAGGTATGTCTAGTGGTCGAACATTCACCTAGTGATATCTAGATATCAAATCAATTATTGTGGAAAATAATCTCCTTGATGATACTCAAACATATCAACTATCCATGAATAGATGTATCAGCTCTTAACTATTAGTAGGTTCAACTTAAGATAATCCATGGATATCATATGGGTATTATTCCATTTTTTCTAAAAATGATCTACGAAACACATGGAGATGTATTGGGTTACATAAAACACATTTCCTCCAAATAATCCAGTTTCATGTTGACCTCCTTCAACTCTGTCGTAACCATCTATACTGAGGAGTTGATAATGGTATATCTCCTGAAACTAGATCGATGAAGAAAAAAACTCTATATCAGGAGCTAAAAAAGAAATGTCATATGGTAACACATCCGTGAAACAATCCAAAACTTGAGGAATGTCTACTTGACTCTCTCTCAAATCATCTAGATACAGAATAAAAATATGGGATTCCATCATGCCTAGCCCATTATGGTCCAATCAAGCTCAGCTCACCTGGACATATCAATCACCCTTGGGAGTATACATTTATACAACTGTGGATTTCAATGTAAACGCATGTAGTGGTAGTAAACATAAGATAAATAATATAATATTCAGTCCATTTTGATTAAAGCATCAAACTCTGTCATCTCAAGAACATAAGGATCCCAGATGAAGTGATGCCCACACTCCTCAAGGGGGACTTCGTGCTCTAGTATACAACCTCTATTATAAACCCCATTAGAGTGTCTATCATAATAACAGTTCCAGAATAAGAATCAATGAGCCCATGAATCTTCACCACATGTGTGTATATAAAACTATATGATGAACCAATATCGAAAAAATATTCAATAATAGTGTCAGTAAGATCGAAAGTCTAACTATATATGGTCCAACACCCTGATCATTAGAGGTATTCTGTATAGAATATATATTTCATTTACCACTACCTAGTGATACTACCTTACTACCCAAGAGTAGGCCTGGTATGATGTCTCATTTTAACTTGATTTTGGATACCCCTTCCACAACCACCACTTGCTCGACATGAATAACCATAAAATCATCATATTCCTACATGGTGAAAAGATGAAAAAAATTTCTCATGTACCTAGAGATAGAGATTTCCCCCTACAACACTAAGATAGATGGAAGGTCCTGCAATATTTCTACACATTCCCTATCCTATGGTAAGAATAGTATTTTATTGGTTCACAGTTGCGCTACTTTTTTATGTTGACACCTCTTCTAGACATGTGGTCAAACACTTCACTACCAGTACTCACAACCTAACAAGAGATCATCTCACATGAAGCCTCAAAATGGTGCTTCATGCCTGAATATGCTGAACCACTGGATTGAGGAACATAACAACCCTCTTCTATTACCCCAGAATCCTATAGGTTTATCTATGTAGTCAACTCCAAAATCACAATATTTGTGATAAAATTCAATTTCAACTTGTTTACCTTTGATTTGATTGCATGTTTGAGACCTTCCTCAATGTGTCTCACTCGGAAAAACTCATTAGCAAGGAAATACTATGCAAAATGTGGGAGTTTTGTAAAGAATTATGAGTACTCTATATTTTTCATCATGCCCCGATTCAGAAGAATGAACTCACTAGACCATTCTACCCAAAGAGTGTTTGGATAATATAAGGCAATGAAGTTGGTCCATATATCATTATAGCCCATATCTCATATTCTGTCATCCTGGTTCATTACATCCCACCATCAAATTTATAATTCATGATGAATATATACATAAGATATACCCTCCTCTTAGAAGGAATCTGATGATGCTCAAATATCGATCACGTCCTCTATTGTGACAAATCAATAGCGTGTTGATTTCCATCTCCTAAAAATGTTGGATGATGCTTCTTCTAGAACACACACATTATATCATCAATATATAAGGCATGATGTTGTGCTCCCTGATATGTCTATATAACGATATTGAAACCCTCATGGATCATTGAATCATTACCTCTGTCTAGAAAAACTATTGTTGCCGCAACTTGAAAAAAAGGTGAATCTGCTATGTCCCATAGTCCACTACCCATAAAGAATGGTAGTTTCCACCCTCCTAGTATAACTCTTGATGTGGTCACTACGGCATAACCTTAAAAACCCAAAAAACCTTCTCTAAAATTAATAATTATCAATTTTTAGACCAAAATAATAGGACTTGTCAAAATCATCCATCAATGTTGTAATAATCCACATCATACACCAAAATCCATGAATCTTTAAGGAACGTCCCCAAAACCTCTATAAACACTGGCTCTTTCCCAATAAAAGGTCAGGTCTAGGTCAGGTCTGTATTTTCCATTCCATTCAATTTTCATTTAAAAATAATTTCTTCCAATGATTTTTCTTTTGGTTCACAATGTTCCAATCCATAATGTCCCATGAAACCACATGAACCAAAATTTCATGGCCATAAAATTCATACCATATCTCATTGAATTCACTATAAAACAATGATTCAAAGGGTGCACTATTTTCTTGTCCATAAGATCTCATACACAGTATGATTTGAAAGATTATGTCTCTTATCCCACCACTACACAATTAATAACATAATAGTAGGAAAAACTACAACAACAACTATTACAATAGCATGCATCAACTAATTCATTCTAAATTCATTGACATTATCCGTGGCATGTCATTTCAAGAAGGGTTTTTATTTAATGCATGAGATGGATTACACTCATCCCATCATGTTTCAACATAAATATAACCACAAATATTTTAACAGAAATAAAGAAATATAAGTGTATCACCCAATGTATGAATCAAATCAGGTTTAATTTTCCAATTCCAGAAAACAACAATTTAATTTGAGGAAATTTTTATTTTCCAAACATGAGGGCCTACTACGCCTGAGCACAACTCATTACCATACAGCATTCAATTCTTATCCCTTTTTATTTTCACCAAACAATAAATAGAACCATAAAATAAATTATCTAATAATACCTTTTTACATCTTGGACCCAAATGAAAACCAACAGTACCTTCAGATCAGTCTGTTAAATGGCCTCAAGGACATCTTCCCATATTTGGGAGGCTGTCGACTAAAAGTAAAGGACTTTGTGTATTAGTTATGAGGTTATTACCTCATCTCTAGAGTATACACTATGGAATATCAATATCAATAAGTAGTGTAAAACTTACATAATAAAAATTTCAAAACAAGTAAGACATGAATTTATATCAATCCTAGAAGTGTCTCAAATAAAATGATTCATATGTTACATATATATAGAATGAATCCAAGGGATTACCAAATAAGGTTTGAGATAAAATCTCCATAGGTATTAACCAATGTTCTATACATTATATTCTATTTTATATAAGTGATTCAGTATATGTAAAGTATGTGAATAAAAGAAGTGTTCCAATGGAACATATCCAATTCAAACAACTAGTACCCAAATAGCCTCTCGAGGCTCCCTAGAAAAAAAGTGTCATTCACTAAAAAAGGATTCTACATAAAATATAATTAAAAAAATGACATCCCCATTATCCCATATGTATCCTAACCCCATATCCTTTCCATTAATGAAACCATATAAAATTTCCCACAGAATTTCCATACAACCAAGCATGTCATGAATTCTATAGTTGTGTCGTATAATTAAAATAGTTTCAAACACATAGCCAAATTGTAATAATAAAAGTGTCAAACCATGAAGGGAAAGATCATTGGTGTTGAAGATTGATGCCTTATCAATGTTTTCCAGGAGAATCTCAGTGAAAACATGTTATAGGTAGTGGTTGGAGTCCTATATACATATATACCAACGCATCCTATGTGAGTCTGAGAATGATGGATCAAAGGGGTTGCAATGACCAAGGAATCCCACATAATCATAAACCAAGAAGATAACCAACTGAAGGAGTGAAATACTATGTTCCAAATCAATGGAGAACCGTATATGAAATCTAAACAATCATTCATCGAATTAATATAGTCTAATGAAACAATTACAATTGAATCCACCAACTCATATATCTGATTACATTCAAATCTTTTCAATGTGTATGCCCACTCATATATTCAACTATATTAAATTTCATACCATAAGATACCCAATCATGTATTCATTTACCATTTAATCACGCCACATGGGAATACCTACCCTTTTATCTCCATTATCCATTAAACACATCAAATGGGTATACCTACCGATTTTTCACAATTCTAAAGCAAGTCATTCAATGTGTATACCACTCACATATTCAGTTACATATTTAAAAATACCGATTTTATAAATTCATGATCAAAATTACAAAAAAATGGTAAATGAGGAAAATTTATCTCCTAGTAAACCCGTCAAACTCATTCCATTTATAATTGGCTTCATAGAACATGGAATGCTCAACAAACACCCAATAGGTGGTGGGACATGGCATAACCAAGGTAAATTTATGATGTTCACCACATGGATGACCATGGTGTGGGGATATAACCACCGTCATGTAATAAGAAACCAATGAAATCCCAAATATGTCCTATTACAATTAATTTAGTTAGTCAGTTCTATTATGAGGGTTCGCTGGAATGTCATGCATGCAGTATAAGGGATCATATCTCTATAATGAACCCAAAATCTAAATAGAAGTATAGACCACCTAACATAGCTCATTGGGGAGTGCTCGTCCAGTATAAATTTCCGATTGAACTTGTTTTAGGAGAAATTAAATTAAAGGGTTAAAAAATGATAATTATGGCAATATGTGCCTAAAATACAACAAAACTAATTTCCAGATGAATAGATGGCGATTAAAAAAGGAAACAAGAAATTCCCAATAGATATCTAATGAGACTAATGATGATAGAAATAGAGTCCAGATCATTATCTGGAACCCAATCATATCTTTAGTCATTGGATAATCTTTTGTGTTGAAGTGGGGATGGGTTTGGTTCTCTCAAAATTTATTGCCCTTCTATCTATTTAAAATGAAATTAGTCGAGAATTTACATGATGTCTACATTCTGTACACATCAACTAACTATTGGGTTCCATCTTAATAAAAATCCCCTTATATAGTGTGAATGATTTTGTCCATATCATTACACGATGTATAATTGAAGAAAACCTCATGTCTTATAATTACACATCATGTAATTAGCCTATAGTAAAAGTACATACCTCCAACCACTTCCATCCAATGAAAAACCTAAAAACCCCACAACCAGACTTAGGGTCTGTGCCAAAAAAAACTAAGAGTCCAACCGAAAAAATGGTACCATACATCAATATTTCTACAGATCCTACAAAATAATGAAAAGTTAAAACAAGACATTAGTATTTTAATTATATACCATCTACCAAAAATTGTTGAGGAGTGATTGCCCAAAAGAGAACCCCAATTTGAAAAAAATAACGATGTAGAATGAGAGAGAATATTTCACGCAAAATCACTATCCAAATATTAAGATCCCAATATTATATTTCTAGGAAGATAATAATATATGTACATACAGTCAAAAAGATTTATAATCAATACTTTAATTGATGGATTAAGAGCTGGATGAGAAATGAAAGCACACAGGAGGAGATCCTCTTACTATGAGGGGTATAAATATTCAATCCAGGAATTAAATTGTGAAAAAGGAAGTCATATTGTCTTGTATCTATCAGGGATCCTCAAAAATCATGGAAATTCATTAGGGGTTGAGTAGGTACGAAAATGGGTAAAAATTGTGTCTATATTACTTTTTGGGTTAATTAAACACATGTGAATGGTTTCTAGGAAGAGGCACACAGTTTTCCAATATATTCCCCATAATAGTGCACCTCATTAAAGGTGGTGTATGGTTTCCCCTACCAGGGCACATAGTTTCTCAAAATATGAACTATCCCTGAGAATCCCCTCAATTTTGGTTCTTTTGGTTTTATCAGTTAGAGAACACAATTTGGGAAAATAGTGGTCCAACCTTGCACTTCCCTCGTTCATCCAGTTTTCTCAAATTATCAGCCAAACAAACACCAAGATAAAATCAAAAGGGAAATAAGTAAAAAAAATTAAAGCAATAAGATTATATATAAATGATCCTGATATATCTCTGAAAATGTTATGGGTTTTTCAATCACCCCAACACATGACATATCATCCTTGAGCTATTATCTCATGCCTCTATAATATTCTGATTGAAAATGATCAGGATACATATTCCAAAAATCTACTTATCTCTCCCATGTTTCTTCTTACACACACCCATATTTCCACATTATTCAAATTATCATCATAGTATTTCCACAATATACATTTCTAGAATAATAAAAATTACATATCATATTATCCAAAAATGACGCATCTTTCTCATTCTCAAGTTGATACACATCAATCACAAGATATGGGTTATGGTGATAATGCATCAGTTGTGACACATGATAAACATAATTCACATCATTGTATCTCTATGTAAGATCCAATCAACACACCAATGACCCAATTATATCAACAAAATCAAACCATCAAACATAATTAAGCTCATTTTTTCATAACTCTATATCATATGGTGACACAATCATGGAAATAGCCAAAGGAATTCATATTCATCCGTCGTTAACTCAACAGTTCCTCCACATATATCATCATAATACTTATTTATATTATGATCTGCATCCATATGCTTTTAAATCAACTAATCCTTCATTGATGTATCCTACATGAGACTCAGTAACAATAACTCAAACTCACCACCCTCAATTTTTCATAGAGGTGATCTACATGGCCTACCATGAAGACCCTACCATTACTACATATAAATTATTTCTTTATAACTATTATTATTAGAAAATTCCAAAAGGGGAAGTCGTTTCTCCCAATACCTACTGAAGTAAATAACACATGATCGCATCATATCATCAAGCTCTTGTATAGTGTGATCCTACTTCCCATTTGTATGTGGGTGGAAATATGTAGTCAATAAAAATGGATACAAAGAAACAACATCAATACCTTCCCATACTGTGAATTACAATGTGATTCAGGGTCTAATAAAATAGTACATGGTTCCCTTTAAGGTGAAATATCTCCCAAATCTACAGTTCTCTCAACTGGTCCATTGATAATGACTCTTGTACTAGAATGAAATTTGATGGCATCGTTAAAATTTCCACAGTAACCCTAATAATAAATTTATAGCATGGGATATATTAGACACAAAACAAAAAGGCCATAGTCATGTATTCCCACTTCCATTTCGGAATGGGAAATGATTGAAGTAAATGACAATTCCTTGGTTCTCAGAACTCACCTACTGATAGATGCAACATCATTCCACGTCCCCTTCTATCTCCTTATTCAATTCCAATAAAAAAACTATAACCATAGGTCATGATACATTTTATTAAAAACTGGATTCACCTATATCATTGAGGTATTATATTCATGCATCAACTCCTCCCACATTCTTATAAGCACAAATACTTGATTCTAGACATGGATGATCTATTTCTCATCTACACTATAATCCAAATTTGTTTCCCCACCTTCAAGGATTTCCTTCAAGGTCCTGAATTCTGGATCCACATACGATTTGTCTTTGATGTGTCCCATAAGTGTAGACTCTATTGAATCAAGTATGAGATTCGTCTACTCCTAACTCAACAAAATCACCACATGCATTTCATCTAGTATGGTTATCATCATCTACTCAACAATATACTACAAAACATCTTGTGTGTTATATTTCCTACTTAAACCATAATCATCACTATTTCCCTTTGTGAGGATATACACTATAACAAAATCAGATGACTTCATATACATGACCCATATCCGCTGTTAAAGATTCAAATCTCATTGGTATAATATATAATTTAAGATCATGAAATCTTTATACATAGTAAAATTCTCTACCAAAAGATAAGGTTTCCAACATATTAAATCATAAACCAATGCACCCAAATTGATGTTGTTCATGAGGTATTTATGCCCACATTGCCTTAACATTAGATACCCTTTCAAAACAACTCAATCATCATGCATAAAAAACTCTCAAATTCCAATATCAGAAGTTTCACAAAACACCATGTAATCCTCAGCCCATTCAGGTAGGATCACAATTTATGTAGATATCAACTACTTATTAAACTCTATAAAAAAATAATCAAAAAAATATTTACATTAAATATATATCCATGTAATCCCCTGATATATTAAAAGGACTTACTTTGGGCTTAAATGGACTACTAAATACTATGTAAACTTTATAACCTAATAGTTAAATATAATTTTGACCCATTTGGTGGGAATTTCAAAAAAACATACATAAACAATTGTGATCAATAAGTTATTTAGAGTCTAATATGATCTAGTTAATTTTTAGTGAATAGTAACATACCCTTATGAACCGAAATGTAACCCTTATGGATAGAAAATAGACCAAATTAATATTAAGACCATCCATGAGTACGTAAATATAATTTTGGCATCTTATAAGAGACAATATGATCCAAATATAACAGTTGGTATTTTTATTAGTCATAAATATTTAATTACAATTTAATAATTTTTTTAATAATTTAAATTTTATTTTATTTGCATTAAATTTTTCCATAAATTATTATTATAAATTTATATGGATATAAGAAAATTTTATGGGACCTTGATTAATTTTTAAGGTGTTACAAAATCTGTTATATTTTTAAAAGTGTTATTTTGAAAATAATTTATTGTTTTAATTAAACATTAAATTACACATATTTAGATAATTATTTTGACATAATGGAGATCATTTTTTAATTATACATGTCAAAAAATGGTAGGGGTTATTTATTTTTATTTTTCTCAAATACATGAATTTTTGATGAATAGTGAAATACAGTAATTTGTAGCATATATACATTATATTTTAAATAAACTATTCCTAGAATCCTGGATGATGTAATCACCCTTGGTTTGAACTCACAATCTCTCATTACTTTTTTGGTTCACATGATTGAAGGCTGTTTATAATCTTCAGCAAAAATATTAAACTAATGATTAAAATAATGGAACAACACTCCTCTCCATTACTATAATTACCACCATCACCCCCATCTTCTCCTCAAACCTATAATGAATTAATAATTTCATAAATTATTCCAAATCATTTTACAAAGTATAATCTCAATGTCATATACCTTCTTCCCTCACCAAATATCCAATACCAAAGGCCCTAAGAAGGATCTCAAGGAGAAAAGATCACGATGTAAAAAATCCGCTTTCATTTTTGTATGTTTTTTTTCAATTCATTTATTTTCATATACACTCTTCAACTCCCCTTATCCAGTAGTTTTGAATGCTCTAGTATAAAATATATTCTGTATTTTAATCCTTACTATGGAACAATTCATCATCTACATCTTATAATTTCTATCATATTCTAAAAATAAAAACATCATCCTGGATGTGTCAATGTACTAATGTTGTGGACGATCGGTCTTCAATTTCCTTTAATTCATTCAAATTATGTTGGAAACCATTTTATAGGTTCAATTTTTTTATTGTGTATAATATGACCTCTATTATGTTATTTAGTTAACTTTATATGAATAATAATTAATTTATATTATGAATCGTGTTCGTGATTATCGAAGAACCCCCAAAATGATCTAAATATCATTAATTTTTAATCCGATTATTGATCATTATAAATGATAAAAATATTATTAATTGTATCATTTAATACTCTTGGAAAATATAAATAACATCTCATGTCAATTCTAGGGTTTTTATTAAATTCAGTTAGAATATCATTTATAAACTTACTATGGAAACCAAATAAAGAACACACCTGAAACAATTTAAATTACAAAATATTATTAATAATTGTACGTAATGATGTTATAAATTGATCATATAAAGTTTTATTAAATTTAATATGATTATGTAACCAGTTAATAAGAATCTTTTATCCATTATAAATTAATTTCAAAAACATTTGAAACAAGATGAACTCTATTTAGTGTAAATCTTAACTCAATTTCCATTATTTTGGTTAACCATCTACATTATTCATTATTTCGTAATAAGATTATTTGTGAAATGTTTTTTCTCAAATTCTGTTTTATTATGTGTATTTATATTCTATATACATATACATTCAACCCTAATTAATTCTCACTCCAATTATATTTATAATGGATATTACTTTTAAAATCCTTTTAAAAGTAACATTAATGATATTCAAAAGATTGTTTTTTATATGGAATGAGTGGTTTCTACTTATTTAATGAAGATTGATAACTATAATTTTTCTATTATATGTTTACATAGTAATTTTTTATAAATACTATTTCATTATTTTGTGAAATTTGTTTATCTTTTAAAAGTGAAATTTTGTACAAAAAATGGTATTTTGAACATTTGAATGTATTTTTCTAAAAGATATAAATTAATTTTCAAGTGTTTTATTTGTGATATGTTCAATTTACATAGTTAATTTGGCTTGAACCCATTATATCTAAGGATATGATTGGATGATCCCCATTATAACCCAATATATGTTGGGTTGTGCCTATTATAGATCATGATATGGCTGGTGTGCCCCATTATAGCTCTCCAATGCATGGGGTAATCTGTAGATGAAAGGAGACAGAATATTTATTCCATTTGTATTGGGGATTGTAAGAGAGATATATTAAATATGTCGCATGGAAACTACATTATTTTTTATTAATGCTAATGAGTTTTTTGAAATGTGTTTTATTGGTTTTTATGTTATCAATTGACTAACAATTTCATTATTTATATCCATTAATTAGTTATTTTTCACATCCTGTTTTTTTGAAATGTTTTCCTTAGGAATTCATAGAATTTTAATGGAAAATTATGGTGCTGGTGCAGATGGATCAAATTAGATATTTTGTAACTATTTCCTCAAACTATCATTCAATGTTTTTATGTTGTAGACTAATTCTCCAGAACCTAGACCAAATATGCTCTTTATATGTATAATGTACTATGTATTCTTATGTTATCTATTATAAAAATATGCATTTAATATTTTAGTACTGAATCTATACGTACAGGTATAGGGCTTTACAATTGTTATTATAATAAAATTCTAAACTAATTCAGAGATTAAATATTGTTTTCTTAGAAATATTTAAGTAATAATGTTTACTTTTAAACGTCTATTTAATTAAGTAAACATAAGGAAATATTTTTTCATAATTATCAACAAGTACAATGAAATAATTTTGAGGGTGAAATTCATTTAAGGGGGTTGGAGGGATAATGTAACATCCCAGGTTTTTATAAGGAGACATTAATGTCCATAAATAAACTAATATATAGAATGTTCCTTTATAGCATAATCGTTGAAAATAATTTAGACACATCTGTGTTTTGGATTTTTAAAAATAGAGATACATAGTTGCGATCAGTACATTCTGATAGGATCATTGTAATTTTTGGTGAATAGTATTATAACTATATAAATAGTACCATACCCTTAGGAATACTAATATTAAACATATAAATAGTAAATTGGCCAAATGAATATTAACCTCATTAGTGACTATATAAATAAAATTTAGTATTCTTATAAGTGAAAATATGATCATAGTATACATTTTAGTATTTTTATAAGTCATAAATATCATATTGAAACTTTAGGATTTATTTAATAATTGAAATGAAAATTTATTTTCATAAAATGTAAACATATATTATTTTTTTTATTTTTTATAGATATAATATTACTTATTGATACCTTTATTAATATTCAAGGTTTAATAAAATTAGTTATAGTTTTAAAATTATTATTTTTAAAATAATATATAATTTTAATTAAAAAATAATATTCTCATACATAATAAAATTATTTTGTCAAAATGGAGTTCATTTTTGAAATCTACAAATCATAAAATTGTTGAGGTGAATTTTTGGGATTTTTCAAAAATACATGAATATTTATAAATAGATAAATACTGTAATTTACCATATATATATAATACATTTCAAATACAATATTCATAGAATCATTGATGATTTAATCACCCTTTTTCAGACTCACATGATCTTGTTACTGTTTTGGGTCACATGATTCAAGACTATTCATATTTGTGAGTAAAAATATTAATCTATTTATTAAAATAATATAAAACACCTCCTCTCATCAACTATAAATACCACCCTCACCCTCCTCTTCCACATACACCTCTAATGCATTAAAAATTGAATAAATTGAATAAAATATTATTCTAAAGGATATTCCCCTCATTCAAGGCCCGGTGGTCTCAATAAAAGGACAATACCAAAGTCTTTAAGGAGTATCTCAAGGAGACGATATCAAGGGGTAAAATTCCACCTACATTTTCTTGTGTTTTGTCAATTATTTTTTTATACAATATTCACATCCTATTATAAAAGATTCATGAAATCTCGTGTATTTTATATACTATGGAATTTATCAATTGAATGGAATAATACATCCTCAGACTTATTGGCACTAGAAAACATATCCATGTAATTAACCTAATGCTTCCGAGCATGATCTCAAAGCTTAGATTGTTTCGAAATCATCGGTTTGACTAGTCGTGGAGCCCGAACAAAGTTATGGTTCATACGTAATGGAGATTCGATGTTAAATTACTGAAAATCAGCATCTAGAGTGATGTAGGGAAAATTTATGAGTGTGCACACAAAATGGTATCTTGCGCACAAAAATGAAATCTTGTGCACAAAATATCTTTTCATGAAAAAGATGAATAGAATTTTATGCACAATGAAAATTTAAGTATGACCTATAAATAAAAGTTAACACCCTTCTTCAGGTGGAATCTTAGAGGTCGACTTCTACTCTAATACATATAAGTCCGCATTTTCCCTGCCTGCGCATAAAACCCCCATTCTGCATGTAGAACATCAATGTTGCGCTCAAAAGTAATAACGTGCATTGTTTTGAATGCAAAACTTTATTTTTTTCATGAAATAGTTCCACTGTGCCCAATTTTGCTTGCACCAATGCTGCACCTATCCAACTGCACACATGCATTTCCTATTGCTTGAAAAGATCCCTTATTATGTGCCAACATCCCCTATTGCACAAAATTGCTTAACGATTTCATTCACAACCCCCTATTGTGCGCATTTCTCCAATATTGCATGCACTGCTGCCCTATTGTGTGTAGGCCTTCCCTATTTCATGCAATCCTTCCTTCAAGCATGAAACCCGACCTGCGTTTAGCCTATCTTACACGCAATAGTTCCAAAGCCTTAACCCACCAGTCAATACCGCAGGGCCTATGTCCTGCACCCCCACTCGCGATCATTGACTGGATAGGATCCCAACCCTCTGCTTTGGTCCCTTCTCTTCCATAAACCATCCCCCTGAAAAATGGAGAGTTGCACCGTGAACTTTTTGGGCCAAGACATCGTCATTTTACATTGCGCCCTTATGCACGATAAGCTTCCACCTATTTAATTCCCTAATTTGAGATACTGCTATCCACTCCATGAAACACCATGAGTCCAAATATTCCTATTATTTCTATTCCCATATCGTGAGTTGATATTCTCATCATCAATTCTCAGAGTACCTTGACTCGAACCATTCCTTATGAAACTCATCCATACCCTATCACATGACTCATATGTTAGGATCCAGTAGAGAGGGCCACACTTGAGTAAGTCACAACACTAACCATTTCGATGAGCCTTATGCCTCACAATATTCTCTACCTGACTATAAACTGTAGTACACCCTATACAAAAAATATAGGATTCCTCTTTCTCTAACAAGAGATGCCTTATGCTCCAAGCATAAGATGCTCTCAGTCCTCTCTACATGAATATAAATTGTAGTACTCACTTTGTGACAAATATAGGATTCCTCTTTCTCCAAATAAGAGATTACTTATGCTCCAGGAATAAGGAGCTAACATTCTTCTCAATAATAATGTAAACTATAATACACCATATTTATCAAACATAGGATGGAACTTGTTCCAAATAAGTGAAATATTATGTTACAGTCATATAATATCTAATACCACCATTACAGTGGCAAAACATCATCTATGTTGGAGTCCACTCAATCAATCCATAACTCCACCTCATGATTTGATGGTCCTTCATTCATATCTTCATATTATTTCAGGTCTGAAGGGACCCCCTAATGGCCTGGTCCCATGCCTCCTTGGCTCACCTACCATTCTGGGCCAACGCTCCTAATGACTTTGGACGAACCTTTGTGTCAGGTCCTATGTTTTGAACACGGTCAACCGTTGACCCTCATTTGTTTGTTCCCATTTCACGCTAACATGATATGGTTGATGTTTTTAGAACATGTTCAACATTTATACTCCAATAGCATGCCACCCTCACTATGTTCTGAATGTTGGGAATTAGATACACACTTTTCATCTCCTATTGTTCGGACCGATTCCAATTCCCCTAGCATGGTCCTGCTTGTGCGCTTGTGTATAGGTGTAGGCTCCAATTATATCCCTCAACCCACAAGTGATTTGTGATTCACTCATTTACATACATGAGGAGGACATTACAGGAATCTTCGTTGCATAATCCCCATTCACTATTGCCACTCCATAGCGGCAGACAGATAAATTCCTTGCGTAAGCCCCATTCAGAATTGTCGATCCATAGTGGAACCTAGTAAGCTTCCTAGAATTAGCCCCATTCACCATTTCCACTCCATTACAGCAAAGAGGTATATTTCTTGCATAAGACCCATTCACCATAGCTGCTCCATAGCAGCACCTGTGCATCTTCCTTACGAATGCCCCATTCACCATTGTCGCTCTATACCGACACACAAGATGCTTCTTTGCTTAAGCCATATTCACCATTTTGGCTCCATAGAGGCAACCGAGAAGCATTCTTGCATAAGCCCCATCCACCATTGCAACTCTATAGTGGCACCCTGGCATGCTATCATCTATTACTTCTTCATATATCCAAACTAAATAGGACCCCCTCATTGGATAACTCCATGACACCCCAACACCACAGCATGGATGATGCCTTCACATCCTCAAGGATGTATGAGTATTAGTTATGTATGTCCTATGGCGGTGTAGTGTAAACACGCCTAATCCGAGTAACAAGACGTTAAATTGCCAAGCACCATCGTCCTTAGCACATAACATTAAACTATGGCCTTACCCCATGCATCGGACATGGGGTGCCCCATCTTGGACATTCTCTACTCCCAATGGTCTCCTTGAGAGTGAAATATTCCACACTTGGAATGAGCTCCTCCTTGCGGGAGCGGTGTCTATCTGTAGTGAAAGGGAAACCATCTTCGTGTAATCCCCAAGCCTTTCCTGTGGAAAGTAGTTCCCAAAAAACTCCTTTCTTCTTTCATGCCATAGACCCGAGGTGAGATGGGAATAGAGACCTTAGTTATCCCATCCCTCTCCCATTGGTCTTTGTCACCACCCGAGCCTCCATCCTATAGTAAGTCCAATTCTACATCTCCTTGGGTTTCTAACCACATGAAGTCCCCTATTTCCGCATTGGGTACTAATCATGTGTAAGACCTATTCCACTTCCCACATATGCAACTTCTGCGACGTGATCATCACATCTTTTCTAACTCTTGTTTCTCACACCGAACTTGACTCGTGTGGGCTTAGAGTCAGCATTTATCATGAAATCATATATGGGCAACCTAGAGTCTAAGTCCCACACTAATCTGAAACTATGTGGACATCGATCCATTCCATGGAATGGTACACAGGAAGCCTTCTTGAGGATCAAGCCCAACACCTAGATGTTATGACCCCCTTCATGTTAGTTCACCACACTAGTCCTAAAATATGTGGATTTGATCCTTTCCAAGGCAAGGTACATAGGAATCATTTCTGAGGTTAAAGCCTGACACCATGTTTTTCTAACCCCCTTCAAATGGGTTCACCACCTCAACCTGAACAACTTGGAATTTGATCCATGCCATGGAATGGTAAGTAGTAATCCACCCTGAGGTTCAAGCTCAATACTCTATTATTCTGACCGCCTTCCCATCGGTTCACCACCTCATCATGTATTACAAGGACTCTGATCCTTTCCAAGGCAAGGTACGTAGGAAGCCTCCCTGGGGATGAAGCCTAACACTCAGTTGTTCTGATCCCCTTCACATCGGTTCACCACCTCATCTAGAACAACGTGGAATTTGGCCATTTCCAAGGCTTGTTATGTAGGAATCCTCTATGAGGATCATGCCTAAAACCTGGTTGTTCCAACCCCCTTCACGTCGGTTCACCACCCCATCCGGAACTACATGGACTTTGATCCTTCCCAGGGAAAGATACGTAAAAATCCTCCCTGAGGTTCAATCCCGACACCCAATTGT
The DNA here is from genome assembly GCA_963277665.1 of Viscum album. Classification (NCBI taxonomy): domain Eukaryota; kingdom Viridiplantae; phylum Streptophyta; class Magnoliopsida; order Santalales; family Viscaceae; genus Viscum; species Viscum album. The sequence continues at coordinate 1,176,565,879 of OY728166.1, read as the reverse complement.
TCCAACCCCCTTCATGTCGGGTCACCACCTCATCCTAAACTATGTGGATTTTGATACTTTCCATGTCAAGGTACATAGGAAGCCTAGCAGAAGTTCATGCTTGTCACCCAGTTGTTCTAAACCCCATCTTGTCGGTTCTCCAACTCATGCCAAACTATGTAGACATTGATCTTTTCAAATCTAGGGTATAGAGGACACCTCCCTGAGGTTCAAGCCCGACACCCAATTGCTCTGACCTCCTTCACATCAGTTCACCTTTGTCCTGCATGATTTTAAACTGCATGTCCCCTTTTTATCCCACATGATGTTAAACTGTACCCCTTCAAACATTGTGGGCTTTGATCCCTATCTCAAAGATATCATACGTAGGAAGCCTCCATGATGTTCAACCCCATCAAGTGGTATGCCGTTGAGACCCTATCCAACGGTAAGCCATTGTGAACCCCATCCAGCAGTAAGCCGTTGAGAACCCCAACCAGTGGTTGGTCATTGTCAACCCAAACCAGCAGTAAGACTATGTAGTCATCTTTGTTGTTACCCATATATTTGGTCTACCCTTGAGTGTTATATTAAACTCAAGCTACTAATTACATGTAATCCCTCAACATTCCATCGGGTCACTATCCTCTGTGCACACCCTGATTCCCTGCCATGTCCTGAACTACTTGGACTTTCATCCTTTCCAAGGCAAGGTACATATAAATCCTACCTTATGTTCATTATCATCACCCATGTCTTATCCTAGTCATTCCCTCAAGCCTATGTGTCTCAGGAAGATCATTCCACAACCAGGAGGTTCCTCTTCATCCAGGTCCCCTTCATACGGGTCGCCTCCTTCGGTGTCACATCACCTCACTGAACTACAAAGAAATTGATTCCCTGTCACGGGGATATGCAGGAAGTCTCTTTAAGACTCAAAAATAGAATCACTATATCCCTAGCATCAATTCCACATGAATCTTCATGAACTCCCAACCATCCATCATCCATCCTTATTCTCACCCAGGCCACCGCATCCCAGTGGGATCATTCCATCCCCTTTCCTCACGGCTCCTAGTAGAAATCGGGTAACTAACCTTGCATTGTACCTAATATATATTTTTTATCTAGGGGTTCCACCCATATGATCCACTCTTATAATTGTTCTGATCAGTCCGATCCATCTCTTTTAGATGTTAAACTCACATCATACCCTGTGTAAAACATGGGAAGCTGAGGAAAACCTTAGGGACATGCCCCTGACATATAATTCCCCACATTGAACATGGGATGACTCGAGATTCCACTCCCTCGAGATGTACTATAAAAAGGGAAAGAAACCCAGAGGCTCTAGTGTTCCAGTGTCCAGACATTCCAGTGATGTCCAACATTACTTCTCCCCCGACCGAAGGTTTCTGCCCTGAGCAGTCCCCTTGGAATGTCCTACTAGAAGAAGCGTAATTAACCGATGTCCATAAAGACATGGAATTGAGAAGAGTTTCATGTAAAATGTATTAATTATATAAGTCAGCCCAGGACTAGTCAATGAGTTTCGAGGATAAATCCATGCAATGAGGAACTGGCATCCCATTGTCTTGTTTCGGTCAAAGAGAAAACATCACTGAATAAGTGACGGATGCCGACAGCCTTTGGAAAGTATGAATGAGGGGAAACAATTGTGCGTACTCAATAGACAGATCCACGTACCCTTGATAAATCATAGAAAATAATACTCCTCTTATCCCACATATTCTGAAAATAAAACCACCATTTTTGGTGTGTCAATTTACCAACGTCGTGGAAAATGTGTCTTGAATTCTATTAATTCATTCAAAGATGGATATAGAACCATTTTAATGGTTGAATTTTTTTTAAATTTTATGATATGACCTCTCTTATGTTTTATAATTAACTTATATGCATACTATTATTGTTATATGATAAAATTAGTTTGTGATTATTGAAAAACGACTGAAATGATATAAACATTCTTAATGTTTTACCTAATGATTCATTATAATATTTGATAAAAATGATTAATGTTATAATTTAATATTCTAGAAAGAGATTAATAATGGATCATTTAACTTCTAGAGTTCCTCTTCTATTCAATAAGAAAATCCATTATGAAGAGATCAAGGAAACCATGTAATGAACACACCTGAAATATGTAAATAAAAAATTCATATTTTTAAATGTGTTGAATGATGTCATAATATGATCATACAAGGTGTTATAAAAATTATTATTATTATTTAATTTCTTAATTTCAAATTTAACAATTATAAAGGAGGTTTAAGAACATTCGACAAACGATTAACATGATATAATGGAATTCTTAACCTAATTTCCATTCTATGGGTTATCCTTCTATATTATTCATTATGATGTAATAATATTATTTTTGTGATCAATTTTTGTGCATATTGTGTTTTATTATGTATATTTATAGTGTATACACATATCCATTCAATTTCAATTAATTTTCAAAGGAATTATTTTTATAATGGATATTCCTTTTATAATCCTTTTACATGTATCTTTAATAAAATTCCAAAAGATCACATTTTTATCTAGAATGTGTGATTTCTCCTGATTTAATTATTATTTATTAATATGATGTTTATACTATATTTTTAAATTTTAATTTTTCTATATTATTTTATTATTGTGTGCATTTTTTTATTTTAAAAGTGATATGGTTTACAAAAATGGGTATTTTGAAAACATAAATGTGTTTTTATAAAGGGGATAAATGAGTTATCAAGTGTTTTATTCATTATATGATCATTGTACAAGGTTTTGTTTATTTTATCCCATTATGGATCTAGATATGAATATTTGAACCCCATTATATGCAATATATGTTGGGCTGAGGCCATTATAGCTTTAGATATGATGGGTGAGCCCCATTATGGCTCTCTATTGAATTAGGTACTCAAGAGATGGATGTTTACTGAATGTTTATTTCTGTGTGTATGTGTGATTGTAAGAGTGATATATTAAATTTTTTCAAATAAACTACATGATTTTTATATTAATTCAAACGTGTTTTTATGAAATGGTGCTTATCAGTATTTATGTTATCACATGAAAAAGGATTTGTTTCTATATTTCCTTTTTTAGGAATTTTTTCACATCCCATGGTTTGAAAATGCATTTCATCGTATAAGATAGAAGTTCAAAAGAAATATAAGGTGCTAATGAAGATGAATAAAATTAGTTATTTTATAAATAGATTTAAAAAACTTTATTCAATGTATGTAAGTTTTTGACTAATTCTCAAAAACCTGGACCAAAAAATGTTCCTCGGATATATAATTTACTATGTATTTTTATGTTATCTATTTTAAAAAATACACATAATATTGTAGTACGAAATCAGGAAGTGCGGGTTTAGTGATATATATTTGGTATCATTGGAAATATCTAGAAAAAATTTAAAATTAGTCATTGTTGTTTTATTTATGAAAGATTAAGTGATAATGTTTAATTTTGAACTTCTAGTCAATTAAGTACAAATAAAAAAAATATTTTTTACTTAATTTTCAATATGTACAATAAATGAATTTCTATGGTGTAAATCATTTATGTGGGAGATAACATAACATCCCAATATTATAAATGGAAATACTATGTTCTTAAATGAACTATTATATACAATGTTACCTTAATATCCTAATCATTAATAATAATTTTGAAACTTGTGTGTTTTTATTTTTGAAAAATAGACATACATGGCTTTGATCAGTAAATTATTTTGAGACTGATACGATCAAGTTAATATTTAGTAGAGAGTAACATACCCTTATAAATAGCAACATACCTTTATGAATACTAACATGACCATTATGAATAGTAAATTGACCAAATGAATAGTAACATCCCCGATGAGTGTATGAATTTCATTGGTATCCTATAAGTAGCAATATGATTATAATATAAGTGTTGGTATTTTCATAAGTTGTAAATATTTAATAAATTTTTATTATTTATTTAATAATTTAGATAAAAATTTATTTTCATAAAATGGAAACATAAATTATTATTTTATTGTATTATGGTTGTAAGATACTTTTAGGAGACCTTGATTAATTTCCCAAGTGTTATAAAAAATATGTAGTTTTAAAATTGTTATTTTACTGTAAATTATTTTTTTAATTGAAAATAAAATTACAGATATATAGAAAAATATTTTCATAAAATAGATTTCATTTATGAATCCTACTCGTCATAAAATGGTTGGGGTGTTGTTTTGGGATTTTTCTGTATTTCATGAGTTTTTGATTAATAGTGGAATACAGTAATTTATCATATATATACATTATATGTTAAATACGCCATTCATAGAGTCATGGAAGAGTTAACACCATTTTTTCAAATTAACATTCTATCTTTACTATTTTGGGTCACATGAGTCCAAACTATTCATAGTCTTGAGAAAAAATATTAAATTAGTGATTAAAACAATAGAAAACCCCTCCTCATCTCGACTATAAATACCACCCCACCCACTCTTCATGTTCCACCTATAATCCTTTAAGAATTATCTAAATTCTTACAAATTCATTTTCAAAGGATATTCCTAACTTCTTAGTTCTGATGGTCTCACCAATAGGACAATATCAAAGTCCATAAGGAGGATCTCATAGAGATTGGATTATTTGGTAAAAGTCATATTTCATTTTTTGTGTGTATTCTTTGGAAATATTTTCTCTTATTATACTCTCTCCACCTCCCCTTATCCTAGAGGCACGAAAGCTCAAGTATAATATATATTCTATATTTTTATCTTGTTTAAGGAATATTTCATAATCATACTCCTTATCCTCTCTATCTTATTCTAAAAATAAAAACATTGTATGTGAATTGTCGATTTACCAACATTGTGGAGGATGTGTTTTAAATATCCTTAAATTCCATCAAATATGGTTGTAACAACATTTTAATTATGGGAAAATATTCTAAATTGTTTTATATGACCTCTATTATGTTCATTAATTAACATATAATCATAATATTAATGTTATATGATGAAACAAGTTCATGATTTTTGAAGAACTTCCAAAATGATGTAGACGTCATTAATGTGTTTCTAATGATGCAACATAATATGTGATAACATAATGGTTAATGGTATCATTTAATATTATGGAACCATATTAATAATATCTCATTTCACTTATAGAGTTTATGTTCTATTTGACATGAAAATATATTACTCTTAGGTCCACTAAGTCGAATACCCTAAGGGGGTGGGGTGAATCAGGGTATGGTAGATTAAAAAATTCTCCCTTTTCAATCTTGTTTTGTTGTTAGACAAAACTCAATTATCTCTTCCTCTATTGTATTATATAGACTGATATGAAATCATTCCCAAGAGACAATTATTTTTACATGGTTAATCCTCACTGGGATACGTCCCTGGAGCATACAATGACAATGTACTAATGTAACAAATTCAATAAGGATCACAGCCAATAATGAGTACAATGTTCAGGCTAGATCTTTTAGGCTCAGGCTCACTGCCTTTACAAGGTTTAGAGTCTCTTCACTGCATTTACAAGGGTCACTACCTATGCCTCTTTCTCCGACTGACTGCTGGTGTAATGGGTCAACATCTTCCTCTTCCTTCACTCACTTATCTTGGAAAGGAATCCACTCACAGTTTAAGGACATGTAGGTCAAATACCATTTATAGACACATAGGTCTCTTTATTTGAATGAATTCTTGCATCCTCACCGCTATATAGATGCTCTGTTGATGTTCTGTTTTCACCCATAGATGATGTTTTCTTCCTGAGTACTGTTTGGTAACGTAAAATAGTTTCTCAAACTAAATAGAATATTTCAAAATCTTCCAGTGAAAATCATGAACCACTTTGTCTCTCCCTCGCACTGAGTACCCATTTTGTTACAAGAACTACGTGAACCATGTACTACTACCTCTTCCAAAAACCTCCTCTATCTAAGGACTGGATCTTATGAAAACATCCTCTATCTGTGGACTTCCTCCGCCTTCTCTATCACGTACAGCATCTGCGTACTGACTCCACAAACCTCCTCTGTGAAACCCCTCTTGTCTGTGAACTATTCTATATTCATGGACTGCCTTCTCTTCCACATACCAAAGCTCCCCCTCCACGTACCCCATGCGAACTCTCACTCTTGTGTACTAAAGATTCCTCCTCTATATACCATGTCGACACTTTCCACGAACCGGACATCCCCTTCCATGTAAATGACTTCCTTTGTGGGTTATTAAAATCTACCGACACCTTCGGCTGAATTCCCTCCGCGCGAACAACTTCATCCATTAGGTTCCTACCATCATGAACAACCTTTTCTCTTCGCCGAATTCCTGAAGAAACATATTATTTCTAATTCTGTTCAATCCCTATAGTAATTGGTGGGGTTAGTGATTCTTGTTTAGGAATACAGTTCTGGTTAATCCAATGAATCGTGATATACCAAATCTTGATTCGATACAACACCCACCATGTACCGAATCATCTGCCAACCCGAATTGCATTCCATCTGCGAACCATTTTCCAATGTGATCGACATATCACCTTTGGTCATACATTGTCGACCTCCTCCGTCAATTCCATATCAACTACGTACCACTCCACCACTCAGCTGCGAACAATTTTTTGTTTCACGAACCGCATCCGCGAACCTCTGTTGCCGCTCTGAATACCGTTCCCGGAACATGGTATGTGGCCCACATATTGTGGTATGTGATTCTCACACATTTCCAATTTTCTTCAGTAGTCATCATAAAATTAACTCATATGAAAAAATCATTCCTCGGCAAACATCATGCTTCAGATTTAGAGGGCCCAAAATTGGGTAAACATGGGGAAACTCTGCCCCATTAAAAACTTGTCTTCGGAAAACAACAAAAATACTCATTTGTGGTCATCTGTCTTTATCAACAAACCCAAAATCACCCAAAACATACCAAAGGACACCTTAATGGATTTATTCGGAATAGTTACAAATAGATAATTGAAACATTGTAAAGAACTCTCCCGAAATAGTTTGAAAAACACATTTTATAAATAATTATTTGGAATGATCATAAAAATGATAATATATGGTATTATAAAAATGTTTATGATTCTTTAAAGTATTAATAATACTCTTCTAACCATTATATATGAGTTTTAACAAAAATTATATAAGGAAAAATCTAGGTAATGGAATTATTTACCCAAATTTCATTCTTTGGGTTAACATTCTATATTATTAATTTTGTGGTAATAAGATTATATAGGTTATGAATTTATATTTATATTTTTTTATTATGAATATTTACATTGTATAAAAATTTACCTTCCATTATAATTAATTCTCACTCGAATTATATTTATAAAGGACTTTCTTTTTAAAATCCATTTAAAAGTCTCAATAATGAAATTCAAATAGATTTTTTATTTGGAATGTGTAGTTTATCATGATTTAATGATGACTTAATACTAGGCTGATTTCATTATATATTAAGATAGTTTTTATAATGACTGTGTTTTCAAAAAAAATTTCATGTTTTTTATAATTTGAAAGTGATCTGTTTTATGAAAAGTGTATTTGGAAAATCTGAATGAGTTTTGGGTTGAGCCCATTATTTCTAAATATATGACGAGTGAGCCCCATTATGGCTCTCCAATGAATTGGGTATTTCATAGATGGATGTTGATCATATGGTTATTTATTGTGTATGTATGATATTAAGAGTGAAATCGTAAATATGATCTAAGTAAACCACATGATTTTTTTATTTATGCTAAATAGTTTTTATGGACACGGTTTTTATTGGTTTTTATGTTATCACTTTCCAAAATAATTCTCTATTTATATCCTGTTCAGATGATTTTTTTCATCACAAATTTTTACAGTATTTTTCAAGGATTACATATATTCTAAAAGGATAATAAGGTGCTAGTATAGTTTAACACAATCAGTTATTTTGAAATTATTTTTTTAATCTCTAATTCAATGTATGTAAGTTGTTGTCTAATTATCAAGAATCTAGGCTAGACAAGTTCCTTAGATGTATAATGTACTATTTATTTTTATGAGATATCTTATAAAACAATACATTTCATATTTTATTACTGATCCTAAAAGTACATGTTTAGGGAATTTGAACCCCATTCTTAGTGAATCCTGAATGTAGTGATTCTAGAATTGAAAAGTCTCGAATGATCCATTGATAATATCCTATTAACTCCAGAAATCTACAAATATAAAACATGTTCTTTGGATGTTCCCAATAGAAAACTATCTGAACCACCTATGGTTCTTCCAACACAACATATATAGATATGATGTCACCAAGATGTGTAACTGATCAATCCAGAACTAACATATAAATATCATTTCATTTAGTTAATTATCTCTTAGTGTACTCAAGACAATGTCCAGACATTGTATATGATTGTCATGATTATTTGAGTACTCCAATTCTTCATCAAAATATACAACCACAAACTAATCGAGGTACGGATGGAAGATTCTGTTCAAAAAGGATATAAACTCTACTCGTGAGTTTATCAACCCAATAAACATTATGACAAATTAATATAAGATATACCTGATTCCGAAGGATGTTTGAGGTATATTTGAGGGTTTATCTCTCAACTAATGATACCCTGATCTCATATAGATCATGGAAAAAGAGAAATAATCCCTAAACTAGTCAAATAGATCTCTGATATCTGGATCCGTATACTAGTTTTTCATTTTTATATGGTTAATATTTTTCTAATAAACATTGAAGCATATAGTCTTATCATCATTCATAGGAATCAACATTGTAGAATCTCGATGTGATGTACTATGATGTATAAAAACCTTATCCTCAAACTCTTATAGTGTATTCTTGAGCTCTAGGAGCTATGTCAGTTCCATTTTATATGGTGTAATAGATTATTCCCATTCCCCGAAATTATCTCGATTATAAATTCCACATCTATCTCAGGTTTCCTCCCAGTGAAGGTTGTTGAAAAGACATCATTATTCCTACATGCTACTGGTGGAATGCCATCGTACTTTATAAATCTATCCTCCAAAAAAACCTGAAACCTGGTTTGTAAGCTCTCCCAGATGTCGGTAAACTAGCCTAATATAGCCCTCCTTGATATCCCACTATCCACAATGAATAAATCATCTCCCCCATGAGATATAAAACTCTATATCCTTTAGTAACAATCAATTTCGTATTAGTATACTTCTAATTTGAACATAATAAAAATCTGGTTGAATCCTAACATGTCATAAATATAGGTATCTTACAAAATATGGCACTCCCCTACCTTGATAGAATGTCATTTTCAAAAGTATATGATTCTAGACCATACTCCCAATAGTGTATATAACATCAATACCATGCATAATAACTCTACCACCAAGCTCAATCAATTAAAATTTTATAGAAAAATAAAGGAATGAGAGGGACCATTTCAAATAAGGAATTATCTAGTGTATATTATATAATAATATTAACTGTAATTTTAAATGGTTTGGCCTTGCTATAAAAAAGAGTATGTTGAAAAAAATCAAAATATCCGTAAAATCATCCATGGGAGGAAACCAAAGTCCCTTGTGTTTCACCAATCTATAGATAGAGTCACCTTTTCTTATAAGTATGGCATCCACTTCCCCTACCATGTCACTATGTTGAACTCCAAGTGCTCGAGTGATACTATGATGGAGATCCCCCTTCTGCACCCTAGTTCTATCATGCTCCTCCTTCACTCCCACATTATCTTAGGATCCTATAATAATTATGTAGATTCCCCATTTTATTGTATGATTGGTACCCTACTAGTGGTCTTGGACAATTTCTAGAATAGTGGCACTGCCTACCTCATTGGTGAAAATATATATAATTATGGTCCATTTTTACTAACCCTTTCCCTTGGACACTATTATTGATATCCCCCCAAGCGTGAATTTTGAAAGACACACTTATTACTCTCATATGTCAATCCTCTAGTCCATCAACAATAATGAATCCAACATAGGAAGCTTCCTACAAGTTCTCCTTAGCTATGAGAGCCTGATTCAGCACCTCAGAAAACATATTGAACCGAATAAAGTAATCATAGGACTTAACATAAAATTAAATTCCATCTATAAAGTACCTCAATGTAGTTGTCTCATCCCCTACCAACACAAGAGATAATGTTTTAATATCATTAAAGATAACAACATAGATTATATTAGACATACTCTCCTGATTCAAACTCATGAACTCATAATCTCTCTCTGGCCTCATCATCTCTGCATAAAAACACCTACAAGAAGTATTTATTTAAAATACCATCATCCTATCCAGTCTGAACCTAAACATCCAAAGTGTGATTCGATTATTCTCTAGGAATATGGATAGACAAATTGACTATATTCTTAGTAGAATTCAATAAATTGTCACGTATTGAATAGATTCAATCAATAAAAAACATATCTCCCTTAGGTACACCCTCTCCCGTAAAATTCCAAGGGTGATGCAACTAGAAATACCTCATCAATTAAAATATTCTCTTCAAAAACTGATCAAGGTCTCTTACCATAAACATCATGAATCTAGCATAGTTTAGTTGAAACTGCTCCCCTACATGATAACACAGTATTATCAACCCCATAGGTTGCAGTTTTGCAGGATCATCCCCATCCATATCCTCTTCTAATTTTATAAATAAGCAACATACTGCGCAGATATTTCTATAATTCCAGAAAGATTTCTCAGGACATATAAAACCACATTATATTTTTCATTTAAGAGAAATAACAAAATGTAACAATAAGTCTTTTATTGAACAACCTCTGCCCATGGTCAATGTTGAGGCGCTATCCCTACCCTTAACTATCCTATATCTAGGAAATCATTATAAATGGAAAGTTCATTTTGATTATTAATTTTTCTCATTTGGACACCCAATTAGTTTCATATTGAATTATTTTACCAGTTTCAATTTCATATAATGTTTCATTCGAAATTCAATTAGTCAAGCATGAAAAAATTGTTCATGTTCAATAAAGAAGCAATAAACCATTTTTTCCAATGCATTCCTAAAATGATGCATGTAAAAAAATAATCATGGGTTCCTATAATGATCATGCTTTTAAAATATCAATCTATTTTGTTCCATGAGTAATATATCATAAATTTCAAAATAACTATCCCCATAGACAAGATGTTCATCCCCCAAGGTGAACTAACAACCAACTATAACAAAACACATCAATAATAGTAATCTCACCTCAGGTCCTTGGGCTTTACCACATACACGGTCATTCAACATCAATTCATGATCTAATGTAAAATACTGGAAGCTTCATAGTCTCTTGTAATCAATTCAAAAATAATAAGAGAAAATAAAAGAAAATAAACAATCCATGATACCACATTTTGACATCCCGATCTGGTTTCACCACACTGATTTCCCAAGATGGTCTATCACATTACATATGGTGTGACTCCCAATATTCCAAGGGATACCAACTAGAAGAAAGGGTTTAATGTCGATCATGGGGATAAAATACCATATTTATCATATTTATACAACAATATATATATATATATATATATAATAAATAACTAAACGACATATTAATGTAACTGGAAGAATACCTAAATCATAAGTTATCTAAGAATGAAATAACAATATCAAAACTGAACATCAGATATCCCTTTATAATGAATGTTTCATGTGTCAATATAAAAAATAAAAAATAAATAATGACACAAAAAACTCTATATTCGGTATCGAACAATGTTTGGTTCCCTCTTATATGATCCATCACTACTTAAACAACTAAATTAGAGATGTTTCATTATCTTGTCCTTTAACCATGAATTTTGTTCAGTTAACAATTAGGAATCCCAAATATGGTTAGATTGAAACTCATTAGGCCACCACCACTACACGTTAAAGCAATATCAAGTTAATAAATAATGCATGTTTTGTATAGGGAATAAATAAATGAAATAATGTAAATAGTTTACACTTATTGAATTTAAAATTTTCTAACCACATAATTACCTGGCTTCTTAGAGAAACCTTAACTCCCATCACCAACTTCATTCCATGATGTAGTCCCAAATATTTCTAATGAATATCATTTATCATAAATCCACTATTACCATTAATACATTCAATTTACATGTGAATTAAACTTTTACAATTCATAAATGTTTTTCGATTATGAATTTTATTGTTATCATCATCATATCATGTCAGGTGTGAATTCCATTTTTTCCATTCACCATTTCAAGTCACATGTGCATTTAATTTTTATCATTCACTATTTTTAATTTAGGTGTCAATTCTACTATTATCATTCATCAATTTAGGTCACATAAAATTTCATTTTTATCATTCCATTTTTCATGTATATTGTGGATTTTATTGTAACCATTGACAATTTCCTGTCACATTAATAAATTTACCGATTAAATAATCAGAAAATTTTCAAATTACATCATTCCCCTAATTAAATAAATAAATAACTAATGATATTAATTTCATTAATAATTGAACAATTAGTTAATGAAATAAATAAAATAAATTAATTATTTAAATAGAAAATAATTAATAACCTAAACCCCATTAATTAATTCAACAATTAATTAATCGCATCAATCTCATTGAATAATTCACAAATTAATTAATCACATCACATACATTAATTAATTAAAAAAAACTATTTAATAAAATTCACACTGAATATAATCCCAATAATTTATTCCTAAAAATAATTATCTGAATCAATCAATTTCATAGTCCCTACCAATCCCAATACTTAATTCAATAATTATTTAATTATGGTCCAAAATATTAACAACTTCATAAATAATTAAAAATTAATTATCAAAATAAATAATCCCATTATTCACTATTGGGAAATTTACCTCAATTATTTAAATTAAAAAATTAATTAATTTAATGAAGATGTAAATTTCTAACAATATATTAGAAATCACAAAATTATACAACCATAATGGTTATAAAAACATTGAAATTTAAAATATATACCACCTACATTAAATCGTTGACCAACGATCTCCCAATATAAGTCCCCAATTTGAATAGGATAATGGTAAAGACTGTGAAAGCGATCTTAAATGTAAAAGCATGGTAGATAATCATGATCCCATGATAATAAATCTAGATTCATAATCCTAGATCTATGTCCTAGCAAGAAATTGATTGAATAATCCATTAAAATATGGGAGAATAATGTGGACATAAAGGACACCACACTGGATGATATCCTCTTTCTAGGAGGGTTCATATAATCAATCAAGGACATAAATGAAGAACAATTTGAGAAATTATGTATTAGAACATGTCCTAGAGGTTCTATAATCCCAAAAAATAAGTTAGGGATCATGTTAGGGAGAATAGGTGTTAAAATGGGGGCTCATGGAATTTTTAAACAAAATTTCAGGTTAATTAATAACCCATGCAAAATTTCATGGGAAGAGGTTCATGGTTTTACAAAACATTTTATATAACCATGAACCTCTACTATGGGGGTAGTCATGGATTATCCTAATAAGGAAAACGGTTTCACAAACCATGTTCTAGGAATGAAAATCGCCCCTTCTTTATGATTTCATAGTTTTCTAGGCTAGGGCACTTAGTTAGGGAAACAATGCACCAACAATGAAAAACCCTATATTGTTTATTACTCACATTTCTTAACACAAAAAGAACCCACAATAAAACCCAAATTAAAATTACTCAACACTAGGAAATATAATGCCTGTAAAAAATCATGAGACATCTCCATAAAAGATGAAGGTTTTATAGTAAGGGTAATGTGAATGTATTGATAATCAATGTAAGGGTAACCAAAACACATCATAATTTGTTATACATGTATGACCCCCATAGAATAATATATTTTTCATTGAAAGGATTAAATATTTGATAAGTTTCATTAGATGAAATGATAATTTAAGAGGATTAACAATATATTATAGAATCTATAACTATCTATTGGATTGGTTGTATGAATATGGTGAAACACATAATGATATATATATATATAGAAATTTTTTCATTAATTAAAATTTATTTATCAACATATAAGAAATAACCATTACATTTTTTCGAACAATTTCATAAATAAATGACATGTTTTTTAAAGAAAGTTAGTATTCACTCTATAACATATCACTATATAAATAAATATTTAGCACTATTAAAAATATTTTTATTCTGTTTTATCGTTAATTTATTACTAATAATTAATACATTAGTTGTTAAATGGTCATGAATGAGTGTAATATCATTTTAAGTTAATAATTATAATATTTTAGAAAAATATTGTTGTGTGTGGAATATTTATTAATTTTATAAATTAAAAAATAAACATCATCAATTATTTGATGAAATTAAAATCTTATATATGTAAAATAATATTTTTACATTTATCTATATGTTTTTTATAATTAATGTAATAAAAGTAAAATCTGTTTTATACTTAATAATATGTTATATGAAATATCATTTTTTCCATTACTTCAACAGGTTTTTTGTAAATTATTCTCTTTCACTCATAGAATTTTATCATGAGTTTTTATATTTTATAAATTAAAATATATATATTTGGTAATGACTCTACATTTATTGTTTCCCTTAATTAAATGTAAAAAAATTAATCAAATCCACAATTACGGTAAAAATGTGATTACATAGGTTTTAAACAATGATATAATGATAAATATTCAACATAAACTTATCAAAATCATATTGAATGACTTTATTTTGACAATGTATTTTCATTCCATGAATGTTATTTCAATATTTATTTATTTGAAATAAATTTTATTTATATTATTTTAAAAAATTTATTTAATTTTTTGTTTGTCCTTCCTTTCCATAATAAAATGGATCCTATTAATCTTCACTGCTCGAAAATATTTATCTTTCCAGTTTATTCCACCCTATAAAAAATATTCACATATTCATTATCTTCATTCATTTTCTCCAGGTCTTACCCTAACCCAATCCTATGAAGTCATAATTTACTGTCAAATTGAAGTCTCGTATAGAATAATTAAACCTCTAACTATTATCATTATAAGATTATTTATTATCTACTTCCTCTAAATATATTTTAACAATCCCAACATAATTAATCCCATATAATATATATAGTGTGATGTAATTATTATAATGGGAAAATTATTTTACAACTCCTTCATAAGATTTGGGAAATGAATGTGTTTCTCTTCTATACATGTGAACAATCACCTCCATGTAATGACTTGATTCACATCCATCACTTCCATAAACCAGATGATAAAATGAATGATTTAATAAATATATATTATTTATTATATATATATGATTCAATAATAATATCATATTTTATATTTCTCTTCCCTCCTTTTCAAGAGATAATTATAACAGTTTTCATGTATACATACAAAATATGATCTATAACAATGATTTCATTTATATTTCTCTTTATATGATTAATAAATAGATAAAACAGTTTATATAATAAATATTTATGAAATATATATCATGAGTTAAATTCTAAAGAAGATTTATCCATGATCAATATGGGTATTAGAAATTTGAATTAAAATAAATATTTGAAATTAACTAGCTAACAACTACAATGATTGTGATAATGAAATGTTGTTAATGAAATAGTATGAAGATGGTATATGTTAGGTATGGTGTAATTTGTGTGAATGTTATTATATTATTCAATTAGAATAAATTTAAAACTATTATAAAATAGGCTAAATATTGTCATGATGTTTTTTGGGCCTGTAGTAAGGGTTTTATGTTTCAATATCATAGTTTATCAAGTTAAATTATGATTTAATTAAAGATGATGAAATTATATGATATATCCCCCATAAATATGATTAATTTAGTTATATTTTTTGTATTTTTAGATATAAACCTTTTTTAAATTCATTTTCAACAATCCAGATTAACTAAATTTCCAATCAATTATTATAACACCCAAAAAATGATATTAAAAGTATATTATTATGGATTTAATGCTTAACACATAACACCAAACAATAATATAAAGTAATAAAATTATATAAATGTTACCATTATATTTTATATTTGAAATATTATATAAATAATTATAATATCATTGTGAGAAATCTGTATAACGGTTTTCTAAAATTAAAATTTATTTTTTGCATCATAATAAATATTCACTAAATTTTCTGTAGAGTTGGTTTATGCTTCAAAAACATGTTTTCATTAAAAATTATGTTTATTTAATTTTTCTAAATGTCATTATAAGTAATTGATGTAATATTTTGAAAATTATTTTAATTAAATTAATAATATTATTTAAATATTAATCTTAATTTTTTAGGACTTTTAAAAATATCTCTAAAGGAATTTATTTTTCTTTAAATAATAAAAATTACACAACATAGCAATCCTATGATTTCTGTATATTAAATACAACAATTTAAAATCCCTATTATGTTTCTAATGTGAAAATAATGTTAAATAGTTGTTATTTAATTATCTATATTATAATTAATTCATAGGAATCCACATTTCACTTTAATTTCCTATAAGTTAATTTTTTTATTTAAGACACATTTTACTAAAAACTATTTTTATATGTGATACATGTTTTTAAAATATTAAATTAAACTATTATATATCTGACAATGTTATTACTTTTATTTATAGAATATAAATTATATAACATATTTTACCATTCATTTTATAGTTTTAATTAGGTAGGAAATGTAAGTAAAATCATTATTCTTAATAAATATTTCTAGACATCCTTATTAATATAATTTGATAGGTTTGAAATAATGCTTTCAAAATTAGTATTAAAACACTAGAATTTTGTTACCATAGTAAATTTTAAAATGGGTCTACTTGGGGGTGTTAAACTAAGGGATAAGTGTATGAATGCTTCAATGACAAGTAAAATGATTATTTTTATGATATTTTAACTTTATAATTTCTTATCTTCATATAATATTTTTATGATTTTACATAAAAGTGATCATATATTATTGAAATCTTGTTAGTAATTATACGTGTGACCCTCCCCCCAATTATAATTGGGAACATATTCTATTTTATTATACGAAAATTTTTATCCACGTATATTATCCAATAACTACTCAAAAAACATACTATATTCCTTCAATTAATTCTAGTGAAAATGTTATTCTCCTAATTTCATCATATTAAATCATATTGTGTAGACAACATGAGGTCTCTCAAAGAATAAGAAAAATTGAAAACATATTTCATTTAATAATATTTATTTTTAAACATTATAAGAACCTATTTTACCTATAATATCATGATTAATTCATTATAATTAATATATTTATATGTTATTATGATTATTTACCAATTTTATTTACATATTCTCTATGAAATGGGATACAAAAGCTTCACTTGTTTGAACCTGTGGAATACTGCTACCACGTAGTGATATAACTCATTTACCATACCTCGTTTTTATGGATGGTAATATTTATTGATTTAATATTTACATTTGATATTTGAGAATATATTATTCTACTAGAATCATATTTAACTATTTACCTTGTTAAAATCCAATATATGTGAAAATTAGAATATCACATATATATACGTGTAGACAACCACCTCCAAAGGGTGATGTGATTCGTTTTTTGATTCTAGTGTACATGAATGTTAATAAGTCTATATTTAATAAATATATATATATTCTATTTTATAATTTCTAATATTTCACATTGACTAGTTTTTTTCATTCTTTTTTTTCAATCCGTCAAATAGTAGAAACATCACATATATATGTATGGATTATAGTCTCCACAAATAGTTTTAATTTATTATTGATCACCTCATTATATGAATGGTCATATAATTGAATATAATGACAATATATTATACTTATGACATGATTAATATTCTGGATATGATAAAACCACAATCATAATGGAAGGACCATAACTTCCAAATCAATAAATTCTTGAAAACAAAATAATGAACACCTGAAATGATGATGATACATAATGATTGATAATGAATAAATTTTTAAATTTTATAAAGTGATGAAATAAGATATGATAAATATATATAAATTTCTAGTATATAAGTAAAATAAATATATATTTATCATATGTGACGTTAAATACACAAGTAAATCCAGTACATCTTGAGGTAAGGGGTTATCATCTCTCTTTTTGTAATGTGATACATACACAATAATCATCATTTTTTCATTTTTATTCTTTATATACTTCTCCATATACACTTTCAATAATTAATCTACATATAATGAAGGTATTTCATGTTTCATTTTATTTCATTTATTTTATAGAGGATTTTATTAAAATGATTCCAAGGCTATATGGGTTTATTTCACCACGTCCTACATAATAAATATTTTTCATGTTTATATTTCCATTACTGTAATTATTTTATATTTCTATCTCAGAAAACAGATATTTTCATATCATAATTTTTTTTACAAATGTTTTCACATCCATTATTCTATCTAAAATAAAATTAACATCAAAATCATGTATTTCAATAAAAACCATCTTTTTCATTCTATTCAGATGGTCATGCATTTCCCTCATGGAAATATTTTCTTGAATTATATTTAAATAATTATTTTTAAGATCCAATAATTTATTATATAATTTTATTATTCTTCTTTTTTAAAAAAATTACAATTTTAATATTGTTGTTTTTTTCAAAATAAACAAATGTTTACCATTCTTGTGTATAGAAAATGTGCTAACTAATATCACATGAAAAACATTTTCCACCATAATATCTATTTATTAATATGAATCTTCATCAACTATTTTCCGTGATTATTTTTAATGAATTTTTTCATAATATTCTAGAAATATTCATTTTATATAAGTAAAACCAAAATGAAAACTATTCTTTCCACATGAAATGTTGAAGTGTTCCTTCCATTGTTTTTCATCTTTCTCAGTATTCATTGATTAATATCTTACTTATTATAAAATATATATAATGATATAAAAATATTATATCTACAAATTGATAATGATCGTGTTTATATATATATATATATTTATTTATTGAGGTAAATATTAAAAATTAAAAATTTATTTTTCCATATGAATGATTATTATGAGTTAGTATCGAATTATTTCATATTTAATACATTTGATGAATCCATTTCTCTTAGTAGGTGGTCTGAAGAGCCTGAAAGATGCCACCAATTACGAGGTAGTTTTAATAGGAGTCACATGTTTCTTTATTTGGAGTACGATATACAAATTAATATATTATTTCTTGGAAGATTTTCAATATAGACTGATTATGATGTAGACAACTATAAATTCTATCATTATGGAAACAATTATGTTATACATGTGATTATTTATGATTATATATCATTAATGGATTTAGAACCATTTATATAAAATATTTTATATTTAATATTTTGTTATTTTTATCTCTTAAATATTATTTAAACTTTATTTATTATGTGATTTCTTCGAAGTACAATTTCTATAACATAGAATCTTTGTTAAGACATTATTACGTTTTCTATTCCATAGGGCACTAAGATGGGATTTATGAATGATTTATAGGATTTAATATAAGAAATAATAGTGTTATCATACGAATTTTTAGGTTGAATTTTTCTTTATTAGGTGTAATGTGAGAATAATCTGTGTATCTAGTCTCCCATGACCACAAAACAATTCAATCCTTTAGGAAACAAAAACATATATTTTTTACACTCTCTTATAATATCATGATTCTATAGGTTACTCGATTGGTGGTTTTAAGCTTTGTATCCATGCTATTTTGGTATAAAACTTGGGATTTATATTTTTGAAAACATATATTAGATATCATATCCATGTGATATCCTCTTAGAATAATTCAATATATAGAATGTTATGATTAACTTTGATAATGTTAATTTTGAATAGTTTTCAAAGAAAATGGAATCTAATATAGGTATTGTCATGTTGATGAGTTTTTTGAATAGTTTCACCTAGGTGTAACACCTATGAATCCGGATTATTAGGTATTAACCTGATAAATAGAGTTGTATGACAGGTGGTCTAATGACTACATTTATAGATAGACACTCTTCAGGGATATGCTTCATTTTATTCATTAATGTATTATTAACCACTATAAATTATTTGAAAATAAAATTTCTCTTATGAATTAATGATCAGGAATCGAGGTTTTTGATTCTAAAATTATTTATTAATAGATTTTAAATTTATGATTAGTTTTTTAAAGGATTTTGAATTGTACAATATTATATAATAGTAATGATTTTGTAAGTCCACATATAGTTTAATATTTTTTAGAGATGGTATTTTTTTAGTAGAGAATAATTTGTATCATCACCTAAACAAAGCTTATGGATTAACTAACATAAAATTATAATAGAACAATTTCTCTAAATGTGTAGTATATAGAAATATTAGTGAAATTGACTCATTTCATTATTAATAATGTTTCAAAAAAACTGAAAATGAATGATGATGGAGGAAATGATCTTATTATTATTCCAAATAACAATATTATTATATGAATATTAATAATAAAATAACTAATATTGATAACAAAAGATATATGATAAAAATCAAGTATTAAGGATTTTTGGTGATAAATACCCTAGAATAAAAAGGCTCTACATCCCACATTTTAGGAAAATGGGGATAAGCACCTGGGTAAATTCAAAAAAGGAAGAATATTTTTTCCATGTGTAGAGACATATTTCACGATTCTCATACATAATAATGAAAAAAATAATGTATCAATATCATGTTCATTGTGTTTTAGAATATGAGTAATAAAGAAAACAAATTTCCCATGGGTTATAGAATTACCTGATAATATATTTTAGTTTTAGATGATAACTAAAAATACTCTAACTATAATGAATATTGTGAGAGTTAATTGAGAGTTATTGTTGAAAATTTTATTGAATAATAGGCTATATATTAAATTATGCAACAATGAATGTCGATTTCTCGAAGATTCTATTCATTCACATATTTTCCATATGGATAAAATATTAATTGATCATTATAAGATGAAGGGAAATAAATGAATACAACTTGGTTATGAATATAGTCTTTAAGGATTTTAATTAATTTTATTTACTTTATATTTGATGATTATATGATTAGGTAATTTACATTTTCAGTATGTATGACTGATTAATATTTGTTAGAGATTAGTTCTAAATTCAGCATGAATGAATAAGTGATTAGATCATTTTAATATTTCATTTTCATTTTGTGTTTGGCATTTTGTATACATTTATAAGGTCAGTTATTTATGGAATTATATATGTTGAATTGTATTTGTTATTGTGGATTTTGATATTAATTTAATATTTCTTAATATAATGATTTGTTACTATTAGATATTATTTCAACTTATGCTTAGAATTTATTTTAATGAGATAGGTGTAATAAATTTTTATTCATTAATATATAATAAATTTTATTAAATTTTAATTTTAGTTCTTTGGGATGGAATAATTCATCTAGAATATTCATCTCCGGGTGTAAGAGATGAGATCAGAGTTGATATTTGTTAAAGGAAAACAAAATTATTACATTATACTTATAAAATGGTAATATGTAATGTAAATAATCATTACTTTTTATCTATAAAATTTATAACATAATCACTCAAATCGTGGAGAAGGATATTGACATCTAAAATATTATCCATTTACCTTAATTATTGATAAATTAATGACCATTTTTAACCCTCACTTATTTAATATTTTTTGTTCATTAAAATTATTGTGATTAGGTTTCATATCACTCATTATTAATATTTAAAAATTATATTAAACCTAAATTTTATCTTTTTCACATCCTTATAAATTAAACCTAATGTGAGGACCTATTTATGTAATATTCCTTGTAATTTGTATGTTTCCCACTTCCCCATTTCAATGGATGTATTATATTCTATTTGAATGATTTTTATTCAACAAATTAAATTTAAAATATTATGCCCATAGTTAGAGAGACATAATTTACAAGTACCAAATATATTTATGTGTGTGTGTTCATGTAATAACCTAAAAATTTAATTTTAAATTATACATTTCTTGATTAATTTATTAGCAATCAATACATGTATTATTGATATTACAAAAATTTTATTTAAATTTGGTCATTATAACCTTACTGTTAAATTTGTATCATCAATATGAATTTAAAAATTATGAAGAATATTTATAATATTTTTATATAATAAACTTTTATTTATTAATTTTTGAAAAAAAAGTTCTGATTTCTAGTGAATGTATTTCATGGTTAAAAAATATTTTATACTTATGAATTGGTTTCCTTATATTTTATCAATAAAAATAATAATTTATTTATAACAATTGTAGAAATTTTATTTCATCGAACGAATCATTTTAAAATAATCATGTAAATAATATTATTTTTTATTTATATGGAATTTTTTAAATAGATTTATTTTTAATAAATATTTAAAATTTTCAATTTTTAATATATTTATTTATCTTCATTATATAAAGTATTTTAAAAATAACATTAATTTTATTAATATTTTTTTTAGAAACATTAGTTTATTATAATTTTAAATAGTATAATCACTTCCATATTAATTTGAATTACACAAAAATTCAGTATATGTTCATTTATGTTCTTAAAAATAATGTTTTATAAAAATTGTTTTGTGTTCATAATGCATTTTTATAATAATAAATAAATTTGAACTATATTTTTTATTGGTTTTAAAAATTTCAATATATTATATATTAGATAAAATTATTTAACAATCAATTTCTATTTTTAACAATTCATGGAATCAAATTAAATTTCGTTTTATTCTTCAAAAATAATTTTTCTAAAAATGAGTTTTCATACATTTTTGGAAATTATTTATAATTTTTTTCAGCAATTAGTGAAATTTAGTTATTTAAAATGGATCCTATATTTTAAATCATATTAATTAGTATTATTTAATTGGTATAACAAAATATTTTCATAATAAATAGTAAAAATTAAAACCATTGGTACCACGGTAAGGTTAAAACATATTTAGATGGGGATAAACTAAGTGATTGGTGTATGAATGATAGATAGAAATGTCCGATCAATATCATTTAAATATATTAAAACATAATGTTGTCTTATCTATGAGTAATTGGTTATTGGTTTCCACATTATCATGAATGTGACCATATATTAGTAGATTATTTAAAGTAATTACATGTGTTTACATCCCATCACATAAAAAAAGGAACCTCATATCCACCATTATTCATAAAAACTAATCCTCATATATCATAAAATACCTAATAAAAAACATAATATATTCTTTTCATTTTTTCTAAAGCTTCTATTCATCCCTTAATGACATCCTATGTTGAATTATAGAATAATCTAATGGATGTCTCTCAAAAAGTGGTATAAATCCAAATATGACACTTTTAATATTATTTCTTCTTTACAAATATAAAAAATATTATATTCATTTTGTCATAATGTCTCTATTGTGATTAATATACTTAGATTTTATAATTATTATTTAACAACAATTTTCCTCCACTCCTCCACTAAATTTAAAATACATTCATCGCTTATGAATACAAGGGGACTATCACCTCCATGGAGTGACGTTATTCATTTAAAATCACAGTAATTATTTGTTTCATAATATGAAAACATTAATTTTTACATATGAAATTTATAATTTAATTATTATTCTATAGTTATATAATGTTGTTGATTTTTTTTCATCAGCCTCATTTAAAAATGTTATCATTCCTCTGGCATAAATGTGGTCTACCACCACCAAAATGAGACATGATTATTTATTAATTTTTTATTTATATGGAATGTAATAAATATAATTATAGTTAATGTATTTGAATTTTTTTATATAATAATGATTTTGGAATTGTGCATTATTATTTTCCTTTTATTGATCCACTCATCGTATAGTAAAGTATAAACATCATGCATGAATATGTATGATCTATCGAATCCAATATGTATTATAATTCATTTCTCAAAAACACATTATAATAGTGGATATAATAATATATATACTTGTTAAATATATAATGTATAAAATGAATAATATTATAGAGATGAAGGAACCATGATCATGCTTAGATTTCCATAACAATAAAATCATATAATAAATTATAAATGAAGTAGTTAATATGTTTTAATTTATAATAAAATTATTCAATTGAATGTCATTGTAGTTTTATGAATGAGTCAATTTGTACAAATGGTTTTTACCACATTAGTGTTTACACAAATAGAATGATTGTATTTTCCTTATGTTACAACTCTTATTTTAATTAAATATTAGTGTAAAAGTTTCATGGGTTATTTTCAAATATAAATCTCTTCCTAATAATATCAATATTTATATATTTTAATAAATTTATTTAAAATTGAAAACTATATTTCCCTCATGAAATGTTATGGTGGTATTTTAACATAATATTCATCTATATCAAAATCCATTGATTAATTTTATGATTTATTAGGGACATACTCCAATGATACCATCAACAATGTTTTTAGGAATGGAATATGATTTTATTGTGATATTTATTTATAAGATAAAATATTATCTTACTATTTTCCATTTCTTCAATACGAATATTTTTTATTATGAATTGAATTATTATTCATTTCATACATATGAATAATGTATTAGACTATGTGTGTGGTCGGTGGGTCCCCTTATAAACCCTTGATTAGTCAGTAGGTCCTAAAACCCAAACATGTTTGTGTATTTAGTGTATACTATACCTATTTATATATGATGTCATGGAAAAATACATTTTTTATTATATTATGATGTCATTACTGGAAATATTTTTTTATTATGAATCTAATAATCACAATATTAATTATTTTTCATGTTGTTATATCATTTCTGGATTAAAATATCATTTATGATATTATTTATATGTTATATTTTATTACTGTTTATCACAACTATATTATTCATTCTATATTTATTATACGATATTATTTATTATATAATTTCTTTTACTAATAATTAGGGCTCTCCCTTAACTATGTTTTCCTTTCTACAATATACCCTCATGTAATTTATAGATGATTTATAATATGTTCTAGAAGAAATAATATGTGTTTTCACAAGAGTTTCTAAGTTGAATTTACATTATTCACATAAAATGATGGAATCATAAATTTATTTTTTATCCCAGTAATATTTAAATATTTTATCATTCAAGATTAAATATATTGGTTTTTTTTAATTTTACTATAATAACTACATGCACCAGGGTACTAGAATCGAGATGTTATAATGATTTGATAGAAATTGGAAATTTTTTCTCTATTCTGTTTCGAATCATTTTCATCTATATGTCATTTTTCACTAAAATATTTTCAATATTGTTACAGCTATTCTACAGTGATTTATTAGTTTCACATTTACCAATTATTTAATTTCATTTAAATTGGTATACATAAATTATCTTCTCACTTTCACAATATAGTACAGTTTTTCAGTGGATCTAATGATAAATGTCTTTTATCATGTATAACACGAATGAATTTTTTCACGATCATGAATACTATTTTAATTGAAGCCTACATAATATGTTTTCGTTTTTAGAATAAAATAATATTTTTCTATATAATATTTAAAAACATTTTATATTTAAAATAAGTGATATCACAATGAAAATGTTATTTAATCGTGAAATGTTCTATAGATCATATAAATGTATTTTCATCTATCAAAACGTCCATTTATGTTTCTTTTGCCCCACTCATTATGTTGTAAAATTCTACTATCATTATTTATACTCAATATGTTTTATGAATATGTTTATGAGAAATAGATGGAATCAAATTTACTTTCCACTACATATGATATGATGAATTTATAATTGAGTTCTTGACCTTATGGAACTTATGTGAATGGATTATTATTCTATGAAAAATAGACCAAATATAGCCCACTATTGTATTTAGAGATGACTAAATATCTATTTTCCTAAAGGGTAAGCCATTGTTAACTGAATCCTAAAATGGGGACTTATGCGGTAAGCTGAAGTGAAATTTATGTACATGTACAGATATCCCAAACATGACATGTGATTACTATCCAATCCATTTTCATGACATATGATATATCAAATTTTGATTATCCCATTCATTTTATGACACTTTATATGAAATGATAATATTTTAATGACGTGATCTTATGATCATTATTTTTCCATTGATTCATGTATAGTGATCATTCATTGAATTTGTAAAGACAAGGAAATTTCATGGAAATTTTTTTCTTAAATACTTTGGAATTTTATGAGTTTGTGGTTTCTGATGGCACTAGATTCTAAGGCCCGTCGTGCCCGGAATCAATTTCTGAAGTTTTATTCAGGTAAGTTCAGTAAATATACGTGCAGGTTTTCTTGTCTTTTTAACCGGTGCTTGGAATTGAAATCTGGGACACCGATGAACTCTCAGCACTTGTATTCCCTTAAGGGGACCATTAATGCAGTTGCGTTTCATGCGAGTTGAGTGTTTATATTACAGGATTTAGAATTAAATAAATAAAATTTGTGGAACACAATTTTATTTCACGTATGTTAGTTATTCCCTTCAATGCGGAGTTAGTGGTGGGGCCCACACCCAGATAACCTCCCATGAGAGGAATTACTATGATGTGTCCCACACGAGCTCCAACGTATCACCTCCCCTCAACACCATTGAAACCACCCCATTTAACTCCCCTTTTATTTATTGCGACGACTTCCCTTTGTAAAGTGGAGCCTCTCCACATCCCAAACACAATGAATCCAACTAATGTAATTAACTACCTTATTAATTAATTTGGAACATTTATTTTGAAATATTTTGAATTTCTAGGCCATTTATTAATATTGGGAGAAGTCTATCATAATACTTGACTTAGAAATTATTTGGTGAGGAACCTTTGGAGAATTAGAGGTGATTCATTCCTCTACAAAGAATATCATCCTCTCTCGGCGAAGAAAGTTCCACGACTTCTCCATCCATCTTCTTCCTCCATGTCAAGGGAGTAGACACCACCATGGGGAATGTCGCCAACGACGACAGCTCTTCCTCTGACGTTGACGGCGTGACACCATTTCCTGCTTCTATGACGAACAAACCTTAGTCGATGTAGGGGGATGATGTTCAATTTTAATTGATAAAATTGTTCTTGTTCTTCGTTAAAAGTTATGGTTTGTCTTTGGCCATATGATACTACCTAATGCGGAGGTCGCGGTCCAAACGAACATGGCCCGATGACCCTCGTTGTTTTTTTTCCTTTTAATTCGCAATGGGAAGCGGCAACAATCGAAGGCGGTGGCCGCACGCTGGCCGCGTGCGGAAGAACCATGGCCTGCAACCGTGGGCCGCTCGGCCAAAGAAGAACCGGCCGACTGTAGCTGGCTGGGCTGAAGGAAGAATGATGCGCCACAAGGGGCGCCGCACTGCGGAGGACTGCGGCCCATGTTCTGCAGGACGCTCAGCGGTCGAACTAGCCAGCAGGCGGCCGACCGGGCTGAGAAGACCAGCGGCGCCAGGAGGGCGCTGCGCTTGGGGAACCGTGGCCCACCCGTGTGGGGTGCTCGCACCTGGAAGGCTGGCCGGTTGGGAGGTAGGCACCACTCAATGTCGCTGGTTCAAGAACGCACGGTCCCCCTTGGACTACTCGGCCAATGGGCCGAGCCGTGACCAGCCGGGTCGCGCCCTACCGCGCCGCGCCCTACCGGGCTGGGCCACGCCCCACCGGGCCAGGCCGCACGATTCACACGGCCGGTCCGACCCTCTGCGGGGTCAGACCCCCCAAAACTTGATTGACCCGACCCTCCATCCCACTAGGCTTAACAGGCCGGGATCGTTTTCACTTTTACATGAATAACTACAAGACCGCATGTCTGATCGTCGCGCCGTCTGTGGAACTGAGACTATCACAACGAAAAGGTATTTTTTATATTCTCTAAGTGAGTTTTAAACAACCTTGGAAAATGCCCGGGTTTGGAACTAGCTTATTTCCAACTAGGCCCTCGGATAAAAACATCTAATAACTCTCAGACCGGACATCCAATTGACGCGCCATCTATCGGGTTGGTTTCCTTTTGATGAGAGAAAACATTAGGATACATCAACTCTAGACTTCATAAAAGTTTATGTACCGACCACTTTGCTCGAGAAGCAAACCCTCCCGGAATCGAGTGTGTTGTGTGCGGGAACCCTAGAGCTGGTTGTGACTACAACGACTACTGTACTACAATCCTCCATGGGTTCGGCGAATATGACTACCATACAAGAATCATTCGTGGGTTCGAAGATGACGAATACCATACTGGAATCCTCCCTGGGTTTGACGATGATGGTTACTTTTCCTGTATCCTATGTGGGTCTGACAGTTTGGCTTTTGTTCTAGTATACTACGTGGGTCCGACAGAGTAGCTGGTCTAGAATCTTATGTGGGTCCAATAGCTTAGCTGGTCTAGTATCCTACGTGGGTCCGACAGCTTATATGAATTTGTGACTGCATCTAATCATCTTATCACAATACGAAATATGTATACCTGTGTGATCCGAGTCTTGAATTTCAATAATTATCATCAATGTGATTGACTTCTTTCCCGTGTTGACAGGGTTGTGCTTGGGCTCGACAGTTAGATCCGAACTGGGATTGATGACTTCGGTATATGTATGGGAATATACCTACCTATAGTTTGTTGATACTTCATGATTTTATCTTTTCTGTGTGGTTTGTCCTTCGTGGATTCTATGAGACCTTCGGGGGTCTTGGGGTCCCTACTGAGTATTGTTATACTCACCCCTACACGGGCTTTGCCCGCACTACGTTGTGTTGGATGGAAACGATGCACTACACTAATCGTGGTAGAGACTTATAGAGTTGGACGATACCCAGAGGTGGAAAACATGGCGGGAGGTACATGGAGCGGACGGATGGAACCGAGGTGCCGAGGAGACCGTCTATACCCACCATTCATGTGGGATTCTTAGTGGATGAATCAGTGGTTTCTGCTTTACATTAATGCAGTTGTACTAGACTTTCAGTTGTATTGTACTTACTGTTGGGCTTGTATTTCCAGCCCCTTTCTTTCAAGCACATAATTTTGTATACAGATTTACTTTTTTCATACTTCTATGGCGTACTCTGTTGTGTTTGTTATTTTATAAAGGCAGTTCCTTCCCTCATTTTTATCGGGATATACGCCTTTGCTGCTAGTCGCCAATCCCTGGCCTATGGAAGGCAGGGTTGTGGTAGTCACGACATGGGCTCCGAGGATGGGTCGTGACAAATTGGTATCAAAGAAATTGGTTCAACCGTAGAACTCAAGACTTTAATCGATATTTTATATAAAGCAATAGTGTTAAGTGTATTGAGTTTGGTTTTCATTTCAGGGAGTCCAATGTTATTGCGGCGGCCGATGTATCCATACACTAGGACCCTGACTTCTGATTTCCAACTTGGTGCATTAAAACACTGATTGCATGTGTTTTTTCATTTAAAAGTCTTCTTTGTGATTACTTTTTGTATGCTTACCAGGTATACTGTTTGATCATGGAACAACTATTTCTTTTCAGGATGGCCCCACGAAGGCAACCAGCTAGGGTTCCAAGTTACGTGTGGGGGGGTAGCCCACCGAGTGACGAGGCATAATTGTAGGGCCCTATCACAGTGGACGCACCATCGGTACCACTACGTGCTGATCCACAGATACTACCAGCCCCAGCAGCAGAGAGTTCACGTCGCCTGAGTGTGTTGCATGAGTTTCAGTGATAGAGGCCACCCAGGTTCCACATAGAGACGTACCCTTAGGAAGATGAGGATTTTCTGGAGGCTATCGTCAGAGTCTGTAGATGGGTAGGGACACCAACCGACCTTATGGTGATCCTTGTCGCGAGTCCCCTGCACACAACATCAGGTAGATGGTGGATCATGATGCTCTAGGTGTATGACGAGGCATCTCTACTTTGGACAGAATTCGAGAGTCTCTTCCGCTCAGAGTTTGTTCTAGCCACCCTTCGTGTGGTGCGGATTCAGGAATTACTTCATATGTGGCAGGGCAGTATGACAGTAGATCAGTACTCATCAAGGTTTAATGACCTCTAGCGCTACTCCATGGACATGGTATGAGACCCATTCTTCCAGGCCCAATCCTTTGAGAAGGGACTCAAACATGAGATTAGGGCTTTGATGACCTCACTTAGCATTCCGATGCTGGAGGGAGTGCTGGAGCGGGCCCTTCTTCTGGAGAGATTTCTCACTGAGCCGACACCAGCAGCGAGACCCACCGTAGGGCGAAACGTAGCAGAGTCTTCTGTAGTCGGCAGTAGACAGTTGATGCAGAGGTCTAAGAGGACCAGGCCATCAGGCGAACGACCACAGGATAAGAGTTCAGTTGTGTGGGGCACCCGAAACAGATCCATATATACGAGGAGCAGGCTGTGCAGTGCATGCGGAGGGTAGGGTCACATGGCTTGAGACAGCCCGACCCACCGTGCGTACATGCTACAGATAGTAGAGGTACCTCCCTGGCAGAGGCAGAGGTTCGACTGTGGCGGTCTGAAAGGAGCAGGTAGACGAGGCAGAGGAGCTAGCCGAGCAGCAGGTGGTGGACCTCATTTCGAGACTCTACCACCACCACCACCAAGAGGTCCCCCCTGACCACAGAGAGCTGGAAGACAGGGGCAGGCATAGCTCCAGGCAGTCGAGTCATACAACCATGGCACACCTGAGATGATTCGTGGTAATATCTGTGTTTACTCCACCCTTGAAGTGGTACTTATAGACACATGTGTGACTCATTATTTTATTGCCTCTACCCTTGTTTGGATATTGGAGATTCTGACAAAGCTGTTGGCTCAACCCTTGCAGCTAGAGACTCCTACGGGAGCAGACTCGATGATTACACACAAGTGTCGGCAGTGTGAACATACTCTAGGAGGTGAGAGTTTTGGTCGGATCTTCTTATAGTGGTGTCGAGGCCTTACAACTTCATCTTGGGTATGGACTAGTTGTCTATTGTCCATGATCAGATCGACTACATTAGGCATAATGTGCGGTGTGTCCGCACGGATGGAAGTAGGTTCACCTTTATCGGCGAGAAGAGAGCCTTTGTAGTGCAGGATGGACATACGTAGAGGAGAGGGAAGCTGATCACACATCTGTTGGCTAGTCTCATCCGGGGAGCGGTTGATGTGCGGAGTCTGAGTTTTCCTATTGTGGTGGATCATTATGCGGATGTTTTTTCATGATGAAGTTCTAGGACTACCTCCTTGCAGAGAGGTAGACTTCTACGATGACATGTACCCCGAGACAACACCGATATCTACTCCATCATATCAGATGGATCCCGCCAAGCTTTGTGAGATGCGGGTACATATAGAGGACTTGTAGGGGAAGGGATTCATCTGACCCAGTGTTTCACCCTGGTCTTCTCTAATTCTATTTTCCAAGAAGGTGGATGGGATCTTGCGACTGTGTGTCAACAACCGTCGCCTGAATTAGGTGACCATGAAGAACAAGTACCCACTCCCGTGGATTGAAGACCTCTTTGATCAGCTCAAGGGAGAATGATGGGTCTCAAAGATAGACCTCAGGTCAAGATATCACCAACTCAGAGTTCGAGACGAGGATGTGCAGATGACGGCCTTCAGGTGTTAGTATGGCCACTACGAGTTATTGGTTATGCTATTAGGAATAACAAACACACCATCTATGTTCATGAGTCTCATGAACAGGATCATCCAGCCATACCATGATTGTTTTGTTGTAGTCATCATTGACGACATACTGATATACTCGACTACGGAGGAGGAGAATGCCTACCACTTGCAGGTTGTACTGGATAAACTCCGAGAGAACCTTCTTTATGGTACGCTCTCGAAGTGCTGGTTTTGGATTCAAGAGGTTCACTATACAAGACACGCCATCTTGGAGGAAATAGTTTAAGTAGATCCAGTGAAGATTGAGGTACTACTTGCTTGGTAGCCACCCAGGAGAGTGACGGAGGTGCGGAGTTTCCTAGGTCTGGCTGGGTACTATCGGAGATTTGTGCCAGACTTTTCCAGAGTTGCATCACCACTTTCATCCATGATGAAGAATGGAAAACACCTACTGTGGTTAGATATATGTTAGTATAGCTTTCAAAAGATGAGGCAGATGTTGACTTGTGCGCCCATATTGAGGTTTCTAGAGGAGGGTATTGGGTACATAGTGTACTGCGTAGCATTCGGGACCGGACTTGGGTGTGTCCTGATGCATGAGCGTGAATTGATTGCATATGGTTCATGGAAGTTGAGATAGCACGAGCAGAACTACGATACCCATGACCTTGAGTTAGCAGTAGTGGTCTTCGGCTTGAAGATGTGTCGGCACTATCTGATGGGTGAGCGCATTACAGTCTACTCTAACCACAATAGTCTCAGGTATATCTTCTCGCAGATGGACCTAAACCTGAGAGAGAGGCAATGGCTCGAGTTCCTCCATGACTATTTCTTAGAGATAGTCTTTACTCCTGGAAAGGGGAACATTGTAGATGATTCTCTCAGCAGGAGATCGGGCATTCAGCTGTTAGGGGGGGAAACATGGTAGATATCTGTGTTGTATTTAACCTTCGTGGATAGAGATGGGGAGGCCTTTATTCATTCTCTCACAATCACTCCTCCCCTTATTCAGTGAGTTAGAGAGGTACATCTTGGGGACGTTGACTGTGAGACACAACGTGCTCAGATATTTACAAGGCAGGAGCCTAATGGATATTCTAAAGGAGGGGAGCACGTCATCCTCTTCTGGGGACGTACTATGGTACCCGTTGCACTCTAGGAGGAAGTTCTGGGGGAGTTTCATACTTTCCCTCTAGAGGTACATTCAGGAGTGGAGAAGATCTACTAGGACCACATACGACAGCACTGGTGGCCGGGTATGAAGAAGTCTGTAGCAGAGTTTGTTTCACAATGCCTCACTTGTCAGCATTTGAAGGAGGAGCACCAGGTACCATCGGGCTTGGTACATCCCTTAGAGGTCCCGGAGTGGAAGTGGGATGGGATATCCATGGATTTCGTGATGTGACTTCCACGTACATCCATAGGAAATGACTCTATCTGGGTGATCGCAGACCGAATCACCAAGTCAGATCATTTCCTACCGAACAGTGAGCAGGGCTCAGGGGAGATCTTGGTATGCCTCTACATTCAGGAGATCGTACAGCTTCACGGTGTGCCATAGTCTATAATTTATGATCGGGATGCTCGATTAACATCCCGACTATGGAAGGGGTTACATGAGGCTTTTGGGACACATCTACATCTGAGCCCCACCTTCGATCCTCAGACAGACGGCCAGACAGAGAGGACCATTTAGACTCTCAAGGACATGCTCCGTGCATGTGTCCTTGACTTTGGTCGTAGCTGGGAAGATCACCAACCCTGAGTAGAGTTTGAGTACAACAACAACAACCACTCCACCATCGAGATGGCTCCTAATGAGGCACTATACGGATGACCTTGCAGGTCAACTCGGTGCTGGACTGACCTTGGGGTAGTCACGGCACGGGCCCTGACGACGGGTCATGGGGAGTTAGCACTTGTAGGACCAGAGATGGTTCAGGCTATGACGGAGATGGTGCAGATCATCCCGGAGCAGATGAAGACTGCACAAAGCAGACAAGAAGTCCTATGATGATCGGAGACGGAGACCACTAGAGTTTGAGGGTGTCTACCACATCTTCGTACAGGTCTCACCTCGATGAGGTCTACAGAGATTTGGTCGGGGAGGAAAGTTATCTCTGCGTTTGATCAGACCTTTCCAGGTCCTCAGCAGAGTAGGTGTGGTGGCTTACTGCCTGGCCCTTCCAACTCACTTGTACTGAGTGCTTGACGTCTTCCACGTATCTCAACTGAGGAGATACGTGCATGACCCGACCCACATCATCGATCACGGGGAGCTGGACATCGATGACAGGGCGACATTTACGGAGGTCCCAGTCAAGATCGAGGATTGACAGGAGCAGTTCCTACTTGGACAGTCGATTCCTCTGGTGTGCATTCGATGGTAGCACGGGATCCTCTAGGAGAGAAATTGGGAGCGGGAGGATCATATGCGAGCTTAGTACCCCTATTTGTTTGCATAGTGTGTGTCATAGCTTTACGTGGATGTAAATCCTTGAGGTGGAAGTAATGTAAAGTCCCGGAATATTCAAGGAAAATTGTATCATAAATATATTGGAATTTTACGAGTCTGTGGATTCTGATGACACTTGATTCCGAGGCCTGGTGTGCTAGGAATCAATTTCTGAAGTTTTGTTCGGGTACGTTCAGTAAACGTACGTGCGGGTTTTTCTATCTTTTCAACTGGTTATCGGAATTGAAATTTGAGGACACCGATAAAATCGTAGCACTGATATTATCTTAATAGAACCATTACCCCAGTTTCATTTCATGCAGGTTTAGAGTTAATATTTGGGGATTTAGAATAAAATAAATAAAATTTGTGGAACACAATTTTTTTAATGATGTTAGTTATTTCCTACAATGGGGAGTTAGTGGTGGGGCACACACACACATAACCTCCCATGTGATGAATTATTGTGGTGGGACCCACAAAAGCCCCAACTTATCACCTCCCCCCAAAACCCTTGAAACCCCCCAATTAACTCCCCTTGTAACTATTGTCACAAATTCCCTTTTTAATGTGGAGCCTCTCCACCTCCCAAACATAATGAGGATAACTAATGTAATTAATAACCTTATTAATTAATTTGGCACATCTCTTTTGAATTATTTTGATTTTCGTGGAGATTTATTAAAATTTGGAGAAGTATATAATAATATTTTCCTTAGAAAATATTTTGGTGATGATACTTTGGATAATTAGAGGGGCTTCGTTCTTCCACAAAGAATATCGTCGTATCTCCACGAAGAACTCTCCATTAATTCTCCAACAATATCCTTCCTCTACATCAAGGGAGGAGACACTGCCGTGGGGAATGTCACCAACGATGACAGCTCTTCCTCCGAAATTGACGAAGAGACACCATTTTGGGCATCTACGAAGAATAAACCTTAATCGAGGTAGGTGGATTATGTTCAATTTTAATTGATACAATTTCTCTTGTTATTCGTTAAAAGTTATGGTTTGTCTTTGGCCATATGATACATCCTAATGCGGAGGGTGTGGGCCGAACGAACATGACCTGATGACCCTCCGTTGTTCTCAATCCTTTTAATTCACAACGGGAAGCGGCAACGATCAATGGACCACAGGACACCCTGAGATCTAGCTGCAACTGCAATGACTATGGTTCTGGAATCCTCCGTGGGTTCGACAATGATGGCTACTATAGGACCCCGGGACACCCTGAGAGGGGAGGGGTGAATCAGGGTGTCAAATTTATCTTTTAAATTAAAGGATCGTGTTCCCAAGTTGGTAGGAACTAGTTGAACCTGTATGATGGATATGATCATCAATAAAACATTCACATGAAAAAGAGATGACACAACAATTTTTACTTGGTTCACCACTAAGGGCTACGTCCAAGGAGCATACACCGACAAGTTGTCGGTCATACCTAATTCCACTAATCTTCACTAGATGTGGATTACAATGGTTCTAGTACAGTCACTCTGTCCCATGCTCATTACCTTTACAATTGTTCTGTGATAGCTCACTGCGTCCCTCAGGTCACTCCCGTTGACTCCCCTTGACTCACTACCGTTGGTGAAGTCCCACTCAGTTTATAGACATGAAGGTCTCTTAATCATTGCTCAATGAGAGAATCCTATGTTATATGTATCTGCTCTGTTGAATTCCAACTATCACTCATTAACTTGTCTTCAACTTTTGTGCAGCTCCAAGACAATCAGCAAGCCTCAACAAAAAACTGGCACGTAACACCAAGACGACGCACAACTTTTAAGGATGGCGCACAAGTTATAACTGGTCAGAAAGTCCTTCTCGAACACCTGCACGACTCAACCTTCTTCGAAATAAATCTTGCACGACTAAACTTTTTTTCAACCAAAATCTATATGGAAACCCAATGGAAACATGTCGCGCAACATCAATTCTGGTGCACATGTATCACCAAATCACTTGCGCGACTACTGGATGGGCATCAAACAACTGCCGCACTGCTCCACCTTGTGCGACCCACCAACACTTGTGTGACTTCAACACCTGTGTGGTGGGAGCTCTGAATTTCATCAAGTCTAATGTTCATGTTGAATGAGGAGGGGTGGTCCTCTATTTATAGGCATTCGGATACCCTGCGCGGGAGTGCGCAAGTCTTCCCTCAGCATGCATGTCTCAGCATGCAACCCCTCTATACTCCTAGACACTTGCGCGACCATGTTCCAATAATGGGCGCCCCTATTTACATTTCCATATTTTGATGATCAAAACAAGATGATCAAATGGTGCACAACTTTCCAATCTTCTAAGGTACCGGTGCGCAAGTCCATTCACGGCGCGCAAGTCACTTGCACGACCAAACCAATACTTTCACGACCCTCTTGCATTTTCCATGTTTTAATGTTCTCATTCTGAAAAACATCAGGTGCGCAAGTTTCCAAACCTCCAAGGCCTTGGCTCACAAATATATTTTCCAAAAACACATTTCACTATATTTCATGTTTTGAGATCCAAAAATTTGGCAAACACTGGAAAACGACGCCATCTTCAATACTGTTGTCTGCTTGAATTGTATGATCACTTTGCTGGTACACTTTCTAAAAATCCACTGAGGATTGGAAACAAACACAAACCATATTCCAATTCATGCACAAAACATCCATGGTTCCAACAATCTCCCCGTTTGGGTTTTTTGGCAATCTACAAATAAATTCAAAATATTCACATGAAAACCCAAAAAAATGAAAGAATCAACTCAACCGACACTCTAAGTCTACGTGAGCAATGCTCGGTGTAAAAAACAAGAGATGAGGCTTGAATTAGGATCCCATGTTATGGAATTCTCAAAGATGCCATGTTCGCTGAGTTCTTGAGTTCCTTCTCCTTCTCATCCTCTGACTCAAAATTTATTCCTTTCTCCCCCATTGGAAATAAACCCAAAGAATGGTACTAGTTCATTGTTCAGATGAAACCACACCCCATGGATAGTATCTCCCCCACAAACCTTCATCACAGCCACAAATAAAAAAACAGTTAACAAAACTGGGGAGAGGGGTATTGCATAACCTCCTTATGCACTGGGAGGTGGATGAACACCAAGGTTCAACCGATGCTTTTCAAACACAGCCGCTGATAGTGGCTTGGTCAGGATATCATCCACTTGCTCATCCGTTCCCACATGATCCATTCTAATCATGCCTTGCACAACATTATATTTGATAAAGTGATACCTGATTTCAATATGTTTTGTATGAGAATGCTGAACATGATTCTTCGTAAGATCAATTGCACTCTTATTATCATTGTAAATTACCATTGGTTGCTTGACCTCATCAAAAATATCAATCATTTTTTACTTCATCCATAACAGTTGAGTGCATGCCTTTGTAGTAGAGATATACTCAGCCTCAGCAGTAATAAGAGAAGTACATTATTGTTTCTTTCTCAGCCAACCATCACATTTATTCCCAATATAGAATGCACCACCACTGGTGGAATTTCTATCACACAACATCGCCAGCCCAGTCAGCATCAGAAAATGATGACAATTAACTGATATTTCCCACATTAAAGTATAAGACACAATTGTGAATCCCTTGAATATTTCTCATGATTCTTTTTTCTACTGCCATATGTTCCTCCTTTGTATTACTCTGAAAGTGGGCTGCAAGACATGTGGAAAATATAAT
Source organism: Viscum album (assembly GCA_963277665.1). NCBI lineage: Eukaryota > Viridiplantae > Streptophyta > Magnoliopsida > Santalales > Viscaceae > Viscum > Viscum album. The sequence goes on along the minus strand of OY728166.1, from coordinate 1,176,528,024 downwards.
ATATGGTCGTGTCACCATTAGGTACAGTAGGCTCCCAATGTTCATCTTGTACATGGTAGGATCTATAGAGGTCCCATCCTCATGTTTTCCAAGTTTTGTTCCAACTGCAATTGGAGTGGACATTGGTTTGGAATCTTTTATATAAAACTTCTTCAACAGCTCTCTTGCACACTTTTCTTATGAAATGAATGTGAAATCCTTCTTTTCAATCACCTGAAGCCCCAAGAAATATGTGAGCTCCCCAATGATAGACATTTCAAATTCTGATTCCATGTGATTGGAAAATTCATCCACTGATTTCTGCTTGCTACCACAAAAAATAATGTCATAAACGTAGACTAGAACCATGAATTGATCTCTTGGGGAAACTTTCACATACAAAATGTGGTCTACTCTGCCTCTTTTGAATTCTAGTTTCTTGATATATGAGTCCAGTTGATAAATACCAAGCTCGTGGTGCCTGCTTCAAACCATATAGATCTTTTTCAGTTTGCAGACTTTTGTTTCATCAGAACCAAGAACAAAACCCACTGGTTGTTCAATATAGACTTCTTCTTCCAGTACACCATTCAAGAATGTTGTCTTGACATCCATCTGGTATACTTTATATCCTCTTTGGAGTGCCATGTATTGGGAAAGTCTGATTGACTCCAATTTAGCCACTAGAGCAAAGGTTTCTTCAACATCAACACCTTCATTCTGAGAGAATCCTTTACATACCAGCCGTGCCTTGTTTCTGATGACTCTTCCATGCTTATCAAAATTATTTTTGAAGATCCATTTGGTACCAATCACATTATGATCGTTGGGTATTTGGACAAGATCCCATGTCTGATTCTTGTCAATCTGATCTAATTATTCATTCATGGATTTCACCCAAGATTCATCCTTTGCAGCTTCTTCGAATGAGGATGGATCCACAATAGACAGAAATGCAGATTGCGCGTTATTCCTCAACCTTCTTGTTTGATTGGGTGCACTCCTGCCCCCAATTATGTTGGATGGATCAATCTCAGCACATAGATTTCTCCTATGAGGTTCAGATCCATTCTCCTCAGCCATAGTTTCTTCTTCAGATTCCTCTTCTAATTCAACATCATGATGTGACTGTTGAGTGATTTGTTCACCTTCCTCTATTTCGGTATTTGTATTTACTATATTTTCACACTCATCATCATCTTGTATATAATCAACATAGCTATTATTGGAAGGACTTGGGGGGTTCCCTTCAATGCTCTTAACATCATTGCTTTCCACAATCCTCCACAAGCGATTATTGATACATTTGTAGGCCTTGCTGTTCATTGGATATCCAAGAAAAATATCTTCATCAGCATTGTCTCCAAACTTCCCTTGATTTCCTTCTTTATTCTAAATGAATCATTTTCTTCCGAAAACACAGAAGTATTTCAACGAAGGCTTCCTTCCATACCACAATTCGTATGTTGTCTTCATTTCTCCCATATAAAGACCTATTCGATTCTGAATGTGCACTGCAGCATCAACAGCCTCCTTACAGTAATGGAGAGAGATACCACTCTCGACCAGAATAGTCCTGGACATATTGTTGACCTATCGATTCCGACACTCAAGAACCCCATTTGGTTGTGGAGTTATCACAGCATCTACCTCATGTTGTATTCCATGTTTTTCAAAGTAATTTTCAAACTCTATGGACGTGTATTCCCCTCCATTGTTAGATTGCAGGACTTTTATTTTCCTTCCAGTATCATTCTCGGCAATCCATCAATTAGTTTTCATACAATCAAGTACTTGTCGCTTCCTGTGAATCACCATTACACAAGCCATTCTGCTATAATCATCAATGAAAAGGCCGAAGTACCTTTCTCCATATGTTCCAGCAACATTTATTGGGACACATACGTCTGTATGAATGAGATCAAGAAGATGTGATGCCCTTTTCTTCTTTGGCCGATATGAACTACAAACTAGCTTCCCATGAATACAAGCATCACAATACTTTTCCCATTCATGTTTTAGAATGGGAATATCCATGACTATCTGTAGCTTAGTTATTTTTTCCATGTCTATTTGGTTAATGTGCCCCAACCTTCGATGCCACAAATTGTTTTCTTCTTCAATAGAAAAATAGAAAGAGTTCACTTTGCTATCAACCTGATATAAGTTTCCATCTGTTCTACAGCCTTTCATAAGAGAATTCCCTATTTTTGCTTTTATAGTGCATCCTTTTTTATTGAAAGATACTATGAGCCCTGAGTCACACATTTTACTTACATTGAGGAGATTGTGGAGTAGACCATCCACATAAAGAACTTCAGTCTTCTTCAACTCCCCGTTGGCGAGAGCAGTATTCCCACTGCCTTTAATCTTCAAAGAACCATCACTACCAAACTGTATTGTTCCATAAACATTCTTTTCAATGTTCTTCAAAAGGTCATCATTTCATGTAATATGGGAAGAGCATCCAATATCAAGGATCCAGGTGCTACTTCTCTTTGTAGATTTGAGTGATACTTCTACAAGATTGGATTTCTTGATCATCTTCTTCTCATTCCATGAAATATTGGATTGAGCATAGGACACTGATGGACTTTTAATACTTTCTTCAACATAATCCGATTCTTCATACCCATAATATTCTTACAGAGGGGAAAAAATATTTGTGAGAACAACATCATCAAGAGGATGAAAACTGGCCCATCTTTGAGTGTTGTATGAATTTCTCCTGTCATACTGCTGCCTGCAATACATAGATTTATGGCCAAAGTTAGAACAATTAAAACAGAAACCATAGCAGCTATTTCTTCTATAAGATGGAGGATATGAAATTAGACTCCTTTTTTGACTTCCCAGATCTTCTTCATTCAATTAGATCCTTGCCTCTTCGCAGTATGACATGGTATGGCCCAGATAACCACAGAACTTACACTTCGTGAGAGGAAATGACTTTTCACTTGAATTTATCCTCATCCCTTCTTCCTTGGTAGAATAGTTGAACTGCCTGTCATTTATGAATGTTTGAGGATAATTTTCAGTTCTTCTTTTTGTTTGGATTGAGGGTTTCTTTTTCAGTATTTTAGGTAATGTTTCAGAATGTATAACTTTCATCTTGTCGTTCTTTTGGCTCTCTTTACTTCCATTGGTTGACATCTCAGCTTCATAGCCAATTCCACTCTTTCCCATGCAAGTGGGTCTTCGATAACTTAAGATTTTTCCAACCCCATCTGAACCACACATGTATCTTGTTATTAATTCTGTATATGATAATCTTTTGAACTGAATTTTCTTCTTTCCCTCATTTCTCGTTGATTGACATTCAATTTTATTTCTAAGAGTAAAAACTTCTTCTTCAAGTACCGCAATAGTCTTGGACTTCTCTTCCAGTCAAAATGAATGGTCATGTATGACCTTTTCTTGTTTCTCAATTTTATGCTTTAGTTCCACAACATCATATGTGATTTCAAGGACTAAAGACTGAACTCTCGACAGTTCTTCTAGTCTTTCAATCTCTTCTTCAAGATCATCAGCATATTCTGATGATTCTTCTACCATTTCCATCCACTTATTACATCTCTTTCATTTATTCGGATGCTTGGAAAATGAATCCTTAATTTGCATCTTTGAATCACCATTACAAATAATCTTATTATCTCTGTCTTTATTGATCAAGGGTTCTAACTTTTCAACCATATCCATCACGAAAGCATGCTTTCCAAATTTAAATTTGAGTTCTTCTTCTTCACAAAATTCAGTATCCTCGTCTTCCTCTTCACAGACAAAACTCTTCCTCTGTATTTTCATTCCAGATTTGAAGTCTCTCTTTTTAAAAAATCTTTTACAAGGATTCTCGATGTTCTCATCTTCATTATCTTCATCATTGATCTTTCTTAAACATTGAGGGGCAATGTTCCCAACTTTTCCACAACAAAAACATGCGAGAGGTAACTTCCCTTTGAATTTCCCTTTTCCCTTATGGAACTTATTTTCAATGAAATAAAGAATATCTTATTCTTCGTCATCATCAAAACTACTATCTATAGAGATTTTAAGTTTATCCATGGCCTTGAACGCCATTTCCTTGATCACACGAGTCATAGCATCTTCTGGTTTGACTCTCATTTCGTATGCAACCAAGCTGCTCAGTAGATCATCCAGAGAAAGTTTGGAAAGATCTCTTTCCTCAAGGGCTGACACCTTTGAATTGTATAGGGGTGGAAGTCTTCTTAATATTTTATTTACAATATCAATGTCTTTGATTTCTTCACCTAGACCCCAAATTGCTCCAACCACTTCAGTAATTCGATTGAAAAATGAGTCTGAATTCTCGTCTGGGTGCATCTTCAGATCATCAAATCGATTGTGCAGGACATGTAATTTTTCCTCCTTCACTTTTCTATCTACTTAATAAATATTATCGAGTTTGTCCCACATGGATTTTGTTGAGGTGCAACTCATCACCTTTAGATAGATCTGATCAGAAAGAGATGCGGTGAGTGAATATTGTGCTTTAGCATCTATATGAAGAATTTTCCTCTCTATGTCAGTCATAGCCAGGCCAGTTGGATCAGTGACTTGTATTCCTTGCACAGTGGAAAACAGAACATCCATTCCAAGTGATATTAGATTAGATCTCATCCAGTTTTTCCAGATCTGAAAATTACTTCTATTAAAGAGAGGGACTCACCTAACATTGATTGCATTCTCCATGGCGATAAAGGACATATTCAATGACAACAACCTCGCTCTAATACCACTTATAGGACCCCGGGACACCCTGAGAGGGGTGGGATGAATCAGGGTGCTAACTGTTTCTTTTAAATTAAAGGATATTGTTCCCACATTGGTAGGAACTAGTTGAACCTGTATGATGGATATGATCAGCAATCAAACATTCGCATGCAAAAGAGATGACACAACAATTTTTACCTGGTTCACTACTAAGGACTACATCCAAGGAGAATACGCCGACAAGTTTCCAGTCGTAACTAATTCCAATAATATTAACAATATGTGCATTACAATTGTTTGGCCACAATCGCTCTATCCCAGGCTCACTTCCTTTACAATTGTTCAAGGATAACTCAATGCGTCCCTCAGGTCACCCCCGTTGACTCCCCCTGACTCACTGCCGTTGGGGAAGTCCCACTCTATTTATAGACGTGAAGGTCTCTTCATCATTGCTCAATGTAAGCATCCTCTGTTATATTTAGATGCTCTATTGAAGTCCAACTATAACTTTTTTTCTGGTATTCAACTTTCGTGCAGCTCCAAGACAACCAGAAAGCCTCCAAAAACACCTGGAGCACAACACCAAGATGGCACGCAGCTTTTAAAGATGACGCGCAAGTTATAAAAATCGCGCAAGTCCTCCTCTAACACTTGTGCGACTCAAACTTCTTTGAAATAAAACTTGTGCGACTCAACTTCCTTTCAACATAAATAGATTTTGAAACCCAGTGGAAACCTGTCGCGCAACATTAATTCTGGCGCGCAAGTATCACCAAATCACTTGCTTGACTGTTGGACAGGCAACAAACAACTACCGCACTGGTCCACCTTGTGCGACCCACCAACCCTTGCATGAAATCAATACCTGCACGACGAGAGCTTGGAATTTCTTCATGTCCAATTTTTGTGTTGAATGAGGAGGGGTGGTCCTCTATTTATTGGCATTCAGATACCCTATGTGGCGGCGCACAAGTCTTCCCTCAGTGAGAATGTCTCGGGACGCAACCCTTCTGTCCTCCTAGACACTTGCGCGACCAACTTACAATCTTGGGCGCCCCTATTTACTTTTCCATATTTTTTTGATCAAAACATGATGGTCATACAACATGCAACTTTCCAATCCTCTAAGGTACCGGCACACAAGTCCATTCACGGCGAGCAAGTCACTTGCACGACCAAACCAATACTTGTGCGACCCTCTTTATTTTGCCATATTTTCATGCTCTCATTCTGAAAAACATCAGGTGCACAAGTTTCCAAGCCTCTAAAGCCTCGGCGCGTAAGTATCTTTTCCAAAAACACATTTGTCCATATTTCCAGTTTTGAGGCCCAAAAATTTGGCAAACACTGGAAAATGGTGCCATCTTCAATACTGATGTCTGCTTGAACTGTATGATCACTTTAGTGGTACACATTCTGAACTTAAACTAAGGATTTACAAATAACACCAAAACATACACCAATTCATGCATAGAAAATCCATGGTTCCAACAGCTACCGTACTAGAGTCCTTCGTGGGTTCGGTGACGACGACTACCGTATTGGAATCCTCTGTGGGTTCGATGACGATGATAATTGTTCTTGTATCCTACGTGGGTCTGAAAGTTTGATTTCTGTTCTAGTATCCTATATGGGTCCAACAGTGTAGCCGATGTAGAATCCTATGTGGGTCCGACAGCTTAGCTAGTCTAGAATCCTACGCGGGTCTGACAGCTTAGATGAATCAGTGACTGCATCTAATCATCATTATCACTTTACAAAGGATGTATGCATGTGTGAGATGAGTCTTAACATTCAATAATTATCATTTATGTGATGGCTTATTTTTTGTGGGGGCTAGGTTGTGATTGGGATTGAGGGTTGGAGCTGAACTGGGATTGATGACTTAGGTATATGTATGGTCATATACCTAAGTAGAGTTGGATAATACATTAGGATTGTATTTTTCTTTGTGATTTAACCTTCATGGATTCTGGGGGACCTTCGGGGGTGTCAGACTCCCTGTTGATTATTGTTATACTCACCATTTCACGTGCTATGCCCACACTACATTGTGTTGGATGCAGACGAAGGACAACACTGATCGTGGTAGAGACCTGTGGAGCCGGACGGTACCCATAGGTAGAACACTTGGCGGGACATACACGGAGCGGACGAACGGACCCGAGGTTTTAAGAGGACCATCTATACCAACCCTTCAGGTTGGATTCCCGAAGTACGACTCAGTGGTTTCTTCTTTACTTTACTGATGATGTACTAGACTTTCAGTTGTACTGTACTTACTGTTGGGCTTGTATTTCCAACCCCTTTCGTTCCAACACTTACTTTTGTATACAGATTTACTTTGTGCTTACTTCTGTTGTGTACTATGTTGTGTGTGTTTACTATATAAATTAAATTCCTTCCCTTTTTTATCAGGATTTACACCTTTGGTGCTAGTCACCAGCCCCTGGCTTATGGAAGGCGGGCTTGGGGTAGTCACGACACGGGCCCAGAGGATGGGTCATGACTGAATTATTCCGTGAATATTATATCTACATTACAATGTGTGATTTCAAAATGTCGCATTCATATTAACATACCCTTATTCTCATACATACATATGATTATAGATGTATATCACTCATGTTTTCTAAAACAGTTCATAAAATCTCACACTTTTTATGTTTCTTTTACTTGGTTTGTGAATAATTATTTTATATAGTTTATTAAAAAGAACATTACATCAAAAAAAATGTTGTTGTTGATGTTTAATATATTCTATGAAATTATATCAGTATTTGTATACTATTCATATACACCAATACTATACTATTTTGGAAAATTATTTTTCCTGATATTTATTTAATATTAACTGAACATTATGTGATATTTCTGTATATAATGTTTGGGTTACAATATATGGTACTAGATTATTGTATTCTTATATGTATGTGTTAGGGTAAGAGATATTTTTTGAAGATCCTATTGATTTGTCTATATATATATATATGATAAAATCATGAATCATTGGTAATGTTGAGATCTATGTACTTCCATTTTAATTTATCTGTGTTTCGATTTTGGCAAATGGATATGGATATGGTATAAATTAAACATGTGGTAAAAACTAAAAAAGGAATGAATTTAGGATTCACATGGTCACTATTGATGATGTGTTTTTGGTTCTAAAACATCAGACCATGAAAGGAAATACTTGGGGGAATATATCAGATAATCCATATTTTTTATGAATAATTTTAAAGGTTTTAAATATATAATAATGAAGGGTGAATTAGGTAAATTCTAATGTCACATAGATTTAAACGAATATGTTATGATTTTTACATCCTAGGAATTATTTTTAATATTGTATGATTTATCATTATGATAATTGTTTCTCAAAAAATTTGTGTTGGTTTTAGTTAAGTGATGAAAGTAGGAGGAATCAATTCAATGAAAAATGTGATGGATAATTCATTGAATATACCTATATGAAACCGAATATCATGATATCTAGAATGAAAAGTCATTGTTACAAACTCTTTTAATACAATGATATAACTTCTTAGTATATTAATATTCATTATATAACATATTGATAATTACTATAATCATATAGGTCTAATGCCATTATGAACATGGACATATAATTAGCATGATCATACTTGAACTATATAATTTCCCACTATATTTCTTTTAACTATCCATATTTTTAGGCATATCATAAATAATATATTTATTTATAACCCCATGACATATCCTTCAAATAAACATGATCCTCCACTTCTTCAGACTTCGTCTATAGGTTTTCACCAAATGACTTTTTGGGTGGGTTCCCTGAACAATCTATGGCCTATATGATGCAGCGTGGGATGTAAAGAAGATATTTGGGTAAGATTATTATGGACCAAAAGGATTAGGGAGTTTATAAAGAATAGGATAGGGGGATCCCATTTCTATGTTAGGGATTGTACATAAATGGAATTTTTGAAAAGATAAAGTTATACCATAAATGTCCACATGAAACAGCTCTCCAAAATGGGTAATTTTATACCCGAATATTTGATAATGTTAAAAGTGGACCGTCCAATGTTATTTCAAAAGTTCATATTTCATTTAAACCCTTATTAGTGTATTTTAAACCCTGAAACCCCATTTTAACAATAATCACACTATCTTTTTTACTGTTTTTTAAACAAATTATTTCAAAATATTCATTTGATGTTATTATATAATATGACAGATTAATATTCCAAATATTAAACACATTTATGGAAAATTATATTCATTGAACTTTGAGAATTTAATTTAATAATAAACCCATGGACGTGGTGGAAAAGAGTTTTCCAAAGACAATGTTTTCCTAATTATTGAATGTTATAGAACCAAAATTCAATATGAAATTTTTTAAGAAGAAATAAATTGGATTAATTATGATACTATTGAACTAATTTTACTTTTAAAATCATCATAATTTAAAATATATGTTTTTTATTTAAATTATATTTTTTTCTTAATAAAAATCCATAATTTTTATTCATTAAAAAATTAAAAAATTTAGAAAATTGAAAATATTTGAACCCACTCTAAATTTATAATTTTGTTTCCAAAATTGAATATAATTATTTAAATACAATTTTTTTTAATTTTTTGAAAAATCTATTTCACTATTTTTTCATTAATAACATTAAAACCATTTTTTAAAAATTAGGTTTTGATGAAAATAAAGACATTAAAAAATATTATGTTCGTATTTAGAAATATATTTTATTTATTGAAAACCTTTTTATATATTTATCAAATTGTGATTATTCCAAAAAATATATCAGGTTTTATATCTAGGTCATAACAATCAATGAAAAATTTGATGTCTATTTTATAATCTGGGTAGTCAACCCTTAGTGTTGCGCAAAAGACATGATTTTGAGAAAATTACATATAATTTAAAAAAATTATTTCATAAAATTTCATGGCATTGTAGAAATATAAAAAAAATATATAAAAAAATTATCATATGAAAATCATTTTGATCTAATGAATGATTAAATTAGGGGGTAATGTATTGTTGAGTCCTTCATGAGGCGTTATCCAAATTCTATTATTGTTTTCATTGGTCCAAAAATTAATTATAAATGAACATGTATAATTTAAAATATGTTTTCATTTATACTATTCTAAAACCATTAAAATTTTATTTGTGATGATTTTTGACTAGAAGGAAATTAAATTAATGGTTGTCACTTAAAATGAATACAAGTTTTACATTTTGAGATTCTATGAATTATTTTTATAGAATTGATTTAATCTATTATTTTTCATTTCACAGAACACTAAATATAGTTTTTATATATGAAAGAACTAAGTGTAGATAGAGTTATATGAAACACTAAGTTAATCAGTCTCTACATGGAACAAAATATTTTATATTATTACACACACCGCTATATTTGGATTGTATTACACAAAATACTGAGTCCCTTGAATAACTTGTGTTGCACACAAGGCCATGTTTTACCATACTACAATATACTGTCAATATTTTTATTAAAATATTATTATACATACCACCTAGATAATTTAATTAGACTTTATAAAAATATTGAATAAATTTATAAAATATGATTTACGCAAGTATTTGAAATTGAATTTTTTAGTTACAAATAAATGAAGAGAATGTAAGAACTATTTTAAAATAAAAAAATTACCTATCCAAAAAAACAATTCACTTATGTACAAACACAATTATATATAAATAAATTAAACAATACAATTTTGGTGTATTGTTTTTGTAATGTCTATATATTAAATAGTAAATAATTTTTTTGATACTCATCCCATAGTTTTGATAAGTTTAAGATAATAACAAATCCAATTTTATAAATAAATAGAAATATGTTTCTAAATGGTAATTTTATCAACCTTTTACGGGAAAACCAATTTAATTTAACATTTTTATAATTTTTATAATTTTTATTTCACAAAATAACCATTAATTTTTAATTAGTAAGAAAAAAATAATATTCGGGGGAATTTCGGTAATTTATTGTGAGGATTAAATTTTTGATCCATAGTGAATAATACTGATGTTTAATTGGAATCACATTTTTATTAAAATTTATTTATAAGGATAAATTAAATTTTTGAATGTTTATAATGATAAATGATATCAATTTTACATAATTGTTCTAATTTATGTCATTAGAATGAATTTCGTGAAGAAATTTGATATTAAAACATACCAAACATCTGATCATTTTTAATTCTAAGATATACATTATAATCCCATATATGGGATTATAATCGAATTATATTGTACCACTTATGGTTTTGAAATTTGAAAAAAAGGATTCAATATTTGGAATTAGTAAAATATATATTTTATAATAAATTTAGCATTGTTTTTTAATAGAAAATATAATTGAATTTAATTATAATTTATTAAAATGTATAAGAGAGAATTTATCACCACAAATGACTAAACCCTACACATAAGGGAGAAAATGACATTAAAATTTATAAATATCCATTTTATGTAAAAAATTCTAGATTACCATCCCTTTTATATAATTTGTTTCATTTTATAAGAAAAACATAGGTGGAAATACCTTTTTAAAAATTTAATGAATGTCACTGCTCCTACAATAAAAAAAGTAACTCACCCCTACTTATTATTATCAATTATCTAGGCCATTGGTTCACCCATCATCTACTCAAATAATCTCAAAAATTCCCTCCTTCAATCTTATATTCCTTCATTTCGTAATAAATCCATCCAGGTAATCCCTTAGGTGATAAAAAGGAGTTACCCATAGAAGAGGTAACATCCTTCCTCATGATACTTTGATTTATTATAATTTTACACCCCTAAAATATTCATATTTTAATATAATATTATAACCTTAGTATATTAAATATACAAATATGTTGTTATTATAAGGGATATATCCACGCATACACACACATCTATCTTATCAGAAATTAAATTATGATTCTTGTGTATAGGCAAAAACCTCCTCCCAAACTGATGCTGTTAGTTTTTCATTTACCATATATCATGGTTGGTCATTATGATAGAACCTTGGTTTTTGTATGATATATATTATATTTATGATATATTTATGATTCTATTTATTATTATATAACGCATTACATCATGATTTCCATTTTCTGTAAATACAATACTTTCTTTTGGAGATTTGTGGACTACTGCCTTCTCAATGAAATGTGATTCGTTCACAATCTATATGCAATGTATTAAGGAAGGGTTTATTTTAATTGTATGATATATATATATGAGATAATAATGATACAATAATGATATTATACATATAAATATAATTTATTCCAATTATTATATCAATATGATAGAAAAACAAAAATTATTATCATGCATACGTTAGGCTTACTGTCTCCATGAACAGTTTATTACATTTCATATCTCTATATTATATATAATTTTATAAATACATATATAAAGAAAGTAAATTATATTTATATCACACTTTATGTATTTCTAAAAATGTAAATCATTTTCTATGTTAGAGGATCATGAATTACAAGATGAAACATATATGATAAAAGGCGATGTTGCCAAAAATGTAACGTTAACATGGAGTTATTAATAAATTGGTAATATAATGTCATAAAAATAATATATGGTATCTAATATAATAATATTTTTCTTTTTTCTTTTTATAATAAATTTATATTTATTATACTGGAGGTTTGAATGTGTATAATGAATGTTAAGACTTAATGTAATGGAATTTCATCACGCTATTTATTTATTTGAGATACATGCCATATTCAAAACTCATGTCTATTATGTGGTGTAAATAATACCCAATTAAATGTAACATAATTAATATTCATTATTTAATTATATATTAATTATTAATTTATTGTATTATTTCATGGGGATTATGATTCAATATGTACTCAAGTAGTATGTGTTGCCTCGTCAAACTCTTATTTTCCATGAGAAACAAGCCATGTTCACCTTTTACATCATAGATTTGGTGTTTGTATTAATAATGGATGTATTATATGATTAGTATAAATAATTTTACGTGTACATACATATCCATTTTATGAAATTTCTTTCAAGGGTTTTATGTTTCAAAAGTTACACAATTGGTAATGTAATTTCGAATCAATTTTTATTCTTTGAGACTCATGTCACATTATACACGTATATTATTATATATTGTGTATATACTAACATTGAAATGGTATATCAAGAATCACCATCCATTCATGATATGTTTCAATTTATCATTGTTTTTTCTGTCAATTTTATTAGGATCCAATGATACCAAATTTGTAATAGTTTATTGCTATAATGTCACTGTTTGTAATGATTATTTATTATTATACAACCATTTATGAATTTTTATGACCCATATCTCAATAGAAATAAAATATTTTCTTACCCTATGGATATTCCTATTATATATCATACATGGTATTATTTTTTCATACCTCCTTACATTAGATAATTAAGAAATAAATATAATTAAAATCAGACTTTATTTCGTCTTTTGGATGGACATATGTGTTACGTCAATACAGTGTTTTATGAAAATGCTTTCAATAATGTCTTACTATTATCCAATTATTTTTAATAGGAATTTTATCATTTTATTGATAATTTTAAAAAATTATTTTAAACGTAATATTCTAATCATTTTGTAATCAAGAAACTTTTTCATCATTTACGATCGAAATTTAATGTTCAGAAATTGTAGAATTACCTATAGTATTGTATGTCATTTATTTCAAGGTTTCTTTATAATCTTGCATTGTTTTAAAGAAATTTTTTACTCAAATTCGGGATACTTTTTGTGTTCAATTTTTTTTTAAATAAGGTTTTCAAATATGTTTTTTATTTTCTAAAGTGTTTCAAAATATTTATACGGTTCATTTAATTGTTTTCAAAAGTTATATAAACTGAAAATGTTTCCAAAATTCATTATGTTTTTATCAGTTTTTTAATGTTTTGAATGATATATTCATCCTATATGTTTTAAATGGAATTATAAATAATTCTCAATAAGAAAATTATTTTAAAATGGTTTAATAAAAATTATTTTTGAAGAAATTATATTTTCTTTAATGAGATGTTTATGTGATCTATCATATTCTTTGTCTATCTATAATGAAATAATTATTTATAATTATTATTTAATGGGTAAAATTATCCATGAATAACATTTAAATTAATCATATAATTTATTATGTCATAATGAAATGGTTTTTATGAAACATATTTATCTTCCAGTAGATATATTCTCTTGAATAATTCTTATTTTTAATTTTTATACCTTGATAAAAAAATTATTATACGTACATATTTTCCATTAATGATGATATTAAGAATTTTTTATCATAACCATTTAATTTCATGGGTTATCACATGTTTTATAGGAAACACATATCTCTTTATGGTTCATCATATAATGTGTCTCTTCTTATATATTGGAACATGTATGAATGATTTTATTATGTGACATGTGGGTCAAATATCTCCCTCCAATGAATTGGGTAATGATTTGTATCTCTTGATATAATTATGGGAAAAAGTTTAATATCTTGATCCAAAATGGGAAATATGCGTGTCATGATCCAGTATGGGAATATGTGGAAACCTTTTCCACAATGGGTAGATAGGGAATCCTAATCCACTATGGGATGATGGGGAAACATGATCCACTATGGGAATATAGGGAAACTCAATTCCTTGTAATGAATGGACTATGACTAGGGATGAGGATTTGTCATTCTTAGTAAGTGTATTACCCATGATATTTAATGATATTTTTTTGGAAATAATTATTCACATATAAGGAATGGTGTTTAATATTTATTTATATGCCACCAATTCTATTTCATATTCCATTAATATGATAACATCATTCATGTTCATTATTTTCATATGATTTATGTCATATAAACTACCAATATATATTAAATATATCATGATTATGATATGTTAATATATGTTATTATCTTCAAATTCCATTCTCATGTTCTAATATCCTTAGGTTCATGTTATGATTACATATTTGACATATTTACACTTACTAAGAATTTGATCTCAACCATTTTAAATCTTTCATATCCCATGGATATAAATAAAGGAGTTCATTATGATTACTAATTTTTATGATCTTTAATGTATATGTTTAAGATAATTCATCAGACTATAATTATTTTTCTAATGTTTCAAAATAAACTAATCTATTATAGTTATCATGAATGAATTTTTTTAATTTTATGAATATACATCTAAAAGGATTATATATGCATGTTTGTTAAGACTGGGTAACTATAATGAGAAAACAAGAATAAATTTTTTCAGTAGTGTGGGATGATATTATGATGTTATTTTTTAGTAAGCACATTCCCCATATTCTCGGTATGATAATGGCGGAGGATTTATACGAGCCAAAGAATATGGGTGATGAATCTATTAGTATGTATAAATACAATTTCAAAAAATTTAAGTTGAATTATTATTTTATAGTCATCTAATGTATTATTCATATTTACTGATACTAATATCCCCTGAAACATTCATCAATTTGGTGTTCTATATAAGTGACTTCAGGAGATATAAATAAATCATTTTAAGCGATCTCATCATAGAAATAGAGATCATATTACCTTTTTAATATATGGTTCTTTAAAATAAATTAAATATTGAATATAAATGAAATTCTAATAATAATGAAAATGGTTGTAAGAATGTGAGGTTATCCTTATATTTGATGTTTGAAAAGAAACATTATGGTAATTTTCATTGTTATACATGAAAAATAATTAGTTTTCAAATGTAAGGTCATTAGAAAATTTAATGTATATGTGATGGGAAGACGACTGATAATGGTGAAAATAGAGAAAATGAATGTCCAAACACACCACAAAAAATAATGTTTTTAATGAAATGGATTATGTTTTTTATGATAAATGGATAATAAATTATATCATTTATGATAAAAATAATAATCAAGATCCTTATAATGTATGTAAAATATTGAAAATTCTCATGAGAAATGTTGTTAATGTAGAAAACACTAATGATGTTTAGATAGGTTGAATCACCATCCACTCAAGAACAGATTGTGTCTTATTTTTTACTCTACCTTATCTTTTATATCTTATTAATCTATTAATCATATCACCTTACCATGTTAACGATTTGAAGTTGAATTAGCAGTGAAAGCTCATAAAAGCATTTTGTGAAAATATATATTCAAGGAATCATCTCGAACTGAAGTTTGTTGGTATGTGCTTCCTAAAAATCAATTTTTTATCCTTAAAGATGGATATGATTTGATATTTGGTGAGTATTAGCTTTATATAAATAGTTACCATTCCAATTTAGATGGATCCGAATCCACATTTAATATTCTAAATTAACATGTGATAATTTATCATTGCATAGATGAATATAATATTCTATGAGAAATTTCATCCATTTCATGAATGCGTTGATTTCTAATCACAAGGTATATTTATCTCATATAGATGTAAATAAACACAACATAAATGATATGCTTATGTTATGGTTGTTTATTGATGTTAATCTCAATGAGTTTCTAGTATAAATTTTATTCTTGATTTTTTTTATTTTAAAACAACTCAACCATTGTGCTAAATAAATTTTAAGGGATAAATAAATAATTTCTTATGTTTAGTTTTGTGAATTGAGGAAGAAATACTACATAAAAATTGATAAGAGGATCATTTTGAAAATTTTTCACAATTAGGTGAATCTCATATTTTTCTAAGAAGACTTATTGATGAATGTAACTCAATATTTATTATAATGAACGTTCAAATAATAAAATTGAGAATAATTTTCCACTAGAAAATATTTATGGTTATTTTTATCAATTAAAAGGATCTCAATAACTATAAAAAAATTACCAATGTTTTTATAGTGTAAATTTACAGTGAAAAATTAATTCATTCCAAAGAAATGATTTTATGTTATTTATAGACACTCTAAATGTACAACGATACAATTTGGAAATAAAAATACACCTAATACCTTTATTTATTTAAAGAATAATATCATTACAGAAAACCGATATCATTTTTTGGTATACAATATATAATATATCTATATATAATATGAGAGTAATGAAGTCTCTAATGATCAATTTTGAACTATATCGTTGCCCTTAATGATGTAGAATCAATATAAAAAATTTATAAAGTTTTAATAGTGCTTAAAAATATGTCATTCATAGTGCATGTGATTACAATAGAGGGTTTATCATTATATAATTATAAGAAAAATTTCATTGAGAATTTTTCCAGAATGAGAATTATGACTAAATATGTGGTTTTATTATCCTGACTGCATCTTATTGATCATTAAAATAAATTATTCACAACGATCCATGATTCTAACCTTGTTAATATTGAAGGGATTCAGGTTCCTCAGAACTAATGAATTTTATGAAAATTTATTAAGTTGTATAGAAGGTTGAAAATTCTACCTTTACTCATATAACCATGTTATGGGAAGGGTTTTAGATATCTATTTATCCATCATTTAAGTCATTATTAGAGTTTTTTTGGTAATGATATATTCAATATATGTTACTATAACCTATATTTAATGTTTAGAATTTTGATAAACATTTTTAGAAATCATTTTTGTTATTCTGTGTGACATGGTATGTGATGATATTATAAGATTAATTGTCACAATGAGATTTATTATATGTTCCACGCTATAATGTGAACCCATAAGTTTCATGATAGTATAAATAAATATATCTTATATATCAAAATGAAATAATTTTATGGAAAAAATTGATTCATACTATTAGGGGTGGAGACATATAGGACATTGAGGATCCTTATAATAATTTATACCATTAGAAATATTTACATTAGATTTTTATGTGAACATGACCCTCGAGTTGGAAATTCAAAATTTTATGTGTAATTAGGTGTTCCTATCTTTGGATGTTTTTATCACTCCTTAGAAATTAATAATATTATTAATGAGTGTTATATGTCAAGAAATTTAATGTATTGATAGAAAGAGTGATAATATATATTTGTGGTTATGTAGGATATATTGGGTGATTCATTAGTAATATTTAATTAATGAATAATGGGAGAAATGGTTCTTCCATTTTCTTCATTAACAAATGTTGATAGTTCAAAACCATTTATTAAAATGTTACATCTTAAGTAAACACTTTTCAATGACAATCTATAAGAAAGTTCAATTTCTAAAAATTCAAAGAGAGAGACATCAAGACCATATGTTAACGAAACCAGTATGAAACCTGCTTGAAAAGAGATATAATGATAAAATTATTATATTATAATGTGTTTATTATTAAATGGTATTGTATTGCTGCGACATTAACATCCATCTATATAGGCACCTTGAATTGTTTCTATACTATATCATTATTGTATTTAGATTGATTATCCAATTTCCACTCTGAATGATTCCTAAAGGGTCACACACTATGTGTATCCCACGTATCAATTTAAAATGCATTAGTATATATTATTTAATAAGTTGAATAATTTGTATCTTGTATTTGGTTTAATAATTATTCATGTTTTATTAATAACATATATTCTATCACTAGTAATTGATGGGAAAATAATGTGAGTAGAATATTCAATAAATATTTTTTTTATATATTTAATATAATATCTATTTAGATATTGGTGAATAGTGAATGAATATTTATTTATAAAATAAATAGTAATTATTCAAGGCTCGATAAATCTTATAGATTAATAGGGGACCATGTGTAATGGTCTAGTGAGAAATAATATATCTATTGAATATTTTTTTTAAATAACATTTAGATTAAGTCTCATGTTATGCACATATTGATAAATGTTAATAGAATTTTTGTTCTAGACATGGGTTTGGGTTCCACATGTATTAAATACATATTAAAGTGTACATATACAATTATTTATTTCTTAATGTAGTTGTACACAGGCCGAAAAATAATAATGTTCCATGGGGAAAATTGTAATTTTTTGATAATAATTAAATCCATAGAATCCCCTCAAATACCTAGAGATATTCCTTTTCCAATTATGGTACCAATAATATATAGTGGTCTTCCACTAATATCCACTCGTGATTCAATATATATAAAATTGATACCTTTGAAAGTGATTCCTTGGTTGATCAAAGATGAATGACAAAATCTATATGATCAAATATGACGAAATAGGGAGATTCCTATGATGATATATGTAGAATTGTGGAACATGCATGGTGCATCACTATAGGTAGTCTATTTTTTAATGAAACAATGCAATATTAGTACAACAAAGATCTATTTTCTGATCCATTGTTAAAGAATGATTTTATTATAAGGTAATTTTTTATTTGATTAAAAAATGATAAATAATTTGTGTTGATTTTCCACTTTGGTGTTCGTATTTATCCATTATCACTTTTTTTGATTAAAATGTGTTGATAACAGAGTTTATATTCATTTAATTGTAATATTGGTCATTAATCATGGAAAAAATCAATGTTGGGAATAAACCATCACATTCTTCATCTATGCCATGAATAATTAAGAAGATTAAAATGGGACATAAAATTATATATAAGTATTTAAATATCATTGATTTATTTATGAATTTTTTATTTTTCATTCAATCCATGTTTAATAATTATTTAATTTTAAATGCAATATTTGCATCATCCTATAAGTATCTCATAAATATAATTGAATCAATTTATTTTTTAAATGATATAAAATCAAAGATCTCATCTGTAGTTCATGATGAATCTGATGGGATAACCCAAGAGTAAAGATCCTGAAATCTTGAAATACACTCCATGTTATAGTGTTAAATTAAATTTTAATTAATTCTTAACTAATTAATGGTGTGTATATTTATTACACATGGTGATTTTCAATTTAAATTGTGTGTTGACAAGGATAGCCTAGTGCAAGGTATGCTAGAGTACACATCTTGTAACCTCTATACATGGTGGGACATGGTCGTTTTTCAATCGGGATTTGTATATTATTGCATGGACAATCAGGCTGGAGATCGTGTAAGTCAACAACGACAAGACATATATCCCATTGAATCAAAGGGTACCATTATTTTTACAGGGCATGGTCACATGTCATGTCCCTGGGCATGTGTGTTAAATAGACAGTGATATGACAAACATTCTTTATATCTCCATCGAACATCCAATGTATTATTAGAAAACTATTCAGATTTAAAATTCTCTTATTATACTCTGAATACCATATCAAAATTTACTTGTATGTGGTCATTAATTTGATATTATATTCCATGTGATAAGTTTATATATATATATATATAATTAATTTATAAGTATTTATCATAAATGTTTATCATTTATGAGTCATGTTACTTTTATTACTATACATCATTGAATCATAACACATGTCATAAAAATCATGTAATCTATTTAATCACTATTTTTTTCATACAAATAATGGAAATATGTGATTTCTCTTGTATTGAAAATGTTGTATGTTTACATAGAATGTGAGTATAAAACATACAGGGTAGTTATGATGGTTACTCACCATGATGCCTCCAAGGTATATTTATTCACACAATCTGGATTGATGTGAATCACAAAAAAATTGGATGATAATTCAAAAAAAAAAATAGAACTTCTAAAGATTATTAATTAATTAAATCGTGACTTATCTTAAATAATAAGGACCAATACTTGAATTCTTATTTTATAAAATTCATAATTTGTTTCATGCATATGGGTGATCATGATCTTTGACCAATTCCTCTATGTTTGACCGTATTAAATTAATTTTTACTGAATTAAATTGTTGGCTTTTGTGTCGGGTCTCTAATTATTATGTTAAGGAATGCATGCACATTGTCTCGTTAATATAAACCTCTTCCACTCACCAGTGTGTGTGAAGATAACATATATAATGGATGGAACACACGTGATTATAAGGGTGGTGCAATTTTAGATATGATATGAAACTAAACAATGAGAGATTACTTGGTGGATAGGATAAAAAAGAAAAACTATCAATAAATGGTGTAATTAGTTTTTCCTTGGTCGACAAAGAGTTTATAATCATCTAGATAAATAGAAATTTCTGAAAAATTTATTATTATATAACATAATTATTTGATTTTTATCCATGATCCATGGTTATTACATGATGGATGTTTAATTTAGATTAAGTGAATTAATTAATTATCAAACATGAAATATTGAACTAAAATGAATTGTATTATGCATAAATACTATTCATGACTTGGTTAATAACTTGTATATAACCACTTAATGTTATGAAGTATGTAATAAACGTAAATATGCAATTTATGCTCATATATAAAATCCAGTAATTATATTTACTAAGTCTGTATAGCCTTCATATACATTAATTAAAATCCAAAATTATATAAATGTACATGACAAGGAAATTTTGGAGTTCATTAAATTATCATGAAATTTGAAACTATTGTTTTGGTTTGAAATATGGTTTCTCAAATAAATTTTAATATTTTATAGAAGGACATACTATTACTAAGTTTAGCGGTTTGATGAAATCTAATTAAATGATATTAGGATTGGGGTGTCTGATCAAAAAATTATGGGACAATGACAAAATGTAGTTGGAATTTATAATTTCTACCTAAAACCCTTAATATTTGTTGATAAATAAAATTTTCTATAATGGAATGGGGAATAAGAATCATTTCCACTAGAATATCCATCAAATAGTATACTCCAAATCCCATAGTGGGGTAGAATTTTGTTTCGATAAAATAGTTAGTGATTGATAAATATAAAATTTATTTACTAGTATAATTATTATTAGAAAAATTACTAAATCACTTCTCAACATAATTGTATAAATATCAGTGAAAATAACATCAAACATAAAACTACGTTCCGTAATCTAGAAGGATATCGTTCTTGTCAGCAAAAATTTCTATAGTGGAAATGAAACTTTCACATAAACCCATACCACGAAAGGAAATTAAATGTTCTTGAAGAACCTATTCTTGATATTCACAGTAATGATACTACTGAGGAAGATCTATATCTTTATGATAACCACTTGAATGATGCAAGATTTGTTCATTATTTCGGGAAATAATTCATGATCAATGATAATTAAAAGAATCATGAGGACATGTTTACTTATAGAATGATGTCTCATCTTGGGGATCAGTATCATGATGAGTAATGAAACATGGGATACGTGATCTATAATTCTATATTTACAACTAATATTAGAGATTCAATTCAATCTAGGCCTCATGTGGTGAGGCATATTCGCTACATTGATTTCTTGATCATCTTAGGGATTAAATTCTGAGTTTAGTTGCGCATAGATCTCATTCTTTCCTCACTACCCAAGAATGTTTCTATTATTTTTTATTAATTATAACATGATAAATAATTTAGAGAGTCATTTATAACACATCACATTAATTATCCATGTGGATGATTACATGGTGTGAGATAGACTCACGGTGGTTATGGTGAATAAGAAAATGACGATCAAGGCAAAGGATCTCAAGAATCATAACTACTATAAATATCCAAAGAAACATTCTTCCAGTAGTATGAATATCAAGAGGCATGGAACAAATAAGAGGTATTATGATTAATATGTGTCATAAAATGGATCTGATTGAAGATTTTCACCAAATAGCATGGGTGTACCATCCCACCTATCCTCATTGGATTGAGTGGAGGTGAAGGTGATGCTTAGCCTTAAGATATATCCCTTGGGTTCCCAAGGATGGAAATAAATGCCATGGACTTAGTGAAAAGTGGGGTATGATTTTCTCTTTGTAAATAAAACATCCAACAAAACACACCATTACCAAATATGATATCATAAATCATTTCAACAATGTATTTCAAATCAAGTTCAAAGCAATGAAGAAATAATAATACATCCCAACACCAAATCATTGTATTAAAAAATATAATAAAACCACAATTCTCAAAGGCACAAAACATAGATCCAAATATCCACACTAAAATCCAATCACCAACACCAAAAGACTTTTCATGCATCGTGAAGAACCACTAATGTAATTTGATTTTCTACCTTTACCTGTGTCTCAGAATACAACATCTGCAACCTCACCAAAGTTCAATTAAAGGGGGTGAGTAAAAATACTCAGTAGTGATTTCCAAAAATTAATTCCCTAAACATTACACAAAGATAAAACCAGTTTGATCATTTTATATAAAATTTATATATAACCATTATTTAAGGAAAAAATTACAGTAATCCAAACACACCCTTACAAAACAATTTTACCAAAACAGACAGAATAAATAAGAAATAAAAAAACACATCATTATATATTTTCTCATCATGTATTACCAAATCCTAATCCCCCATGCATGATCTCATACATATTCTAATCATTTGATAAGTTCCATACACCCAAACTCGGCGTAAAAATGTTGGTGGAACATAACACCCAAGTTTGTCCACACCTATTATTTTATAATGGTCCTTCGTCAAAACATATCCTTGATGGTGGTCCTTCACATCCACTATCTATACCCATTTTATAATTGTACATCACACCAATATAAATAATGTACAAAACATGGTTTATCACATAATCCAACAATTATGTCAACAACATTTACCAAAATAACAATAACATTAATATCCGAAATTTCCTATGTCATATCAACCCACACAATCCAATGCATACTACCCAGCAATTTCCAAAACAGAATTCCATTTATGAAAATATTTAATTACAATAACTTTAAAAAACCACTTATTTAAAACACCCTTAACAGTTTATCAATTCCAAATGACATTTGAAAAAACATCATTTTTTTGAAAACCATTTTTAAAAAAATTCCATTAATCAATCAATCTGTTAATATTAAAATCGTCATTTTAAAATCTAAAAAGAAAGAAAATTTCACAATAATAACCAATTTTCCATCAAAAATATAAAATCATTAAAAAATGGTTTTCCAGCAAGATTCGCACATAATATTCAAAGTTGTTTTAATGAAAATCAATTAATTTGAAAATTAACCTTTCAGTTCTATCCAAATGGAGTCAATGGTTAATCCACCTATGTATGGGTTTGAAAAAAATATACCCATCACCCAACATCACACCAATCCTAGGTGGAAATTCCAAAGAATATCCTTAGATAACATTGAAAAACATAAATAAACCACATAACATACCATTATAAGTGATAAAACCCCCTGATATACTTGCAATAGAAGTAGATATGGGAAATCAGAAGATATAGAGAGAAGTTTATCTTGAGAAAAAAATTGAAAATTATCGGAGACTTACCAAGGGAGAATCACCTTTAAATCACCTTGATAACCCTTCGAATCCCTTCTATAATGATTGGGAGAACATCACTAACCCCTGAGAAAAATAAGCCATGAGCGGGGATTCAGTTGGAGAAAAATTACTATTTAAGGAAAATCATGATCCCCTTATATTTTAATAAATTATTTTTTAATCCATGCACGATTAGCTGTATAGTTATGAAAACTATCCGTTAAAAATTCACATGCTTCTACCTCACAATAACCCTCGTATGGTTGGCCCACATGGCTAGACAAAATATACCCAAATCTTGAAATTTTACATTGTACCATGTTGTATTGTTTTCATGGGGGAGGCCACATGGTTTGGAAAACATTTCACCTTACCCATGCATCCTCTCCCAAGACTCAATCTCAAAAATTCACACATTATTAAAAGTGTTTCATTCTTTTTACTAGATTTTTTTAGACCAGGGACCATTATAAAATACAAAAATCATTCCATAAAACACTAAATACTCTCCCAAACCATACCCAACGACATTCCAAACATAAATAAGAAAAAATAATGCATAATTACCCCAAAATGTGGTTAATGTATTCTCCCTAACATTGGCTATTCCATCCTCAAAAAGTAAAAAACAATCCCTTTCACGCAAACTGTCGAGCCAATTCTCGACGATCTATTTCTCCCATTAAAAAGTATCCTCCTAAATCTAACCATGTTTCCACAAAACCTAACCAAGACCGATGCTTTTACAATGAAATACATTATCATGAATATCCAAAATCATCACTAGATATTACCCAATGAAGAATATGGATGTATCTAAACATGATAACATTGTTTCACATGGTCAGGTGCTTATGATACTTCTTCAACTAAGATACTGAAAACTTATTGTGCATGGAACTGATCATTGATGGCCCAGGAAAAAAATATGACTCCTCTCTATCTCTCTAAAGTATCTCGAAAGGCCAATACTTGATTGGAGAAAACATTCAATTATTTCTAAAATGAATATTTCCAATCATAGGAGATATTCATTAGAATATATGATCTATAACATCAAATGAAAATGAACATCGATGAATATATACATAAGATTTCTAACAACTCTAACATGTCTCAATTCTCTTTTTCTCATATTATTCATCTTTTAAGTCTCTTTAATGGAGCTTGGACCAACATATTTTGTCTGACCTATGAACACCCATCATTGTGGAGAATGAAATGAATTCACATACAATGTATCAAAGTGATTCATATATATCGAGGACAGATAAATGTTGTTATATGAGAACTCCACCAAGGTTAAGTGACCCACCCTTGATCCAAGATATTCCATGAAACAAGCTCACAACATGTATTCCATTACATTTATTTTCCTCATATATTTTACTTCAATATGAGTATGATATGTTGTACTCATTTTTAAATGAGTCCCAAGGGTATGATACACAAATTTAAAGAAATTAGGAAAGAACCTCAGATATCTATTTGATTAAATTGAAACTTGTACACCTTTCTAATTTAAAAACTCATGAATATAGATTTTAGATAGATCCTCCATAACATGATAGTAATCAAAAGGGGTGAAATGAGAAAACATTGTGAGATGATCCACAATAACACAAAAATTGAATTGTGTTTATGAACCATTATTTGGAGACCCATAAAAAATCCATTATTATCTTCTCCCATTTCCACATAGGGATAGGAAAATAAGGCATAATAATATAAGCCACTAGTTATATGGATTTTATTGCAGAAAATTAACTCATTCATAAATAAACTCAAGCACATTTCATTTCATATCTTTCCACCAAAAATATTTTATCAACACCGTACACATTTCTTAAATTCCTATATGGATAACTAATCTATAATGATGATAAAAAATAATTTTTTTCTTCTATAAATCCATTTGTAAAAACCTTCAATTCCGAAATATCAATATTAAATTCCTATGATGTTTCCAACACTCAATTCCCTCACTACATTTTATTTTCAACCTCATAGCAAGACACTCTGAATGTGGAATCGATGCCTCTCAAAATGACCCAACAATGAAATTTACTAAAAAAATGGAAATAAGTATGGTGCATCATGATAATCTTCACCTTTCAAACAAGAAGTTTGTCTATAAATGATATCAACTACCACAGATATAATGCATATTTCACCACTTTAGTGTTTGAATTTATTTTTAATGCATCTTACAACAAATTTCTTATACCTAGTGTGAAATCATATAGAATTCAAACATATGTAGACACTCCCTCCATATAATTTTCCACAAATTAAAACCAATTTTTTAGATAATATTCCTCAAGTTCTTATGATTCGTAAACACCATTAATTTTCCACTAAAGAGATATTTACAACATGTTATCAATGTATACACTATATCCATTATCTTCAAATCATTTCTTCGGAAGTTATTCTCATTCAACCTTGATTTTTGTGATCTATATATAAAAAATGATCCCCTCTAATAATAACACTCTAGAAACCTAATCCTGATGCACCATAGTACCCTACATACACATTCCCCAGTTCTATAAAACCCATGATTGGTGGTGATGTAAGGATACCCATAATATCTTTAAAAAACATATAGTATTTATAATCCCATTTAAATGGAACATTCTTCCTTTTCCGAGTTGTCATTAGTGAATATAGTCATGATCAATCATGAACATTGAGATGGTAATACCCAAATTATCCATGGATGCTCCGTATCTTGAAAACATACCTTGGTATTTGCTAAGAGAAAATGATTTCTATATTTAATTGATCCTATCAAACATCTCTTTTTAAAATAACACGTCTAAGAAAACATTCCTCATGTATCCAAAATTACCACATTGATATTTTTTCATACAACTAAGGGTCTCTAAATATTCACAACATTGATTCCATGTTTCTCTCATTCTCACCCTTTATCCTAGAATACACAAATATGTCATCAAAAAAATCAACCACTAAAAATAAATATATATTTGAAAAATATGAATCATCAATGGTGTAAATAATGATGGTTCATATTTCATACGAATGTGTATAACCATAAACTCATAATGGAAATAACCTCAATTGGATGGTGTTTTCTAAATATCCTCTTTCTATACACATAAACAATGATATCGTAAACGAATTTTAATTTTAGAGAACCACAGAGCTCTACCAAATTGATCCAACAGATCATTAATATGTGGAAGTGGATATTGGTTCATTATCATATCATTTTTATGATTAAAAAAACATATCCATAGAGTTATATTTTTTTTTAACAAGAAACACTAACACAAACCATAGAGATATGCTATGAAAGATTAACACATTGTTTTGAAACTCTTACTACTACACATTCAATTCCATTAATTCTATTGGATCCATCGAGTAATGTTAAAATTTTATAGGATTGGTCCGTATAATTTGATTAATCATGAACTCCACTTCTCTTATAGATGGATACCCTGATAATTTTTCTGTAATGTAATCTAGAAACTGATCAAAAACCACTAGAAAATTTTCTTCTCAGTTTATTCTATCGATATGAATAATAATGTTTCCAACTGATATGAGATCATTTTAACTATTGGTTCTGACAAGATCGTTTCATCTATCCTTCCCTCCCTCTGTCATTTAATGAGATGCTGGACATCGGCATCAATCATGAAGGTAGCCATTCTCTTATGACACCTGATATGGTCCATAATCAACATCAACCCATACATAACCAATATTTTATCATAATTATCCATCTCAGTCATTGAGAAGTACCATTTCAACTCGTCCCCATTTACAGTTATATGACATTCTCTATATAGAAAGTGTTAAAGATCTATTTTACCTAGAGGAGTATTAACATTCAAGCTAACGGTGTATTTTCCACACATAAATGCATAAAATAAACAACATGATATGAAATGAAGGAATGAGATGAAAGTGTATAAATTAAACCTTTCATAAAGGTAGAATTCAAATGAATTATACCTCAAACTATAAATGGTATATACTGATTATCCCCCACAACCCGTTCGGATCAAAACACTTGTTTGGTGGCCACAATCTACACATTTTTCACTCATTAGGATTCATGTTGTTCTGTGAATAACCATGGATAATTATACTCTTCTGATAAGGGGTACGGTGTTTCCCCTTCCACATCAAGTAATATGTTTCTTGTTACCCCTAAGGAGTGTCATGTGCACAAGACCATAGATAATTGTGACACTGAAAATAAATATGAACCATATTCTAATAATTATGACATTATTGTGTATTTTCTTTACAATACTAGTTCATGTAGCATGTATAACAACATTGTAAATATCCAGAATTACATTAAGGTTTCAACGGAGGATTCACCTATCCTTACATCTGATTCGGAGCCATAGGTCCGGTATAGAAATAATTGTCCCCCTCATCTTCCTCCCCAAATTTGATATCACACTATTTACTTTGGGTACAAACATGTATCCCCCTCCTATATCCCCCACAATATCTATTTCATGTGATATTTATCTTTTTACCATCTCTGTATAATCACTTATACACATAACCAAAATTTAAAAATGGATTTCATACATCAACCCCAATTCCAAAATACCCACCTTCCATGATTAACTCACAGAAACCTTAGGTGAAAAATATACTTCATTCATTAAATAATCTATATACTTCTTCACTAATAAGTTATAGTATTTCTTTCGAAATAAAAATATCATTCCCTAAGTTCTGAACGTGTGAGGATATAATTTGTTTTGATTTTTTTTCAAAATCCTCCTATGCGATAAATTGTTCCCCTTTAATCGGACCACTAAATTTGACCACGACATATAGGATC
Source organism: Viscum album (assembly GCA_963277665.1). Classification (NCBI taxonomy): domain Eukaryota; kingdom Viridiplantae; phylum Streptophyta; class Magnoliopsida; order Santalales; family Viscaceae; genus Viscum; species Viscum album. Next base: position 1,176,499,149 of record OY728166.1, on the reverse strand, counting down.
ATCAAAAATGAACAATTATAACCTAATTTTCATGTCCTTTTGTGTTCAAATGAACTAGAATGTGTTATTCATCATGTTCATCCACACTACCTCCCACTCAGGTTCGGATTCACCCCTATAGATTGGTGTATTATTCTTTTGAAACCAAAGTGGGTGATCTATATGCTTCGACTCATCCCTTCTATTACCTCATTACACATATTAGAAATATTTCAATATTCTCTAAACTAGCCTCTACTCCACCAAGGGATCATGCGAAAACACATTTTCAAAAACATCCTCCAGTTTGTCTCTACGACGCCAACTCAGTACTCTTTATATCAGCACAAATTCCATCATAAGTCTCAATCCCTTAAATCTGAAGACATAAAATTTAAAATTATACAACATTTTAGCTATCAGAACCATGCATTCTCAAATTCCCAATTTTCAATGTTAAGCCATTTTTTAAAAATTCACTATGTTATGAAAATAGAAAATGTTTAAAAGTACAACAACAATTCTCTTTTCAAAGATGCACATCTATATACAATTTCTATATTTCCAAAAAATATATACACATTAATTCTGAAAAAATAAATACATATTAAAAATGAAATATGTGATGCATGTGGGAACTCACTTCTACCATGAATGTTATTCTTGTATCATTGGATACACCAAGGGAAATGAGATTATGCCCCTATATGTTTCTACAAAGCATTTATGTAAACAATTCCATAGTAACATGATTTTAAACAAAATAGGGTTAGATAAGTCCATTTGTGATATGCATTTAATGATCCGACAATAATACCCTTTGATACCATCCAAAATCATAGTATTAACTGAGAATGAATTCCAACTCTAATGCTGAACAGTGATACCAAAGGGTCCAAAAATAAATTATTCACTTGTAAGTCAAGGAACAAAAAAATAGATACCACTTGTAATATTCCTCCCATCCTCATTGTCTTGAGTAAGGAAGAGGTATGGCTTGTCCTAATTTTATTTCCCCAAGGCAGTAAAGTCTGGCCATAAATACTGAGGGCTTCACCACAAGTGGTGGTTGATTTAATGTAGAGACCATAAGCTTAACATACATAGACATTACATTACTTTTGTGGAATACTTAGTACATTACAAAAACACACACACAAGGACCGTAATAGTTTAGTGTCTTCGGAAACTCGGAATATAATCTTCTAATTGTGGTTAAAGATCTTCAAAATCTCCCATAAAGATCTTCCTTTTTTTACCTAAAAACTTTCTTTATATCCTGGGGAAAAGAAAACATAAAAGGGTGAGCTCAAATTCTCAGTATGGGTAAACAAAAGAAATATCAATCACATCATATTCATAAGAACATAACTTTTGGAAATCATAACCTGCAAAAGAGATCATAATTTCATAACATGGGATAAATCATAGTAGTGAAATGTAATCCCAATAATCATAACTTAAAACATGAAACTTTTTGTCATACACAAATAATCATAGATAATCATTTCTTATTAGTCAAGAATCATTTCCAATACTATCTTAGTGGAAAAAGTCCATTTCTGAACCGAGTTCACTCCTCGTTTCAGTCTTGTTTCACTGAATCGGTAAAACCTGTCGTTCCAGCCATGTCTATCTCATGAGATATAAAATCTTTAACCTATGAATTGGAGGTAGATATAGGTCCCACCCATCTCATAATGATACCATTCTTATGTGTGCCAAAAAATCATAAACCATACATCATAGCATAACCCATGTAATAAAAATGGGAATCTTAAACATTGTGACATCATAAACCAATTAATATAATATAAATGAATTCATAAAAATAATTCCATCACAACATAATAAAATCAATGTAATAATAGGGATAAAAATAGAACACTTTATTATCTTAGATGGAAAATAATTTTGATAAAACACTTGAACTCCAATCATGAGAAAATTATCCTTTCTACTTCAAAAACACTTTTCCTTTCTTCACATGTCATACAGTTTTAAACTAAAAGAAGTTGATTAAAAATAGACATGAAAACTTGTAAAGGAAGATTCTTGGAAATATTTTTTTTAAAATCCATTCATGCCCTATAAGTTAAAAAAACATTCTTCTCGTACTTTTGTCAGAAAAGTCAAAAAGTACCACGTACGAAAAATGACAAAAGATTTCTTTCGTATCTTTTAATAAAAACTCACCGAAGGGTAAAATTTGATATAAACTATTGTAGAATGATGTAAATATTAAATATTGTGGAAACATGGATGTGGATGATAAAATTAACCCCAGTAAATTCCAAAATATAAACAATCTCGGATAAAAATGAGTTTGTGATATTTCCCTTACCATAGGTCTGATTTTCTTCGTAAGTGTCTAAACCTCCTCTTCTTTGAAGAACCTCTTTGAGACCTCCTTTTAGGGCACTAAAATTGGCCTTTGAATAATACCAGGACCTCTAGGATGTTTCTAGGGATGTGGAGAAGATAATTTGGCAGGGTTTGTCCAAACTTGAAGGCTCAATGTGGTGCGAGGAAGAGAAGGAGGAGGTGCCCTTTTATAAGGGAGGAGAGGGGCTTCTTTGGAAAAACTAAAAATATTATTTTATTATAAATCCAAATTCGGTTTTAAATAGCTCCAAGTTGATTTATTTCGATGCTAAGGTGGGGATGGGTCTAAATACTCTCATCCAATAGAATTTTGATATGTTTAGGATCCTATTGTAACCATATCATTTATATTTAACTTTAAGTTAGATAATTTTACTTTTACCATGTCTTTTTGTGTTATTACACTATAAGGTTTATAAACATACAATAAGAAGAAAAAATAACCCCAAGTTGTTTATTATTAATATATATAACCTTATATAAGTCATTTGGCCGAACCTTAGATTTTTAGGAATAATTTAACAATTAATAATATAATATTTGTTTTAAAAACTATTTTATGTCAATTTTGACACTATTTAGTAATTGATTTTTGTGAAAATTATAACAGAATTATTAGTTCTAAAAATTTCAATTAAATCCATAATAACATGTCATATTAACCTAGAAAATTTTTGGAATTCATAAAAAGTCTCAAATTACATTTATTTGGGTATTTATAACAACAATCATGTCAATATTTTATTAATAAGATAATTGATGCATCATTGTTGTGTTGTAAATAAATTAAATTATTTAATGTCTAAAAATTATAAATAAAATACCATTATGTTGGAAATCTGTTAATATTTCTAATGAATATTTAATGTCTAATTTATCTTATGTATAACCCCATATTAAAAATGATTTACTTATTAAACTTTGATTTTAACTATTTTAACCCTTATTTATGTAAATTGATAATAAATGTCCTAATCTAATCCATGTTGGCCTAAGTGGTCATATTTTATTTCTAAGGTTTTTTTTTGTCGAATTATACTTATCCAATAGAATTAGGACATGTGTTAGGGTAATAATAATAACACTTTTACCCTTAATAACCCTATTTACCTTTAACCGTGGTTAAAAAAAGTAAAAAGTTACTATTCACCAAAAAAAAAATTCATCTCATTGGACCACATTTTACTTACTGACATCAACCATGTCTCTCAGATTTTTAAAATTCCACTCACAGAAGCGGTAAAATTTTGTTTTATGAAAAATTCAGTTTTTTAACTACCACTTAGTGGTTTCACTATTCATCAAAAAATGAAAGTTTCCAGAAAAATAAAAAAAATTAGGCCTAAGATATATTTGATATTATGAATTCAAAAATGATTTTTATTTTACCAAATTCAAAACATATCAGTTACATTAACTAATTGAAAAATTAATTCTCGTCGTCAAAACAAATAGCGTGTTTTTAAGAGATAATAACTATCAAAAGATTGACACTTGTTTATGTCTAGTTTAAATGTGAAATTACATCCAATGAACAACATTGTATTAAATTGTCCAAATATATTCTAAATATACATTAAAACCACTCAAATTAATAATTTATCACTATTAATTATTTCAATTAAAATAGTTGTTTTTAATTAAAATTTAGTAATTTTCACTATTTATCAGAATATGAAAGTTATTCGAAAAGTACCAAAATTTCACCCTAGGATAATTTCGATATTCCGAATCCAAAAATGAAGTCCATTTGGAAAAATAAAATTTACAAAATTTCAAAAAGTGGTTATTACTATTCATAACGGCTAGTTTTAATAATAGCATATCGTTGTTTAGTGAAACTCAGTATTGCGTACTACACACGCTATGGAGGAAGGTCGCGATTGCGTGTAATGCAAGGCAAGTCAGGGATGCATGTTTTGCAAGCTCCTTTTGGTGTAGCGTACAACATAAGACATTAATGAAATCAAAAAGAATATTTTTCATAAAATCCCGGGGTGTTACATTCTACCCCTTTTAAAATGAATTTCACCCTCGAAATTCGTTGGGGTTATAAATGGTTTACTACTCGAAAGTTTCTTTAATAGAAACCCACATCGTAAAAAGGAATACCAAAACATGGATTTAAAAACTAAAGTATGAAACGTAATGGTTACCCAAATAAACTAATCACTGGGTATCCACATAGATGAAAATATGGATATGGAAGAGAAATCTATCCATCAGTTTCTGATAGAAAGTGGTACAGAACATGGCTATGAAAAATCCAGAAATCACAAAGCCATAAATTTGTGATGATCTAAGGTACCATCTGAATCATCAGATATAAGAGCACTAGGACAACATTTTTGGTTTTCAAGATCATTTCCCTAATGTTGATGAAATTAGAAGAAATACTTTCGTGATTTAGGTATAGTCTCACCTTTGGTCGTTCTTTGGAAAATTTCCACTTTATCTCTTAAAGAAATGAATTTGAATTTGTCATTCATGATGTGTTAGCAGATCATGTGATAGAATGATGGGTCATTCCATCTGTCTCAAACAAAAGGCTAGAAAAGTTATCAAAAAATACATAAGTCCATCTATAGTGAGATTAATCATATATGGTTCCTAAAATGGACTTATACTTCATATATCATGCTTATTAATATAATAAAACTAGTTTCTACTAAATAGGGACTTCCTGTAGGCCAGTGGTAGGTGATAAAGTCCATTCGCACTTCGGTTGTGGGTTCGATTCCCACAGCCTTGTCCAACGCGATGGGATGTCGCCCGTCCTGCAGGTTTTCCTTTTTCTAAAACTATATTACTATAACATCCCATCAATAATATCGAAAAAAATTCTATCCTTAAAAAATACTAACTTATGTCCAACATAATCCATTCTAATCTTTAGGCTTATCTAAAATACTTTGGTCCAAGCTCATAGTATAAAGAAAATGATTACTTGAAATGTCATCAACCAAGCATGTGAATACCTTCATTTATACCCCATATATCTTGTTGGTCACATTCCAATCCTGTGAATACCTTAATAATTTATTCCCTTGAAAAATGAATACCCATTAAACCTTAGTGAAAACATGAATGTTGTCTAAAGTTAACTCTTTCCTCATACCAAAATCCAAAAATTCTATACACTCAAGCAATGAAATAAACTTCTCCTTATATTAGTCATGAGCTCATGAATACTATCAAACATTTAATTTTCTCCTTATCCCTTCATTATGCGCATATCATCTACATTCCAAAAATTTCTAAATAACCTTTCATGGATACTGGTACCATTAATCATACACTTTCATAACTCAAGGAAAGATAACAGTGTAACAATCCTTAGATGTCTCTTTATTCCTTAGTACCATGAGATTATTTATACAACATTACACTTGATAAACATGTAATCATTCCACTACCTTATTAAACCATTGACCGAGCTTCAACAATTCTTTCATCTCACATATCATTTGTAGTCTCTTCATCATCATCAACATAAATACTACCCATACGACCATACTGATTCTCTTCATGAGACTTTCCCTTAGGGAATTGGTTTGCATAATGCCCGTACATTCCACATTTAAATCATTTAACCATTGATGATGTCGTAGCAATACCATTATCCTCATCCATGGTGTTAACTAAACCTTTTACTTTGCACTTACTGGCTTTATGTCCTTCTTTTCCACACCCAAATAATCTTCCAGTTCCACTGAAACATTCTCCTTGATGCCTCTTCCCACATGATTTACATAGGGGAAATTGATCTTACTTTCCTCTATGATCATCATGAAACTCCATCTTTCTATTATTAGCCGAGTCCGGAAACATACCAAATTTGAGTTTATTGATCATATTATGAGATTGTTGATTTGGCATAATAATGATGTTTGGACTTCCAAATCCCATTTCATTTGGTTTCTCATGAAGAATATCATTCCATTATCCATCATATCCTCCATTATCTTGAATCATCTTGTTTCCAGCCATTTTCTAAAACCCAACAAGAATAGTGTGAGAAGAAAAAATCACTCTAGGGAAAACAATATAATAAGGAGGGAGTAACTTCAATATCTATCATCTTGGGTTACCATAATTCCAGTACTATAACCTATTCTTATACTTAACCTTAGAGACATCCCTAGACATACCTTCGAAATATCTCTAGGGATCTCACTAAAGTTCCCGCATCCTAGTTTCCAAAGTTTGACTAATCCTTTCCTCTGATACCAACTGTAGATACTCGAAGCATGACGTACATAGACATTACATTACTTTTGCGGAATACTTAGTACATTAAAAAAACACACACACAAGGACTGTAATAGTTTAGTGTATTTGTAAACTCGGACTATAATATTCTAATCGTGGGGAATGATCTTCAACATCTCCCATAATGATCTTCATTTTTTTTACGTAAAACCATTCATTATATCCTGGGGAAAATAAAACATAAAAGGGTGAGCTCAAATGCTTTTTAAGGGTAAACAAAAGAAATATCAATCACATCATATTCATAAGAACATAACTTTTGGAAATCTTAACCTGCAAAAGAGATCATAATTTCATAACATGGGATAAATTATAGTAGTGAAATGTAATCCCAATAATCATAACTTAAAACATGAAACTTTGTGTCATACACAAATAATCATAGAGAATCATTTCTTATTAGTCAATACTCATTTCCAAGACTATCTTAGTGGACAAATTCTATTTCTGAACCGAGTTCACTCCTCGTTTCATTCATGTTTCACAGAACCGGTATAACCCGCTGTTCCAGCCATGTCTATCTCATGAGATATAAAATCCTTACCCAATTAATTTGAGGGAGGTATAGGTCCCAACCATCTCATAATGATATCATTCTTATGTGTGCCACAAAATCATAAACCATACATCATAGCATAACCCATGTAATAAAAATGGGAATCTTAATCATCGTGACATCATAAAACAATTCATATAATATAAAGGAATTCATAAAAATAATTCCATCAAAACATAATCAAATCAATGTAATAATAGAGATAAAAACAGAACACTTTATTATCTTAGATGGAATTTTTTTTTGATAAAACACTTGAACTCCAATCTTGAGGAAAATATCATTTCTACTTCAAAAACACTTTTCCTTTCTTAACATGTCATACAATTTTAATCTAAATGAAGTTGATTAAAAATAAACATGAAAACTTGTAAAGGAAGATTCTTGGAAATATTTTTTTAAAAATCCATTAATGCCTTATATGTTAAAAAAACATTTTTCTCATACTTTTGTCGGAAAAGTCAAAAAGTAACTCGTACGAAAAACGACAAAAGATTCCTTTCGTATATTTCACTAAAAACTCACCGAAGGGTAAAATTGGATATAAACTATTTTAGAATGATGAAAATATTAAATATTGTGGAAAAATGGATTTGGATGATAAAATGAACCCAATAAATTCCAAAATATAAAAAATCACTGATAAAAATGAGATTGTGATATTTCCCTTACCTTAGGTTTGATTTGCTTCGTAAGTGTCTGAACCTTCTCTTCTTTGAAGCACCTCTTTAAGACCCCTTTTAAGGCACTAAAATTGGTCTTTGAAGAAGACCAGTACCTCTGGATTGTTTGTAGGGAACTGGAGAAGAAAATTTAGCAGGGGTTGGCCGAGCATGAAGGCTTAATGTGGTGTGAGGAAGAGAGGGAGGAGGTGCCCTTTTATAAGGGAGGAGAGGGGCTCCTTTGGAAAAACAAAAAATATTATTTTATTATAAAGCCAAATTCGGTTTTAAATAGCTCCAAATTGATTTATTTCTAAGATAAGGTGAGGATGGGTCGAAATACTCTCTTCCAATAGAATTTAGACAAGTTTAGGATCCTATTTTAACCTTATCAGTTATATTAAACTTTAAGTTAGATAATTTTACTTTTACCGTGTCTATTTGTGTTCTTACACTATAAGGTTAATAAACATACTATAAGAAGCCAAACGAACCCCAAGTTGTTTATTATTAATATATATAACCTTATCTAATTCATTTGGCCGATGCTTAGATTTTTAGGAATAAAATAACAATTAATAATATAATATTTGTTTTAAAAACTATTTTATGTCAATCTTGACACTATTTAGTAATTGATTTTTGTAAAATTTATAACAGAATGCATAGTTAGAAAATAGTTAATTAAATCAATACTAACATGTCATATTAACCTATAAAATTAGTGGAATTTATAAAAAGTCTCAAATTACATTTATTTGGATATTTATAACATCAATTATGCCAATATTTCTTTAATAAGATAATTACTTCATCATTGTTGTGTCATAAATAAATTAAATTATTTAATGTCTAAAAATTATAAATAAAATACAATTATGTTGGAAATCTCTTTATCTTTCTAATGAATATTTATAGTCTAATTTATCTTATGTATAACCCCATATTAAAAATGATTTACTTATTAAACATTGATTTTAACTATTTTAACCCTTCTTTAAAGAAATTGATAATAAATGTCCTAATATAATCCATGTGGGCCTAAGTGGTCATATTTTATTTCAATGTTTGTTTTTGGTCGAATTATACTTATCCAATAGAATTCGGACCTATGTTAGGGTAATAATAATAACACTTTTACCCTTAATTACCCTATTTACTTTTAACCGTGGTAAAAAAAAGTAAAAATTTACTATTCACCAAAAATTATTTTCATCTCATTGAACAACATTTTACTTACTAACATCAACCGTGTCACTAGGATTTTTAAAATTCCAGTCACAGAAGCGGTAAAATTAAGTTTTATGAAAAAATTCAGTTTTTTAACTACACTTAATGGTTTCACTATTCATCAAAAAATGACAGTTTCTAGAAAAATATCAAAAATTAGGCCTAAGCTATATTTGATATTATGAATTCAAAAATGATGTTTATTTTAACAAATTCAAAACATATCATTTACATTAACTAATTTAAAAATTAATTCTCGTCGTCAAAACAAATAGCGTGTTTTTAAGAGAAAATAACTTTCAAAAGATTGACACTTGTTTATGTCTGGTTTAAATGTGAAATTACATCCAATGAACAACATAGTATCAAATTGTAAAAGTATATTCTAAATATACTTTAAAACCACTAAAATTAATAATTTATCACTATTAAATATTTCAATTAAAAAAGTTTTTTTTAATTAAAATTTAGTAATTTTCACTATTAATCAGAATATGAAAGTTATTCGAAAAGTACCAAAATTTCACCCTAAGTTAATTTCGATATTCCAAATCCCAAAATGAACTCCATTTTGAAAAATAAAATTTACAAAATTTCAAAAAGTGGTTATTACTATTCAAAATGGCTAGTTTTAATAATAGCATATCGTTGTTTAGTGAAACTCTGTATTGCGTACTACACACGCTATCGGGGAAGGTCGTGATTGTGTGTAATGCAAGGCAAGTCAAGGATGTGTGTTGTGCAAGATCCTTTTGATGTAGCGTACAACACAAGACATTAATGAAATCAAAAATAATATTTTTCATAAAATCTCGGGGTGTTACATTTAACCTTTGGAAATTAATCATCTAACCAAATGTTCTATTACAATAAATGTCTTAATGATGCTTAGAAACAATTTATTACAAATCATCCTCATACCATTGATAGAAATAAAAAATCGTCCGTATACCATATCAAAATACCAAATTTATGACAAAAACAAAAAATCTTAATGAGACCAAACATAGCTACAAAGTGTCACACAATGATCCAAGATCCGACATCATAAGACCACCCTAAGTTCATAATGAAACACTAATTAAATGAAATGATCTAACATTTCATGTGTATTAGAGTACCACATCTACAAAATCACTAATGTTCAATGGAATGGGATGAGTAAAAATACATTGAAGTCTTTTCCCCATATGAATTACCTACACACACAAATATTATAAAACCAGTTAGCACATTTATATAAAAAATTTATATAGAACCATTAAAGAAGGAAAATACTCCCATCATTCCAAAATAAATCTTACCAAACCATTTTACCCAAATCAATACAATACAAATGAAATAATCAAATTAAGTAATTATTTAAAAAATTAGCATGTATTTTTTCATCTCGATTCCCCTTTCATGCTCGCATTCATATTAAAATCTTATTCATAAGTTCTAGACACCCAAACTATGTGCACCCTTAACCGTTGAACTTCAAGCCCAGGCCCGTCCATGCAACTTAGTTTATTTTTTACTTTACACCCATTTATTTTTTATGGTGGTCATTTACATATAATGTCCATCAAGTTTTAGTAGTGGTATATTAAACCATTATCAATCCAGTCCAAAAAGTACTTAATCACTTAATCCAAAACCCATGAAAATAACTTATACAAAAATCACAATAACATGAAAATAAAAAATTTCTAAATTCATATAAACCAACACATGCCATACCATACTACTGGATAATTTAAAAACAAACAACAATATAATCCAATTAATAATTCCAAAAAACATTCCCAAACCACTTCAATAAATCTCCCATTTATTCAATACACCCATAATCCATTATCCTTGACAAAACACACATTAATAAAATAACATTATTTAAACCAATTCTTCATAAGAATTTCTTTGAAAACCAATAACGACACATATTTGAAAATCATCAATTTTGAATCTGAAAAAAATGGAAATTTCACAATAATAAATGATTCCCCCACCCTAAAAAATTCATCAATCATCACAAAATGAGATTCCACTAATCTTTTAACATAAAATTCCTAAATAAATTTCAATAAAAATAAATTAATTTTAAATTAATGAATCTTGTTGTATAAAAATTGATTCAAGAGTTAATCCACATGGCTCAGGGTTTCATGAAATCAAATCACCATCGAACAACGCACCAAAACTGTTTGAAATATCCAAAGATATTAATTATATAGATTTCACAAACATTAAAATGTCTATAACAGACCATTATAGGAGATAAAAATCCAATATCTACATTTTAATGAAGTATATCTGGGAAACCGGTAGAGAGATAAGAATTAAATCAAGGGAAAACCATAAAACCATCATGATAGAAGACTTAACATTGAAGTATCCCCTTCAATGTACCCTGAAAACCACTTTGAAACCCTTATAAAAGTTCTGTAGTGAACTGACAACCCTTGAGAATAATAAATAATGAGTGGTGATTTAGTGGGAAGAAAAATTAACGTTTTATGAAAAAACTTGTGCCCCGCTCAAATTTAAAAACCCAGTTTTATCTAATTCATAGTAAGTAGCATGGTTAGAAAAATCGTGTGCTAAACATGTGCATGCTTCTCTCTCATAGGGAAACTGACATGGTTGGACAACATTTTTAGAAAATCCATGCGCTTACCATGATAACTACTATTGTGGAATGTTTCATGGTTTACCTATAGAGTCCACGTTGTTTGGAATGCCATTATAAAAAACTATGCACTATCTCCCTTACCTCTAGCATAACATTCAATTTCTCTTACAAGCATTTTATAGTTTTCTCTAGATTTTCTCTAACTGTTCACCCTTATAAAATCCAAATAACCTACTTAGAAATCGCACAATTTCTCCAAAATCCTACAATATGAAATTACATACAATAAAATGAATAAAAATTGACACATACCGAAAATCTATGGTAATACAATGCGAAGTCTAATGGTGGGTTTATTATCAACTATAGTATTTCAATATTTACACATTGGGTATTAGATTCAGATTGTGGTTCTCACTTCTAAATCTGAATGTAGGACCAATGTAGATTCTGAGATATTTCAAGAGGATATATAGATTTTTGATCTACCAATTATGTAAGGATGACTTCTCTATCAATTGGGGAATACCTTCTTTCATTACCATCAAGAATGGTATTTATTTGATTAGATTACTATAATATTCATACAATTAGTAGGATCATTATTTTAGTATCATTTCAAGATTTATAAGATTTTATTTTCATGTTTATAAATAAATATTTTATATTTTATAAAGATAATATAAATTATTTTGTGGAAGATTTAATATTGGAATATATGTATTAAATTAAAAAACAATTTAATAGAAACATATAAAAAAATTATGTTCACACAACGCGTATAACACCTATATATGGAATTACCATATTGTTCATGTAAATAAGAAGATTATGAGAAATAACTATAAATACATTTATTTATAATTATCTGAATAAAAAAATTGAAAGATGTCATTCATTCTTATTAGGAATATACACAAACCACCATTCAATGAATAAAGTGAAATAGAAATAGATATTAAAGGATTGGTACACACTAATATGTGTGTAAAACATTTGATAAATGCTAGTTAGGGGTATTCTTACATCATAACATTTTCAGATCACATTAGTTTCTATGGTTATGTCTATGTGTTGAGGTATAAGTTAGATTTCATTATGAAATTCAATGAAATCAAGAATAATTAATAGAATCTACATGGAATAATGTTAAAGAATCTGTAATTAGATCTGGATCTTGAATACCCTAACCCAGTGATTATCAACTTTTATGATAGTTTTGGGTTCTATATCAACTCCCTCCACTATTCGCAACCTAGTGGACCGGTGTCACAGAAAGAAGGATCAATACATTGTATGATATTGTATGGTCAATGATTAGTCTTGTAGCTCATCCATTATCCTTTACGGAATTTGTCTAATAAACAATGGAATAAAAATTAAATCGAGGTCAAAATAATGACAAAAATGGAATTCACTTTGATTTATTGAGTTAAATGAAATCTGTTTTATTGCGTACAAATGTATGGGGTTGTAAGGAATTTTTTAAGGCCATATAAAAAAATAAACTATCACATTAGTGACCAAAGTGTATTTTTATAGGTTATCCAAATGAATTAAAGGGTTTCCTTTCATACAACCCCTCATAAAAGAATTCCATTGTCTCTAGACAAGTTGTATTTCTTAAGGGGTACCAAACCCTCTAAAATGATAGTTCGTGTGATATAGACTTTGGTGAAATTGATGAACATTATTCACAATAGTATGAGGATTAATTGATTACACATGTCCTCATTGACAAATATATTCTTGAAATACGTATTCAATGTAAGAGATCAAGTGAGGAAAGAGATCAATAGAGGTAAGAGAAACAAAGATTTATGGTTTTATATTAAAATAATAATGTGACTCATTATTGATTGACAATAATGAACCTATATCCTAAAAAGAGGTAGTAGGGAGTTCAGAATTTTCAAGTTCGAATGGATCCGTGGAAAATTAAATAGATACAAATTATCAGAACTGTGTTTGGGTTTTGGTCAATGTGGAATTTAATGTAAATACCATAGAGTTGAAATTATTATTCAAGAGAATTCTATAAAATTGACTATGATGGAATATTTTATCTAGTTTCTATTTCTTATGCCTATCAGAATTCAACTTTCTATAATAGGATAACATGACAATGAAATTTGGAAGAAATATGTAAAAAAATAATTCTAGAATTGTGATAATAAATAAGAGGACTATATTAGAAAATCATATGGTTTTGTGTCTCTAGGTAACTCCCAAAGGATTTAAAATTTTCAAATAGCCATTTATTGATTAAAGAAAAAATCAGTTTTATAAAACATTTGATTCCATGATGCAATAAAATAATTTGGTTTCATTATAAAAGATTGTGTGCCATCGGATTAAATTATGTTTTGTGGATACGATGTCATTATCCTAGAAGTATATGATGATGACATATTATTTATTATAAATTACTAAAAAGTATTATAGTCTATTATGGACTTTCTAGACAACAGATTCTCTATGAAGGACTTAGTTGAAGAAGAATATATTGTTGGGATCAAGATAATTTATGATAGATTTAAGAGTCATTTTGAACTATATCATAGTTTATATGTTGACTAGATACTAAATATTTTTAGTATGGAACAATCGACGAGGGGATTAGTTATTGCCTCATAAGGTATACATCATTCTTCAAAATTGTGTCCTCATACACAGCATGATAATGAAGGAATGAGTAAGGATACATATTCATCAGTGATATTATTAATCATGTATTCCGGGAAAAGTATAGACATAATGTTTTTATGAACTGAGCACGAATGGAAAATATCCAGTAGATCTCGGGGAACTGCATTGGTCTACAATTAATTGTATATATTACTATCTAAGAGGAAATAAGGACATGTTCTGGGTGTAACGAGTATAAGAGGAGATGGTAATTAGGGGTTATAATTATGATAGTTTTACAACTAATCAGAAGAATATGATGTTGATTTTGAGATATTATTTTCTATCTCAACAGAGGATCTGTGTGCTGGAAGAGTTCAAAATAGAAAACTATCACTAATTCTATAATGGGTTCTTATTATATATGGACTCTTAATTCCAATAATGATTAAATTTTGCTAAAAACCATTCTACAGGATTGTAACGCCCCGACCCCAGTTACCTATAGTTGGTGCATTATTACATAACATTGGAATGATCACAAGAAAGATCAAATCTCGAAAGACCGATTGGTTTAGTAGCCTTGGAAACACTAGATATATTCATAAGTATTACAGTACATCATAAAGTGAAAAACTACTATAACAACATATTGTCTCCATATTCCACACTCATATCCCCACATAATATCCCTGCAGGTCATTCATAATTTACTTCTTCACTTCCTGGGAAATATAAAACATAGAAAAGGGGTGAGCTCAAATTCCCAGTAAGGATAACAATATAGCGGAAACTATCATAAATAGGAATAAAAATTTAAGGCAATGTATAACTAAAACAAAAGGCTTTTAAACTTAAACTTCAACATAGTATGGGAAATGTAAAATTAAATAATTCCATTTACTTATTCACATGGATATTCTACTAATCGAATAATCACATGCAATATCAACAGCCACTTTCATAATGATGGAATGCATAATGTCAGACTATCATAACCACATAGCCAAGGCCTCGTGCCAAGACTAAAAATAAGATTTTGCCAAGGCCTTGAGCCAAGACAGTAGTTTTTCTCATGAGACCTACCGATGCATCGAGGAGCTATAGTGGGCTCCACCCGTCATATATTAAGTCCAATGTATTCCTATATGAAAAGGTTTAAACATAACATAAACATTCGTATTAAAACTAGCATTCAAAATGTCAATAATTTCACCAGAAACTATGAATGGTATAAAAATAGCATATCCACAGTCAAACATATCAAAAAACCTTCAATACAATATAGAAGATTTGTATCATAATAAATCCATCAAAGGATGTTGACATAGATGAAATCAAAACTCTTTTTAGAGAAATATCTCTTTCTATTTTGTAATCATTTAGAGTCTTATATTTATAAAATAAAACATTTTCTTTTGAAAATATTCTTATATGATTGTAAGGGAATCTTCAACGATTTTATAATGGCAGAAAATAGTCGCACCCGCCGTATAAGTTAAAATAAACATTCTTACCTTAATTTTGTCGAAAAGGGTAAAAAGCACCTTGTTTGGAAAACGATGGAAAGATTCCTTTATAAACCTCTTATAAAATGTCAATCAAGGGTATAAATGACATTAACCCATAATATATTAAATAGTAAAAATGTTTTGAAATTCATTTTTAAGAAACATTGATGTGGATGATAAAGAGATCCCAGTAGATTATTACGTATAAACAACCTCGGATAATGAAGAGATTGTGAAATAACCCTTACCGTGTACTTTTCCTTGGTTGGGGTAGGTTTTCCTCCTGTATAATAGTGAAATAATTGTTATTAAATTATACAAGAATCATATACGTTCATATGATATCATATATGATCTTTTAACATTGCTTTGTTAATAATATCTTAGTATTATCGTCGTATCGGGTGTTAACTTACTCGTTTTATTTTATATGTTTTGTCACATAAGCCATGTTTGTCCTGGATAGGTTTTATATTATTCATATACAGAATGATATCCAGTCCATAAAAATTATTTTTAAATCATAAATTGATAATTATACTTGAATGGATACGATGGAGAATGAATCTCATCGCGTTCGTGGAGACGGTAGTCCGTACGTACGCACGAGCGACAATATCATTGTTTTGATATTAAAAAAATATATAAATGGTTGGTATATAATATATACAGAATCATTAAGATTTTATATTTATTATTTACATGAGTTACACATCATTATTATACCCATCCAAATAATAATATATTGAATAACAATTACACCACGACGTGGAGACGGTAAGTCGTACGTACGCATGTATGGTGACATGTTATTCAAAGGGTGGATAGAATACTGAATATGGTTGTACCATATTTTTAATAACATCACAGTATATATATGATACTGGAGTTATTATTTTATAATGTTAATAACAAAGGAATAAGAAGTGGAAGAAGAAAGGAACTTGGAAAAGGGTGGTGAAATCATTACCTCTTCTTTGGGTTCTTCCTTTTGATTTGATCAAAAGGGCTCCATAGGTTGGCTTTCAGATCAAACTAATGCCTCTAGGTTGTATTGAGGGAAGTTGGGAGAGTATTTTGTCAGAGTTTTGTTGAACCAAAAGGCATTGAAGGTGTGAAGAAATGAGAAGGAGGAGTTCCCTTTTATAGGAGGGGTGAGGGGCACCTTTGGAAATGCTAGAAATATTAATTTATAATAAATTAATATTCGGTTTATAATGGCTCAAAAGTTGATTATTTAAAGGTTAAAGTGGTTATGGGTCGAAAACCTCTTAACCAATATAATTTAGACAGGTTTGGGTTAATATATTAACCTTATCTTAAATTATTAACTCTATGTTAATTAGTTTCACTTTTACAAAGTCTCTTTGTATTTTTATATTATATGGTTAATAAACATACCATATACATCCAAACGTCCCCCAAGTGGTCCATTAATGATTCAAATATTATTATATAAGTATGTTGGACGAACCTTAGATTTTTAGAAATTTAATATCAATTAATAATAAAATATTTGTTTTAAAAACTCTTTTATGTCAATTTTGACACTATTCAATAGATGATTTTTGTGAAACTCATAACAGAATGATTACTTCGAAAAAAGTCCATTAAATCAATACTAATATGTCATATTATCCTATAAAATTATTTTAATTCATTAAAAGTTTCAAATTATATTTATTTGGGTATTTATAATATCAATTATTTTAAATTTTTACTATTATGGTAATTACTGCATCATCATTGTGTCATAAATAAATTAAATTACGTAATCTCTAAAAATTATAAATAAAATATCATTATGTAGGAAATTGTTGTATCTTTCTAATGAATATTTATAGTCGAACATCCAACATATATATCCCTATGTAAAAATTGTGTTTCTAAAAGATATATGCTTGTGTCATCTTTGTATTTATTTTAACTTAATTAAAATAAAGTGTCCCTATCACCTACAAGTGGCTCCATGGGGTCCCGAAATCGACCCAATGATGCCTATGGTCGAACATGTATCAATAAATAAGTCTAAGAAACTTTTTAGGGTAATTTAGTATTATTATAATATTATTTTTTAACCCTTATTTACCAGATTTACCCTTAACCATGGTAAATAAAATATTTACCGAAGTAATTATTAAAAAAATTTAAAAATAAAAGTTACCTATTTACACAATTTGAAAATCCTGATTCCAAATATGGAATCAATTTTTTCAAATTAAAGCATAGAAGAGGCAGAAATTAATTTAAAATTAATTCCCGTTGTTAAAACAAAAAGCGTGTTTCTAAGAGATAATAACTATCAAAAGATTGAAACCTGTTTATGTCCGGTTTAATTGTAAAATTATGTCCAATGAACAAAATTATATTTAATGGTAAAAATATATTCTAAATATACTTTAAAACCACTTAAATTCATAATTTATCACTATTAATTATTTTTATTAAAAAAGTTTTTTTAAATTAAAATTTAGTAATTTTCACTATTCATCAAAATATTAATGTTATTCGAAAAGTACCAAAATTTCACCTTAGGCTAAATTCGATATTCCGATTCCAAAAATGAAGTCCATTTTAAAAAATAAAATATATATAATTTCAAAAAGTAGGTATTACTATTCATAACGGCTAGTTTGATTGGTTATGGTGTGTTAGAACTCGGTGTTGCGTACAACACATGCTATCACATTATTCAAAGAGAAGTGTACCGTTGAAGCTTGGGGTGTTACATTCTCCCCTCCTTCAAATAATTTCATCCTCGAAATTTCTAGAATATTATCGAATGAAAAGACTCGGGTGGTTCTTCATCATAAGTTTCTCAGGTTCCCACATTGCATCTTCCATCTTATGGTTTCTCCACAAAACTTTTACCAGACGCGTCGTCCAGTTTCTCAGTACATGTTCTCTGATATTAAGAATCCTGACAGGCACTTTGCATTAAGATAGATCAGGTTCCAGTTCTAATTCTTCATAGGTGAGTACATGCGTTTGGTCTGGCATGTATTTCCTCAACATAGATACGTGGAACACATTGTGAACCTTGGAGAGACTTGGCGGCCTTGCCAATCGGTAAGCTATAGCCCCAATTCGTTCTAGAATTTCGAATGGTCCGATGTACCTGGGAATCAATTTACCTTTCTTACCAAAACGTATGACTCCCTTCCATGGAGATACCTTTAGGAAAACATGATCACCGACTTGAAATTCTAAGTTCTTCCTTCGATTATCGGCATAACTCTTCTGCTTACTTTGAGTTGATTTGATGTGATTTCGAATTACCTTCACCTTTTCCATCGTTTCCTCCACCCGTTCTAGACCTACAAGTTTTCTTTCACCAACGTCATCCCAACAGGTTGGTGTGCGACATCTCTTTCAGTATAACGCTTCATATGGTGCCATCTGAATTCTTGAATGTAAGCTATTGTTATAGGAAAATTCTCCCAGAGGTAAATACTGATCCCACACAACCTGAATGTAAAGTGAGAAGGATATCAACATGTCTTCTAAGGTTTGAATAGTCTGTTCTGATTGTTTGTCTGTCTGAGGGTCGTAGGAAGTGCTCAAATGAGTTTCAGCATCCAGGGATTTTGGAAGACTCTTCCAGAATCTTGAAGTAAAATGGGGATCACGATCAGAAGCAATCGATAGGGGTACTCCATGAAGTCTCACAACTTTATTAATATATAGTCTTGCTAGACGTTCTAGTGGTATATCTTCTCTTATAGCAAGAAAATGTGATGACTTGGTATGACGATCAACAATAACCCATATTGCATCATTCCTTCTAGGAGTCTTTGGTAGCCCCATGAAAAAGTCCATTGTAATATTGTTCCATTTCCACTCTGGTATGGGAAGAGGTTGCATGACTCCTCCAGGGTGTTGCCTTCCAACTTTCACTTGTGGACAAACCATATATCTTGACACAAAATCAGCAATCTCCCTCTTCATATTTGTAACAGCCTGAGATTTTATGAAAAATATTCTTTTTTATTTTACTAATGTCTTGTGTTATACGCTACACCAAAAGGAGCTTGCACAACACGCATTCTTGACTTGCCTTGCATTACACGCAATCGCAACCTTCCTCGATAGCGTGTGTGGTACGTAATACTGAGTTTCACGAAACAATGATATGCTATTAAAATATTATTAAAACTAGCCGTTATGAATAGTAATAACCACTTTTTAAATTTTAGAAATTTTAACTCTCAAAATGGACTTCATTTTTGGATTCGGAGTATCGAATTTAGCCTAAGGTGAAATTTTGGTACTTTTCGGATAACTTTCATATTCTGATGAATAGTGAAAATTACTAAATTATAATTAAAAACAACTTTTTTAATCGAAATAATTAATAGTGATAAATCATTAATTTGAGTGGTTTTAAAGAATATTTAGAATATATTTTTACAATTTAATACAATGTTGGTCATTGGATGTAATTTCACATTTAAACTAGACATAAACAAGTGTCAATCTTTTGATAGATATTGTTTCTTAAAAACACGCTATTTGTTTTAACAGCGGGATTTAATTATAAAATTAATTAATGCAACTTTTATGTTATGAATTTGGTAAAATAGACTTCATTTTTGAATTCGGAATATGAAATATAGCTTGGGATGAAATTTTGGCATTGTTCTGAAAAACATCAATTTTTGATGAATAGTGAAACTACTAAGTGGTAGTTAAAAAAACTGAATTTTTCATAAAACTAAATTTTACCGCTTCTGTGAATGGAATTTCAAAAATCCGAGAGACACAGTTGATGTCAGTAAGTAAAATGTGGTTCAATGAGATGAAAATAATTTTTGGTGAATAGTAACTTTTTACTTTTTTTTTACCGCGGTTAATAGTAAATAGGGTAACTAAGGGTAAATATGATATTAATATTACCCTAACACATGTCCTAATTCTATTGGACAAGTGTAATTCGACCAAGAACAAACTTAGGAATAAAATATGACCATTTAGGCCCACTTGGATTAGATTAGGACATTTATTATTAATTTATTTAAAGAATGGTTAAAATAGTTAAAATCAAATATTAATAAGTAAATTATTTTTAATATGGGGTTATACATAAGATAAATTAGATTGTAAATATTCATTAGAAAGCTAAAAATATTTCCTACATGATGGTATTTTATTTGTAATTTTTAGACATCAAATAATATAATTTATTTATGACACAAAGATGATGCAGTAATTATCTTATTAATGAAATATTGACATAATTGATAATATAAATACCAAAATAAATGTAATTTGAGACTTTTTATGAATTCCACTAATTTTCTAGGTTACTATGATATATTAGTGTTTATTTAATCAACTTGGTTCGAACATATAATTCTGTTATGACTTTCAAAAAAATCATATATCAAATAGTGTCAAAATTGACACAAAATAGTTTTTAAATCAAATATTATATTATTAATTGTTATTTTATTCCTAAAAATCTAAGGTTCGGCCAAATGACTTAGATAAGGATATATATATTAATAATAAACAATTTGGGGTTCGTTTGGCATGTTATAGTAAGTGTATTAACCATATAGTGAAAGAAAACAAAAAGACACGGTAAAAGTTAAATTAATTAACTTTGAGTTAAATCTAATTGATAAGGTTAAAATAATACCCTAAACTTGTCTAAATCCTATTGGTTGATAGGATTTCGACCCATCCCGACTTTAGGTAAAAAATAAGACCCTTTGGAACCATTATAAACCGATTTTGACTTTAATATAAAATAATATTTTGAGATATTCCTAAGGTGCCCCTCTCCTCCCTTATAAAAGGGCACCTCCTCCTCCTCCTCCTCACACCAAATTGAACACTCAAGCTCGGCCAACCCCTGCCATTTTCTCCCCTCCACTTTCCTAGAATAATCCTAGAGTTCCTGGTCTTCTCCAAAGACCAATCTTAGTTCCTTAAGTGGAGGATTCAAAGAGGCGTTCCAAAGAAGAGGTAATATCCATTACCGATCTTTTCAATTTCTTTATTCTTCAACTTCTTCTTCTTTAGTTGTTTCATGATAAAGTAATAACATCCGTATTACTTACATAATGATATGTTATTATAAATATGAAACAACCCTAATTCACCTTCTATCCATCCTACGGAAAAATGAAATCACCGCGCGTGCGTACGTACGGAATACCGTCTCCACGCCGTGGTGTAATCTATTTTCCACCATCACCTTACAAGGATGGGTATAATGGTGTAATGAGTAACTATATATTATTATATGAAGTAATATTGATACTGAAATAATATATATATACTCCAATACAATTCCACGATCATAGGAACGATATCATCACTCGTGCGTACGTACGGAATACCGTCTCCACGATGTGATGCGACTCGTTCTACATGATCTTCATTTCATAATGATTATATAAATGAATTGAATGAATGAATATGGTATATACTACACTAATACCATTCTGGAAATTAATTATCTATAACCTAAAGATAAGAATAAGAATTTATTCGACAAAACACGCATGAGAACAAAAAGTTATAAAGACCCGAGTAGCAAGTAACAATGAAATATTACTAACAAGAAGCGAATAATATGACCATATATGATATCATATAAATATGTATGATTCTGGAATAAGTCAATAACACTATTTAAACCATTATACAGGAGCTTCGGACACGTACAAAGAAAATCGGACCTAAGGTAAGGGAAATATCACAATCTCATTTTTTTTATCCGAGATTGTTTATTCGTAAGTATTTACTGGGGTGTATTTTATCATTCACATCCATGTTTCATCAATATGTAATATTATTTCCATCCAACTACAATTGTTTAAATCCATTGTTACCCTTCGGTGAGTTTTTAGTAAAAGATATGAAAGGAATCTTTTGTTGTTTTTCATACGAGGTACTTTTTTGACTTTTCCGACAAAAGTACGAAGAATGTTTTTTTTTAACTTATACGGCACGAACGGATTTCTTCTGTTTTATAAAGCCTTATTTTCATGAAGCTTACTCTAAAAGATTTCATGACTATTTTCAATAAAATCTCTTTCTTTTAAAATTGCATGATGTTTTGTGAAAAGAAATTGATTTTGAAGAAGAAAGGATATTTTCCTCAACAATTCAATTCAAATGTTTTATCAAAATTATTTTCCATCTAAGATAATAAAGGGTTCTGTTTCTAACCATATTTTTACATTGATTTGACTATGTTGTGATGGAATTATGTTTATGAATTCCTTTATCTTATATGAATTGATTTATAATGTCATGATGTTTCAAGAATCCCATTTTTGTTACATGTGTTATGCGATGATGTATGTTTTATGATTATGTGGCACACAT
Source organism: Viscum album (assembly GCA_963277665.1). Lineage (NCBI taxonomy): Eukaryota > Viridiplantae > Streptophyta > Magnoliopsida > Santalales > Viscaceae > Viscum > Viscum album. The sequence continues at coordinate 1,176,475,971 of OY728166.1, read as the reverse complement.
AAGAAAGGATTCATTATAAGATGGGTGGGACCTATATCTCCCTCCAATGCATTGGGTAAAGATTTTATATCTCATGAGATAGACAGGGCTGGAACGGTAGGTTATACCGGTTCAGTGAAACCGGACTGAAACGAGGGTTACTCGATTCAGAAGGGACTTTGTCCACTAAGATAGTCTTGGCAATTAGTCTTGACTAACAAGAAATGATTCTCTATGATTATGTGTGTATGCCACAAAGTTTCATGTTTTAAGTTATGATTATTGGGATTACTTTTTCACTGCCATGATTTGTCCCATGATTATGAAATTATGCTCTCTTTTGCAGGTTATGATTTCCAAAATGTTATGTTCTTATGAATATGATGTGATTGATATTTATTTTGTTTACCCTTACTGAGCATTTGAGATCACCCTTTTATGTTTTCTTTTCCCCAGGATATAAAGAAAGGTTTTAGGTAAAAAAAGGAAGATCTTTATGGGAGATTTTTAAGATCTTTCACCACGATTAGAATATTATAGTCCGAGTTTCCAAAGACACTAAACTATTACGGTCCTTGTGTGTGTGTTTTTGTAATGTACTAAGTATTCCACAAAAGTAATGTAATGTCCATGTATGTCAAGATACGGGTCTCTACAGTTGGTATCAGAGGAAAGGTTTAGTCAACCTTTGGAAACTAGGATGCGAAAACGTTAGTGAGATCCCTAGAGATATTTCTAAGGTATGTCTAGGGATGTCCCTAGGGATAAGTATACGTATAGGTTATATTAATAGAATTACGCTAACGATCATAGAATTAAACCTAAGATGTTGGATATTGAAGGTACTCCCCCTTTATTATGTTGTTTTCCCTAGCATGATTTTTGCCTCTCACACTATTCTTTTTGGGTTTTAGACGATGGCTGGAACCCGAAGGAACCGTGTTGATCAATGCAATGGACAATGCAATGATTGCCCTCCTGAACAAACAAATGTTATGGGAGATGGAGTGCAAAATCTTATTGCTATACTTACACAAGCTATGAATCATTCTGGACTTCCAAATGAGCAGAGAAGGGAACAATATTCTATTGAGTCCTTCATGAGGCAACGTCCACCTTCTTTCTGTGGGTCTTCTGATCCACTTGTGGCTGAACAATGGATCAGTACTACTGAAAAGATATTTTCAGTTCTTCAATGTTCTGAACATGATAAAGTCATCTTAGCAGTATATCTTTTGGAAGGTGAAGCTGATCAATGGTGGAATCTTATCAAGAATACGAGGCCAAGAGATGAAATTGAGTCCATGGAATGGGACGAGTTCAAGAACTTGTTTTTCAGTAAGTACTTCCCTCGTATTCTTCGAACAAAGACGGAGAAAGAGTTTCTTGAACTGAAGCAAAGGGACGATGAATCTGTTGGTACCTATGAAGCAAATTTTACAAGACTTGCAATGTATGCTTCTGGAATTATCATCCAACCTGAAAGTAAAGTTGATCGATTTTTCAGTGGCTTAAAACCAAGTCTTCGAAGGGCATTAGCTATAAGAGACTTCAGTAGCTATGAAGAAATTGTGCGTTGTGCTATCAAGGTAGAAATGGAAGTTGGTGTTACATATCCATCTCATGGTTTTGACAAGAAACGAAAGATGGAGTTCAAGGAGAAATCTCAGAATAATGGTGAAAAGAAGATGAATGTTTCCTTATGCACAAAGTGTGGAAAGAAGCATGGTGGAGATTGTCTTAAAGGGACTAGAAAATGTTTTAAGTGTGGAAAAGAAGGTAATCGAGCAGCTGAGTGTCGAAGTAATGGGAAAATTGTTTCTAATGATGTGAATAAAGCAAACACTGTAGAGAACGCACCGCCAACACTTCAATGCTTCAAGTGCAAGGAAATGGGGCATTATGCTAATAATTGCCCTAATCCAAGGGTTAGTGATGATAAACATGAGCAACCAATGAAGGCAAAGGACAAAGGGAAATCACATGCGATCACTATTGGCAATGTTGAATATGACAACGATGTGGTGGAATGATTAAGTGCTTATGTAATGGGATTCCAAAATAATGTTGTATATTTGAGTATTGCAATATTTATTGATGTGGTATTCAAAGTGATTGAGATATTTTTTGGAAATAAGATGATATGCGCATAATGAAGACGAGAAAATGAAATGTTTAATAGTATTCATGTGCTCATGATTGATATAAGGACTAAGTGATATCATGGTTTGAGTATATAGAATTTTGAGGATTTTGGTAACTTTTAACTGCACTCATGTTTTCACTAAGGTATTCAAGAGAATACACGATTAAGGACTTTGAATGTTTGGAATGTGACCAACAAGACATATCTTATGATATGTGGGGATCAACGACAATATTAAATCTCTGGTAATCGTTGTCACTATATTATGAGAGTGGACTGCAGTATTATGTATAAGCCTAAAGATTAGACTGGATTATGTTGGACATAAGTTAGTATTGTTTAAGGATAGAAGATTTTCGATATTATTGATGGGATGTTATAGTAACGTAGTTTTAGAAAAAGGGACAACCTGCAGGACGAGCGACAGCCCATCACTTCGGACAAGGCTGTAGGAATCGAACCCACAACCGAAGTGCGACTGGCCTTTATCGCCTACCACTAGCCTACAGGAAGTCCCTGTTTAGTAGAACCTAGTTTTATTATATTAAGCAGTATGATATATGAAGTATAAGTCCATTTTAGGAACCATATGTGATTAATCTCACTATAGAATGACTTATGTATATTTAATAACTTTTTCTAACCTTTTGTTTGAGACAGATGGAATGACCCATCATTCTATCACATAATCTGCTAACACTTCACAAATAACAAATTCGACTTCATTTATTTAAGAGATGAAGTAGAAATTGTTCAAGGCACGAACAAAAGTGAGATTGTACCAAAATAAAGTAAGTATTTATTCTAAGAAAATTTTCAACTTTAGGGAAATGATCTTGAAAACCAAAAATGTTGTCCTAGTGATCTTATACCTGATGAATCAGATGGTACCTTATATCATCACAAATCTATGGATTTGTGATTACTGGCTTTTCCATAGCCATGTTCTCTACCACTCTCCATCAGAACATGATGGTTAGATTTCTCTTCCATATCCATATTTTCACCTATGTGGAAACCCAGTGATTAGTTTATTTGGGTAATCGTTACATTTCATACTTTAGTTTTTAAAGACAAGTTTTGGTATTCCCTTTTACGATGTGGGTTTCTATTAAAGAAACTTTCAAATAGTAAACCATTTATATCCCCGACGAATTTCGAGGGCGAAATTCATTTTAAGGGGGGTAGAATGTAACAGCCCGAGATTTTATGAAAAATATTCTTTTTTATTTTACTAATGTCTTGTGTTATACGCTACACAAAAAGGAGCTTGCACAACACGCATTCTTGACTTGCCTTGCATTACACGCAATCGCAACCTTCCTCGATAGTGTGTGTGGTACGTAATACTGAGTTTCACGAAACAATGATATGCTATTAAAATATTATTAAAACTAGCCGTTATGAATAGTAATAACCACTTTTTAAATTTTAGAAATTTTAACTCTCAAAATGGACTTCATTTTTGGATTCGGAGTATCGAATTTAGCCTAAGGTGAAATTTTGGTACTTTTCGGATAACTTTCATATTCTGATGAATAGTGAAAATTACTAAATTATAATTAAAAACAACTTTTTTAATCGAAATAATTAATAGTGATAAATCATTAATTTGAGTGGTTTTAAAGTATATTTAGAATATATTTTTACAATTTAATACAATGTTGGTCATTGGATGTAATTTCACATTTAAACTAGACATAAACAAGTGTCAATCTTTTGATAGATATTGTTTCTTAAAAACACGCTATTTGTTTTAACAGCGGGATTTAATTATAAAATTAATTAATGAAACTTTTATGTTATGAATTTGGTAAAATAGACTTCATTTTTGAATTCGGAATATGAAATATAGCTTGGGATGAAATTTTGGCATTGTTCTGAAAAACATCAATTTTTGATGAATAGTGAAACTACTAAGTGGTAGTTAAAAAAACTGAATTTTTCATAAAACTAAATTTTACCGCTTCTGTGAATGGAATTTCAAAAATCCGAGAGACACGGTTGATGTCAGTAAGTAAAATGTGGTTCAATGAGATGAAAATAATTTTTGGTGAATAGTAACTTTTTACTTTTTTTTACCGCGGTTAATAGTAAATAGGGTAACTAAGGGTAAATATGATATTACTATTACCCTAACACATGTCCTAATTCTATTGGACAAGTGTAATTCGACCAAAAACAAACTTAGGAATAAAATATGACCATTTAGGCCCACTTGGATTAGATTAGGACATTTATTATTAATTTATTTAAAGAAGGGTTAAAATAGTTAAAATCAAAGTTTAATAAGTAAATAATTTTTAATATGGGGTTATACATAAGATAAATTCGATTGTAAATATTCATTAGAAAGATAAAAATATTTCCTACATGATGGTATTTTATTTGTAATTTTTAGACATCAAATAATATAATTTATTTATGACACAAAGATGATGAAGTAATTATCTTATTAATGAAATATTGACATAATTGATAATATAAATACCAAAATAAATGTAATTTGAGACTTTTTATGAATTCCAATAATTTTCTAGGTTACTATGATATATTATTGTTGATTTAATCAACTTGGTTCGAACATATAATTCTGTTATGACTTTCACAAAAATCATATATCAAATAGTGTCAAAATTGACACAAAATAGTTTTTAAATCAAATATTATATTATTAATTGTTATTTTATTCCTAAAAATATAAGGTTCGGCCAAATGACTTAGATAAGGATATATATATTAATAATAAACAATTTGGGGTTCTTTTGTCATGTTATAGTAAGTGTATTAACCATATAGTGAAAGAAAACAAAAAGACACGGTAAAAGTTAAATTAATTAACTTAGAGTTAAATCTAATTGATAAGGTTAAAATAATACTCTAAACTTGTCTAAATCCTATTGGTTGATAGGATTTCGACCCCTCCCCACTTTAGCTTCGAAATAAGACCCTTTGGAACCATTATAAACCGATTTTGACTTTAATATAAAATAATATTTTGATATATTCCTAAGGTGCCCCTCTCCTCCCTTATAAAAGGGCACCTCATCCCCCTCCTCCTCACACCAAATTGAGCACTCAAGCTCGGACAACCCCTGCCATTTTCTCCCCTCCACTTCCCTAGAATAATCCTAGAGTTCCTGGTCTTCTCCAAAGACCAATCTTAGTTCCTTAAGTGGAGGATTCAAAGAGGCGTTCCAAAGAAGAGGTAATATCCATTACCGATCTTTTCAATTTCTTTCTTCTTCAACTTCTTCTTCTTTAGTTGTTTCATGATAAAGTAATAACATCAGTATTACTTACATACTGATATGTTATTATAAATATGAAACAACCCTAATTCACCTTCTATCCATCCTACGGAAAAATGAAATCACCGCGCGTGCGTACGTACGGAATACCGTCTCCACGCCGTGGTGTAATCTATTTTCCACCATCACCTTACAAGGATGGGTATAATGGTGTAATGAGTAACTATATATGATTATTATGAAGTAATATTGATACTTAAATAATATATATATACTCCATTACAATTCCACGATCATAGGAACGATATCATCACTCGTGCGTACGTACGGAATACCGTCTCCACGATGTGATGCGACTCGTTCTACATGATCTTCATTTCATAATGATTATATAAATGAATTGAATGAATGAATATGGTATATACTACACTAATACCATTCTGGAAATGAATTATCTATAACCTAAAGATAAGAATAAGAATTTATTCGACAAAACACGCATGAGAACAAAAAGTTATAAAGACCCGAGTAGCAAGTAACAATGAAATATTACTAACAAGAAGCTAATAATATGACCATATATGATATCATATCAATATGTATGATTCTGGAATAAGTCAATAACACTATTTAAACCATTATACAGGAGCTTCGGACATGTAAAAAGAAAATCGGACCTAAGGTAAGGGAAATATCACAATCTCATTTTTTTTATCCGAGATTGTTTATTCGTAAGTATTTACTGGGGTGTATTTTATCATTCACATCCATGTTTCATCAATATGTAATATTATTTCCATACAACTACAATTGTTTAAATCCATTTTTACCCTTCGGTGAGTTTTTAGTGAAAGATATGAAAGGAATCTTTTGTTGTTTTTCATACGAGGTACTTTTTTGACTTTTCCGACAAAAGTACGAAGAATGTTTTTTTAACTTATACGGCACGAACGGATTTCTTCTGTTTTATAAAGCCTTATTTTCATGAAGCTTCCTCTAAAAGATTTCATGACTATTTTCAATAAAATCCCTTTCTTTTAAAATTTCATGATGTTTTGTGAAAAGAAATTGATTTTGAAGAAGAAAGGATATTTTCCTCAAGAATTCAATTCAAATGTTTTATCAAAATTATTTTCCATCTAAGATAATAAAGGGTTCTGTTTCTATCCATATTTTTACATTGATTTGACTATGTTGTGATGGAATTATGTTTATGAATTCCTTTATCTTATATGAATTGCTTTATAATGTCATGATGTTTCAAGAATCCCATTTTTGTTACATGTGTTATGCGATGATGTATGTTTTATGATTATGTGGCACACATAAGAAAGGATTCATTATAAGATGGGTGGGACCTATATCTCCCTCCAATGCATTGGGTAAAGATTTTATATCTCATGAGATAGACAGGGCTGGAACGGTAGGTTATACCGGTTCAGTGAAACAGGACTGAAACGAGGGTTACTCGATTCAGAAGGGACTTTGTCCACTAAGATAGTCTTGGCAATTAGTCTTGACTAACAAGAAATGATTCTCTATGATTATGTGTGTATGACACAAAGTTTCATGTTTTAAGTTATGATTATTGGGATTACTTTTTCACTACCATGATTTATCCCATGATTAGGAAATTATTCTCTCTTTTGCAGGTTATGATTTCCAAAATGTTATGTTCTTATGAATATGATGTGCTAGATATTTATTTTGTTTACCCTTACTGAGCATTTGAGCTCACCCTTTTATGTTTTATTTTCCCCAGGATATAATGAAAGGTTTTAGGTTTAAAAAAAGGAAGATCTTTATGGGAGATTTTGAAGATCTTTCACCACGATTAGAATATTATAGTCCAAGTTTCCAAAGACACTAAACTATTACGGTCCTTATGTGTGTGTTTTTGTAATGTACTATGTATTCCGCAAAAGTAATGTAATGTCCATGTATGTCAAGATACAGGTCTCTACAATATTGTCCCACCAAAAATGTTCCTTCAAATCTCTATACATTTTGGTGCTCCCATGGTGTATAGAGAAATTGGAACTATGAGCATCATCCAACAATTTCCTTTTTATATCAGGTATATCGGGAACACAAAGCCTCTTCCCGAATTTCAAAATTCCATTTTCATACACAAAATCTCTCAATCTCCCATCATTCACAGCTTTAATCTTCTTTTGAAATTCTCCATCATTAATCTGAGAACTCTTAATCCTTTCTAGTAAAGATGGTTTGGCAACCATTTGAAAAAGCATTGATGTTTCTCCTTCCCTTGTTATTCCCATGTCCATCTTCATTAGATCCATGAATATTGGATCCCTTTGAATTCTCATATTGTTCAAAACTCCATGATTTTTTCTGCTCGAAGCATATGCCACCTTGTTTGCATTCCCCGGGTGGTAGTGTATCGTGAAATCACAATCCTTGAGTAATTCAATCCATCTCCTTTGCCTCATGTTGAGTTCCTTTTGTGAGAGAATATACTTCAAACTCTTGTGATCAGTATAAATCTAAAATTTTTCACCATAGAGGTATTCCCTCCATATCTTCAAAGCAAAGATCACAGCTTCTAACTTGAGATCATGAGTAGGATATTTTTGTTCATGAATTTTCAATTGTCGTGATGCATAAGAAATAACTCTATAATTCTCCATAAGGACACCACCAAGTCCTTTCTTCGATGCATCACTATAAATAACAAACCCATCATTCCCCAATGGTAGAGTCAATATAGGATCATTGACTAATCCTCTCTTCATTTCTTCAAAACATTCTTCACACACTTTTTTCCAAACAAATTTAACCCCTTTACGTGTGAGCTTCATTAATGGGTTATCCAATCGGGCAAAATTCTGGATGAAACGTCGATAATAACCTGCCAAACCAATAAAACTATGTACCTCAGTTATACTCGTAGGTGCTGGCCATTCCTGGATTGCCTTGGTCTTAGAAGGATCAACAAAGATTCCAACTTTAGAGACAATATGGCCAAGAAAAGAAATCTCATGAAGCCATAATTCACACTTTCTAAACTTCCCATATAATTCATTCCTTCTCAGAGTCTTCAAAATAACGCACAAGTGATTTTCATGATCTTTGTAGCTTTTGGAGTATACGAAGATATAATCAATGAATACCACCAAAAATTCATCGAGATACTCCTTGAAATGTCTATTCATCAGATCCATGAATACAGAGGGTGCATTAGTCAATCCAAAAGGCATTACTGTAAACACATAATGCTCGTACCTGGTTCGAAATACTGTCTTCGGAATGTCTTCCTTCTTCAAACACAACCGATGGTATCCAGATCGAAGGGCAATCTTTGAATAGTATTGAGATCCATGCAGTTGGTCAAATAAATCATCAATGCAAGGTAGGGGATACTTGTTCTTTATTGTTATAGCATTGATCTCCCTGTAGTCAATAGATAACCTCATAGATCCATCTTTCTTTTAAACAAAATGAACAGGGGCTCTCCATGGAGAAACACTAGGGAGAATAAAACCCTTATTACTCAATTCCTCTAGTTGTTTCTTTAGTTCAACTAATTCTACAATGGACATTCTATAAGGGGTCTTTGATATAGGCCTTGATCCGGGAATTAAATCAATGGAAAACTCAACTTCTCGTTCTGGAGGATGACCAGGTAAATCTTCCCGAAATACATCTACAAATTCTTTCACAACAGGTACATCCTCTATTTGAACATTCCTTTCCACACCCACATTTATTTCATTCTCTTCCTACCGAATAATTGAATTTAGTTGAGCTGCTGGGGGTGGATCTAGATAAGAATTAGGTGGTGACGATTCTGCTCTAAAGATAAGGTGTTCCTTATCATCATCACCAAGAATCGTAACCTCTTTCTTCTTACAATAAATCTTCACATCATAGTCCAAAATCCAGTCTATACCGAGGATTTATCAAACTCAATCATATGTATGATGATGAGATCAGTAGATAAAGAACATTTATGTGCTCTAATGGAGACTGATTCACAAAACATTGTTGTAATGATACTTCCCTTAGGAGTTTTAACTGACAACTACCTTATTAAATAAAATAAGAAATATCTAATTTTCTTATCAAACTGGGAAGAAATGAAACAATTCGATGATCCAGAATCAAATAATGCATTTTCTAAACTTGAGGAAACCATAAAATTACCTGCCACCATGTCTTTCGGAGCTTCTACCTCAGCAGTAGTGATAGCATAAGCTTGGCCTTGATCCCATGGCCTTTTCTGAGGTAAGTTCTCCGGATGCTTAGAACATTCATTCGCATAATTCCCCATCTCCCTGCAATTGTATCACTTAACAATGGTGGCTTCCTTCTTCCCCTTGAAATCACGAGCTTGGTGGCCGTTTTCACCACATTTGTAACAGACTCCTGTTCCCTTCAAGAAAGTACCGGGGTGTTTATTACCACATTTACCACAGGATGGATATACAACCTTTCCTTTCTTCCCCTTATTTCAATTTCCAGATTCATCAGCACGTCTCTTCTTCTCTTTCTTTACTTTAAAGTCATAAGACTTAGATAATTCCTTTTTGGTCTTGATAGCACATGATACAATGTCTTCGTACGATGAAAATGATTGTGAGACTAATGCTCGACGGAAAAATGGTTCTAACCCATCAAAGAAACGATCAATATTACTTCTTGGGTTACGTATATAATCTCCAGCATACCTTTCTAACCTTGTAAAGTTAGCCTCATACTTTGCGACATTCTCATCCTCCTTCTGTCTCAGACTCAGAAATTGCCTTTCCATATATGCTCGATGGTCGCGAGGAAATTATTTTTCTAAAATCAGATCATTGAACTCCCTCCATTCCATATTTGATACTTCATCATCTTCCTTCACGTTTTGAATCAATGACCACCATTGATCAGCATCTCCAGTGAGGCGGTAAACTGCCATGATAACTTTTTCCCTTTCACTTCTCCCCAATGCCTGAAATATTTTCTCTAGGGAATTTATCCTTTGCTCAGCTACTAAGGAATTTGTACTCCCATTGAACGTTGGTGGTTGTTTCCTCATTAATCGATCTAACATTGATCCTCCACGCTGCGGATCAGGGTGCTCCATACAGGTAATGTTATTATTCATAACCTGAGTGAGTTGTCCCAGTATGGTGATTAGCTGATCGGCATCAATTGCATCACCAGCTCCACTATAATTATCTTGAGGAGGAGGGCAATCCCTACATGGAGTGCTTTCATTGATATGGTTTCCATTTCTTCCACTAGGCTCCATTTCTATGCAATGTCATAAACTAGATCAGTTTATGAATCGAAGTACATAATCCCATACTTATAAAACAGTTAACAAAAATTGAACTATTTATGGATATAATCCATAATCATAATAATGTTTTCTTTGAGGAAGTACATACTCATAAACCCTTCATAATGATTTGTAAAGAAAATGAGAGTTATCCTAAGCATATCCCCCAGGAGTGTCGTAACCATGAGTGCAGCAATGCCCGTTGTCGTGCACCAGCTCTCGTTCGTGTCTAGCTCAAAGCGGTGTTTTCGGGTTTTACCCCTAGGTACATCTGTGCCAGAGCCGCCTCTACCTGCTCGTATCCAGACATGGATGTATTGCTCGGAAAACTCAAAAAATCTCTACAATACCAAAATTTTAAGACGTTCGTCTATACGAATCCAGAAATTTCATCTTAGGTCTACATGCTCTAATCAGAGTTTATCTAAATGGAGCTTCCAAGGTTTGTACTAAAATTTCTCTAATACAAACTATAACACCCATACCCCAGTTACCTAGAGTCGGTGCATTATTACATAACATTTCCATGATCAGAAGAAAGATCAAATCTCAAAAGACCGATTGGTTTAGTATCATTGGAAACACTAGATATATTCATAAGCATTACATTACATCATAATGTAAAAAACTACTGCAACAACATATTGTCTCCATATTCCACACTCATATGTCCACATAATATCTCTGCAGGTCATTCATAATTTACTTCTTCACTTCCTGGGAAAAATAAAACATAGAAAAGGGGTGAGCTCAAATGCCCAATAAGGATAACAATATAGCAGAAACTTTCATAAATAAGAATAATCATTTAAGGCAATGTATAACTAAAACAAAAGCCTTTTAAACATGAATTTCAACATAGTATGGAAAAAGTAAAATGAAATAATGTCATTTACTTATTCACATGGATATTCTACTAATTGAATAATCACATGCAATATCAATAGCCACTTTTATAATGATGGAATGCATAATTCCAGACTATCATAACCACATAGCCAAGGCCTTGTGCCAAGAATACAATTAAGATTTTTCCAAGGCCTTGTTCCAAGACACTATTTTGTCTCATGATACCTACTGATGCATCAAGGATCTATAGCGGGCTCTACCCGTCACATATTATGTCCAATGCATTCCCATATGAAAAGGTTTAAACATAACATAAACATTCATATTAAAACTAGAATACGAAATGTCAATACTTTCACCATAAACTATGAACGATATAAAAATAGCACATCCATAGTCAAACATATCACAAAACCATCAATACAATATAGAAGTTTTGTATCATAATAAATCCATCAAAGGATGTTGACATAGATGAAATCAAATCTCTTTTTAGAGAAATATCTCATTCTATTTTGAAATCATTTAAGAGTCTTATATTTATGAAATAAAACATTTTCTTTGAAAATATTCTTATAAGCTTGTAAGGGAAGCTTTGACGATTTTATAACGGTTGAAAATAGTCGCACCCGCCGTATAAGTTAAAAAAACATTCTTACCTTAATTTTGTCGAAAATGTTAAAAAGCACCTTGTTTGGAAAACGACGAAAATATTCTTTTATAAAACTCTTATAAAAATTCAAACAAGGGTATAAATGACTTTAACCCATATTCTAGTAAATAGTAAAAATGTTTTGAAATTCATTTTTAAGGATCTTGGATGTGGATGATAAAGAGATCTCAGTAGATTCTTACGTATAAACAACCTCGGATAATGAAGAGATTGTGAAATAACCCTTACCTTGTACTTTTCCTTGGTTTGGGTAGGTTAACCTCCTGTATAATAGTGAGATATTGGTTATTAAATTATACAATAATCATATACATTCATATGATATCATATATGATCTTTTAACATTGCATTGTTAATAATATCTTAGTATTATCGTCATTTCGGGTGTTAACTTACTCATTTTCTTTTATATGTTTTGTCACATAAGCAATGTTTTTCATGGATAGGTTGTATATTATTCATATAAAGAATGATATCAAGTCCTTAAACATTATTTTTAAATAATCAAATGATAATTATACTTGAATGGATACGATGGAGAATGAATCTCATTGCGTTCGTGGAGACGGTAGTCCGTACGTACGCACGAGCGACAATATCATTATTTTGATATTAAAATAATATATAAATGGATGGTATATCATATATAAAGAATCATTAACATGTTATATTTATTATTTACATGAGTTACACATCATTATTATACCCATCCAAATAATAATATATTGAATAACAATTACACTACGACGTGGAGACGGTAAGCCGTACGTACGCACGTATGGTGACATGTTATTCAATGGGTGGATAGAATACTGAATATGGTTGTACCATATATACAATAACATCACAGTATATATATTATACTGGAGTTATTATTTTAGAATTGTAATAACAAAGGAATAATAATTGGAAGAAGAAAGGAACTTGGAAAAGGGTGGTGAAATCATTACCTCTTTTTCGGGTTCTTCCTTTTGATTTGATCAAAAGGGCTCCTTAGGTTGGCTTTCAGATAAAACTAATGCCTCTAGGATGTAGTGAGGGATGTTGGGAGATTATTGGAGCATAGTTTGGACGAACCAAAAGGCTATGAAGGTGTGAAAAAATGAGAAGGAGGAGTGCCCTTTTATAAGAGGGGTGAGGGGCACCTTTTGAAAAGCTAGAAATATTAATTTATAACAAATTCATATTCGGTTTCTAATGGCTCCAAAGTTGATTATTTCAAGGTTAAGGTGGTTATGGGTCGAAAACCACTTAACCAATATAATTTAGACAGGTTTGGATTACTATATTAACAATATCTTTAAGTATTAAATCTAAGTTAATTAGTTTCACTTTTACAATGTCTCTTTGTATTTTTATATTATATGGTTAATAAAAATACCATATACATCCATTCGACCCCCAAGTGGTCCAGTAATGATACAAATATCACGATATAAGTCTCTTGGCCGAACCGTAGATTTTTAGGAATTTAATATCAATTAATAATATAATATTTGTTTTAAAAACTCTATTATGTCAATTTTGACACAATTCAACAGTTGATTTTTGTGAAACTCATAACAGAATGATTACTTAGAAAAAAGTTAATTAAATCAATATTGATATTTCATATTATCCTATAAAATTATTATAATTCAATAAAAATCTCAAATTATATTTATTTGGGTATTTATAATATCAATTATTTTAAATTTTCACTATTATGGTAATTACTGCATCATGATTGTGTCATAAATAAATTAAATTATATAATCTCTAAAAATTATAAATAAAATATCATTATGTAGGACATATGTTTATATTTATAATGAATATTTATAGTCGAAAATCCAACATATATAACCCTATGTAAATATTGTTTTTCTAAAAGATATATGCTTGTGTCATTTTTGTATTCATTTTAACTTAATTAAAATAAAGTGTTCCTATCACCTACAAGTGGCTCCATGGGGTCCCAAAATCAACCTAATGATGCCTCTGGTCGAACATGTTACAAAAAATAAGGCTAGGACACGTTTTAGGGTAATTTAGTATTATTATAATATTATTTTTTAACCCTTATTTACCGGATTTACCCTTAACCATGGTAAATAAAATATTTACAGAAGTAATTATTCAAAATGTCTAAAAATAAAAGTTACCTATTTAAAGAATTTGAACATACTGATTCAAAATATGGAATCCATTTTTCCAAATTCAAAACATAAAAGTTACAGAAATTAATTTAAAATTAATTCCCGTTGTGAAAACAAAAAGCGTGTTTTTAAGAGATAATAACTATCAAAAGATTGACACTTGTTTATGTCTAGTTTAATTGTAAAATTATTTCCAATGACCAAAATTATATTAAATGGTAAAAATATATTCTAAATATACTTTAAAACCAATCATGTTCATAATTTATCACTATTAATTATTTTGATTAAAAAAGTTGTTTTTATTTAAAACTTAGTAATTTTCACTATTCATCAAAATATTAAAGTTGTACGAAAAGTACCAAAATTACACCTTAGGATAAATTCGATATTATGAATCCAAAAATGAAGTCTATTTTAAAAAATAAAATAAAATTAATTTCAAAAATTAGGTATTACTATTCATAACGGCTAGTTTGATTGGTTATGGTGTGTTAGAACTCGGTGTTGCGTACAACACACGCTATTACATTATTCAAAGAAAACCATACCATGGAAGCTTGGGGTGTTACAAGGATCTTGATGTTGTTCCATTTATAATTAACATATCACATTTTTTTGACAATACTATAGTGGTGGATCTAGAAATAATAGCCAAGGTCAAACCAATGGACAATGAACATAACCCTGATGTATCACTTCATTAGGGATTTTTCTCAAAGGGAAGAGGTTATATTATGTAAAGTTACCATAACTGAAAATGTGGTGGACCACATGAATAAATATTTTTATGAATATAATACTAATTATCATATCAGAGATAGCATATATAATGTGGTTCACAGTTGGACGAAGTGGAATTAATAATCTTTTGGACTTGGTTCCCTAGATCGTGCTTCTATGTACATTACAAAAACATGTATTCAATGTTATTAATTTTAATAAAAATCTAATTATATCATGATTGTTCTTTTACATTACATTTTACATGAT
The DNA here is from genome assembly GCA_963277665.1 of Viscum album. Classification (NCBI taxonomy): domain Eukaryota; kingdom Viridiplantae; phylum Streptophyta; class Magnoliopsida; order Santalales; family Viscaceae; genus Viscum; species Viscum album. Next base: position 1,176,460,652 of record OY728166.1, on the reverse strand, counting down.
AATTTCATAAGAGTAACTCTCAAAATGAAACATCATTGTAGTTCCCTACTACAATGAGAACTATGATGTTCTGTTATAATTATATTAAATATTTATATTTTATTGGTTTTTAAAATAATTTTTGGGGACCAAATGATAAAATGTATTAGGGGTGGAGACTCATAGTACTTTGAGTAACCTTATTACAGTGCAAGTCTTTAGTAGTATCCAATGTAGGATATTATGAGAATGAATCCTTCTAGAAGGAAATACAAATTTATATGTGTGGTTGATTGTTCTAATCTATGGATGTGTGTATTGGTATATATAGTACATTAATATTATTAATATAGTTTAAATGATTCATACATTAATTATTTTATGAAAACCATTTTTATTTGTATTCATGATGAGGTAGGATACTTTGGGTGAATCAGGAATAAAATTTCATTAATAAATAATCAAATAATATATTGAACCACTGTATTCACTAATAGAATTTGATATCTCATGACCATTAATGTAAATGATATTTCCTAAATAAATCCATGTACTTGGTGTTCTATTTGAAATTTAAATTTCATAAATTTTGAATAATGAAACATCAAGGACATTGGTCAATGGAAAAAGCATGGATCCTCTATGATTAGGGATATCATGATCAAATTATTATATTAAATATTGACATTATGTATGAGTAATTTTGTCATTTTTTATCAACTTATTTCTCTATTGGTACCTTGGAATTTTTCTTGATGATAACCTTCAACAGTAGGCTAATTCACCAAATGCCATTGGGAAAGTCCCCAGAGGGTCACACAATATGTGTTTTTAGAATCTCAGTTAAATAAAATATTATTATCTTTTATTTGACAAGTTTCATGATCACATATGTTCTTTCACCAGTTATTAAAGAGAATATACTATGACAATAACATAAAATATTTATTTATTTTCTATTTATTAGATATAATATTTATTTATTTTTATGTAAATAGTTTATATATATCTATTTATTAAGTATATAATCATTACTCAATGCGCTATAAATACAATAGAGAAATGGGGAATGATTTTAATGGTCTTGTGAGGGAAAAAATATTTTGGATAAGATTTTATTACATAATTGTTTAATAAAAACGTTTGTTATGTTAATGTCCAGAAATTATATTTTTATTATAGACATGTGGCTCCCCATGGATTAAATAAATATTAAAATGAACTAATAAAATTATTTATTTCGAACCCTCAAGCTATATAAACCCAATTGTATTATTTTTAAATATTGACATTTCATTATTTTATTTTGAAAATGAAATCTAGATTATCTAATCGATGAAATTGAGAGCTTCTTTATCATAGAATACTCCGAATAATGGAGATATATCATCCTCCCCCTTCCACTCTCGAGTAAAGAGAGATCAGATTGAATCAATTAGAGGTGATTCTATGGCAGATCAAAGGTGAAAGACATAGGTAGTGGGACCTTCCGTACTTGCACATGGATATTCCTATAATGAGGTTATTATATTTTGGGATGATGTGTGGGTCACCGCTATATGTAATCTATTATTGAATAAAAAAAATGATGGTAGGCATATAACCACTTTTAGATCCATCATTCAAGAAATAATTTCTCATAAGGTAATTCACTGTTTTCTGATTGTAATTTAACAAAATATGGGGAAATTCCTTTAATTAGTTATATTCTTTATCCATTGTCGTTGTTATTGGATCAAATATATTGATCATGGAATTTATCATCATGTAAATATCAGATTGATACTTGATCATGAAACACATAAATTTTGTGCATGACCAATCACATGCTTTCCTAACACCTGGAACCGTAAATGATTATGATATGATATTATATAAAATTTCATGGGGATAGCTTATTTTTATCCTAAATTAATGGTTCATTTGTTAGGTAACACAACCCATGACCTAGAGTTAAGAGAAGTAATATTTTCAGAAATAATCATGAGAAATTAATATAATGGGTAATCTTTTGACAAATATACTAGTCATAAAATGTGAAATGAAATTTTGACCCAGGAATAGTTTAATATAAACTATAAGTGATGGATAGAGTTGATTAAATATAATTTCTACCCAATACATTACCACCCTAGGAATGAGACCGATGTGGATAATGTTATTATTAAAAAGTGTCACTCTACATTTTCTATGATAAGGATTTATAAATGGGGCATATTTTTTAGGATAGAAAATGAAATAATGATGGATGAGTAGAAATGAAATACTTATCAATAGTGCACTCTTCAATATAACCATGTAATGATTAAAGAGTTATTGAATGATTGAAAATATATAAATTAGGTGGTAAATATTTATATGTAAAATAATTATTATGATATAATGATATTTTTTATGAAAATAATATGTGTCCCTATTATACCATAATCAAAAACCTGTTAGTTGATCGATCATATAGGCCATCATTCACTATTCTTATTGGATTTAAGAAGATGTATTGATATATTAACGCTAAATTATTGTTATATAACAATAATATATATGTTGTAGAGTATGTTTCATAGTTATTACTATTCAAAGATGTAAGTGATTAGGGAAATAATATTAAGGGAATATTATCACCATTAACTATACCTGTATAGAAATAGGAAATAAACCTATAGATTCAATCATTGGATTCACTAAGACATATGACTTGAATTATTTTACATATGTTGTCCTTGATTTCCTTACAAAGTTACCGCATTTAATTTTTATCATATAATTCTTCTCTCTTAATCATTTTCATGAATTTACATTAAAAAGTTATAATGTAATATACATTACTTCATTCTGCAATATCGTGACCCTGGAAGGCTACATTCAGTGCATTTTTTTATTATATTGGCATTATTAAAAGGAATAAAATCCCAAAGGACCTATCCATTTAGTAGTTCAATACATGAGATTACACAAATGATCCTTATATAACAATTAAAAACATAATATGCAACAAATAAGAATCATTATGAACACCATTATTCTCCTTAATTAACCCTACATATCAATCATAAATCACTTCTTCATTTCTGGGGAAAATAAAATATTATAAAGGGGTGAGCTCAGATGCCCCGTAAGTTTGAAAAGTACTGTGGAAACATTTATAAATAAGTATAATCATTTAAGAAAATCCATAAAACTAAAATATACACCTTTAAAACTTAACCATGAAAAAATATGGAATGAATAAATAAAATAATTCCATTTAAATGTTGACATGGATATTCTAATAGTCAAATAATAATTTGAAATATCAATAATTGATCTAATAATTATTACATGCATAATGATAGAAATAGTAACAAATATTTCAAGGCCTCCAGCCAAGGCCATACATAAACATACTATCAAGGCCTCATACACAGATGCGAGTTTGTCTTATGAGACCTACTGATGTATCGACGGGCTATAACGAGCCTCACCCATCACATACTAAGTCCATTGCATTCCACTTGTAAAAAAGGTAAATCAGAACCTATGAATTCGTATTAAAACTAGCTTATGAAGTAAATATACTCCATCCCCAACAAATGAATGGTATAAAAATAGAAAAAACATGGCCAAAAATCATAATACATTCATTAAAATATGGAATATTTTACCATAATAAATCAACCACATTGAAGGATAAAATCTAACAATGAATGTACACATAGATGAACAAAATCTAATAAAATCATCAAATCTCTTCGAGAGAGGTATCCATTTTCTACATTGAAATAATTTAAAAGCTAAAAAATTATAAAAGAAAACATTTAATTTGAAAATAAAATTATTATATTATACGGGAAGGTCGAAAATTTTATGGCATCATAACAGAGGAAAATAAATGCTCGCACCATGTAATTTTAAAAATAGACTATCATTAATTTGTCAAAAGGCAATAAAATACATTGTTTTCAAAATTATTCAATGATTCTATTCAAAACATTTGAAAAAATAAATAATGGGTAAAAAATAATTTAAATAAATTTTGAAAATATTTTTCAATACATTTTATGAAACATTGACATATATGATAAAGATGTCACCATGTATACCTATAAACAATCACGAATAATAATGAGATTGTGAAATAAACCCTTACCTTGTACTTTAATTTCGTTGAGGGTGTGTTAACAGAATTTATAATGGTAAGAGTGTGTTATTAAATTACACATGAACCATATACATAAGAATGATATTATATATGATCCCTTTATATGGATTTGTTTAAAATATTTCAGTATTACCATTATTTTGGTTGTTAACTACATCATTTTTCTATTCATGTTTTTTTATGTAAGTCATGTTCGATACGAACATGATTTATTTTTTTTCATACCACAATTATATTGAGATATTAATTATTATTATTACTCATCATATAAATTTTAAAATAATTCTTGAATTGTTAAAATGGAAAATTTATCTCATAGTGTTGTGGAGGCGGTAGGCCATATGTATGCACGAGCGACGATATCATTCCCTTAATGGTTAAATAGAATTAGAATTGGATGGTATATAAAAACTAACATGTTATAGAAATTATTTATATCCATTTTAATCATCATTATTCCCATCTAAATGAAGATGTTATTTATATAAAATACACCACGACATGGATTAGGTAAGCCATACGTACGCACATATAGTGATATTGTTATTCATAGGATAGATAATAGAAGAAATGTGGTTGTCCCATAATAATAATGAAATATTAGCATATATATTATCCTATATTTCTTACATTATAATGTAAATGACATATAATGAACAATTAGAATATGAAATTGAATTGAATTGAATAGGTATAATAATTACTTTTTCATTGAGTGTCTCCTTTTTGATTTGCACAAAATGACTCCTTATGATGGATTTTTTCTAAAATTATGGAATCTAGGATTGATTTAGGGAATTTTAGAGGAGAATTGGGTATATAGATTCTTATCAAAATTGATTTATATGTGTAATAAATAGAGACTGAGAGATTCCATTTTATAAGAAACATGTGGGGAACTTTGGGAATCTCTCAAAGTATTAAATTAATATAAACAAATTATAAATAAAAAATGGATCCAAAGATAATTATTTTGTTGCTATGATTATGATCTGTTGAAATTATATCAAAAAAAGAAAATTTATTCTCGTTTACATATTATTTTAAACCTTATTATTTTGATTTATCATTAATTAATCTACTAAATTTAAATTGTGGTAATATTTTAAATCTAAAATGGTTATAAATATTTTCATGTATGGTGTCACTTTTCCATGAATGGACACTTAATGATTATTCCAACATTATAATTACCACATTTTTTACATATTTTTTATGACTTTTAAATATTCTAATAATTTTTTATAGTATATAAAATGATTCAAATTTTCCACTATTAAATTCCTTGACGTTAAAAAAACACATCCAGAAGGATAACATAAAAAAAATTAATATAATCCTTAATTTTCATATTCCCCTAGAAAATTATTATATCACATCAATTCTATCAAATTTTATTTATTTTAATATTTTTAAAATACATTATGTGATATTTCTATTAGTAAAATAATTACTTCTTTACTATAGTGTCATTACTAATAGTATTTATTTATTCACAAAAAAAATAAAAATAAATTACATTGATAAAGATTATTATTTTATATTTCCATATAATTTTCATGATCATATTTATCTCCAGGTATCCCTATTTTCAAATTATTGTACATATCAATAAATGAGATTATAAAATTTTGTCACATTATTTGTGTTTAATAATATCTATTTCAGTTTCATTAAAATGATTCCATTAATGGATTCAAAATTGATTAATATGATATCATGGAATTTAGAGTAGATAGACGGAATGATTATTTATTTTTTGAGTATTATAACATGTAATAAAATATTATTTATTTTAATGTATCTTTTATTTAAATTTCGATTATTATCAATATTTTCATTTCAAAAGATTAAACCAATATGATAACATCAAAACAAATAATTCCAATAAGTCCATTACATATCTATGTTATCTATAAAATTATTTTATATCGCTTATTAGGTCATATTATATTTATTTTAATATTTTAAATTTATTTTAATTTATTCTTCCTTTGACGAAGTAATTACAACATCATCATTATGCCACAATTTACATTAATTTTTTTTATCCTAAAAATAAAAAAATAACCATTATGTACGTTATTATTTTAGACATCTAATTACTATTTATATTCAAATTTATACACTATATAAAAACAAATTTAAAATACATTATTTCATAAAAACAAAACCATAACATAAATTGACATTTCATTAAATGTATTTTTATAGATTTATTAAAGGCTTCCATGTGGCTCAAACTAGATCTAAATTCTAATCATGGATTATATGGTGGAAATAAACACATCTAGTTAAATTAGGACAACTGTGAGTGTAATTTTGAAATATTAAAAACATAGTACATACATTCAATTACCCAATTTACCCTTAACTGTGGTAATAAAAATTATTACTAAATTTACTATTCATAATATACAAAAATAAAATGGATCTATTTAAATAATATGGACCTTATGATTCAAAATATGGATTCGATTTCCAAAAATTGAAAATAATGATGTTTTAGTAATTAATTTAGAAATTATCTCGTTGTCAAAATGAAAAATAGATTTCTAGAAGTTAAAACATTGCAAATGATTAAAATGTTTTTATATCAAATTTCAATGTAAAATTAATTCAAATGAAAAATATTATATTAAATAATAAATATTTGTTGAATTTTTACATTAAACCCATTCTATAATATAATTTTCCAACTTAAATAATTTCGATGAAAAAATATTTTTTCAATAAAAATTTCTTATATTTTTACATTTAATCAAAATATAAATCTTATTAGACAAATATTAAAAATTAATCCAACCTAAATTTGTGTATCCCACATACATAAAAGCGTTTTATTTTGTTAAATATAATATATAATAGTTTCAAAAACTAGATTTAAAATGGGTGCACCATTAGTAGGTAGAAAAACTCAATTTTTTGATAAATATTTCATTTATATGAAAAAATTAATTTGATCTTATAACATGCCTATAAAAAATATAATATGAATTTAAAAAATTAGATGTAATATATTTATTATATATTTCATTAAAAAAATTCTATAAAGGGTGATTAAATTATTTTACAAAGTCAGTTATTTTTATTTAAATTGTTTTTGAGAACAAAGTTAATATTATTCATACCTACCAATATAATAACTAGGTTATTAGGTAACATGATAATATTTAGTTGTTCACCCAAATTTGGGCTTTTATAAAATGAAATCTATAAAAAGAACATGGAATTGTGTGTAACACAAACCTATCAATGTGTTCTGTATACCATAATCTACGTTGTTGTTGTGTTCAGCACATGCTTCTCTTTGTGTAGAGTTTAAAAAAATATATTGAAATTATTTAAAAAAGTAAATGTAAAAAATTATTATGGGGAGTTATATTCTCCCCTACTTCAATAAATTTCAACCTCACAATTTTCAAATATTGATTGGTAACTATGGTTTAATTATTTAAAATTCCATTTTTTCAATCCCACATCAGAACAACGGTCGATAAAACATCAACATCAAAATAAAGAAAGGGAAGTAATATGGTTACCATAGATACCACAAACAAGGGTTTTATGTAGGAAAACATGGGCATTAAAGATAAATATAACCATCATGTTCTAATAGAGACTAATAGAAAACTTGAATCGGATAAAGTTAACTATCACAAAGCTGTAAATTTATGATTATCTAAGGGACCATTTGATTTATCAAATAAAGTACTGGGATAGTATTTTTGGTTTCACGATACAATCCATAATCTTGAAGAATTATTTTTCTATTAATATAGTCACGTAATTGATTTCATTCAATGTCATAAGTATAACCACATCCTTTGGTTGTGCTTAAATATATCATCATTTCATCCCTTAATCATGTAAATGAATGTTAAAAATGAAAATTTGAAAAATAAATAAAATCATATTTCTAAAAATTCATTCATTAATCACCTAAATATTTACTAAAACCATGAAGGTATGCTCAATGTATTAAATAACTCATAACATAACCTCAAAAAATAATACCCAATGTTTAACTTAATCTATTCCAACCTTAATAATTTTCTAGACTACTGATGTCCAAACACACAGTATAAAAAGATCTCTAAATTTTAAAAGTGAATTGTAACATCAGATTAGTTAAACAACATAACGTTCCTCTTATTGAGAACCACCTTTATAACATCAAAAAAATAAATTAACGAATTCATGCTTCCAAATACATGGTGAAAATGTATTGTAGTAGAATCCTTATATATATCATGAATATTTTGACCGTAGAAACATTGATTTTAAAATTATATAATCAAAATAAAAAATATCCTTACTCATTACTCTTCAATCATAAACCATTAATTACCCTTCAACAACATATTCCTTAATTACACCTTCATATAATTTTTCATTTGTATCGTCTTATTTATCAACAGTATAACCTTTTACTTTATAACCATATTGATTCTAACAATTTACCAAAACTCAATGAACAATGTGAAAAACAATAATCATAGTGATACATTCATGAATAATTATTTATAGGATTTCTATATTTTTCAATCTTCTTCTCAAAAAATAAGTCCATATGATTAACCTAGGTCATATGATACCAAATCTAAAGGATGATATCATATACTTAGACTTATCTGCAATTTCAGTCATGGGGTTATGTTTTTTAATCATTAATTTTAAAATCAAAATTACAAAGTTTTTTCTAAACTTCCTTTGAAACCAACTGTAAATTCCCAACCCCCAAATCCCCAAGCTAGTGCATTATTTTAATAAATTCGTATGATTACATGGAATCAAATATTGAAGGGTTGATCCATTAAGCCTTCTTGGAAAATTAATTATATACATGATCCATACACTACAAAAAAAAACATATTATGAATTAAATATTACTATTTTTAACACCATTATTATCTCATATTAGCCATGAATATCAATCATAAAACACTTTTTCAAATCCTTGGAAAATAAAACCTAAGAAATGGGTTATCTCAGATTATCATTACTGTTAAATAATAGAACTAAAACATTCATAAATAAGAATTAAAATTTAATGTAGTGTATAAATAATAATAAAAGACTTTAAACCTAAACCTAAACATAATATGGAATGAATATATTAAATAACGAAATTTAAACATTTACATGGACATTTTACTAATTAAATTATCCCATGTAATATCAATAACAAATCCCATAATGAGGAAAGGAATAACGATGGGTAGCATAACAATACCATCAATGCCTCATTCAAAGATGGTCATTTTTCTCATGGGACCTAAAAAAATATTGAGGGGATATAGGGGTCCTTACCCATCACTTATGAAGACCAATGCATCCCTCTTATGAATATGGTTAATCATAAGATTAACGTTTGTATTAAAACTATAATATGAAATGTTGACACTTCAACCATAAAAATGGTGGTTTGGAAATAACACATCAAAAGTCAAAAACCATAAAACTATAAATATAATATGGAATATTGATCTATAATAAATCAAACTCATTTATGAATAAAATATAACTATGGATTTTGGCATAGATAAAAATAATCTAATAAAATCATTAATACTCTTTGAGAGAGATATCCATTTTATACATTGAATTATTTTAAAAGAATTATAATTACAAAACAAAACATCTATTTTGAAAATGACCTTGTATGAATGTAATTGATGCTTCAAAATGTTATGAAGTCATAATGGAGTAAAATATCTGTTCGGACCATATAATATAACAAACATTATATACTTAATTTTTCAAAAAGATCATAGTACCTAGTTGGGAATATGAAGTAATGATTCCTTTAAAATATTTTAATACAAAGTCAAATAGGGGTAAAAATTAATTTCAATAACTTTTGATCATATTTTGAAGTACACTTTAAGAAACTTGGATGTGGATGACGAAGAGATAACAGTAGATACTTAAATATTAGCAATCTTGATGAATAATGTGATTATGAAATAAAACCATTACAAGTATTGGATTTTTGTAGAGGGTGAATTAAACTCATGTATAATAGTTTTTTTAATTTATTAAATTATAAAACTACCAAATACATATTCATGATAGCATATATCATCCTCTTATATATATTTGTTATTAATATTTTAGTATTATTGTTGTTTCAGGTGTTAACTACTTCATTTTCCCATTCATATTTTTTGTGTATGTAATGTTTTCTATGAACAATATGTATTGGATTCGAATCCAGAATGATATTAAGTACATAATTGTTTTATTTACTCATTGTAAAAAATTTAAAATAATTCTTCAATGGTTAACATGGAAAATGAATCTCACTGCATCGTGGTGACGTTTGGTTGTACATACACATGGGTGATGACATCATTCCCGGGATCAATAAATGGTATTGAATTGGAAGGAATATAAACATTATCATATTATAATACTAATTTATATCCATTTTACGCATCATTATACCCATCCAAATATAGTGGCATGGAGTAACAAATTACACCACAATGTGGAGATGGTAAGTCTTATAAACACACACATGATGATATTTTTTTTCATATGATGGAATAAAATTAGAATATGTTTTCCCAAAAATAATAATAAAATATTATAATATAAATTATTTTGGATTTGTTACATTATTAAGGAAAAAAGGTAAAAAGAGGATGCATAATATGAAAAGAAATTGAATTCAATTGGTAAAACAATTACCTCTAATTCAAGTTTCTCCTTTTTATTCACACAAAAGGTCTCCATAGGATGACTTTATTCCCATAGTATGGCCTCTAGGATGATCATATGAAATTTTTGAGGAGAATTGGGTGGGTGAGGCCTATTCTAATGGCTTTAGAGATGTGATTAATATATAAGGAGAGGTTCCCTATCATAAGAGATGTGAGGGTAACTTTAGGAAAATCTCAATGTATTAAGATAATATAAATTAATTTTCAATTCCAAATGTGCCCAAAGATAATTATTTTAAGATAATATTATTATGGGTAAAAATTTTCTCATCCAATAAAATTTAGAGTTTTTTATTTTATTTTACACCATATCATTTTGGTTTATCCCTAATTTAACTATTTAATTTTAATGTGGAAATAATAGACTAAATACTATATTTTTATAAATATTTTCATATATGGTGTCAATTACCAAAAATGATCAAATTATGACATTTTAGACCTTATAATTATTACTTTTTTGTTTTTATGTATTTTATGATTTTTAAATAATTTCATAATATGTTAGTTTTTTAAAATATCAATATGTCAATTTTGACAGTATTCATTTTATTGACTTTAAATAAAATACTAAAAGAAGAATTGATTCAATCCCAATAATTTTACATACTAATAACATGAAATATTTTCCTCTAAAATTCATGTATCTGATTAATTATATCAATTTTTAATTATTTTAATAATTTTAAAATCCATTATTGGATATTTATATTAATAAAATATTTATGTCATCACTATTTTGTCATTACTTATTGTATTTATTTAGTCTATAAAAGATATAAATAAATTATGATACAGATTAATATATAATGTTTCCTAATAATTTTAATGGCCAAGTCTATCTCTAGGTTATCCATTCATAAAAATTTCTATATTAATAAGAAATTAGAGTGTGATATTTTGTCACATTCATTGATTTTAATAATATTTGTGTAATTTTAGTGGACATGTATACATTAAATGATTAAAAATATATCATTATGATATCATTGACATTTTCCCATCTAGTTGGAAATATTTATGTATTCTTATAATTTTTTTACACTTAGTAAAATAATATTTATATTATGGTATCATTGTTTTCAATTTTAATACTATTCAATATTTTCATTTTAAAAACCTAAAAAATACATTTCAACTACGAAAAAATACTTCCAATCTGTCAAAAACAAGTCTATTATGTATATAAAATTATTCTATATCATTTATTAAGTCATAATATGTTTATTAAAATATTCTTAATATCATTTATTTCATTGTTGGAATAATAAATCAATTACTTCATCAACGTTCTGTCACCAATTAATTTAATAATTTTTCATTAAAAGTAATAAAAGAATTACCATGATATATGTTATTCATTTATATTTATAAATAATATTTATTTTCAAAGATTTACCTTGATGAAATATATATTAAAAAATATTACTTGGTAAAAACAAAAGTGTAATAAAAATGACATATCATGGAATATAATATTATAAATAATTTAATGTAATTCATGTGGATCCAAGTGGTCCTAAATTCAATCCATGGATTATATTTTCCGTAATAAACTCATCCAATTAAAATAGTTAAATTTTTAGTGTAGACATTATATTTTAATAATAAAATAATTACCGTCCATTACCCTATTTGACCTTAACTGTGGTAATAAATATTTTTAATGAAGTTTGTATTTATAATGTCCAAAAATAAAAGGGTCATATTTACATAATTTGGATCTTATTATTCAAAATATATAATCAATTTTTAAACAATCATAACACAAAATTTTCAATAATTAATTTAAAATTAATCTCATTGTCTGAATGAAAAAATGGGGTCTTAAAAGATAAAACATTTTAAAATGCCGAAATTATTTTACATAAATATTTGTTGTAAAAATAAATCTAATGACCATAATTATATTAAATTATTAAATTATAATCTATTTCTAATTTAATATTATTAAATAATATAATTTATTAACAAGGGTTATTTTAATGAAAAAAATATATTTTCAATTTAAATTTATTATATTTTTACTATTCATCAAAATTTAATACTTATTAGAAAAATATAAAAAATTCCTCAAAAGTAAATATTTATATCGTACATAAAAATAAAAAGTTTATTTGTTTAAAAATAGTTTTTTAAATTATCAAAAAATGTATTCAAAATGTGTGCACCATCAAAAGGAGGCAAAATTGCATTTTTAGATAAATATATCTTATATCTAAAATTTTTGAATTTGTTCTCATATAATGCATGGAAACATAGTAGATAAATTTATACCATTTTATATATTTTACATATATTAAATTTATTAAATTCATCAAGATTGGTTTTATTATTTCCTAAACTCGCTTATCTTTATTTTAATAGTTTTTCAATTGAAAGATAATATCAGTCATACCTAGCATTATAACAATTATGTTATTAGGTAACATAATAATAGTTAGTTGTTCACATAATATTAGGATTTGATATAATTAATTATATCAAAATATATTAGAATTATGTGTAACAAAAGATACAAATATTGTTGTGTATGTCGTAAGCTAATATGGTGTTGTGTGTAGCGCATGCTTATATTTTTGTAGCATACAACCCATGCAATTAACTTCATTTAAAAAATTAAATGTACCATGTAATATTGGGATGTTACACATTGTCTATAACAAATATTTAAGGTTTAAATAAATGATCTAGACATTTATTCTATAATCTCTAGATAAATTTTTGAATTTCAGTACTTACTATCATCCTAAAAATGAACTTCAGTTTGAGAGAAAAATTCAATCCATAAATGATATGTTAGGAACCTGTGATTTAAATTTAGTAGGTGGTTCTGATGAACACCATTCACTCTATGAATTCACTTATAATAACCAATCTCACACAACTATTTAGAATGATCCATATGAATGAGATTATAAATATTTTTATAATACTCAAATATTTCAAGAAAAGTTGTAAATAGAATCTATTCTAACCAGAGATAGTTAAGGAAATTATAGGGAAGGTTAGTGCCACTAATTATTACACCAAGAGAGCTCAATTTTTATATTAAATTTATAGTATCGGTCACTAGAAATAAATTAAATTAGATATTGGTGAGAAGAAATCCCAAATATTCTATCCATTGATTAATGTTATGATATTTTTAAATAAGGGAATATTATGATAGATTTATAATATCCCCTTGAATATTATTAATCGAGTATGGATGGAAGCTCATCACTTAGTGATTCATCTTAAACACGCTCATGTTCATGATATAATCCAATTATATTTTTTGAAGTAGTACATTACATATAATTAAATTATACATAAATAAAGTTTTTTAACATTAAATAAAAATCATTCAAATTATAAAAAACATGAAGAAATCTGCATTCATTGAGATAATGTTATAAAGAAGAATATAGTTCTCCAGGTAATGGTTCTCCAAAAGAATCATAATTTCAAGTACGATACATAGGATCTTAATGATTTGATAAAGAATAAGTAACTCCCTTTTTAAACATGAGATTGATACAATTATTTTTCTTGTAGAAATAAATTTTAAGTGGGAGGGGTGTAATTTCCCATTTTGATATAATATAATTATTCCTTTGAAATAATTTGGATTATTTGATAGTTTTCATTACATGATACATTGGGTGTTACTAAACTATGATATATCATATACATTATAACCTATACATTGGATTAGTTGGTAATAATAGATTTATAAACATAAATATATAAAAATATATATACCTTATGTCAATTGTATAGATTAATTCCTAATAAATTATCATCGATTTTTTAAATAAAATAATTTCACAACTAAAGGACATATTTTCTAATGAAACATATTATTTCACAAGTATTCTGTTTTAATAAAAAAAATTATCATGATTTAAAATAAAAATTAATGAATATTATTTATAAATTTTTTTATAATCATTCATATATTTGATATCAAATTTTCAAGAATAATGATAACCCCATTTTATTGAAAAATAGTGATTTTTCAGAATACATTTTTTATTGGAACAATTTTATTATAACCAAATGAATTACATAAATTATTTTCCATTAATGATGATAAATAAATTATTATATTATTTTGTCAATAAAATTTCATAACAAATAGTAGATAGCTTTTACAAGATAAAAAACGAATGTAAACTCATTTCAAGTTTATGAGTGTGTTGTTCTAAAATAATATTTTGTTGTTTTTTACATTGTTTTTTTAATTATTTTCTTATTATTGTTGAAATTCTAATTGATAAAAAATTAAAGTATTTAAAATTATAATTTTATAAATTATCCAGTCGGACACTTTCATTTTCGGACATAATAAATATTACAAACTATAAAAATCAGTTACCACAATTAGGGTTAAATTGGGTATTTAAGGGGATAAAGTGAGAGGTAATAGTAAAAAATGGACCTTTTAAAAACATAAATATTACTATTTGAATTTATTTATACCTTATATTATCTTAAATTAAATATTTTTCTGATTTGGGAAAATTTTTATGAGGATGTGACTTTATATTATTAAAATCGTTTTTGTAATTTCATGTGTGTCCCTTCCCTCACATATAAAAGGGAACCTATTATCATCTTTTATAAAAAAATAATGGTGGTCATTAGATTAAATAATACATACCCAATGAACATTACATTCTAATTTCCATGCATTCCTCATTTAACACCATTACCTAGGATCCATAGAATAGGAGCCACAAGCCGGTTCACCACAGGGCATGAAGTGTGTGTCACAATATGCCATAGGTGTAACACCCCATGCTTCTACGGTACGCTTCTCTTTGAATAATGTGATAGCGTGTGTTGTACGCAACACCGAGTTCTAACACACCATAACTAATCAAACTAGCCGTTATAAATAATAATACCTAATTTTTGAAATTATATATATTTTATAATTGAAAATGGACTTCATTTTTGGATTCGGAATATCGAATTTAGCCTAAGGTGAAATTTTGGTACATTTCGGATAACTTTCATATTTTGATGAATAGTGAAAATTACTAAGTTTTAATTAAAAACAACTTTTTTAATCAAAATAATTAATAGTGATAAATTATGAATTTTAGTGGTTTTAAAGTATATTTAGAATATATTTTTACCATTTAATATAATTTTGGTCATTGTACATAATTTTACAATTAAACCGAACATAAACGAGTGTCAATCTTTTGATAGTTATTATCTCTTAAAAACACGCTTTTTGTTTTGACAGCGGGAATTAATTTTAAATTAATTTCTGCCACTTTTGTGTTTTGAATTTAGGAAAATGGATTCCATATTTGGAATCAGGATGTTCAAATTGTGTAAATAGGTAACTTTTATTTTTAGACATTTTGAATAATTACTGCGGTAAATATTTTATTTACCATGGTTAAGGGTAAATCCGGTAAATAAGGGTTAAAAAATAATATTATAATAATACTAAATCACCCTAAAACGTGTCTTAACCCTATTGGTTGATACATGGTCGACCATGGGAATCTTTGGGTCTATTTTGGGACCCCATGGATCCACTTGTAAGTGATAATGACACTTTATTTTAATTAAGTTAAAATGAATACAAAAATGACACAAGCATATATCTTTTAGAAAAGCAATTGTTACATAGGGTTATATATGTTGGATTTTAGATTATAAATATTCATTGGAAAGCTAAAAAGATTTCCTACATAATGATATTTTATTTATAATTTTTAGACATTAAATAATTTATTTTATTTATGACACAATGATGATGCAGTAATTACTATAATAGTGAAAAATTAAAATAATTGATATTATAAATACCCATATAAATATAATATGAAACTTTTAATGAATTAAACTAATTTTCTAGGATAATAGGATATATTAGGATTGATTTAAATGACTTTTTTCGAGGTAATCAATATGTTATGAGTTTCACAAAAATCAACTATTGAATAGTGTCAAAATTGACATAAAAGAGTTCGTAAAAAATATAATATTATTAATTGATATTAAATTCCTAAAAATCTAAGGTTCGGCCAAGAGACTTATATCATGATAGGGTCATCATTAATGTACCACTTGGGGGTCGCTTGGATGTATATAGTAAGTTTATTAACCATATTATATAAAAATACAAAGAGACATTGTAAAAGTGAAACTAATTAACTTAGAGTTAATACTTAAAGATAAGGTTAATATAAGTACCCAAACCTGTATAAATTCTATTGGTTGAGTGGTGTTCGACCTATCCCCACCTTAACCTTTGAATAATATGCTTTGGAGCCATTAGAAACCGAATATGAATTTATTATAAATTAATAGTTCTAGCTTTTCCAAAGGTGCCCCTCACCACTCTTATAAAAGGGCACTCCTCCTTCTCATTTCTTCACACCTTAAAAGCCTTTTGGTTCGGCCAGACTCTGCCCAAATACTCTCCCAACATCCCTCACTACAACCTAGATGCTTTATTTTGATCAGAAAGCCAACCTAAGGAGCCCTTTTGATCAAATCAAAAGGAAGAACCCGAAGAAGAGGTAATGATTTCACCACCCTTCTCCAAGTTCATTTCTTCTTCCACTTCTTCTTCCTTTGTTCTTACCATTCTAAAATAATAACTCCAGTATCTCACATATACTGTGATGTTATTATAAATATGGTACAACCATATTCAGTATTCTATCCACCCTTTGAATAACATGTCACCATACGTGCGTACGTACGGCTTACCGTCTCCACGCCGTGGTGTAATTGTTATTCAATATATTATTATTTGGATGGGTATAATAATGATGTGTAACTCATGTAAATAATAAATATAACATGTTAATGATTCTGTATATATGATATACCATCCATTTATATATTATTTTAATATCAAAAGAATGATATTGTCGCTTGTGCGTACGTACGGACTACCGTCTCCACGAACGCGATGAGATTCATTCTCCATCGTATCCATTCAAGTATAATTATCATTTGATGATTTAAAAATGATGTTTAAGGACTAGATATCATTCTGGATATGAATAAAATACAACAACCATGGCTTATGTAACAAAACATATAAAATAAAATGAGTAAGTTAACTCCCGAAACGACGATAATTCTAAGATATTATTAACAAATCAATGTTAAAAGATCATATATGATATCATATTATTATATATGATTCTTGTATAATTTAATAACAACTATTTCACCATTATACAGGAGGTTAACCTGCCCCAACAATGAAAAGTACAAGGTAAGGGTTTATTTCACAATCTCTTCATTATCAGAGGTTGTTTATACGTAATAATCTACTGGGATATCTTTATCATCCACATCCATGTTTCTTAAAAATGTATTTCAAAACATTTTTACTATTTACAAGAATATGGGTTAATGTCATTTATACCCTTGTTTGACTTTTTATAAGAGGTTTATAAAGGAATCTTTCCGTCGTTTTCAAAACAAGGTCATTTTTAACCTTTTCGACAGAATTGAGGTAAGAATGTTTTTTTTAACTTATACGGCGGGTGCGGTTATTTTACGCCGTTATAAAATCTTCAAATCTTTCCTTACAAGCTTATAAGATTATTTTTAAAGAAAATGTTTTATTTTATATGGATCTTAAATGATTTCAAAATAAAAGGAGATATTTCTTTAAAAAGAATTTTGGTTTCATCTATGTCAACATCCTTTGATGGATTTTAAGATTATTTGATGTTGATTTATTATGATACAGAACTTCTATATTGTATTGAAGGTTTTGTGATATGTTTGACTGTGGATGTGCTATTTTTATACCATTCATAGTTTATGGTGAAAGTATTGACATTTCGTATGCTAGTTTTAATACGAATGTTTATGTTATATTTAAACCTTTTCATATGGGAATGCATTGGACTTAATATGTGACGGGTGGAGCCCGCTATAGCTCCTCGATGCATCGGTAGGTCTCATGAGACAAACTAGTGTCTTGGCACAAGGCCTTGACAAAATCTTATTTGTAGTCTTGGCAGGAGGCCTTGACTATGTGGTTATGATAGTCTCGCATTATGCATTCCAACATTATGAAAGTGGTTATTGATTTATGCATGTGATTATTCGATTAGTAGAATATCCATGTGAATAAGTAAATGGCATTATTTCATTTTATTTATGTCATAACATGTTGAAAGTTCATATTTAAAAGTCTTTTGTTTTAGTTATACATTGCCTTAAATGTTTATTATTATTTATGAAAGTTTCCGCTATATTGTTATCCTTACTGGGCATTTGAGCTCACCCCTTTTCTATGTTTTATTTTTCCCAGGATGTGAAGAAGTAAGTTATGAATGACCTGCAGGGATTTTATGAGGGGTTAATAGTGTGGATTGTGGAAACATTATGTTGTTGTAGTATTTTTTCATTTTATGATGTAATGTAAAACTTATGAATATATCTAGTGTTTCCAAGGCTACTAAACCAATCGGTCTTTCGAGATTTGATCTTTCTTGTGATCATTCCAATGTTATGTAATAATGCACCGACTCTGGGTAACTGGGGTCGGGGCGTTACAGTTGGTATCAAAGGAAGTTTAGTACAAACCTTGGAAGCTAGATTTAGATAAACTCTGATTAGAGCACGTAGACCTAAGATGAACTTTGAGGATTAGTATAGAAGAACTTCCTAGAATTTTAGTATTGTAGAGATTTTGTGAGTTTTCCAAGCAATACATCCCTGTCTGGATATGAGCAGGTAGAGGCGGCTCTGGCACAGATGTACCTAGGGGTAAAACCCGAAAACATCGCTTTGAGCTAGACTCGAACGGGAACTGGTGCACGACAACGGGCCTTGCTGCACTCTTGGTTACGACACTCCCGGTGGATATGCTTAGGATAACTCTCATTTTCTTTACAAATCATTTTGAAGGGATTATGAGTATATACATCCTCAAAGAAAACATTCTTATGATTATGGATTATATCCATAAATAGTTCAATTTATGTTAAGTGTTTTATAAGTATGGGATTATGTATTTTGATTCATAAACTAATCTAGTTTATGCCATTGTTTAGAAATGGCGCCTAGTGGAAGAAATGGAAACCGTATCAATGCACGCACTCCATGTAGGGATTTCCCTCCTGCTCAAGATAATTATAGTGGGGCTGGTGATGCAACTGGTGCTGATCAGCTAATCACCATACTGGGACAACTTACTCAGGTTATGAATAATAACCTTACCCGTATGGAGCACCCTGATCCGTAGCGTGGAGGATCAATGTTAGATCAATTCATGAGGCAACAACCACCAACGTTCAATGGGAATACAAATCCCTTAGTAGCTGAGCAATGGATATTTTCCCTAGAGAAAATATTTCAGGCTTTGGGGAGTAATGAAAGGGAAAAGGTTGTCATGGCAGTTTACCGCCTCACTGGAGATGCTGATCAATGGTGGTCATTGATTCAGAACATGAAGGAAGATGATGAAGTATCAAATATGGAATAGAGGAAGTTAAAAGATCTGTTTTTAGAAAAATACTTCCCTCGCGACCATCGAGCAGATATGGAAAGGCAATTTCTAAGTCTGAGACAAAAGGAGGATGATAATGTCACAAAGTATGAGGCTAACTTTACAAGGATAGCGAGGTGTGCTGGAGATTATATTCGCAACCCAAGAAGTAAGATTGATCGTTTCTTTGATGGGTTAAAACCATTTCTCCGTCAAGCGTTAGTCTCACAATCCTTTTCATCGTACGAAGACATTGTCTCATGTGCTATCAAGACCGAAAATGAATTCTCTAAGTCTTAAGACTTTAAAGAAAAGCAAGAGAAGAAGAGACCTGCTGATCAATCTGGGAATGGAAATAAGGGGAATAAGGGAAAGGTTGAATATCCATCTTGTGGTAAATGCGGGAAGAAACATCCTGGTACTTTCTTGAAGGGAATGGGAGTCTGTTACAAGTGTGGTGAAAAAGGTCACCAAGCTCATGATTGTAAGGGGAAGAAGGAAGCTACCAACGTTCAGTGCTACAATTGCAGGGAGATGGGGCATTATGCAAATGCATGTCCTAAGCGTCAGGAGAACTTACCTCAGAAAAGGCCAAGGGATCAAGGCCAGGCTTATGCTATCACTACTGCTGAGGTAGAAGCTCCGAAAGACGTGGTGGCAGGTAATTTAATGGTTTCCTCAAGTTTAGCAAATGCATTATTTGATTCTGGATCATTGCATTGTTTCATATCTTCCCAGTTTGCTAAGAAAATTAGATATTTCCAATTTGATTTAATAAGGGAGTTGTCAGTTAAAACTCCTAAGGGATGTATCGTTGCAACAAAGTTTTGTGAATCAGTCCCCATTAGAGCACATAAATTTTCTTTATCTGCTGATTTCATCGTCATACCTATGATTGAGTTTGATATAATCCTCGGTATGGACTGACTTTCGGACTATGATGCGAAGATTTATTGTAAGAAGAAAGAGGTTACGATTCTTGATGATAATGATAAGGAGCACCTTATTTTTAGAGCAGAATCGTCACCACCTAATTCTTATTTAGATCCACCCCTAGTAGCTCAACTTAATTCAATTATTGGGGAGGAAGAGAATGAAATAACTGTCGGTGAGGAAAGGAATGTTCAAATAGAGGATGTACCTGTTGTGAAAGAATTTGTAGATGTATTTCCGGAAGATTTACCTGGACATCCTCCAGAACGAGAAGTTGAGTTTTCTATTGATTTGATTCCTGGATCAAGGCCTATATCAAAGACCCCTTATAGAATGGCCACTGTAGAGTTGGTCAAACTAAAGAAACAACTAGAGGAATTGAGTAATAAGGGATTTATTCGCCCTAGTGATTCTCCATGGGGAGCCCCTGTTCTTTTTGTTAAAAAGAAAGATGGATCTATGAGGTTATGAATCGACTACAGGGAGATCAATGCTATAACGCTAAAGAACAAGTATCCCCTACCTCGTATTGATGATTTATTTGACCAACTGCATGGAGCTCAATACTTTTCAAAGATTGACCTTCGATCTGGATACCATCAGTTGTGTGTGAAGAAGGAAGACATTCCGAAATCAGCATTTCGAACCAGGTACGAGCATTACGAGTTTACTGTAATGCCGTTTGGATTGACTAATGCACCCTCTGTGTTCATGGATCTAATGAATAGAGTTTTCAAGGAGTATCTCGATGAATTTGTGGTGGTATTTATTGATGATATCTTGGTATACTCCAAAACCTAGGAAGATCATGAAAATCACTTGCGCATTATCTTGAAGACTCTGAGGAGGCATGAATTATATGGGATGTTTAGAAAGTGTGAATTCTGGCTTTAGGAGATTTCTTTTCTTTGCCATATTGTCTCTAAAGATGGAATCTCTGTTGATCCTTCTAAGACCAAGGCAATCCAAGAATGGCCAGCACCTACGAGTATAACTGAGGTACGTAGTTTTATTGGTTTGGCAGGTTATTATCGACGTTTCATCCAGAATTTTGCCTGATTGGCTAACCCATTAACGAAGCTCACACGTAAAGGGGTTAAATTTGTTTGGACAAAAGAGTGTGAAGAATGTTTCAAAAAACTGAAGAGAAGATTAGTCAATGCTCCTATATTGACTCTACCATCGGGGAATGATGGGTTCGTTATTTATAGTGATGCATCGAAGAAAGGACTTGGTTGTGTCCTTATGCAGAATGATAGAGTTATTTCCTATGCATCACGACAGTTGAAAATTCATGAACAAAACTATCCTACTCATGATCTCGAGTTAGCAGCAGTGATCTTTGCTTTGAAGATATGGAGGCACTACCTCTATGGTGAAAAATGTGAGATTTATACTGATCACAAGAGTTTGAAGTATATTTTCTCACAAAAAGATCTCAACATGAGGCAAAGGAGATGGCTTGAATTACTCAAGGATTATGATTGTACGATACACTACCACCCAGGGAAGGCAAACAAGGTGGCAGATGCTTTGAGTAGAAAAGACCATGGAGTTTTGAACAATATGAGAATTAAAAGGGATCCAATTTTCATAGATCTGGTGAAGATGGACATGGGAATAACCAGGGAAGGTGAAACATCAATGCTTTTTCAAATGGTTGCCAAACCATCTTTACTAGAAAGGATTAAGAGTTCTCAGACCGATGATGAAGAATTCCAAAAGAAGATTAAAGCTGTGAATGATGGGAGATTGAGAGACTTTGTGTATGAAGATGGAATTTTGAAATTCGGGAAGAGACTTTGTGTTCCCAATATACCTGATCTAAAAAGGGAATTGCTGGATGATGCTCATAGTTCCAATTTCTCTATACACCCTGGGAGCACCAAATTTATAGAGATTTGATTGAACATTTTTGGTGGGACAACATGAAGAGGGAGATTGCTGATTTTGTGTCAAGATGTATGGTTTGTCAACAAGTGAAATCTGGAAGGCAACAGCCTGGAGGAGTCATGCAACCTCTTCCCATACCGGAGTGGAAATGGGACAATGTTACGATGGACTTTGTCATGGGGCTACCAAAGACTCGTAGAAGGAACGATGCAATATGGGTTATTGTTGATCCTCTTACCAAGACATCACATTTTCTTGCTATAAGAGAAGATCTACCCCTGGAACGTCTAGCAAGACTATATATTAATGAAGTTGTGAGACTTCATGGAGTACCCCTATCGATTGTTTCTGATCGTGATCCCCGTTTTACTTCAAGATTCTGGAAAAGTCTTCAGAAATCCCTGGATACTGAACTTCATTTGAGCACTGCTTACCACCCTCAGACAGACGGACTATCATAATGGACTATTCAAACCTTAGAAGACATGTTGAGATCTTGCTCACTTGACTTTCAGGGTATGTGGGATCAATATTTACCTTTGGTAGAATTTTCCTATAACAATAGCTTCCATTCGAGTATTCAGATGGCACCATATGAAGCGTTATACGGAAAGAGATGTCATACACCAACCTGTTGGGATGATGTTGGTGAAAGAAAACTTGTAGGCCCAGAACTGGTGGAGGAAACGGTGGAAAAGGTGAAAGTAATCCAAAATCACATCAAAGCACCTCAAAGTAGGCAGAAAATCTATGCCGATAATCGAAGGAAGGATTTGGAATTTCAAGTCGGTGATCATGTTTTTCTGAAGGTATCTCCGTGGAAGGGAGTCATACGTTTTGGTAAGAAAGGTAAATTGAGTCCCAGGTACATCGGACCTTTCGAAATTCTAGAACGAATTGGGGTTGTAGCTTACCGATTGGCAATCCCGCCAAGTCTCTCCAAAGTTCACGATGTGTTCCACGTATCTCTATTGAGGAAATACATGCCTGATCCGACGCATGTACTCACCTATGAGGAATTAGAACTGGAACCCGATCTGTCTTATTGCGAAGATCCCGTCAAGATTCTTGATACGAGAGAACAAGTGCTGAGAAACCGGACGACGCGTCTGGTAAAAGTTTTGTGGAGAAACCATAAGATGGAAGAGGCAACGTGGGAAGCCGAGGAACTTATGATGAAGAACCACCCGAGTCTTTTTATGTAGTAATACCCTAGAAATTGTGAGGACTCAATTATTTGAAGGAGGGGAGAATGTAACACCCCAATCTTCTACGGTACGCTTCTCTTTGAATAATGTGATAGCGTGTGTTGTACGCAACACCGAGTTCTAACACACCATAACTAATCAAACTAGCCGTTATGAATAGTAATAACTACTTTTTGAAATTATATATATTTTATATTTGAAAATGGACTTCATTTTTGGATTCGGAATATCGAATTTAGCCTAAGGTGAAATTTTGGTACATTTCGTATAACTTTCATATTTTGATGAATAGTGAAAATTACTAAGTTTTAATTAAAAACAACTTTTTTAATCAAAATAATTAATAGTGATAAATTATGAATTTTAGTGGATTTAAAGTATATTTAGAATATATTTTTACCATTTAATATAATGTTGGTCATTGGACATAATTTTACAATTAAACCGAACATAAACGAGTGTCAATCTTTTGATAGTTATTATCTCTTAAAAACACGCTTTTTGTTTTGACAGCGGGAATTAATTTTAAATTAATTTCTGCCACTTCTGTGTTTTGAATTTAGGAAAATGGATTCCATATTTGGAATCAGGATGTTCAAATTGTGTAAATAGGAAACTTTTATTTTTAGACATTTTGAATAATTACTGCGGTAAATATTTTATTTACCATGGTTAAGGGTAAATCCGGTAAATAAGGGTTAAAAAATAATATTATAATAATACTAAATTACCCTAAAACGTGTCTTAACCCTATTGGTTGATACATGGTCGACCATGGGAATCTTTGGGTCTATTTTGGGACTCCATGGATCCACTTGTAAGTGATAATGACACTTTATTTTAATTAAGTTAAAATTAATACAAAAATGACACAAGCATATATCTTTTAGAAAAACAATTTTTACATAGGGTTATATATGTTGTATTTTAGATTATAAATATTCATTAGAAATCTAAAACGATTTCCTACATAATGATATTTTATTTATAATTTTTATACATTAAATAATTTATTTTATTTATGACACAATGATGACGCAGTAATTACTATAATAGTGAAAAATTAAAATAATTGATATTATAAATACCCAAATAAATATAATATGAAACTTTTAATGAATTAAACTAATTTTCTAGGATAATATGATATATTAGTATTTCTTTAATTGACTTTTTTCGAAGTAATCAATCTGTTATGAGTTTCACAAAAATCAACTATTGAATAGTGTCAAAATTGACATAAAAGAGTTCTTAAAACGAATATTATATTATTAATTGATATTAAATTCCTAAAAATCTAAGGTTCGGCCAAGAGACTTATATCATGATAGGTTCATCATTAATGTACCACTTGGGGGTCTATTGGATGTATATAGTATGTTTATTAACCATATTATATAAAAATACAAAGAGACATTGTAAAAGTGAAACTAATTAACTTAGAGTTAATACTTAAAGATAAGGTTAATATAAGTACCCAAACCTATCTTAATTCTATTGGTTGAGTGGTTTTCGACCTATCCCCACCTTAACCTTTGAATAATATGCTTTGGAGCCATTAGAAACCGAATATGAATTTATTATAAATTAATATTTCTAGCTTTTCCAAAGGTGCCCATCACCCCTCTTATAAAAGGGCACTCCTCCTTCTCATTTCTTCACACCTTCAAAGCATTTTAGTTCGGCCACACTCTGCCCAAATACTCTCCCAACATCCCTCACTACAACCTAGAGGCCTTTGTATTATCAGAAAGCCAACCTATGGAGCCATTTTGATCAAATCAAAAGGAAGAACCTGAAGAAGAGGTAATGATTTCATCACCCTTCTCCAAGTTCATTTCTTCTTCCACTTCTTCTTCCTTTGTTCTTACCATTCTAAAATAATAACTCCAGTATCTCACATATACTGTGATGTTATTATAAATATGGTACAACCATATTCAGTATTCTATCCACCCTTTGAATAACATGTCACCATACGTGCGTACGTACGGCTTACCGTCTCCACGCCGTGGTGTAATTGTTATTCAATATATTATTATTTGGATGGGTATAATAATGATGTGTAACTCATGTAAATAATAAATATAACATGTTAATTATTCTGTATATATGATATACCATCCATTTATATATTATTTTAATATCAAAAGAATGATATTGTCGCTCGTGTGTACATACGGACTACCGTCTCCACGAACGCGATGAGATTCATTCTCCATCGTATCCATTCAAGTATAATTATCATTTGATGATTTAAAAATGATGTTTAAGGACTAGATATAATTCTTGATATGAATAAAATACAACAACCATGGCTTATGTAACAAAACATATAAAAGAAAATGAGTAAGTGAACTCCCGAAACGACGATAATTCTAAGATATTATTAACAAATCAATGTTAAAAATCATATATGATATCATATTATTATATATGATTCTTGTATAATTTAATAACAACTATTTCACCATTATACAGGAGGTTAACCTACCCCAACCAAGGAAAAGTACAAGGTAAGGGTTTATTTCACAATCTTTTCATTATCTGAGGTTGTTTATACGTAATAATCTACTGGGATATCTTTATCATCCACATCGAGTTTTCTTAAAAATGTATTTCAAAACATTTTTACTATTTACAAGAATATGGGTTAAAGTCATTTATACCCTTTTTTGACTTTTTATAAGAGGTTTATAAAGGAATCTTTCAGTCGTTTTCAAAATAAGGTTCTTTTTAACCTTTTCGACAGAATTGAGGTAAGAATGTTTTTTTTAACTTATACGGCGGGTGCGGTTATTTTACGCCATTATAAAATCTTCAAAGCTTTCCTTACAAGCTTATAAGATTATTTTTAATGGAAATGTTTTATTTTATATGGATCTTAAATGATTTCAAAATAAAAGGAGATATTTCTTTAAAAAGAATTTTGATTTCATCTATGTCAACATCCTTTGATGGATTTTAAGATTATTTGAAGTTGATTTATTATGATACAAAACTTCAATATTGTATTGAAGGTTTTGTGATATGTTTGACTGTGGATGTGCTATTTTTATACCATTAATAGTTTATGGTGAAAGTATTGACATTTCGTATGCTAGTTTTAATACGAATGTTTATGTTATATTTAAACCTTTTCATATGGGAATGCATTGGACTTAATATGTGACGGGTGGAGCCCGCTATAGCTCCTCGATGCATCGGTAGGTCTCATGAGACAAACTAGTGTCTTGGAACAAGGCCTTGACAAAATCTTATTTGTATTCTTGGCACGGGGCCTTGACTATGTGGTTATGATAGTCTGGCATTATGCATTCCAACATTATGAAAGTGGTTATTGATTTTTGCATGTGATTATTCGATTAGTAGAATATCCATGTGAATAAGTAAATGGCATTATTTCATTTTATTTATGCCATACCATGTTGAAAGTTCATATTTAAAAGGCTTTTGTTTTAGTTATACATTTCCTTAAATGTTTATTCTTATTTATGAAAGTTTCCGCTATATTGTTATCCTTACTGGGCATTTGAGCTCACCCCTTTTCTATGTTTTATTTTTCCCAGGATGTGAAGAAGTAAGTTATGAATGACCTGCATGGATTTTATGAGGGGTTAATAGTGTGGATTGTGGAAACATTATGTTGTTGTAGTAGTTTTTCATTTTATGATGTAATGTAAAACTTATGAATATATCTAGTGTTTCCAAGGCTACTAAACCAATCGGTCTTTCGAGATTTGATCTTTCTTGTGATCATGCCAATGTTATGTAATAATGCACCGACTCTGGGTAACTGGGGTCGGGGCGTTACAATAGGTTACTGAATAGTAATTATTATTTGAAGGTTGAATAATGGGGAGAATAATGTATCATAAAAAAAGAACTGATAAACCCAATAATGATAATACAATAATGGAAACTCAAAAAATTCTTCCGGATTTTATAATAATGACTAAAAGCTATAATCTATAGCAATATGCATGTATTAGGTAATACATAAACATGTGTAATAAAATGAAAAATATCTCCAAATTATATACCATTGGGAATCCATAGCACTACCTTAGTCCTTTGATCCTAATACTTAATGTACCCAAACATCACACATCATATCGATGGTCTTGAACCTAGAATAAATATCTTTTTTTAGGTTCCAAAATGTGATCCAATTAGTGTGTGTGATACAGTTTGTAGGATGTCACTTATGGTGTCTAGTATAATTTAAACCATGAATATAAACTCAATCACTTTAAACGTTAATGAAATAATACGTTAAAAGGTAAATGTGAATCATTCGCGATCAGATTCCTTATGGACACCTTATCGTCCATCACTACATCAGCCTAAGTTGAAATGTCTCCAAATATGGTTTACCATTTATACAAGTATATATATATAGTATTATTGTTTTTTGTGATTTTATACTATATACCTAATAAAACTTCTATAAATATATTTATATATATAATACAATCTTGCACCTGAGGTGTTACTCATGAATTTTAGTACTATCGTCAGAGTCTCACACTAAATAAGGGATATCATTCTTAAAGATCTAAATGAAAAAAATAAGGGATTCAATTACCCTAGGTCTTGGTGTATAATGATATAATTGTGGGATCACAATATTTTTATGTTGAATAATACCACACATCTATTAGTAGGATTCAATAAACCATGTCTAACATCCAAAAAATGATTTAAATAATGATGTCCAACATGATGATCGAGGGGGTGTGAATCATCTTCTCCAGCATCACGATTTATGTGAAGAACCTTGTAGAATATCTTGAACCATTGGGGAACAAGACATCATCAAAATCAACCTATGTATTATTGCTCAGAAATAATTCAGTATAATAAAAGCACATATTCATTATGATTCCTTATCCTAGGAATTCCATAAATAGGAACCCAACATCACATAAGGAACAATATGAATTTCGTAATTAGTTACATGTTTTAACTTAAAAATGGAGAATGATAATTCATTCAAACAATAATATGTCGTCTTGAATCATTTAATTAATTAAAATACTAAAAATTTTCAATTTAATTAATAAAAAGTAAAAATTATCTTGTGAGGCATCCAAGAAAATACATTCTAATTCACCATTATGGTTAGTCTATCATAATCACAATAAATAATGATAAATGAACATGAAAAGGTGGTTTTATTCAACCCTCATATGATTTTAGTTCATTTAATTTATAATCATTTCTTATAAATAAATGTTTTGATCATCATGCATAATAATATAATTATGGTTCAATTGTATGACCATATCACTCACTATTTAATTAATTCCATTATGGAATTACATTAGTATGTTGAATAAAAAACTCAGTTCAAGGGGGTGTTCAATTGAATAGGAAAAAATGATCATTATGTGTTTCCATTTGAACTAGCATAAATTGTTGATTCATGTTTAGTTCATTGAACACCAAAAACATAATAGGGATATATATCCAGATATAAAAATTTAATTTAATTAATTTCAAATTTATGAGGAGATTCATATAAATTAAAGTTCATATAAAAAAGGTGCACCTTATAAATGATCTAATGTTAAAGAAATTCATATAAAACCCCTACATTGTAACATGATAGATATTTTTTTTATTGGTATTTGTTTCGAGTCAGAATGATATATAAAAGATGAATCCTCAAACACCCTACTATCAGTGAATATGAGTTAGAACATCAATCACATAATAATCGAGAATATAAACTATTAATAGAGGAAATCTCAGTTGTAGAATCAATATTATACTTCTAATTCACCCATATATGCTAAATCAGACCAATAACCAATGACATAAAGTCATGGATATTTGAGGATGAGGATAAGAATTCTATGTGATATGATTCTAGAGAAATGGGGAAAGTAGATGGTTGAAAACACTTAAAAGATCATTGAGAAAATTTTAATTCTTATCCTTCTTGAGGAGTCCTATTGTTTTGCCAAAAAAATTTCAAACCATGAAACTAATAGTGTATAACAACTAGTTATGTGTAACTACTAATTAATATCGGGTACCTAGTATTACAAAATAATTCATACCCAATTCATACACTCTACATAACCTCTAGAATGTTTACTATATTTTACCCTTGAGGGATACATGTTTTTTTCATTTTGTGATCCAATAAAAAAATTCCTGATGGTTTGGTCGACCCAATTTGTACTAATAGTGCACCGACCATGTGGTTTTCTCCAGTTCTATGAAACAATTTTTTTTGAGCTCGATGTTCAAAAAAATCATCTAAACAAACTTTAAACCTATCAGGTATCAAACTCCTTTTAAATATAACATTAAATTATTCCAATAAAAAGGGTTTTTCTTTCATATGTATTGGCCTAATATTTACTCATCCACCAATTGAAATGTACAAATCCCTTGAAATATTTTACTTCATCCAAACTAATGAATTCTATAATTTCCCAAACATAGGTCTTCCCAACCATTCTAATCATTGAGGGATAACAAAAACATCCCCTGGACTACTAGGGTTGTGAATTTCATATCAAATGGATATGTTTATCTTCCCCTAACTGATGGATATGCTAGTGATAGATTAATCATAGTCATAATTTAATAAAAGACATCCCAATTCGTAGATGAAAAAATAAAACAACAATATGGTCTTATCTAGATCCAATCTAACCTAAGAGAAGATACCATCAACATCTCTTTCCCCATACATCTTATGGTTCTTCCCACAATTGGATCTATCTTTAAACACCCAATTTATATACAAGGTACTCCCCCCCCCAAATATATCTAATGAAACATGGCCTTAAATCCTAATAATGCTTCGAGAATGATTCTTAACCCACAAAACACAGTCTCATAGGAGAAATTTGATCCTAATACATGATTATATTGAAATGGTTGAATCCCAATTGACAATGATTAAACTAGTCATTCCATATTTTCATAGATAATAAATAGATGAATTTTACACTATAATGATGATATCCCACAATGTATTTAATTTGGTTCATTCTCGACCTCATTCAACTAATGAAGAGAACACAATTCAATCAACTATAGAATGAATAATATTGAATACACTCTTATTCATACATTGATGCATTAATAAATCTTGATTCCTACAAATTTATTCCATGTTCCACCATGGTTTTCTTATTCATTCTCAATGAAGTCCACAACCTACATTTAGTGACCTCTCATGGCTTAACCATACTCGGTTCCATAATTCAATATAATTTAAGTTCCCACAAAACCATCCAATGACCAACCTAAATATCTAATGATCCTTCTCACATGAGGGTAATCCTCCTATATCCTATAATGGTATCTTCCACCGTACCACTTTTTTCACAATGATATTATGACACAAACCATATTAACATCATTTAAATAAAAAATAATGTAACTTGATTAGATCTTTCTAATGATGAAGATATCTTGTTATGCACATTCATATGTCAATATAGGGGGACATGATCACCACAGGACTAGGAGTACACATTGATGATACTCATTACCAATTCCTAATATAAAAATTCTAAAGATGGTAATAACTAGAAATTCATAGATAATCATATATACCTCTACAAACCCATTATCCCTCAAAACTACTTCCATACCATTGTGGTATAGTTTTATGTTTTAAGACCTAAAATTCACTAGTCATGTTTGACACCACAAAAACATGTTATCCCTATTCCACTTTTAAAACATCTATTAAATCATTATAAAAATAAACAACAGAATTACCTAATATAAATACAACAATCGTAAAAAAAAATTTAAATTCCAATTACCCATCATGTTAATTTAAAAACAAAGGTACCCATTCTTTTTTAACATAATCATTGAAGGCCTAAACATACTCATTAAATTCATCTATGGTTTGGTCATAAAACTACCACATCATCATGCTACGTAGAATGCACAGACATATTACTAACCCATCGAAATCATGGATTGTTTATTCAATCTGATAATTAATATATCTTCTTGTCACTGTTTAAACCAAAACATGGGATTTAAAACTCATTTTTATTCTTAAATGTTAAAATCCTATATCTTCATTCCAATGGATTCTGGAAGTGACTGCGATCATTTCTAACTAGACCATTATGATCACATTTCCTCTACAACAAAGGTCATGTAAAACACATATTCATTATTCCCCCCACCTTATAAGTTTCTTCAATGTTAATACATAGAAATGGGAACACACCCAATGAGACAAGCTCCACCCATAGTTGAAAGTGGAACTAGGCTGTGGAAAAGGAAATCACAATACAAAACTAACCGAAAATAGACAAAAACTATCTATATAAATATTCACTAGAGTATATTTACATAAGGCATACACTTAAATTTATCTCGATCAATGTGCACTAACGTATTTTGAATTATAAATCGCAAACAATTAAAACTACCATGTATGTTACAATACATAATCCTCTTTTGAACATCATCCCATGAATTGTGATGATTCAAAGTCTTTTTAATGCTTGATTCAATATGTTTTAATGATGACCTATAATCACCAAGTAGTAGATCATGGTTTATCTGACTACGAAAAAACTCATATGGTTCATTGGACTGTCTTTTATGTGATGGAACCTCTTATATGAATGTTTGTTACTATGATATAAAAATAGTGTGACAGGAAATACAATTTCTATTAATTTTACAATCCCTATGTATCTATATATACCCGAGTTATATTAACCCATACCACTATTAATCATGATGATGACCAATAACATCATCTATTTTTTGAAATGAAGGGTCACACAACGAATTAAAAAAATAGAACGTACACTACTCTTGATTAAACAACTATCTTGTGTAATACATGAATCTCATTTCCATAACTAGGGTCGATTTATCACATGACCAACCCCTATCCTATATGTAATCCCAAAAATAAGAGTCGTACTTTGGGAAACTGGCATCCAATCCACACCTCATGTATAAAATTCTACAGAAGAATTTATCGATGATAAAATACTACGATGGGTGCTACCTCAATATATATATCCCCTAACTAATTGATAATGCATCAAATCTATTATTAGGTACTGACCAATCATCTATATTAACTGTAAATTTTAAAGGTGGATTGAGACATATGTTAAATGTCCACATTTAGGTACAAAGTAACATTTATTTAAACTAACATTACTCGAGGATCAAAACTAAGAAAACAATATTAAGAATTCATGTTTTTAGATTCAATTAATTCTTATTTACCATAATATTTTTTGAATAACATATGTAATATATATCAACATCCATCCATCAATGAAAACTCTACTTATAATATTTTTTTGAAAATTATTTCTAAAAAAAGGAAAATTATCGTATAATTTATTTTTACCATAATAACAATATTTATTTGACATTGAAATAATCAAATTTATCTTAGTTAGAAAAAATTTCAATTCAAATATATACAAGAAATTATTGATTATATTGTAGTTGAATTATAATTAATGAAATCATCGTAATAATAAATCTAAAAATATATTAAAATTTACTTTATCATTTAACCAGATTGGTTTTGAAATATTCTATTATACATATATATGTAACCTATATAATTGGTTCTTAACACATTAATTAACTATTACTTTTTCAAAAAAAATTACCTCAATGGGTCTATGTATTGATGAATATAATGGAAAATATGACCTACTAGGTTATCTGCATGGTAAACTAGGTTTAGTAAAGTTCCACACATAATAATAAATTTTTTAAAAATTCAAAAAACCATTAATGGGTTTTTCTCATAAATAACATAACCCAACTGACAAACAATTTTTTAGTTTTACATTTAAGGATATATCTAATATGTAACTTTCCCCAAATTACAAAACTAGGTGATGTTTTTCATTTATAGATTTAGTCAAAAAGGTTGAAAAAACCATTCTATAGAGGTACAAGCCTTTATAAATTTAAAATTTATATCATTATTTAAAAACCACCATTTTATTTAAGAAATAAAATAAAGAATATATATATTTCACTATTTTGTCAGAGTAATTTCCATTCCCTTGTTACAAAAGCACCTTTCTATATATGGTACATTTGACATTTTTGTATTGATAAAAAGATTACCACTTTATTTATAATAATAAAGTAGGTATATAACTGATAGTTCATGTTTATTTTCTACCCTTCACAATTTTAAAAAGGCATGTACACTTCATACAATTCCATTAGAAACAATTTAAACAGAAAAATAAATTATTCCATCCCATGAAACTAATTGCCTATCTCAATCATGTTAGGATTGGTTATTTAAGGTTCCACTATGAAGTTGTATGCGAAAACCTATTTAGATTAATGTACATACATTAATTAAAATTCATGTATAATAATTATAATAATTCCTACTATCACAAAAATAGAATTATAGTAAATCATTCTGTATAACCAATTATGGTAAATCTAATACGAATATGGAAGTCGCAAATTGAAATCTACTTGGAATGGAATATACATGGCATGTGAATCTATACATGAATAAAATTATGTATGGAGTAATGCATCCCTTAAATACCAGACCAAGGTTAAAAATAAGTAAATCTATATGAAGTGAAAATACACATATCACTAAATGAAATGCAATAATATAATGTAATAAAAAAATTAACATAATTTCGATAATTAGAAAGTTGTTATTTCTGAAATGAGTGGATTATTCAGAATAGGAAACAAGCTATTTATCAAATGATAATACATTCATAGTATCCTTTTATCCATAAAATGTTGTAAAAAACTGGAAAATAAATAGAATCTATCATACAAAAAAGTAACATCCTGACCTGATATTCAGTAATATAGTCCCTTTTCATGGTTCTCCACAGGGCTTCATGTGTGCCGCCCCATAGGTGTCTAAAGGTATTATAATAGTAATACGATACACGCTAGAACTAAAATAATTGTAGTAAAAAAATCATAAATAATAGAACTATAATATGACAATAATAAAATGAAATAAACAATAAAATAATTTGTGATACTTCATACACATGACATATTATAAAATTATTGAAAAACATTAATTAAAACATAAACATGCAATATGAAATGGAAAAAACCCCAAAGTCCATATCCGTGCGAATCCTAAGCACCAACATAGCCTTATACTTCAAATAATTAATATACACTAGTAATATCCCAAACATATTCAAGGGTCTTATTCCTATAATCAAGAGTTATGTTTGGGTATCAAATAAAATCCTGGTGAAAATAAGGGATAATATCAGTAGGCAATGAAAAATGGTGTCTAATGAAATCTACAACACGAATATATAAAAATAATTTGTCATTTAAAAAAATATTTACTAAATAAATATATGTATGAAATTTGGGATCATGTTCATGAGGGACACCTAGTTGGCCAAACTAGCTTCAACCTATTTTGAAATCTCTATCATTATTTTTCACCATGTATAAAAGTATATATGTATATAAGTATGTAGGTATAAATATGAATGATATATGTGATAATATATATATATATATATATATCTGTGTGTGTAATACTATCTCATACCCAAGGCACAACTCAGGTATCCATGTATAATCATAAGTGTCTCATACTCAATAATGGATTTCATGCACTACTATTTCAAAGGTGAAATGGGGGATGTAATACCCATCATTATAGTTTTAATAATGATATAATAAAGGGATCAATTTTTTATTAAGGTGAATAAATACATGTAACAGAATTGAGGATTATGTTTGGCATGTACCAAATCCCAATAAAAGATGTGGTGCATCTTGTTCAACATCCTAATTGAGGGGCTCGAAATGTTATGTGCAGCTACACATGTGTGTTTATTATCCACACACTATCCTTGAAAGGTTGTGAGTGAAAAATCATTTCCAACAACACTAACCAAGGTCTATAATTAATAATCTAGTATATTGAAATACCACTTTCACTATGATCCCCTATGCTATGCATTCTGAAAAGAGGAACAAAACATCGCTCATGTTGTAGTGGACCTTCATTAAATGGTGAATTTATTGTTTTAATATAGGAAATGGGATTTAATTCATACTAAAATATATCATCATTAATAATTTCATTAATTCAATTCATATAATTGGTCTATTTATTTGATTAATAAATAAAATGTCTGTGGGTGGATCTATGCAATAAATTCTAATTCATCGTTTAGGAAGGTACAACAAAATAAGAAATATTATTATTAAATGATCAAGGATGTAGGGGTTTTATCAAGTCATCTTATCAATTCATTTAATTCCTATTAGAAACATCCAATAAAATTGAAATGATTAACGAATAAAATCAACTAATCTAATAGTGAGATATTTATATAATTGTATCACAAACTATTAACTTCTTTCCTTTAAGAAATTCCACTAGAAACCAGAAAGAACCACTCACCCAAAGGTGTGGTTTAAGATAATATAAAAATGAATATCATTATGTGTATTCATTCTATATCAATTAATGTGGTAGTTTGGTTTGAGTGTGAAGACTTAAAACCTAGTAATATTTTCCTTGCTCATGATGTAAACATTTAATTTTATTAATTTTTTATTTAAGAAGTGACTAAAGGAAGGTATTTTTCATGGAACATTGATAGATTCTATAAAGTATGATACATTAATAGAAAGTATATAGACCACCTACCATGTACCATGGAATCATTACTCGTCCATTAATATAGATTAAATCAATTCATAAAAATAAAAATAAATGATTCATTAAACACTCTACATGTTGGGAATATTAGATCACACTATGATCACATTAAAAACAATAATATAAAATACTAAAAGAGAAATGGGGAGTAATCGGCTCATTGTTGCACATTCAACTACAATGATGATTCTTGAATTGGACCCAGAATGGAATAAATATACCAATTAATGTGGGATGAATATTATTATATCATGGAATATGCATTATAGTAAAGGAGAGGAAATGAATGAAACCACATTAAGGATCATAGGGTTAAAATGGAAATTTTATCCTTTTTTAATTCATCTCATGGTCTGGTGGAACGATTTAAAAAATCATGCATCTTACAATGTTCCACTTTTGGGTATGTGGAACTACCCATGAATGGTATGAACACAGATTTGTAACACCATGTGTATCCCATGCATCCCCTCTGCAAACCCCCTTTATCTATTCACAAATTTTCGCCTGTAAGGCTTCACTAGTTCATCAAACAGAATATTTGTAAATATATGCCACAAAAATTACGATGTACTCTCATCACTATCTAATAATCAAAAATGTGTCCCATTGTGGTTCTTCTATAACATAATTTTTATATCCTAATTCTAAAAAATTCCATCAAAACATCAAAGACGCATCTTAGTTCATAAAACATGTCTAAAACATTACATTTAATTGTTCTAATTATAAGATTTACATTGAAAATGTTAAATTAATGTTTGGATCATCTACCAAAACAAATGTACAATACTCTTCTGAAATTTTTAACAAATTAAAAAACATGGGATATTACAGTTGAGCTCCACGTCTTTTCATGAGAAAATTTTTAAAGCCTAAATGTTTATCCAAATGAGGTCTCCCAAAGGTGTTGTAATCATCTTACACAACTCTTTCAAATATTTTTTAACATAAAAATTAGACTAAATATGTTGTATCTTCTCTAAAATAATAATTATAATATATTGGGTATATGGAGATATTATTATCAATATAATGGGATATTCATTTTAAAACTGATTTCCATCATATGGGAAATGAAATCATTACTTAAACATATATGTGGACTACCAACTCAACATGGAAATATGAATCAATTTATGTCAACCCTCTATATTGATTGATATAATTATGCACATAATTATTATAAATGATATTTATGAAATAATTATTATTCAACAATGATAAAATATTTTTTATATTTTTTCATTATTTATAAAAAATCAGAATATCATTAATGCATATGTTCATAATTCCATCTCTATGAATGGTGTAATTCATATTTTAATAATTACACTTAATGGATTGTTATAAATATGTAAATAGTGAAAATATTTGATGTTGATATCATCAATAAAATTATAGTGATTATAAAACAGAGAAAAAAATTAAAGGAACATAACTTCTAAATAAAAAAAGATGATAAGTATGATTTAGTTAATGAAATATTGATAAAACACTATAAGTAAAACATGGATGATATTATAAGTATTGATATTTTTTTATTAAAATGGATATTAATTTATTATATATGAGTTTTAAGAATGAAATTAGGACCTTTGTTATGTATTTTATATAACAATGTATCAATAAAATGATATTTTTAGGATTTAATTTAAAATGATGAAATTGTATGATCCACCTCTAGTAAATATCAATTTTTTTTTATTCTCTCAGAATTTATATAAACGAAACAATATACTCTCTTTTTACTCTCTCTATGAACTAAAATTTCCAAAATATTGGTTTTTTTTGGAAAACCTTCATTGATTCTCTATTTGGTTGGGAATAGTTTTCATTCATTTGGATATTTTCATTAAAATTATTTAAATATATTTTTACTATTCCTTAATTTTTTAACAAATATATTTTTAACCATAATTAACTTTTTTTAGAATATAATAGAATAAATTTCATCAAATTTTCTAAAAAAATACATTTTAACAATGAAGTGAAAAAGATTTGGATTTAAACATATAATGAACATCTGGATTTTCCATATTTCAGGACTAATAGTTTTTATAAATCAGCATATATACGATTCAAATGATCCTATTGGACCCTAAATATGGTATTAACGATATATTACCCTTTTATGTTTATTGGGGGTATCAGTTTTTATGAATATATTTCCCATTAAAACAATTACTCCCTAAATATACATCTTTACAAATAAATATCTTATCATATAAACCATTAGTATCAAAACCTATGAACTTTTATAGAATAAATATTATGCTAATTGATTTTTTAATACATAATGATACTAATTCTACATGAGTTCTCCAAGTTAAACTACCCTCTGCTATGTCCACAGATCATTCATCTGCATTATGTCGTGCATGAAGTCACAATATACCACACCTCTATTCATAAAATTCAATCCCTTTACAATGGTTTATTGAATAATCAGTTATTTAAATTATACAAAACCATTAATGTCTTTATTATTCTCCTCACCGATGAAAATATTCATATTTAATGAGTTTATGGAATTTTCATTCTATAAACATTCTTCATTTTCTTATATTTCATCATAATAAATGATTTATTTCTATATTGAAATCATCTTGGGATCCTCAAACCCTATATATTAATATATACTCTAAATAAATTATATATAGATATTCAATTTAGGACACACCGTCTCTTCGATTTATTATAAAAAACACATCTTCTTCAAATTTAGCAAGATCTCAAATGGGTTCTAACTCGTTCTTCTTTCCGGCCCTTCACATGGATGGAACTTCTTCATCATCTCTAAAGTTTTCATGTGACATTATGTTTATTATTAATTATCTCACCTCTCTAAATTATTTTACTCTATGATTCATATATTAAAAATTTGTAATAGTATCCCACCTACCATAATATATCCTTCAATCAATCGCTTTTATTCAAATACATGTGGTTATCCTCATAATGAATTGACACCATTTAGATTCATTTTGTGATATAAAAAACTACCATAACTCTGTGTAATTTCATGACTAAAATCTTATATAGTTTCATCATAGACACCATTCTCCTTCATTGATGAATGAATTCAATCTACATTTAACACACATGTGTAGCTCTGTAAAACCCATCATAATAGTCTATAATTATGTATTTACTTCAATGCCCACCATGTTTTAATTGTTGATGATCTACAAAAAATAGAAAAATTGGTTTCTTTTTAAAATAGTCATTTCACCCACCCTGATTCCTTACACTGTGGTATTATGATGATTTTTTTGGTTTTTTAAAACCAAAACGGAGGCACTATGGTGTGGAAAAATTGATTTTATTAATTTTGGAATATAGCTCCATTGGTCAACCATGCCATTAATTGAACTTCTGAATTCCCATTATGTATTTACTTACGATTTATAGGGTACCTACTTAGCCACTACGCCTACATATATATTATTTTTGTACATCTATATGACTTATTATATTTATTCAATTCAAGACATAACTTCAAATCAACTACGGCCCCCACTATAGTCATTTTGGTGATTCCAAAATTCTTTTAAAGGTACTCATCCATTCACCCCATATGATTACTATGGTGTGGTGAGAAATCATATTCCATTTTTTAAATCAACATGGCATGCCTAAAAGACATATGATATTTGGGAATTTTTTATATGAGCTCCTAAATTCCTCCAAGATGACCACAAAGGTTTTGTTCTATTTTATATATCTTATGTCTTCAATTATACTCTACAACACTCCCCTTTCTATGGGAATGACCTCACTATGTCCAATAAACACCTTCACCATGACCATTACATGTGGTTGGTATTGTGACATGATTGTTAAATTCAATACATCATTTTTTTAATGATACATGGTCTTCTAATTCCATATGCATGATAACACAAAAGAATTTCATGATTATGTTGAATATCTGTTAAATATTATCTCGCACCATTATTTCCACCAGAAATACCTTCAATATGTTTCTATATTTCCACTAAAAATCTTTACTTTATTCATGTGGACAATGCCTATAACACACCAACCATAAAAATACCATTTCATAACATCCATTCACTATCAAATCAATATCATTATTAAAAATAATCCATGAATAAACACGACCTTCTTATTTATCTTCAATGTTCAATAAATTCAACATACATATTACCATAAATAACAATGTCAAAAAATTAAAAATAATACATTTTGTTCAATAATAATCCCCCCTCTATAGTTTGTATAAAAAAGTATACATATCAAAACAAAAAAAACATTTCACTACATTATGTGATTTGAAATAAAATATGATCATATGCATCATTCAAAAGAGAAGATATTTAATGAAATCTCGTAATTCAATTTTAACAGGATCATAATCTTTTCAATTTTCAAACAATTCTAATCCAGATGTGTGGGAAGAAACTCTATAATGGTTTAAATCGCACATTTCATTCAAGTACTAAATTAATTTTTCATGGACTTTGACACCCCATAAAAGGGTACAATGTATTTATTCATATTCTATACTTTCTCTAGTTTCAATAAAGCTTCAACCTTTTAACATCAATCATAGGTATATTATTGGAATACATTGAAAAAAATGAATATAAGATCTAATTGGAATAGAAAAATCCAGAAAATCAGAATAAAATGATGTCAATCCATGCATCATTTTCTATGGAGATTCATTAATTTAATTTATTACATGGAACATAAGATGGAAATAAATCCTCTAATATAACTAATAATAACCAATGTGTTTGAGATGGGAGTTCTTATAGACAACACCAGGGATATCCATGTCTCTCAGTAATACCAGTGAAAATTTAAATTCCCAAAATTCTGATATCTTATAGGTGGTGGTTTGTTTATTACATGGAAACTATAGAACACGTTACTATATTTTAACTATAAAAGTTTAAGATCCATGATGATACTAGATACAGAATAATTATAATTCAACATTATATATTTCATCTATAGTGTTTAAATATTTATTTTCTAATAAAATTTATATATTAGGTAAATTATTATATTCCACATCAATACATGTGTAAATGTGTAAATATATGTAATAGTGGTCACATTAAATTATCACTTAGTGAATATCATTTTATAGATTCTAAAAAGGATATGTATAACATATGAAAAATCATTGGATTATTTCTAACCATGTTAAGGGATATATATAAATATAATCTACGGAAGAAAGGGAAAACAAAATTACATGATTAAATAAAAATCACAATGTTGGAATTTGATAATGGCTGATGTCATAATAATATAGTAGAGTCTATTTCCTTGGAATTATACATAACGTGTAAGAATTATTCCATTTCACTATCATATTTTCCCAGGAAGAAAACATTCACACTAAGGGGTTATATAATTTTGGGCCCTACCAATCACCTAAACATAAAATACATTCCATGTTAAAAATATTGTTATTATATAAATTTCACAATGAATTGGGAAAAACCACATAGAAATACACAAAATATTTTTTGAATGAAACATAAAATAAATGATCATCCAATAATGAAATATTGATTATATTGTCCACTTGAAAAATTCATCTATAAATGAAAAAATAATAATTTCTATTTTAATTCCCTATACATATATATTGGGTAAATATTGGAATAATTGTTTTAAAAAATTACACACAAATATTGTTTTATTTTAAGTTATAGGTAACATGTACTTTCGAATTTTAATGATGTAAAATGAGTGTGGGAAATTGTATCTTAAATAGTAGGATTCCATAAAAAATATTATAAAACACAATAAGAATTTTATGTTTATGTTTGTAAATAGTATGATAATTATCCATATATTATCCCTCAATGGTATTTATTCTAGTGTGGATTACGGGACCATTCCACATGCACTGGCATGGTAAATGAGATAAACCCATTCATCAGTTTTGAAGATTATTTATTCCAGATGAATTTATTAATAAAATACACTATTTTGTATCTAAGGGGGATTTTATTTTCATGATAAATCTTTCTCTATACACATAACAATATTTAATTATTTCCATTCATATATTGAGGATTAGACATAGTAAATGATGATGAATCAAGAATAATGTGAGTGAATGGAAAGATCACCACGATTAAATATCAAAAGTATAAAAATTAAAAGGGAATAAATAAAAATTATTTTTATAATATCTTTTCTATTTAAAAGTATACAACAATGTTAATCTATATAGAAATTTTACATGGGGATAAAGTCAACGCTTACATCAGTATAGTAACATCATAAAATGTTGGTATAAAAGAAGATGTTTTGGTAATAACTCCATGATAACCGATTATCTCAAATTTAATAACAATAATACATATCATAGAATTATATAAAATTAATATTATAAATATATTTATAGTAACTAAATTCCTATATTAAATAGTTAGAATAAAATTAGAACCATTACACCGTTTGAACATTTT
The DNA here is from genome assembly GCA_963277665.1 of Viscum album. Lineage (NCBI taxonomy): Eukaryota > Viridiplantae > Streptophyta > Magnoliopsida > Santalales > Viscaceae > Viscum > Viscum album. The sequence continues at coordinate 1,176,417,152 of OY728166.1, read as the reverse complement.
CGATTGTTATCTGAACATATATATATAAACAGAATATTCAAGAATTAAGTTTGGGAATTGGGGGATAATCCATAGGAGGAAAATGAAGAAGGAACATCAAATTAATTTTCTAATAATGATATTATATGATGGGTATTTTATGTTTTGGTGAGTGGAATGTCATATAATAATATTTTTAAATTTTTCCACGAACATTAATTACCCCACTATAATCATTATGATCCAATTCCATACATAATTCCTACTATAGTTCATTTCTGAAAAATTGTGAAATAGAACATACATGGAAGATATGATTAATTATCCCATAAATATGTTTTCATATATACCATATTTATTGTATTTTTCCTTACACCGCCTTGATGAAAAAACTATACTACTTATAAAATAAATTAATAAATTTCACCAATTTGATAATTTCAATTCATTTATTCTAAATATTAAATATATTTTGTGAAAATGTTATAGAATTAACTATCTTAAACCATTAATGATATGTAGATACATCCCTAAAAAAATATATGAATAAGAAACCTTTAATTTTATAGTTATTTTTCATTATAACATAACCCAAACCCAAGATAAATAAAATATCATCACAAAATAATATTCTATATGGGTATGGTCTGAATTATTTTAACATTAATGCAGTAGTTTGTGAAATATTAATGAGGTTGAATTCTATACTAACTGAACTTCTCCTAAAAATGGTTCCTTTCCAAATTAACTTGTAGGATGTATTGTTATGATTAGTGAATGTAGAGACTTGATGATACTAACTCATTCCAAATATATCATATCAAAACATACTAAGGGATTTTCCAACATGTAGAATCTATATTTCCTCCCTATGTGATAATTAACATTAATTATTAGCCCTAATGTATTAAAAAATAATGATGTGTTATTAATCATTATACCCCTAACAATGAAAATTCCCAAATTTCATATTGACCATTCGTGCTATAGAATAATGGTCATAAGGACTAATGGTCAAATTTTCGAATGTTCATAGTTTTAAATATACATATTGACTAAGGGTCTTTCTTAACTTGTGTATACCCCAACAAAAAAACCAATTCATAACAATGTTTATGTTCACACATAATTATAATTCCACTATTTATTGAATTGTTATTAATAAAAATGAACCAGGTATATATGTTATTCATTTTAATGTATTACCTATTTGAGTAAAATATTTTCGTGTTTCTACACATTATTAAAAGATTTATTGTACTATTTTTATCTTATACTATAAATGTAATTACTTTCTGGTTTTATTATATCAATAATTGTTTTAAGGTTATAATGAAATAATAATGTGGGCCTTGTGATACAATCTTGTGATATTTGGTATATTTAAAACTATATAACATTTTTTATTATATTACTGCCCAATAAATAATACCATAATATATATTGTAAATAATTATCCAAAAAATGTGTATGATATTTCCATAAATCACCTCATTCTCTCATATTTCATTTTCCAAAAGATGATTCCAACAAGTATCTTTTAATATATGAGCCATTCATTTTCATATAACTAGTTCTTTTGTATCAATAATCTGAAAAATATTTTCTTTATACTATAATTATATTTCTAATTGAACATGATTTTATTTTTTAACATGTGTAGGATCCAAAATGAAATTTTATAAAAGTGATATTTGGAATACATCACTAACAAGGGAGAGTTATATTGGAATGTAAAAACAATATTTCACTACTCATATATATTAAAACTTTTGGAATAGACCAATATATCAGGGAAAAAACATGAGTTTTCTTCAAAATATCATAACCTATTTATGGGGATTTATCATTATAATGATATAGCCTCCCAAATGAAATTAAACATCCTTATATCTATATCCATAAAAAAATATTTCTTTCTACATTATGTGGAAATGATATTCTTTACGATAAGACATAACATCTTATTCATCTCATAAACATGTTATGGAACAAAAATATCAATTTCTCTAACATCATCATAGAACGTCAGAGTATCAAATATCATTCTATACAATGATTCATATAGATCTATATTCATTCTTAATTGTTAACTCTTACTACAAAAAACTCCTCTAGATAAATATACGGGTCCCAGAATCCATGGATGTAAATAGAGAATGACAATTGAATGTTCTATTATGATAAGATCATTAATTCATAATTCAAATATTTTTAATGGTGAATGGTCCTACTATATTTAAGACATACATTTAATGAATTATGGATACTCAATTATAATCATTATTTTAATAGTGGGATGTGATCAGAGACTATATAAAAGTTAATTCCATGATGTCTCATAAATTCATTTAAATACAACATTTCATGATGTTGTAGAGAAATACATTCTCAAATTTCATGTAAATGTGTTGACATTGTGAGATGGTCAGCACTATCACGTATAAAATTATTATCCTTATATTTATTAAGAATCGCTCTAATGATATCCATTTTAATATTATCCTATGTCCATCCATTTATTGGTGTATGATGGATTACTTATTTAGGATGTGTTCTTTAAATATTAATTTTATGGAATATTATCCTTATTATAGTATATATGTATATTTCTATCTTTATATTTTTCCACTATCAATTTTCTCAGATATCCCTATAAATCATGTTAATTAAATGATTTATATTGATTTTTAATTTGTGATCCTCACCAAATATATATATATTTTAATCTGGTACTAATGGAAATAATAACATCTTACAAAAATTTAAATCTCATTCATCCTCAAATTTAAACTCCTATAATTTCCTATGCATCTTGCATTCCATCATTTTAGTGATCTTTCATCATGTGAATCTCTATTAATAATTTTAAAAAATGATGGTTGGGTAGTAACTTGGAATATTAATTATTCATTCCCATAAATCATAATACATAGGTCTATCTTTAATATATAATTTAGAATTGGACAATTATTTACCCTCAATGTGGATAAGAAACCACGATCATTTCTACTCAAATAATCATCATCATTATTCAAGTTCCCCAGATGATAATTGATATAACACTCATAATCATTGAGTAGTAAAAACCATCACATGTTCTATACATTAATATTATTTTGAGTAAGATATATTTAAAACTATTATTCTCTTTGTATATATCACATCATTCTACATAGAGGTAATGTATACATGTCAACAAAGAAAAGATTAATACCATTAATTCAAAATAATTAGATGGAAAATTAATCACATATGGTTACAAATATATATATTCATAAGTCATAACTCAATTATTTTTTATTATAAAACTTCTAATATAATTCCTTAATGTGTAATTATAAATAATAAATATTTCATTACTAGTTAGAAGAGTCAATATAGGTTCATTCAACAATCTACTCTTTCATTCCCCAAAATTGACTTCACATTAAATTATCTATTTTAGCTTATCCCTCATATGAATCATATTAGTTAATGGATTATACTATTGTGACTTTATTCTAGAAAATACAAACAATATCCCACTTACCTAAAAAATTTCATAGTTCTATTATATTTGTGGGACTTTCTCAATCCTTGAAAACCCTTTTTAAGGGGCAATAGATATATCATCATTGCATACATTATGAACATGTAATGAAACTTTTTTAGATTCATAATTCACATTTACTAAAATTTTCCTTATAAATATTATATCCACAACACCACAATAAACATTTATAAATGATTATCATTCTCTACATAATTCTTAGGGTATATAAGAATTTTATTATTTAATAAAATCGAACACCTATAGTGTTAGTCCTTGAATAATATTTTCATAAAATCCATAATTTTAGAGAGGTAATTTGATAATATAAATGACATAACTATAAGATATTAATGAACATATAATGTATGAAATAATATATACTATCCAGAATAATGAACAATTTTCCAAAAGTATTGATCCAGTTGATGATGAAAAAAGATTTCATAAATTTGTGTAAATTATATGTTTTCATTAAAATAATTCATGTTATTTATATAAAATCTATTTATAAAAACATTTTCACATCCCTATTCTTCACAACGAATATATGTTCTCCCTATAGAAAGTAGTTTGCTGAGTGAAATCAGTATAACATTGTTCTAGTATTTTCTTCCATAACTAAAATTACTAAACTAGAACCATCCAATATGGTGGAATAAAATTCAATTTAATATTAGGGATCACATACATATATAAATAAAATTATCCATTTGGTAGTAATCCATGTAACTCAACATGAAATATATCTATATAGCCTCTCACTTTCAGTACCTCCTCCAATCTGTGAAATACTTACCCACCATTGATTGAATCCCATTGATATCATCCCCATTAATATAATTATACAAGGTGGATGGGTGAAATTCCTGATAAGATTTAGGTAATTTAATTTCTCCTTGAAAAATATATAAATACTTATATCCATTGATAATTATAACTTATTTATCTATTGAATAATGTTTTTCATAATTTGATATCCAATTTAGACACCACATTATATGAAAATAAAATATTGATAAACTGGTATTATTTGAAACTAGATAACACCCATGAATTCAAATTCTATATCCCAATGTAGCTTTATTATATTTGATTTAGCACCCATTATTACCCCTAATGAATAATTATTCATGGTATCATGGATGATTGAATTATTATTGGAGAAATATATGATATAAATAAATACATAGATCTATAATCAGAAAATTAATTAGGTCACATTCAATATATTTTCATAGTATCGCGTATAAAATAATTCAGATCATTGACTTCAGCTTTTGTTGTGTAAAATTCATGACCATTAACCATAGACCAATTATGGTTATGATTACCTTGAACGAGTTGTTATTAATTATATTAATTCTTCATATCCCTGTAGTTGATGAATTTTACATTGGTTGCATCCCTTCTTTCTTTAAACTCGTGACCCTAATGACCTTTTATTATCCTTGTTAATTATACATCATTTCCCCTAAAACATGTTAATGTGTGTTATTACAAACTTTATTACATATCAAGTACAATAATCTCATATTTAAATCCTTCTTAGAAAATATTTATGCATATTAATTATTTTTCCTCTTCTTTACTTGATTCCCTTCACTCACAAAATATATGGGGAACTCATTTTCTGTTTTGATTTGGATTATGACTATTCCATAATATGTTAAGAAATATTTTTATCATAAGGATCTTGGGAGACCATGAATTTAACTATATATTATGGGATTATAAATTATTTTAGTTTTTTTTATATATTCTATAACATACCATGAAAAACATGTAAAAATCATCTCAGGCTCATCCATCATTTCTTGTTCATTTTGTCCTAGGTTAAAGAATATCCCATCCATATTTATAGTTTATGGTCAAGGAATATGTTTTTATTTAAAAATCACATTATGTTATTTCGATTCATTGTTCTCAATCTATTCATATTCATTTTTATTTTCAATTATGGACCACCACTAGGCTGTATAAAATCATTGATGATACATAACCATAAGTAATTTTTCAATCTCATACCTTCCTAAAACCAAATTTTTTTTTTATAAATACCTAACCTATTATTCTACATCCATTGGATTAGTAGTTCTACTAAATGGTTTTGTTTTCCTCATTACAAAAAATCATGGATGTTGATACCTATGTAGGCGAATCTTGTTCCTTTATGAAAGCAAGGTTATTTTATCATTTCCTCATTCAACTCTCAATGAGTTGTGATAATTTTACCAGAAAAATATTAACTCTATTATCTTTATTATCACAACATTCCTTTAATAAACAATTCTTTTATCCTATTCCTTAAATCTCTTAGAGATAGAAATTTTCTTCAAATAATGTAATTTTATTAGATAGTAACCTTCTAACATGGTTTATAAAATCTATTATTGAGTAATTTAGATAAATTTTCATACGGTAAAATCTATGTTAACAATCTATATTTTATTAAATCTAGTTCCTACAATTTCTAAAAAACCATAATCTAATTTCTACTATAATTCCCCAAAACTCTATTTCTTATTTTTTTTGACATTTATTAAATGAAAAATATATACAAAATTTACATTCAATGATCATTGCATTGTTCTCCTGAGTTAATAGTTATGAAATGTTTACCTAAATAATTTATATTTTACAACATATTTGTAAAAATCATAATTCTAAAATTGTTCCATTGAGTTTTTCAATCATATTATTCCACTTATTTAGCAATTTAAATGAAAAAAATAGCAAAGGGGGTGACATTAATTCCATGTAAAGTAAATTTGTATAGAGGAAGCTAATAAAGTATATGTGTTGAATATGAAACAAATTGAATATAATTATATCCATTATAGTAAAAATAAAATGACAACCAAAAAATGAAATAAAATAAATAATCACGTGGATGAAAAAATAATATGATAGTTGTAATTTTAAAATGTCAAACATCATAGACATATAATGTATTCCTTGTCCCAAGACATTACACATAAATGTTAAGGAAAATTCCATTCTTATATCATATAAATACAATAAGACTTATCACTAATATGATTTCCAAATTATTCCAAGAAAAAAACCCTTCGTATAATTTATTTTAATTACCTAATATTACTAATGATTATCAGCTACACAATGCATAATGTTCTATCATGAACAACATATAAATATGTTCAAATTTTTTAAATGGAACATAACATACATGATCCTACTTTATATTTCCATATATCATGTGGTCCAATAAATAATTTATCAACTCAAATAATTAAAAATAATATATATGTGAATTCCCTCAAAACATATACATAATAATTAATGTTTTAAATTTTTATATAAGTATTGAAAAGAAGTGATTTATAAGGAGGTTTAACAAATATGAACTTATCATGATAAATTATTACCAATGTATTTAGTAATTTTTATTTTCAATTGTATAATACTAAATAAAAAACTATATTATACATCACCAGATATATTCTATTTTATTTGTAATTATAATTATAATTATCTATAACATATCCCATGGGAGTTTCAAGCTCGATGCATATAAAGGGTTCATTCTCCATGATCCAAGAAGATGACCAATATATAAACATCCAACTCTTTTCCTGTTGATTATCTCCTGATGTGTCTATACAAAAAGCCTTATAAATTTACCAACCTGAATATATATGTGTTTTATTGGAAATTGAAACACATTTTACATAAACAAAGTAGATGATTTATATAGATAAGAAGAGGTTTAGGCATAGTAACTACTTATGAATTTTTCAAAACATGAGTAAAATGAATTATTAGATGAGGGAAATATCATTGGGTTAGAATTTAAAATTAAATGTAAATAATCTTAGGAATATATAATGTGGGTTAAGAAGGATTCAAAAATTACAATGTAAATGGGAATTGTAGACAGATAAAAACAAAAACATTAATTAGGCATAGTAAAAACATAAAAATGGTATAATATAACGGTTACGAGTAATGATTCCATGAAAAAAATTCAATTGTGATATAGTAACATGAATATATTTTATAAAATAACGTAAAACTAATATTTATATTGAAATAAATTTATAGAAATTCATTTTGTAATTCAAGATAAGGGAATATCAACCCTTACCTCACTTTAGATTCTAATATTGGAACCTATCTTTATAATCAATTGAACTCATTAGAAAAATGAAAGAGCTATGGATGTGAGTCTTTGAGATAGAAATGAATTGGGAGAATTAAATAATGATTATATGGATCATTAGTGCGAGTGGGTATTTATTTGTGTGGTGAGTGGAATTTTAGGGAATAATTTTATATCTATTTTATTTTTCCATATTCCTTTTCTTCTACAAATTAAACATTATGCTTCCCAACAACACTTATTTCCACATTATAGTATTTGATGATATAAATATTGAAATATTATATATCTAAATGATCTATTATTACATAAATTTGATGTCTTATATAATTTATTTATAATATTTTACATTATTCCTCAATTTTTATCATAAGTTAATTTGTAATCCAAATTAAAAAAAATCATCCATTTTTATTTTCAACATCTAGATTCAAAATATTTAATATCGTTTACCAAATTAATTTTCTAATAACATAAATTATACTTTTATTTTTATGTTTCTACATTCATAAAAAAGAATGTCTTAGGTTAAACATCGTATTAATTTTATATCGAATTTACATTTTATCCAACACAACCACATGATACATAAACTATAATAACATCAGAATATTATCTATGGAAAAGAAGTTAAATTGGTGTATATTAATTGGATGGTTTGTAAATATTGATTGTGTTGTGATCTTTACTTACTTAATCTTCTCTCACAGATAGTTCTGCTCAAACATCATTTGTTGGAGTTCTTCTTGGGCTTGGAATGTTTAGAACATTTGTGATGAATCTTCATTCTAAGGAATTGATAAATGAAGCTCATAAAAGATTTTTCAATGTGTATAGCCCTTATTTCCTCCCTTATATGATAATTATCTGTCATAATTTCTTGACATTTAGACTAATCCAAATTTCCTATTCTCATTTTCAGTGAAACCAATAGTCATAAAAACCAATAGTTATATTTAAAAATGCACATTTTAACACTTAGTAATCATGAAACAGTATCGCGTAGACCATCATTCATAGTTATCATTATATATGAACCAGAATATAAATCTCGTCGTAACATTTACCATTTTTTTACATGATATCAATTCTAAATATTATTATTTTATTCGTAATAATAATGTATATTATATAATTGTTAATATTTTTTGATTTTGATCCACTAGAGAAATGTTTCAACTATTTTTTACATGTTTTATTGAATATGTTTTATCTTATTTTATATATGTAATTACACATTTATTTTTTTCAATAAATATGTATTTCTATTATTGTGATGAAATATTTATATTTTCTCTCTAAAACAATATTATGGTATATGGTTTATTGACTATTATTGAATGTTGAGTATTATAGAAATTTAATAGCTTATTTTATCAGTAATTTATTATTGAAAACTTATGATTTTTACAACTATATTACTCCATCCCTTTAGTGGATAAAAACTAATGAACTTCAAGTACGAGGATCATATTTCTTTTTAATGGTCATATGTTTTTATAAATTCAAATTGGTCCTAATTGGAGCCTTTCTATTATAAGTATTTCTATAAGGCTTTGAATTCCATTTAAGGCGATGCTTCCATTATACATTTATCACTACCCACCCTTATATTTTATAGCTTGACATCAATTATTGATGTCTAAATTGGGGATACCCCATATGAGAAAAAACACTCCATCTCAAAATGTTTTTGGTATCCTAATTATCATGGAGTAACACCCAATACCAAACCAATTTTTAGATAAAACATTTGTGAGATTAATTTTTGAAGCTAATATTGATTCCCATTAGATCATTTTCTAGTATCATAAAATTGAATTTCTCTTAATCCTTATAAAAACTCTTTTTAGATCCAATCCCTTTAAATTTTTAACATAATAACCTCGTGTTGTTAACCCCCATTAATTAGACACCACTTAATAAATAAAGTGAAATAATAAATAATTTAGGTAGAGGGATTCCTTGAGGTTCCCCATAATGATGAAGGAGGCAATCCATGTGTAACCAACACTATGAATTCCATATTTTCATTACCCTTTTTATGCTTCCATCTATGTAATTCTGCATTACATCAACCTCATAATCATTATAATTTATAGTAGTCAAACTCTCCAATATCTATCCATTTTTTTCATTATTTTTTCCTAGGCATAATTTATTCATGGTTTTGAGAATATTAATCCTTACTTGGCTTGGGCTATTACACATGTTTAAAATCACCAAACATGAATAAGTGACTTCTATTGTATCATCTTATGTGGATATAACATCTAGTTTTATTCTATTCTATATCTTTATCATTTTTATTTCAGTGGGTTTTATATAATAATTTGTTGATCATATTAATTAATGAATAAGATTAAAATCTTGGAATACTTCTTATTCATTAGTGGATTTTACTTTTGATTTTCTTTTACATTTGAAACTAATGAAAAGTTGTCATATTTTTTCTTAAATATTTTAATTATATTCATAAAATGTAGTTTTTATGATATTCCAAATCATTGTTCTTAATAATACACTATTCAATGTAATTTCTCATTCTCTAAAACATTGATCTTGATTTCTATCTTAATTGGTCTTCTTGGTCGATAAGAATTATTCATGTTTGTCATTGAAGTGGAGTGTCTCTGTATTGATTCATTATCATTACATGTATTCTTAAAATATAAATATCATCCCATTCGAAAAAGGCTAGAACAATTAAATAATGTTACCAAAGAATAAAACATCATGTGGTCTCTCCTTGATTATGATGTTGTCACAAATAGAGTATTTTCATATATTTCTAAATTTAGGCTTCAAAACTTCTACTCATGTTGTATCCAATTGATCCAAAATATTTAAACATGAGTTCCATATTTATTTTTTTAATATAACTTATAGAATAACAATGGAATATTTATATTTATCCATATTTAACATCAAGACAGATTCATTGTTTTGAGTCTTATTATGGTTGTATTTTCATAAAAATTTAATGTTTTTTATCCTTTATATATGTTCACAATTATGTTCATATTATGTTTAAAATAATATGTATTTCATTAAATCATGAAGATGCTTCCTTTATGGTATTTTTATTATTCATTGTTTTTATTTTGTATTGGGGAAATTCATGCCTTCAATCCCTTATTCATGATAATATGTTACAAAATATATTTGTAATGATCATCAAACATATATATTCATTTTATCATCACTGTTCCCCTTATCATTATAAAGAATTACAATGAATATTCTAATCCCTTTATTTTTTTCATATAAGTCATCAAAATCAATCATCATAATACAGAGTTCATGCATGACTATATATTATTACAGTTTAACTTATTTAATTGGGATATACTCATAGCCAATTGAAAAATTGATTATCATTTGGATACATCAATTTTTCTAACCTTTCAAAAACTTTTTTTATTATTTAAAATACTATTCAAAATGTTACAAAATTTATCCACTATTGTGTTTTTATGAGACATGAATTTTGATTTTGTTTTTTTACCATGGTATAAGAATTATTAATTGTAATTCGTTTCTTATTTTTGTTTTTCTTTTTTAAAAATACACATAATAGTCTCTTCAATATATTTAATATGTAGTATATCCAATTTCATAAAACAATTTGAAGAAGATTTCATGGTCAATATCCTTATACATTTTATTTATGATAGAATGCATTTGTGGAATTTTAATGGAGGAATAAATCTCAATATTTCCTTGATACACTTCAATGGTAAATTTTTGTTAGATTAACAAAAAAATTAATTACTACAAAACATCTCATGGAACTCCAAGTGAATCCTCCATGATTGAAATTAAACCATTATTCTATTCTCTAAAATTGTATCAATCAGTCAATGGATCCATTAGTGAATATTCCATTTCTATTTATAAAACATTAGATAATGATAGATAAATAAAAAATACAATAAGGGTAAATCTTATCTTTGATACAAAAACTTTTAATATCTGTAGGGGATTATTGTGATATTTCTCTTGTTTTCGGGTAGTGAATCAGGTTATAAAAACGCTTGTTTAATTAGTGGAATTATTCCTTAAGTATATCACATTCCCTACAAGTATGCTGACATGTCAAACATGATACTAAATTGTGGTTGTTTTTTTATTAAAATACTTCAATATGATTTATCTAATATTTTCTATATACCTAAAATAAATAATGGATTCAGAGTTTTATTTTTCATGCTGACAACACTATATCCAATGTGAATGAATTATCATTGCACCCAGAACCAAATCACGACAAATATAATGAATCAATATAGGGGTAAAAACCTTACAATTGTCTTGGTACATATTAGTAATTCTCAAGGATCACTCCTTCAGACATTCCATTTGATGGTAAATACCACTAGAGTAGATCACCAATACATATTTTATAGAAATATAGAACCCTCAACCAAATTCATTTCATTTTTATATCATTTGGTGTGAATTTATGCTCTTTTGATTTCTTTTTGGTAATACAAAATAATTATAATTTTTTATTTGGGGTATACCTATTGGGGAAATTTAATATTATTTATAATTCATTTTACAAAAGAAAATTATTCAATCGGAAATTTTTTTGTTAAACTTTTGTCGATACATTTTATTGAGATATATAAAAAATTTAATTATATTATAATAACACATTCAATTTTTTAATATGTTGATGAAATTATTTAACAATAGATTCAAATGGAAAATTAATCATTTATAAATATTGTTATAAAAATTTATAAGCAATACCAAAAATTAATATATGTTTTTAAATTGTACAATAAAAATGATTCCATGTTCTAAAATTCAAACATTTGTAGCTAAATTTTATATTATATTTATTATATAACACTTATAAAATATGATTATATGATCCTCCAATGAACCAATGCTTTATATGAAATAAACTATACAAATAAAATATTATAAAAAGTTCAAAATCCATAAAATTTAATGAGGAACAATGAAACATGTGAAATTCATGGTTAACCATGTTAGAATTATAAGATACTATACATGAAACATCATAAATATTATCCATAATTTGTTTCTCTCACACATCATCTATCACTACAGAGCTTCGCAATAGAATCAGGGTCCAAGATTGCATTTCATCCACTAAGATAATGAAATTTTGACAATGTAGGAGATCATTAATAGTAGGAACACAATGTCTGCATGAATAACGTTATACTGAATTCTGAATATAGGTGTTTGGAAGCACCTGGTTATCCTTAATGTCGCATGCATGTTCCCTTTTATGTAATTATGGATAATGTTGTTCATTCTCAACATAATAATAGAAACAAAAATAAGATACCTATTAAATAGAAATAGTTGAAATTTAATTTTCAATGTAATAAAATATATAATAAAAAAGATATTTGATTTTGAAGTCTATATTATTCACCTAAATTTCATATAGTTGAAATTTCAGTTTGTAGTCCATTCACATTAGGGTTTATTTATTATACCATTTCAGATAAATATAATTTATTATGACTATTAATACAAAATATAAGAAATAAATAACATGATACTATGACTATTAATAAAGAACAATATAGTGTGTTATAAAAATAACATTTTCTAATAATCTATTATAATAATAATTGAATAGTATATTGTGATATGTTGGATTTGTCTCACTCAGCAAGACTATTTACATAAAATAGACTACTATGACATTAAAAATTCAGTTTTGAAAGATTATAATAAGTTATGAATGAATTAAAAAACATATATTGTACAAGAGATGCGTGAAGTCATGTATATATGGTTAATGTTCTAATATCAACATCATGAGTGGGGAGATGTTTGTAGAATCCCACATGATGCACTATCTCCCAAATAGTATTTCATGTTTGTAAGATCCTAGCTTTTTGTACAAGGTAAAGTATATTTTCTTTTTGGATTAAATTCCATTTTATGTCCTTATAGGAATTATTAGCTTTATCATGCGTGTTTTGGAGGTGTTCGGGGCTTATTCGGTGTTCGGAACCATGTTTTAGGCTAAAAATGACCTGGTGCGTGGTTTGCGCCTGACCTGTCCATGGTTAGTCCAAAACACGCGAGTGGTCAAATATTTATGTTTTTTGGAATATCACATTCATGTTCTTTGTTGATGGTTATTAAATCAATGTGGGGTAACTATGCGAAGTGTCCCTCCTAGGTAGATAGGTTTGCACAGATTCCACAAGTTTTGGGAAACCGTGTGGGTAAATCGTGTAGCCCTTCAGTGTAGTTTTAAAAAAAATATATAATTTTCCCTTTTAAAACCCAATGTGGCCTTTCTCCACTACACACATCAACCCCTCATATACCTTAGCTTTGGCTCCTAAGATAGGCTTCACCCCGTTCCTTTGTCTAATCTCCATCTTGATTGTCAATTATCCCTACAGATCTGTAATGGAAAGCCCTCGATTCCTTTATAGTAATTCTTGATCCTTAGGAAAACTAAATTCATTATTTGGATTGAGGATCATATTACCTAATATTATTTTATTCATTCGTTCTTTATATTTCTCCCGAACCAGGACAAATCATGTCTGGAAACTGGACAAGCTATCTACAACTGATGGGAGGTAGGTGGTGTAAACATCATTTCATCTTTTCTTGGTGTTTTTCTGGAATTCCCCCAACATGAAATCATTTTGAATTTCTAGAGAGGTCTCTTTTTTGTGTGAGTAGATTTTAGTAATGGTATATGGACATATTGAGGCTGACCATAGGTTCCATTTATGTTTTTTGGCACATGTTGCTCGTTTCGAGCTCACCCAAGGGTTTCACCTTAAGGGAATATCTTGTTTATTCCTATTTAAACCGCCAAAGTGGTGTTTTAATGTGATTTCCTAGTAAAGGGAAGGTATTTTCGTCCTTGATAGCTTGAGTAGCTTCTTTAGGAAATGTAACTCCTCATTGATTAATGAATATCATGTTATGCCATTAATTTTTATTATTGTTTTTAAGTTAAATATATAATGTGTGTGGGAATACGTATATGAAATGTCTAATGGCATGATTAATGGATTATATGGGAGGGTAAGCCCAAATTATTTTGATATATGGGTTTCATGAGGGGAATTACTCATGGCTTGTGATTGTTGACGTGAGTGGGTATACACACCTGGTTATGAATGTATAATTTTACTTCTTGAATGTTTGATTGAATGGTTTGATAGATGACATGGACTACACTAGATAGATCTATAATGTGGTAGTTGATGCCTTGGATTGATTCTTCCCCTTGGGTAATGATTCCATGGTATTTCTCGAGCCTTTCTACCCTAGGGATCCAGCTTACATGGGCTCAAGTAGGATTTTCTATTTTAATCCTCCTAGGGCCTCAACCTGTGCCTAAATGAATATCCACTAGGGATTCCCATGGGACTCATTGGAATTATTTGGAAAAGCTCCTTGGTTCTAGACCTCTGTGGACTACAATTAATTACATGGATTCCTTGCTCTGGTGAAAACTTGGATGTGGCCCGTGCGGTCTACACTTCACTATAAAACATGGACATGGGATACTTGACATATATATACAACGTGGTTGTGGTTTCTTGATACAAATGGGTGTTTAGTGTGGCCATGATAATTGATTGTATACATGGTTATAGCAACCTTTTTAGGAGCTAACTCTATTTTTCTGGAATCCGTGTGGGTTTTTTGGTTTCACTTGTTACACAAAACTTATGCAATGGTCATATGCACTTACCTACTGGTTTTTTACGCACTATATAATATTTTGTAGAATTTTTCATATAATTGTATAGACATGGGTGGTTTCCTACTAGGATGTCTATATCACACCCTGTGCGGGCTTCCTTGGGGAACCAAGCAGATTATATGGTTGTAGTTGATTATAAGGGAAACCGCCCTAGTACAGGTTGTTGATTGTGGCCCTAGAGCAGGGGAGCATAGAACACAGCAATGGATTGTGATGCATGAATTACTTTTTTATCTATTTTTCATTTTTTGGATTAATATATTGTACTTTATTTTTTTGTATTGTTCTGGAAGTTTTCTAGATACTTGTACCATCGACTTCATTTTTCTTTATGAGATACTTATGATTATTGATATGTATTCATGTCTATCTTGCCTTATCTTTTGATGAATTCATATTTATTTGCTTTTGAAAATTCATGATTTTTTACTTATTCTATGATACTTAGGTAATGACGGAATAGTCTCTACACTGACTCGACTAGAACATCGCTTCTAGTCAGCAACATCGGGAATTTGGTGTGATACGCTTGAGGCTTTGTGACCAACAGGTCTAGGGGAATCGTTCGGGTGTCATATGGGTTTGGGACATTACAGAGTGGCATCAGAAGGGTTTTCAGTTCTAGTTTTACATATTGTATGGTAACATTAGATAGGTATTAGAAGGAGTGGTGATTTGTTAATAAACACTTCCTAGGAGTATCTACCCCATGTATAGGGAAATGCAAAATTGCATCAAATTGAGTTCTGATTTTCTGGTCTTTATACTATAAGAGTTTATTCTATTTCACAGTTGGGGGACACACTTGATTTATGTTGTTACTATTGATGGAATTTTGGGATCCATTTTAGTTTCACCATGATGAGATAAGGGTGTTCAGTCTCATGCATCAATTAGACAATTGATAGATTTGTATTCCATGCATTATTCTATTCAATCAAAGATGAATTTGATCCTAAATGTTGTTGTGATAGTTGATGTGATAGTTCTTCCTACTATATTGTTTGGTGGATATAGTATATAATGGGATGACTTCATATTTCAATCCACACATAGTATGTGCCCTTATAAATTTGGAAATTACTCACTGATTGATTATAAAGGATTAATTGAACAAGTTTCATGGGTGGTTTTACTATGAACCATGTTTTGGGTTATTAGGTGTTATGGGCCCTCATGGATTTGGAAATTGGTAAACCTGTAGTGGAGTTTCTTGAATAACTGAATGTGAAATTGAAATGGAAACTGAAATGGAAAATAGAGACTTGAACTATACCTAGTTTTTTAGTGGGCAAGAGGAATCATTTTTAGTTGTTCGTTGGTTGTTCTTTATACAGTCCTGTCATTATGAGTAGGGTATGTGTTTGACATGGTCTCTAATAGGGTTTTGACTAATCCTATGCTTTTGAACATTGTTCATTGAGTTTCGTATTTCCTAATATTTTTATTTGGAATTGTAGAGACCGATCAACATGAAGTCCACCAATGGTACACCATGACGGTGGTGATGCCCACACATCGGAGATAATGGGCTATGGGATACTGCTTGATCCTACAATAGTGCGAGCTGTAGTTACTAAGGCTATTATAGATGCAGTTGCTGATTCATAGTTAAGTAAGGGTTTCTTTCACTCTTTGCAGAATTTCTAGAGAGCATCGCAGCTAGGATTGGATATGGATGAGCTAAAACAGGTGTTCCCGCAGCAACATCCTCCAACATTTTAATTGGATTATGGACTACATGCTACATAGCTCTGGTTGAGAACCACATTATCAATTTTTGAGCATCTGGATATTACTCCAAAGTATATGGTCAAGCCCGCGACTTACATGCCATGTGGAGTGTCAAAGCATTGGTGAGATGTTTGGAACTAGGCTAATGGGAACTATGATATGGGTTAGGCTGATTTCTAGACCTACTGTTATGACTATTTTTACCCTGAAACTCTGCATGAATAGTGATCTTGTGAGTTTATGTGTTTGGTGCAGGGCGCGATGACGGTTATGGAATACTTGTAATGTATTACATAGATGCGTCATTTTTCACTAATGTATCTTACTGATGAGTTTTCGAGGGTGGGGCTCTTCAAGGATGGTCCTAGGCTTGCTATCAGATCTCCATTATATATATTCATGTTACCTTATATCCATGGGATTTTGAATTAGGCACTGATTAAAGAGAATAACCCAGGGGAAGTTGGGGTTAAAAACACCGGAGTGTTGTATCTCACCACATTGGACGTGTGTCTTCAGGCAGGAAGCGCCGTTTTGAGGCTTCCCACAACGTGGCTTCTTGACAGGTTGTGGGTGTAGAAAACATGGTGTTTTGAAATCATTGTGTTAGGTGTGGAAACATGGAAAAGCAGTGCTACTATGAACTATATGAGTGTCATGCTTGCGACAGGGTAATGGACATGCAGCTGTTTTGTTGGACCTTCCCTCCAGCTACGAGTAGTAGGGTTCCAGATTCGATTACAAGTTCAGGAGTAGGGTCTTCATTTCAACGTCAAGCTAGAATCTAGAGCAGTGCAGGTCGAGTAGACTAAGGTAGTGGTGGTCGTGATCCTGGTATCCAAATACCTATTTCTCAGAGACAATAGGCTGGATCAACAAATTTTAGCTAGGTAGGGCCATAGGTTCATGTTACATGCCATACTTATGTAGTGTAACAGACCCAACAACAGTAGGAACTCGAAATGACTATGGTGAGAGGTACGATCGTAGTAGATTCTCCTATTGAATCTACTCTTTCTGATACAATTTCCTCTCACAATTTTATATCTATATGAGTGGAAAAAATCCATGGTCTTGTGGTTTTCCATTCTGATGGTGTTTTGATTCTAGTCACACCGTTGGGAGTCAGAATGGGTGATGTGAGCTAGGGTATAGAGTTTCCACATGAGTTTGAAGGGTTTCACTTCATCTAGGATGATTATTTCCTTTATATGATTAGGTTTGGCATCATTCTCATAATGGACTGGCTCAAATATAATCAAGAGTACAATGACTACTATCATCGGTGGGTGAATTTCACAACACCAAGGGGTGTAGTATTTATTCACAAGGGTGAATGGGATTTACAAGAGAGTTGAGTCAGACCTGAGCATTGTGGTCATGGTGGGATGACATCCCATACTTCTAGATATTTTCATGATGATCAAGGAGTGGGGACGGAATAATTTCTTCAAGTGGTTGATAACTTCATGGATATATTTCCTGACAACTCATTTGGTTTTCCTCCCCAGAGAGAGGTGGATTTCTCCATCGATCTAGTTATAAGAGTTGTGTCGGTATCCAATCCACCTTACAAGATGGCTGTGGGAGAGTTACATGATTTCAATAGTTAGCTAGATGATTTATAGGAGAATAGGTTTATCAGACGCAATAATTCTATGTGGGGTTCTCATGTCCTTTTTGTGAAATTGAGGATGAGACACATAGGTTATGAATGTAGTATTGGAAGCTGAACAAAATGATGGTTTAATACATATATCATATGACACTGATAGATGACATGTTTTTCCAGCTTTGAAGAACTCGAGTGTTCTTGATGATTATATTGAGGTCAAGATATCACCAGTTGAACATTCAGCCTACAAACATGCCTCGTACAACATTTCATAGTTGGTATGTGTTATACGAGTAATTGGTTATGCCTTTCGGTCTCAAGAACATTCTAGAATTTTTAATGGTGCTAATAAACCTAACTTTCCATCCTTATCTGTAATACTTTTTTGTTCTTTTCATGGAAAATATCTTGGTGTATTCTCACAAACAACATGACCATTCCAACCCTATTGAGATCATTCTTAATTCCCTTATAGATCATCAGTTATATGATATTCTTTCAAAGTGCCATTTTTGATAGATCATATTCACTTCATGGGAAACATTATCTCAGAAACAGGAGTGAAAATGGAACTACAGAAGGCGAGAGGGGTAGTGTTCGAGGAAGAGATCAAGAATATTTTTGAAAAACAATGCTCCTGGGGGATATTTTATTACTATAGAAATTCTATACAGGACTTATCATTCCTAGAAGAACTATTGAAAATCATGACAAAGAGGGGTTTGATGTTTGTGTGGTCTAAATCTTGAAAGGAAACCTTTCATGATATGAAAGAGAAGATGACATCAGCACTAGTACTGAGACTACTACAGCAAGGATAGAGTTACATGGTGTTCTGTGATGGTTCATGTATTAGGCTAGGTTCAGGGCTGATGCAGGGAGATCAAGTCCTGGCATAATGGTCTTGACTATTGGGACCTCATGAGAAGAAAAAATCTATCCACAATATCTAGTTAGCTGCACTTGTTTATGTGGTACAATGTTGGAGGAAATATTTTCTAGGAGATCATTTCATGGTGTACATGGACCACAAAAATCTCATGTATATCTTTACACATTATGAAATAAATTTGATGGAGAAAATGTGGGTGGAGTACATATAGTCATTTGACATAGAGCTTTGCTACATACCTCTTAAGGGAAATGCAGTAGCTGATGCCCTGTGTAGGAGGACTCAGATACATGGAGTTTAATATTCTAGTAGCGAGTGGAATCTAATGGAATTTTTCTCTATGATTCATCTGGAGGATCATGACATACATGGGAAGAAATTTCAATTATTCTTATCTATGAACACTACCCTACTAAAAAAATTTAGGATGAGGATACCATTAGATTAAGCTGGCCTAGTTATATGTGATTGTGTGGCACGTGACAACCCTCTTCCTAGTTGGACGGTAGATGATGATGAAGTTATGTGTATTCATGGATGTGTTTGGGTTTTAGTTGATATATGTGAGGAGTTGATGTAAGAGTTTAATACTGCTTCTTTGGCTGAGTATCATGGGGTTACCAAGATGTTTTGTGACTTGTGATGTCAGTATTGGTGGCCAAAAATGAAGAAAGATGTATCTAGTTTTTTAACTAGGCGTTCCACCTGTCAGTAGGTGAGGAAAAGAATGTGACCAGCTGTGATTTTACATTGTTTATCGATCCCATTGTTGAAATAGAATGATTTCGTGATGGATTTCCAGATAGTTTTGTGAGATCACCTTGATGTAATATTGTTGTGTGCGTAGTTTTTGGAAAGATTATGAAGGTGGAACATTTCTTACTGATCAAGGAGACCTATAGTGTTTATGATATTGGAAAGATGTACACTCAAGAGGTGGTATGGCATCATGGGTTTCCATGTACTATCATTTCATATAGGGATTCCCACTTTACATATCGTTTATGTAAATGTTTTTAGATGGTGTTCGGTACATAGGTGATTTTCAGCGCAACATACCACCCTGAGACTGATTTCCTGTCAAACAATACTGTACAGGTTCTAGAAGAAATGCTATGATAATGAATCCAAGATTTTGGGGTTTCTTTGGAGAGGTACATTACCCTGGATGAGTTCGCCTAAAATAACAGTTATTAGGTGATTATATAGATGGAATCTTATGTGGCATTATATGGTAGGCCATGTGATTCTCCCCTATGCTGGTTAGAGGCAAGAGAGGTAGCAGTACTAGGACCGTGTCTCATACATGATACTTCTACAAAGGTGTAGTTTATTCAAAAGTTAGGATATACTACATAGTCTCTTCAGAATTCATATGCTGATCACCAAAGATGACAACTAGAGTTATAGTTCATGGATCAGGTTTTCTTCTATTTTTCACTGAGGATGGGACAAATGAGGATTAGAAGACAGGGTAATCTTTCACAGAGATATGTCAGGCTGTTAGGGCTTCAAGAGACAGTCGGGTGAGTTTACTATTGGTTGTGGTTACCTTAGTGTTATCAAGCCATGCAGGACGTCTTCCATGCATCTCAGTTGTGCCGCTATTACTCAGACATGTCTCACATTTTTCTACATGAGGAGGTTGAGATTCATGTTGATGCATCCTTTGAGGATCATGCAATTTTTATCGCAGATAGGAGAACAAATGTTCTTCAAGGCCAGTCAGTTCCTCTAGTACAGGTACTACGGAAGCACAACCATTTACAAGATGAGATTTGGGAGAGGGGGGATGATGTACATTCTCAGTGGCTGGATTTGTTCTCAGAAGAATCATTACCCCCCATTAGAGAGCAATTCGGGGATGAATTGCTATAAGGGAGAATGTTGTAAGAACCTAATTTTTTGTATGAGGTTCAGATCATTTTATTTTAAGTTTAAATTCCTTGTTATTGCCTTATATGAATACTTAGCTTGATCACATGTGTTTGGAAGGTTTATGTGGCTTGTTCAGAGGATAGAACCGTGTTTTGGGATGAAAATTACCTAGAATAGAGATTTTCACTCACCCTACAGACAGTTAGTCCAAACCTTTTCAGAGGTCTAAAATTTCAGGTTTCTGGGAAGAGCGCTTTTGCACAGATTGCGCACGGTTAGTCAAACAGAGTGGGGTAACTGTGCGAAATGGCCTCTTCAGTAGAGATGTTCACACTATTTTTGCAGGGTCTATGAAACCGTGTGGGTAAACCATTCGACCCCACTGTGTGGTTTTTTTAAATTTTAATTTTAAAATAACTTTACTTTTTAAAACCCAAAGTCAGTTTTCTTCTTTACCCCTAGCAGCCCCTCCCATAGCTCTCCTTTGGAACCTAAAATTGGATTTAAGCCCGTTCGTTGGTCTGATATCAATTTTGATCCCCGATCATCCCTATAGATCCACAACTATAACTGCTCGATTCATTTTTAGTCGGTCTTGATTCATTGGAACAATAACTCCACTGTTAGGATATAGGTTTGTATACCCTAATAGTATGTTCTTCATATGTTCATTAGATTTTTCCCAAACCAGGAAAAAAAAGACTTGATACTAGATGAGATATCTACTACTGAGGAGAGGTAGGTGTTCTATGCATTCCTTCAGCATTTCATGGTGTACTTAGGATGTTTGGCTAAAATACCATCTGTTGGAATTTTCAGATAGGTTTCGTTTTTGAGTGAGTAACTTTTAGTGGCTATAGTTTGACCTAGTGAGGTTGACCATGGGTTCTGTTTAGGTGCATTGACACCCGTTTCTCATCTCGAAGTCACTTAAAGGGTGAGACTTGTGGTAAATTCTTTGTTATTCATGTCTAAACCACCAAATATGTGTGTGTTTGTGCTTTCCTAGATAGTGGAATCATGTTAAAGCCTTTATAGTTTGATTAGGTTGTTTAGAAGATGTAATGCCTCCTTGATTAATGATTATCAAGTTATTCATTAGTTGTTTTTATTTTTTTCATGTTAAATGGATAATATGGGTGCATATAGATATATGAAATGACTAATGGTATGTTAAATAGATTATATAAGAGAGTAGGACCATATTCTTTTGATTAATGGTTTTCATGAGGGGGTATATTCATGGATTGTTCATGTTGACATGAGTGGGTCTATTAACTGAGTAATGGATATTTAATTTGAATGCTTGAAATTTTGATTGAATGGTTTGATAGATGTCATGGCCTATTCTACCTAGATCTGGAATGTGGTAGTGGATGACATGGGTTGATTATTCACTATGGGTCTTCATTATATGGGATGAATTGGGCCTTTATACCTTGTGGATCTGAAATTCTTGGACTCATGTAGGACATTATATTTCCATTCTCTTATGACCCCAACAAATTCATAACTGTATTTCCACTGGGGATGACCATGGGACTCGATGGAATGCCTTTAACATGCTCCTTGGGTGTAGCCCTCCATGGTCTAGAATGAATTACATGGATGCCTTATTCTACTTACACCTTGGATCTAGCCCTAACGGTGTACACTTCACTTTTAAATGTGGTTGTGGCATACATTACTTCTCTATACGGCGTGGTTGTGGCTACTTTAGTTATTGCTTCTTTGTTAGGATATGTCTCTCTTTTGCATGTAGCCTTGAGGGCTATATGGTTTCACATGTTACATCCAACATTTACCTTGGGAATATGCAAATAATAACTGATTGTTTACACTTTCGAGAACCTTTTGTAGAATTTTTGTTAGAACTATAGAGACACGGGTCGTTGAATATAGGGATGGCTATCTCACACCCTATTTGGTCCTCCATGGGTACACAAAGAGATTATATTGTGCTAGGAGATCATAGGGGCACGTTCCCTAGTACATGTTGTGGATTATACCCTTAGAGTATGGGAGAATAACACTATGTTATGGATTGAGATAGTGGGATACCATTTTGGCCATTTGGTCTTTTAGGGATACATGTATTGTATAATATTTCCATGTATTGTTCTATATATTTTCAAGATACATATACTATCAACATAATTTTTGTATATGATATACTTCTGTCTATTGATATGTATTCCAGTCTGTCGTTCCTTATTATTAGTTGACTACTTGTTCATTCGCTTCTGCTATTACATGTTTTTGACTTCCAATGTGATACTCTGGTTATATGGGCATAGTCTCCCCACTAACTCACATAGTCCCTCACTAATATTTCTCATACTCTAGCATTTTTGGGGATACACTTTAGGCCTTGTGACCAACCATGCATGGGGCACCATTCTGGTGGCATCTGGGTTCGGTATATTACAATGGTGATGCCTACCGTGTTTCCAACATCATCAAAAATTATTCCAGAAAATAGTGATCATATGTTCCCAATATTACCAAATTCCCATCCTTGATAGACATAATAAAAATTTCTAACACAGTTATGATTAATTTTAATTCCAAATAGGTGTAGTAGTGTAATTAAATGATAAAATAAATCCATCAAAACAAGTAAATCCCACTCAACGCACAGTCAATGGAAAGATATGTATGGTTTTAACACCTATTCAATAATAATGAACAGAAACGTATTCATCCTCTAGGAATTTTTTTCCAGTGAATTAATTAATACGGTTCCCCATGATAATATCCTATCATAAATGGTCGATGCTATCAAAATTTTCCCTACTACTAATTTGTAGTAATATTTCATGATACAAAAATGTTATTTTAGGATGAAATTTTTCTACAAGACAATATTTCTGTAACAATTGGGCCATGCTAATTGGAAATACAGCCCACCATAACATGGTCATTGAGTCGTATCCAAATTGGCATAACATGTTGTCCTATAGGCACATGGTCCCCTCCTTAGGGCCTACTCATGTGCTCGAATAGATCATCAGACTATTGAATGTCCCCACAAGGAAACACAAGATAATTCAGTTTGTTTTTTAGTATCTCTCACACAGCCTATGAAAATTACATGGAGGTAACCCATCTGAATTGTTAGTCTAGGAAAAATACATTCTTAAATATGGATTTCGAATTAGGTTGGCTCCAAATAATAATGGTGCTTCTTGTTGGCATGATTCAAATCAATTAGTCATTTAAACCATTATCATTATATGGTGTTGCATACACCCCCCCCCCACCTAGAACACAATGTACTCATTATGGACCTTATATATCAACCAAGGAAGTGATAATACACTTAAAGATGGATTTGTCCTTAGATACCAATGTAAAAAATTGTCCCAACTATAGAATAGACACTACCCCTTACATATGGTCATCATGTCAGGGACTGCATGGAAAACCATGTTTTCCCATAATCACATGGACCATTCCCTAGGGCTATCACATGTCCCAAAACTGGTCATAAGACTAATAAATGTAACCCAGATGCCATCACGTATTAGATTTTTTCCTCTCAAAAACATTCCATGGGAATAATCTGAGGAGGTCACCTATCATGATCAGTACACAATGAAAATTGTGCTCAACTATGGATTTCTAATCATAATGGCTCCTGAAATGAATGGTGAACCACATTTTCATGAGCCGTGTAATTTAGTAATTTAAATTATAATTATTATAGGGTTTTATAATTACAAATAATATCGAATTGAATGGTAATGGTCTAATTCATTGAATAATTAATATTTTCATTTGTATAAATATTACTAGAAAATTTATTGTTCTAATATGTCATATTGAACTTCATACTGTGACAATAATTTGTGTTATCCTTGGTCAAGGTCTGTGATAGTATAAACATATGTATATAATTGAATAAAATTCCTTTCAGGTTCAACTATGGGATTTTATGTTTTTAAATGTTTAATTTCAAAAGTTTATTTTTCCCCTATGAGAAATGACATGAAAGAAAATCATTATTAACTTTACTATAGATTTCATGAATTTAGAGAAAAAAATGCATAGTTGGGTAGAAATGATGAATATTGGTTATGAAAAATCAATTTTACATTGAAAAACAATAGATACAGATCGAAAAATTAAATCCTTATTTTTTATAACTTGAGAAATGTCAGATTAATTTAGAGTTCCATTATGTAATGATAGAGTCAGTCCCTTTAGATGATCGATAATAATTGAATTTAATAGGGTTTAAAAGGATTATGGATTGTTTTTTAGAATTAAAAAAAATAAAAATTGAAATTTGATGTGGAAATAATAGTTTAGATTTTTCAGGTCAAGAAGTCTGTAACAATTTGTTTTCATTTATATTGGACTGTTTTATGTCATAAAATTAGACCATTATTCCCAGGGGTGATAGAAATGATCATCTGAAATTTTTAAAATTTTATTTACAGGTTTGTAATCCGTAGAAATAAATATAATCACTAATCCAAACCAAGTAAATTATGTTGTTTGAACTAAGATGATTGTACCTTATACAATGAAGTTGAAAAGTATATCTATCGAAGGATCCGGGATGTTTCTTTAACAAGTAGATACTATTTCTATTGAGGCATTACCTATAATATATGAATAAAATTACTGGAGTTAATGTAATTAGTTTTATGACTGTTCATCATGGAGTGTATTGAAAATGTGAAAATGCATGGATTGAAAACATAGGGGTACGATTGCCATTGTGGACATGAAATAACAAAAAATATCACTTGAAGGAAAAAAATTCAAGCAATCCATTGAAGATTATTTTAATATTAAATTGACTGATGATATATTTAGTGGAATAATAATGAAATAAGGTCTTGGTGAAGGCCTCATTTCATCAAAAACTTGTGTCAAGTTGAAAAGAGGTGCCTGAAAATGAGTATATTCTCCCATACTAAGGATATAATTGATTAGGGTAGATTTTGGTTTTGGATCCAATTTAGTATGTTTCTTTTTTCGGAATGTGTTGTAGAACATTTTTTCCAAATGTGATCAATATTTAATTTTTCTCAACCATATAACATGGGAAGGGGAAATCTATATTCCAGCTTACATGATGAATTGAAGATCACCCATTATAAAATTTTCACCACCTACAGGATCATGCCAAGACAATAGCAATAGACCATAATCGTATGATTATATATGAGATGAATTTAACTGATAAAAAAACAAAAATTATTGATTAATTTAATAGAAATTAAAAATGAAAATTAATTGAAATTGAAACTACTAATCCTAATTAGATATATAAATTATAAAGCACATTTTAAAATTATATGTAATAGATTAATAGTAAAATAATATTAATTTGTTAGGATATATTACTTCTCCTTCACTTTTAACTTTATCAGAGTAACAATTTTTAGATTATTGTATCTCTTTGTAGTTTGAAGGTGAGTAATATAATAAATTACATCTATTTTGATTTTAAATAATAAGTAATTATTAAGGGATTATAATTCATGACAATAAGTATAACATATGGTAGGACTAATATATATTTAGAATCAAAACAATTCCACCAATCCTATAAAGAGTAAATTTTTTATTCATACATGCTTGATAGATCATCGCTAGAGTTCCCACAACTAGGAATTTGAGTAATAAATAATATTTAATATTAGAGAAAAATATATGGGATATGGTAATTCAAGATATTTTTTTATAATAACTTTTTTAAATTAGGAAAAAACTGCAATTTCTTGGACCATGAAGAATTTAAATTTATATATCATAATAAAATCTTTTGAAATCACTAAATATAGAGAAGACTAATGAAAGATCCACTAAATATTTTTATTAATTTAATACTAATAAAAGACACTGTAATGGAAATTTATATTGAGAAATAAAAAATTAACAAGTAAAAACTGAAGGAAGGGATGAAATCTTCGTTTTAATAAAAGAGGAAAGTGTTTATCAAAAACTATTAATTATGAAGTATGTAAAAAATAAGGTAAAAATTTATAAAATGAAACTGTGGAAAACTGAATATATATATATATGATCATATTGGATAATATATATAGAATTAAATTAATATATGATATACTATTTGTAATGATGATTGTTTAATTAAAAATGTGTATATTTAATATTATTAAATTAGTAGATTATAATAAATCAATATTAAATATGAATGAATTGCTAAAAATAGAATGAAAATTAGTGATCATGCATACAACTATATAAAATATTTAAAAAACATCATACTTAATAAATTTTATTTAAATGATTTCTAAAAATGTGAGATGAATATACACATTAATTCAATAAAGAAATAGCTGTTAGAAAAATGTAACCATATCTCCCTAAAAATGTTCATTAAAAATATTTAACAGCATTGGAAATTCATATATGGGTAGACATACTTGTGTTTTATGTGTATGTGTGTGGGAAATGTAAAATAATATTAATATGAATGATAAAATGAGTTTCAAAAATTTCAAGTCTGTATAATAATTCATAACCCTAATAAACCAATACGAAAATCTATATAGATAAATTAAAACTTGGAAAATAGTAATAACATAGGAACATATTGAAGAACTCAATGCACCATGTGTGTTAATTTCACCAACCATGAATAGATGGAATATATAATATATGTTATATGTGTAATTAAATCCTATTACGAGAACTTCCTAAAACTGAAATAATCCAAGTGAATAAATTTGAAAAGGAAATTTATGTTGTGTTGGTTCGGTTAAATGGTGACAATAAATCATTGTTAGAAGACTACTGTAGTGAATCTCTT
Organism: Viscum album; assembly: GCA_963277665.1. Taxonomy (NCBI): domain Eukaryota; kingdom Viridiplantae; phylum Streptophyta; class Magnoliopsida; order Santalales; family Viscaceae; genus Viscum; species Viscum album. Next base: position 1,176,388,868 of record OY728166.1, on the reverse strand, counting down.
TAAGGTTCATCCTAGAAATCATCATAATAATATTTTCTAACAGATATGATCACACCCTGGGCATAATAAAATGTAAAAGGAAATGACTAGAAAACTAGATACTGTAATAATATAAAAAAATATTTCTCAGAAATCATTTAATAAAATCCATCGAGATATTATAAATTTAGAAAACTTTTCCTTGAATTGTTTTGATGTGTTTGTGATTATGTAACACCAAAAGACATTAGGGGGAAAAAGTATAAAACCCATGGATATTTTTATAGTGTAGAGTAATTCATGATACTGAGCATCCAATATGAAATTATCCCTTAATTAATTAAATCACATTACAAGAATATAAAACTAGAACATATAGTAATCCTTGATTCTTTATGCAAGGAAACTACGACACCCAGTAATAAAAGGGAAAAAAGACTTTTATATTGTAAAATTGATAAGAGAAAAACAATTTTAACCAAATATACCTTGTTTCCCTCACTTGAATCTAATATCGGTCCAACAAAATAACCATTCATGGATATATTTAATTAGGTTGAACTCTCCAAGTTGTCATCAACTATTAGACAAATGTAAACATGTTCATCATATGTGTTTAACATCACATTCACTTTTAAATAAAAAATATTTTTTTGATGATATAAAAACATGATATAATGTAACAATGATGATGAAATTAAATATTCATCATCTGTATTAGATTGTATGGAATCCATATTTTTAGTAAAAATCAGGGATTTTAATAATTACAAATCCAAAACCATGGAAAACTTTTCCCCTGACCTAAAATTCATTATAAAAGATTATATTAAAAGGACCCCAGTCAGTGATCATGAGTCTTCACTATGAAGTATCCATAAACAAAACACAAAAAATCGAGTTAGGGTTTAGATGGGTCATGTACAATACATAGAATGGAATTGAAGGCATAAGAAAAAGAAAATAAAAAGAGATATAGTTATAATGAAATCTAGCTTATGCAGACAACACATGAAATCAGGAGAGAAAAACATATTTCAGTGCTTAGTAAGGAGAGAGGTGCATTGCTAGGGTTCCTCTATGCTGGGGTGCACAACACGAAGTTGATGTAGAGGGGGTAGGGATACATAGTGGAGAAAGGTATAAGATAAAAATAAAATAAAAAATAAAATATTGTATTATTTAATAAAAATGATAATAATAATAATAACATTTGTTATAGGTGTAATGACCCATTCCTTTATGAATAATAGTAGTATTATTTTAATGTCTTAAGGAAATAGAAAATAGATTCAGTTTTCTACTATAGGTTTTAAATTAATGTTATGTATCATTACCTTTAATGATATAGTTGTTTAATAGTGATCACATAACTAATATAAATATATTGTTTTAAGAAATCCTTTAGACATAGAAAAATGTGATAATAGACTCATCCAGTAGACTTGGTTCTTAGAAATCTCATTTTTTTGGATCTCAAAAAAGAGGTAGCATCACTAGGATTTGCACTTTTCCAATCCCAATCCAATCCTCAACATTTTAAGCTACACATGAATTTGTTATCAGTGAGTTTTAGGTCAATGGAGATTACCACATGAGCGATGTTTTGAGAGCTACCCCAAGAGTATGTCACCAATGCACACCTTACCCTTAGGTATTATGTTGGTGTTATAGGGGGTTGTGTAACAAGGTATTAGTTACTTATTTTGAAATCCCAATATATAAATAAAAGTCTTATTCCATCAATTCATTTGTGGTAGTATTCTTTCATAAAAAACGATGAAAGTGATAAATTGATTTTTTGGGTAAAATGGTAATTTTGAGAAATATATTAATTTTAATATTAAACTATTTTTCTATTAAGAATATTATAAAAAATTCATATAACTGATTATCATATCAGTTCCTTATCATTAAATGATTTTGAAATAAATTTGAAAAGATTTATATTTTATACGATAAAACTGAAATTGTATTTTTAATTAATTTCTTTTAAGGAATTTTTAAATTTTTCATATATTAAATATTTTAATATAATATTTTTTTCATATTAATTTTATCAATAATAAAATATTATATAAATTTTATGATGTAAAATGCAATTTTTTATTATTTTTTAAATTTTATATTTGTCAAAACTCCATTATTTTCAATTATTGTATGTTCTCATTTTAAAAGTTAAAATTCACATATTTAGAAAATTAGTTTGAAAAATTGATTATAATTTTTTTAATCAAGACATTGAAATTATTCACTGGTGACTTGTTCAAAATTTTTTGAGACAACCAATTTTTTGGGTAAAAATTAAATTATATATAGGTGTATAACTTGTTCTCTGACATTGTAATGACCCAATAGTAATGTTATAAATTTTATAAAAGGTATATTAGACAAAATATATGTTTTATCTCTAAAATAATTTTAATTTATATTTATTTTACTTACTTTATAATTCCGTAGTGAATCCATTAAAATATATGACATATTTTCTAATTTTCAGGTCATTTCTTTAATAATGTGACTCAACTCTACATAATTAAGGATAATGTTTTAATACCTTGGCCCATGGACTTATAAAATAATTTTTTCCACTCATATTTGGAAATAACAATTGTATAAAATCATGGGAAGAATATTGGTTTTAAATATTTATTTACATGGATTCGAAAACCATGGTTTGAGAAATATTAAAGAATACCCCTCTCATTTCCTTTATAAACCCACCCAATCTCGAAATTCTCATCCCAAAAAAATCCTTGGAACTCATAAATAATCTATCCTACCATCACTATAATCCTCGCAAGGAACCCCAAGCTCTCAATAAACCCCTCTTCATCCTTTGGAAGTCACCCAATCAAGTTAGGGTTTCCTTTCTAATTTTTATCGAGTACTCCATATTTTGATACACCATTTTATTTTCAATTAAACAACTGGGGGTGTGTTTTATAAACTCCATCATACTTATCTTATTATGTTTTTATGATGATAGACCACTTTCATGGTCACTAATCGCTCCATTGTACATGCATTTATATACTGAAATTTCGTAAGAGTTATTTCATTCCCCCACTTTCTTTAAAATTAATTATTACGTTATGTCATCTATTTAGAAATCCCTTTTGTTGGAACATACACTTATATGACCCTCTTACAGAAAATTTATTTTAATACATGTCTAGAAACCCATTTCTCCTTCATTAACTATTTTTATCATATTTTTTGTCATGTCATTATGTTGTCGGAATTGAGCTATGGGTTTCCAAGCCAACATCATCGAGTAGTGAAAACCAAACTCATTTCTCTACCATGTGTATTGACCGTTAAGAACATATAACAATTTTATTTAGGAAATATATATATTTATTCCACAATTATTGATCATGGAATTAATTGTGATAGAAAATGAAACCTTGTTTAATGATTTATGTGGCCTAGTTAAGCATAATATGTAAATGATTATACAGGGTGCACCCTGATAGAACTGCTATGAATTGGTTAATGTTTAGTATCATGATAAATCATCTTGGGAAACGTGATTTCCTTATTACTATTACATATTTTTTTCACCATGTTGGGATAGGGGTTACATTATTCGTTTATGTTTCTAATGTAGTGTTTTAAGTTGTTAACACATTTCCATGTTTTGATGATCATTCTATATTATTAATTTATGTTCATGTTTCTATTATGCTCCATTGATATGTATATGTCATAAAATGTATTTTACTTTTCATTTTATTCCTTTTTACTCCCTTACTGGGCACTGTTGTTCACCCGTTTCTTAAGTATGTCTGAAGGTTATCCCATGAAATGCTAAGTACAAAGGAATGTTGTGGTATTGTAAAATAATTTTTCATTGATGATGTTGTATTTTATGGATTATGTTTTTATGTAATGTTACTAATCCCTAAATACACTAGACTTCTCAATCTTCTGGGTTTTCATTAGTGCATGATTATGTAATGAAGCAGGTTTATGTGTATAATAAAGATCAGGGATGTTATACATGGTATCAAGGGGTGTTTCTGTTATTATTTGTATTAGGATTAGAAGAGCCTAGTTAAAGCCTTAGTGATAATACTATGTATAAGAAAAACATCCCTAAAATTTGTTGAGTAGACAGTAAGTGGTTTATCAAAAAATTCATCCATGTATTTATTAAAACATGTATTGGTTTCTCTCTAACAATTGTATCTAGGTGTAAAACCCTAAAACACTACATTGATATAGACTCAAACAAGAACATGTGTATTAAAATGGTACTTTTGTCACTCTTGGTTCGACACTCGTGATATAAATCATTTGTTTAATTCTTATGATTTTTTTGAACCATTAATAAGGAATCCTAGAAAAAAATTCACATTAGAATATACGTTAGGAAGTAGATCAATGATAACATAGATTGAAGCCTATAAATTCTTATGTTAAAGATATAAATATAATTTATATATTATACCTTATTGTTCATTAGATTCCACTTTATGTGTTTAAATGTAAAAATTTAAGAACATGAATATTCCTTTTAATATAGCCAATGACCGATAATAGGGGGACTCAGGCTAACAGCTTATGTAAAGATCAATGTGATGACTATTCTAAAAAGACGCCCAATCTGATGGGAGAGGAAATCACATTCTTTGTCATGATACTTTCTCAGTTAACTCATGTTTTGAGTAGAACATAAGTCAAGAGTAATTTTCGTGCCTCGCATATAGAAATGAACAAGTCATAATCGATTCCTTGAAGAGATGAAGTCATCCTACTATAAATGTATCATTTAATCCCTCATTCACTGAACAGTTGATCAACTCCAATTAAAAGATTATGTCCACCCTTCAATGTTATGAAAAAGAGATGGTTCTTCTGGATTCATTTCATATGATGGGTGATGTATATAAATGGTGGGAATTGATAAAAAAAATGATTCCTGAGGAAGAGATCGAGGCAACGGGGTGGAAGGATTTCTGGAAAATGTTTTTTATAAATATGTTCCCCACACCTTCCATCTTATGATAGAAAGAGATTCCCTTGCACTCAAGAATATATGACGTCGAATCTATTGGGGAGTATGTGGAAAAATTTACAAGACTTGAAAAAAATTCCTCTGGTTTTTTTGTTACCCCCAAATGCAAGGCTTAACAATGCATTAGTGGTATAAAACCTATCCTCTAGAAAGCCATAGCGATCTGAGACATTGCCTTCTATGAGGAGATTGTTTGATGTACCCTCAATTTTTGGATGGAGATCAAAGAATATCGGGTCTATCATGGGGATAAGAAGCGTAATTTGGACTTTAATCGTGGATTTCTACCAGGTAAATCTCATTGTGATAAAAATTATAGTGTCCTAGTTGTCAGTGGTGGGGAATAAATAAACAAGGAAATTTCATGAAGGGGGTGATGAAATGATTTAGGTGAGGGAAGGAAGGGAACTGGCCTAGTGATTATAGACACGAAAATCCTACTACTGAGATAGAGGAAATGAACACTACTTTTTTCCTTAATGAATTTCTTATTACTATAATTTTATAGAACCTAGGATCTTTATGTACCAGTGCCCTATGCCAAGGGTGTTCGGAGGCAACTAACAACCTCTGAGGAATTAAGGGCCATCTTTTTCCATCACTACCATAGAAAAGAATCATGAAGATGTAGTGGTGACATGTATACAAGTTATTAATTAAATAATAGATAACATACTTTTTAATTCTGGTTATATTCATTCTTTTATATCCCAAATGATTATTAGAACAATCCAAACACCACCAAAAATCATGGAAGTAGATATGTCAGTGAGAACGGAAAATGGGGCAATTATAGCATCCCCTGCATATAACTCCTACCATGTCCCAATTTGTGTATTGAACATCCTAGATATCCTCATCATACATACCTTGGTGAAATTTAATGAAATTATTGGAATGAATTGGATATCCCTATACAGATCCATCATAAGTTTTTGTGAGAGGGAATCGACTCTATATATAGTGAATCGACCCCATATTCTATACTTTTCAAGGAGGAATGAGAATATTATTTTGAACCATCATATCAATTAGAGATATTAAATCCATAGGAGCATGCGTATCTCTCTTAGATTATTGAGGCTATTGAAGGGACCATCCTCAAAGACATGCCTATTTTGATAGAATTTACTAATTGTTCACCCAGAAATTTTCGGGTCTTCCTCCTAGAAGAGATGTTGATATCTCGATTGATCATATTATTGTGGCATTGGTAATATCCATGAATTCTTATATAATGGATATTGTGGAGCTTTAGGAGCTAAAAAAACAACTAATGGAGAATCTGGACAAAGATTTTATTTTCCCAAGTTCTTTAGTATGTGGTGCAGCATTCTTGTTCATAAAGAAGAAGGATGTGTCCATGTTCCTTTTCATTTATTATCGTTTGATAAAAAAATCCCGATAATGAAAAAGTATACCTTTCAATGAATTAATGACTTTTTAGATTAGCTATGTGGGGAACAATAATTCTCCAAGGTGGATTTGTAGTTGGGATATTACCAAGTAAGTGTGAAGAAGGAGGATATCACCAAGACTCCATTTTATACTAGGTATAGGAACTATGAATTCATAGTAATTTCATTAACAATTAATAATTCTACAGAAGTCTTCATGGAAATTATGAATATAGTCTTTAGATATTACCTCCATAAATATGTTTTCATCTTTATAGGCGAGAATCTAATATACTCCAATACCATGTAGGAGAATGTGGAGTATCTATGAATTGTTCTAGAGACCTTGAGAAAGGATAAGTTTTGTGAAAAGTACAAAATTTGTGTGTTCAGATTGAAGGATGTCATGATATTTGCGCATATCATCACAAGAAATGGGATACATGTGGATCATTACAAAACAAGAACAATTAATGGATGGTTGAGGCCAACATCTATGATGGATATTTATAAAATCCTTTGTTTATTTGGATATTATCACCGAATTGATGAGAACATTATCCAAGTTGTAATACCCTCTTTTTTAGATATCTCGGAAGGCAGACACATTTTCATAGAATTATGAATGTGAAGAAAGATTCTTGTAGCTGACGAAGTGTCTTATCACTATGATTGTGCTCACACTACCCATAAGTGGGCAGCTTTTCTTAATCTTCAAAGATGCTTTGAAGAATGGCTTGGGTTGTGTGTTGATGTATAATGAAAACTTCATCACCTATGTATCAAGTAAAATAAAACATCATGGGGGAAACTATCCCACACATGATATGGAGTTGTAATCTATGATATTTTCCTTGAAAATATGGCATTACTATCTCATTGAAGAAAAGTATGAAATATATATCGGTAAAAAATTCTCAAATATATATTCACCCTGAAAGAGACGAATATCCACCAACAAAGATGGATAAATCTCATCAAGGATTACGATTACTAAATACATTACCACCCTAAAAATTGAATAATGTAGTGGATGATTTTATTAGAAAGGAACCAGTGATTATATCAAGTATTTGAATTGAAAAGGATCCAATCATCATTGATTTGGTAAAGATGTAAATGTGAATCATAAATAAGGGATCATCATCAATCCTTACAAAAATGATTGCTCAACATTATATTTTGAAATCATTAAAGGATGATCAAAATGATGATGTGGGAATCTAGAAGAAACTAGAAAATATTAAAAATATAAATACAAAGAGTTCAATATTAATGAAGAAGGACTTGTGAGATTTGGGTCCCGAGCATGTGTTTCATCTAATCTAAAGTTAATGAATGATCTTTTGGATGATGAAATTGGTGTAAATTTCTCCATTTACCCATGAAACACAATGATGTATCAGGATATCCATGAGAATTTTTGGGGTTATAACATGAATAATTAGATCATTGAATATACATTAAAGTTCCTGGTAAGTCACTATATTAAATGATGAGTGGTAGAATTTTAAGGGGGTAATGTTACCATTACCCATTCCTACATGGAAACGGGAGAAAATCGCCATGGAATTTTTCTCCATACATCTGAATACATCCAAATTAAAAAAATGCAATATAGTTTATGTTATATCAGCTTACAAATAATTCACACATCATTGTGATTTTAGTGTATTTTACATTGGATCAACTGGCACAGAAAGACATCAATGTAGTGGTAATGATGCATGATGTACCACTATTTATTTTATCTAATTTAGATCCATGACTCAACTCTATGATCTGGAATAGTTTCCAACATTCTCTAAATACTGAGCTGACCTTCAATACCAATTATCATCCTCAAAATAATTGACAATATGAGCGGACTATCCAAAAACATTTGGAAATGTTGATAGAATGCTCAATGGAATTCAAAGGAGGATGGGATGAAAATCATCCTTGTTTGAGTTCTCTTATAACAAAAGTTTCCACACAAGCAACCAAATATCTTTTTATGAATCGCTTTATAGGAATAAGTGTATAACACCAACATGTTATGATGTAGTTGGGGAGTGAAAATGTCTTGGTCTATATATGGTGAATGAAATGGTAGAGACAGTTAAACCCATCTAGTGACACTTCAATGCTACTCATAGGCGATAAAAGTGATATCATGGCCATCGTCGATGAGAAATCTAGTTTGATATTTGAGATATGGTTTTCCTCTGCATATCACCATGGAAGAAAATTTTGAAATATGTAAAAAAGGGAATTCTTATTCTAAACTAGATTGGCCGTTTTGTGATCTTTGATCGCATCAAATAAGTGGCCTATCTACTAGCACTCTAACCAAACTCGTCCCAAGTACTTGTTGTGGTCCATGTATCTCTCTTAAAGAAGTACATACCATACCCATCACATGTACTCAGTATAGAGGTGATGTATTTGGAGAATTACATATCCTTTGAAGAGAATCCAGTGAAGATTTTATGTTATTGGTAAAAAGTTCTATGAAATAATACAATTCCTCACATCAATGTGTTGTGGATAAACCACAAGGTTTAAGATGAAATATGGTAACTGGAGGAAGTGATGAGGCAGAGTTACACTCTAAAGTTTTAGTGTGGGAAATGGAAATTTTCTGGGATGAATATCTTAAGTGGTAATATTGTGATGACCTAATCATTTATAAAGAAATTCAATTACTTTTAATGTCTTATAGACATAGAAAATAGTCCACTTTTTATTATTGTAATTAAATGTCCACTACGTATCATTACCATTGGTGATATAGTTGTAGGACAATGATAACACAAAAAATATAAATATAAGGTTTTAAGAAATCCTTTAGACACTGAAAAATAATATAACAACATCATCCAGTAGAATTGGGCCATATAGAATATCATTTTCAAAGCTCAAAAAGGAGGTCGAATCACTGGGATTCTCTGTTGAAAAAGGCCAAGATGAGCTTCAACACCTAAATCATGAAAGTAATTTCCTATCAGAGAAGTTCAAGTTAATAGAAATTAATACTTGGGCGGTGTTATCTCATCCTTGCCGAGAGTTTTTTACCATCAGACACCTTACCCTTAGGTCTTTGTGGGTTTTATAAGGAGTTATGTGACATGGTGTTTTTTACTTAATTTTTAATGCATTCCTATAAATAAAATTATGATTCCATCAATTATTTAATGATATTAGTCTTTCATTAAAAAATGATTAATTTGATAAATTTATTTTTTGGGTAAAAACGGTACTTCTGAGAAAGATTTAATTTAATAAATTAAAATTTATTTTTATTAATAAAATTATAAAAAAATTATTATAAATAATTATTATATTAGTTCGCGATCATTAAATGATTATGTAATCTATTTGATAAGAGTTATAATTTTATACGATAAAATGAAAAGTTTATTTTTAATGAAAATATTTTACGGAATTGATGAATTTTAAAAATAATTAATAGTATTATAAAATATTATTATAAAAATAATTTATTTTATAAAAAATGAGTCATCAAATTTTTTGATGTCAAATATATTTTTTTATTATGGTTTATAACTATTTTTGTCAAAAGCAGTCAATTTTTAATAAATATAGATTTCCATTTTAAAAGTGAAAATTCAAATATTAATAATTGTATTTAGATAAAATGAATTATATTTTTGGAATCATGACATCATAATTATCCAATAGTTAATTTTTCCTAACTTTCTAAGACAGATGATTTTTTGTGTAAAAATTAAATAATATATGAGTATATAATGTGTTTTATGACATCCTAATGACCCAATATTGATATAATATATACCATAAAAAGAATCCTAAACAAAATATATGTTTTAAATTTGAAAAAAAAATATTTTATATTTATTTTAAAAAATTTATAATTCCTTATTGAATCCTTTGAAATGTGTCACAGATTTTATGATTTGAAGTTCATTTCATTATTAATGCAAGTCACCTTCACAAAAGAAAGGTAATTATTTTATCATCTTCAGACCATGGCCTAATGAAATAAATTTTTACAATACACTTCTGAAAACCCCTTATCAAAAAACAATGTAATGTTTTGTTGTTTTGAATATTTAATTATATAGATTCCAAAACTTTTGTTTGTGAAATCTTAATGAATTCCCCTATCACTTCCCAAATAAACCCACCCAAGATCCCACTACTCTTCACTCAAAATACATGGAGAACGTCACAACTCAGTCCTAACCTATATAGAATCCTCCCTAGTCTCCCCAATCACACAATAATCCCCTCTTTGAACAATTGAAGTCACACACTCAAGTAAGGGTTTCCTTCTTTTCTAATTTTATCATAGTTTCCTTATATTGTTACACAATTTTATTTTTAATTAAAATTGATGGGATATATTTTTCCCCTACCCCATACTTACCTAATTTTTTTGGAATGATGAAAGGACCATTTATATTCCACAAATCCCCCCATTTACTCCCGTTACCATGATGAAATTTCATAAGAGTTATTTTATTCCCCCTCTTCTTAAAGATTCCTTATTATATTATGCCTTCTATTTACAAATTATATATTTTGGAACTTGTAATTATATGACCCTATTCCTGCTCATTTCATTTATATATTATGAGAGAACCCTTTCTATCTTATAGATTCTTTTGATGAATTTTTATGTCATGTTATTATGCTGCCGAAATTAAACGGTGATCTTCCATGCCGATATCATCATTTAGTGAATACCATACTCATTCCTCTTTCATGTGTATTAACCATTATACAAATTTCACTTTTTATTTGGGAAATAATTATATTTATTCCAAACTCCTTGATCAAGGAATGAATTATTATTAATAATGAATCCATGTTTTATGATCAATTTGACACACATAAACATGAGGATCAAATGATTATTAAGGGTGCACCCTAAAAGTGATCTAATGCATTGGATAATGTTTAATAGAATGATATTTCGTTTTTTCATGGGGATTAATTAATTAATATTAGGAAATGTTCCCACCATGTTTGGACATGGATTACCTAATTTCATTCCATTTATGATGCAGTGTTTTATGTTTTTTCCACATTTATATGATATGATGTTCCTGCTTGATCGTTCCTTTATATTCATGTTCCACTTATGCTCCATTGATATATATAATTTAAAAAATGTATTATATTATTCATGTTATAACTTTTTTACACCCTTAGTATGATTTATAACTCATCATTTTCTATTGTATGTTCTCTGGTTATCCCATGCAAAGCTAAGTATAATGGATTATTGTGGTCATGTAAAAGAATATTTCAATAAAGATGTTGTATTTTATGTCCTCAGTTGTCATGTATTGTTCATAAGTTCCCAAGACACAATACCTATTGATAATTTGGGTTTTTTTAAGTTTAAGTTAATGAAATAAATCTTGTTTAGTTGTGTAATAACGAGCAATGTTGTTTTAATAGGTATCGAACACTATTTTCCACCATAAAATGAAATTAACCAGTTTAAGGTGTGAAAATGGAAATAACGAAAATGAAGATGTTATCATTGAAGCTTTAAGAAATTAATTTAAAGAATATATTTTTATACTATTGGTTTAAATTAATCAAATAATAAAATTTATAATAAATTTATATGAAAGTTATATATAAATAGAATATGTTTTTAATTTATATATATTCTATGTTAAAAATTGTTTTATATACATATAATGAAATTATATTTATGTGAATTACATTTGTTAGTTTTTTCTTGGGTATAATAGATCCTATTCGAATATCAAAAAATTATAAACATTCATCATCAATTTCATATCATATATATATATATATATATATATATCACCGACATATATGTTTTCAATGAAAACATACGATGATTTCATTTTGTTGAAATATTTATAATTTATAACATTTATTGAAAATAATATATATATATATATATTTGGTAAAATAGTTAATTTTATTAAAAATTTAATTGATACATATTTTTTATATTGTTAAAAATCTATTGGTAATAATAATTAATAATAATAGATTGATATTTTGGAAAAAAATAACTAGTTTTGATATGATAAAAAAGGTATTTAACTATTGTTAAAAGTTTCATTGGTTTTAAATGATCAATAAAAATAGATAAAACTATTGTTAAAAACAAGAGTTGGTACTTAAAATCAATAATAATAAAATTTAATATTTGTTTGATTTTCACATTTTTACCCAAAAATTAATATCTACAAAAAATTATATTTTTCGATAAGTTCTTTCACTTTAGTCTAACTAATCTATAAGTATATCCTGACACTAACTTCTTTATCAATATTTAATTTAGGACTCATATCCACTTTTTTTGGACTAACCCCCCTTATTTACCAATATAGTCATGATATTAAAATAATTCCAACACAATATTATTTCCATCTACTCACACAAATATAACTTCTTCCTACGCTATGAAATTATCGTATCACTATTCTTGAAATGATCGAACACTCACATAATGAACTAATTATTCATTGAGATTCAAATTTATAGATTTTTCAAACCTCTATCGCATACCATAATATTTCATCTACTTGAACATCTTCTTCAAATAGAGGGAGGCATGTTCTAATAAAATAGACAACTATTACTATAGTTATGGGTTGCAAAAATCATGAATGACTCCCATGATTTTTACCACCATATTCCACCATAAATTATTCATGTTTTACATTCTCATTCATTGTGAAATGAATTAAATCCTCAATTATTTAAAATTTGTAGAGCTAAAAACATCTTTAAATCATGTTTAAATCCTGAAATATGTTTGTGGAAAATAATTTTTACATCATTGATGATCATTTAGATCAGGTAAAATTGATTTTTTTTCATTTTTAATTAAATTATTTATTATGGTCATAAATTGTTAATTCATTCCTACGTTCCTAATGTTTTTCTAATATTTTCCAAGATACAACAACACCACCCTGATATATTCATATTTTTTCTAACTTTATATATTCTTTAGGGTATATATATTTACATGAGACACTAAGTTTCTCTTGTGTTGCATTAAAAAAAAATTGGATTTTTATATACACAACACCATTCTTGGAATTTAATACACAAATGATGTGTTTAAATAATAAGACACATATTATTAAAATATTATTATTTTCTATGATATTTTTCACCCATTTGTAGGAATAAAGGATATAGATAAGAATAAATAAATTATGAAAATAAAATTTACACATGTATATCAAATTAATTCTTTATTTTTTAATAAATTTGAAACCAAAATAAAATCCTTTTGAAAATAAGAGGACAAAATTCACGGAAAAACAATTTTTATATAAATAGATATGTTTAATACCAATAAATTAACCTAATAAATTTTAGATAATGGTTTTAATGAAATATATATTATATATTCAATTAATTGTTTACCATACATATTTTTTTTTCTAAGCTCGGGACAAGAAAAATTCCCTTTTAGGTATGAAAATATATATTCTTCTAAAAGGCAGTTTTACAACACTTCAATGAAACACTTATTTTAGTTCTAATTATTTACACTTTCATAAATAATGTTTTACCAAATAAAATAAATTTCTGAAATATAATCATTAATACTATATTTGGGTGATGTTTTTTTGTAAATGATCATTTTTATGAGATTTAAAAAATACAAAATTATAATTGAAAATTATAATTTTATTGTAATTATAAATAGAGATAAATTATATACTAAACCGGTTTAATGTTATTATTAGAGTACTTATACATCTATGAATCCAATTTAGGTACAGGGATTCTATCTCATTATTATATTGGAAATAAAAACATTGTAAACATCTAAACATTTTTATATTAAAACCCCCTTTCTCATCACTCCAATATGATTAATTTTTAATTAAATTATTCCACTTAAGTGAATGTAATTTGATAAATTGGTTTACATATTTAAAATAAGAATAATTATTATTATATAATATATTAAACAATGTTTTTTACAATAATCATTTCGGAAAATAGTGAAAATTAATTAACACGATTTATGTTAAAACCGGGATTTGTGAAAAAATAAATATTTCTAATAATTAATCATACAAAAAGCTAGGATTTTTATTTAATGAATTGGGAATAATCTATACAATCAATGGTTTTATGTTATATAATGAATTATTTTATAATTATTATCATATTCTGGAAATTACCTCGGTAAATAATATGATACAAGTTACATTTGAAACAAATATATAAAGATAAAATTGATTAAAAATAAGGGAAATAGAATAACATGATAAAAACTATATTTATTTTTGTGTGGAAGTTGTATAAATAATGTAGTTCAACCCTCCATAATTTTTTTGGACGAACATTATGTATGTAAGAGAGCCCCCCCCGAAATAGTGAATATTTTGGTTGTTTAAAAGAACACCACTCCACCTCCATTATAAGATGGAATTCACTTTCGCTGGAAAATTAAACCTATAATGAAATTTGGATCGACCAAACCCTACAAAAATAACATCCCTACACCCCCTATCTCATCCTAGATTTCTTAATTTGGTCATAATTCCATTCAAATAACTATTATTTTGAAAACAAAATGATGATATTCAAAGAATTTGTATCTTTAATAAATGAAAATTTTTGTTTTATTTCTTCATAAAATCCCTCTAATTAATTTTATATAAATGATATATAATAACCCCAGTGTATTCCATATATTGAGATGTTTTTATGTTTTTTTATGAATTAAAGCCACAAATACTTTCATCAAATAGGTTATGAAATCATCAAACACATTTATGGTGGACTACCGGCTCATGAACATATGTACTTCAGTTGTACAATTCCACATTTTGTGCTTTTCAATAATCATGGAAATACTTTTTATATATTATATTTATGATTTTCAAAAATTTATTGTGATTTTGGAAATTTTATGTCATACTTACCACCATGATTTCCATTTTGTTGTAATATAATATTATCGTTCATGTGTGTGGAGTAAGACCACCTTGCAAAGCAATGTGATTAATTCTCACATTACCAATAATTTATAATAGATTTGTTTAATGAGAATTATATGTATATAAATTAAAAATTAAACTATTAGAAAAATATTTTATAAAAACTCTTTTATCACATCAGTTCTATAGAAATGACATGATATTATTTGAATATTGAATTTCCACATCAATTTTCCATTAGGAGAAGTAGAAGTTCTATTTTCACATTGGTTGTATAGAAACCAATGTAAAAAACTCATATTCACAACTCCGTCATGTCAGTTCTACAATTTATACTATAATAAATAGTTATTATTTACATTGGTAATATCATAACAGACATGAAAATATAGTTTTTCATACCAGATATAATATAGCCAATAAAATATATGTTTTAATTTTTTTTGAATAAACAGATGGGTCAATTCGCGGTATTCCATTATCCTGATAGGTTCTTCTATCTCACAATAAAATTCCCTAACTATCTCATTTTTTTATCTAGTGTTATAATCTCATATTAGGATATTAATTATCACTCAGGTTTCCTTGTCCTCATAATATGAATCAAAGATAAATTTGAATTAAGCCACTACACGTTTTCATCTTGGTATTTTCAGTAAATCTTCTATGTGGAATCTAAAACTAATGATTGGTCGATTAGGAGGAATTCATTCTCTTAGTAGCATCTTCATACACTCTCATTTGTTTTCTACTTCATTATTCCACATTTGATTCTAGATCTAATCATCTCCAACTAGCTGGCCCGGAGGTCTGGATCTAATTTATAATGTGTTAATTAGGTGTTCCGAATTTTATTTCTAGAATGCATTTGTTTTTTCCACTCAATATATTTTTCTTTTTTGGATTAATTTGAAAATATATTATAGAACATTTCTTTCTAAAAAGTGTTATTCAAAATATAAAATTGGTGTATTTTTTAATTTATATATAATAATTTAGGAAAATGATTTGTGGTTTTAAATAATTATGGTTCTATATCACAATGGGTTCACTTCAGATCTGATTAAGTAGATTCATGGGAGAGTTAAAAAAATTATTTTTTATGTAATTTCACATCATGAGATTGGTTTTCTAATAGATGTCTCATCTATTAAATAGACTGTATGTATTATAGAATTGAATTGGAGTTTTTCTAGTAATTAGTTGTGATGGATTGACCATTGATGTGATACAGATGTGATGAATTTGAAATTGATAATTAATAGTGAGGACCATTTCTGATGGATGCTTAATATTAAGGGGATCATCATAGATGATTATTATTGATGAAAATACATGTAGAGTTGAGATTATTATGGGCTGATCCATTTTAAGTTATCAAATTTAGTGTTAGATTTAATTCCATAAATGGAAGTAATGGTTATATGAAAAATTTGACTCATATTTTAATTTTGAGACTATGATCATATTTAGGTGGTGTTATTATGCATGGTCATATGTTTTAAAGAATCTATGGGGAATTGAAAATGGTTTGAATGGGTGATGGGTCTACCTTTTAAAGTAGCAGACCAATCAGATACCTAGTTACGGAATACTATGTTCCATATGAAGTCTATTGAATCATGGAATGCTGTTGCATTTTTTTAATCTAAGACTCAATTTATGATTTAAATATATTTTTAATTACAAAATATATTAAATTATTTATTTTTATAAATAATCATCTTTTAATTAGTTAATTACATTCTATAAATTGTTTTGTGGATATTATTTTGCCAATATCATTATAAATAATTGTTAATAATTTCGAATGGTTATATTCTATTTTTTTTAAGGAACCTATTTTTTAATTATTTCAGCAAGAATAATATTTCTCATAAAAATTAACTATATTTATTCTAATTATTCCATTATAGGGTTTTTTATTTTTTTAATATCCTATCTAAACTCAATATTTTATAAATTACCCCATTTCCAATTGATTTTTTAATTTTTTTTGATAATAATGAATCGATGTGGGATTAATCAACCTCCACTAGGTGTTTCATATAATGAAGGAATCGATTATTTATTTGGATTTTATAATTGAAATGTTCAAAAAAATTACATGGTTTTTTATCCAGGCGTGAAATATTTAAATTTGAAGATATTGGAATACATATAGATCCAAAAAATTTAAATTTTCATTTTTTTTGTTTTCAGTTTCATAACTTGTATGTGTCACGGTGAAACCAGGTACAATTTTGAATCTATTGATGATGGTTCTTTACAATAATATAAATCAGTTCAACATGATGGAATGCTTTATAATGTTGAAAAAAATGATATTGAGAAAAAAAGGACAATTGAGCGATTATATTTGGATGAAGAAAACCTATTTTATCTGGGATATAGGGAATATAGAGTTTTATGGACAGTGTTATTATTTATTAACCTAATGTAAAAACATAGATTGAGTGAAATGTGTTTTATCAGGCATCTAAAATTGTTGAAAAACATTATTCCTAAACACAATGATCTTACAATTTCACATTATAATGGTACCAAATATTATACCAGATGGGGTTGGAGAACAAGAAAAGAGATGTATACATGAATGATTGTGCTCTATATAGGAATGAATATGAATTGATATCTAATTTTACTAAATGTAGGATGGCTTGATATAAGTTGATATAAAAATTAAAGGATGAATTATCATGTACATAGGAACATGAAAATGAATTTTGGTTTCTTCCTATAATTATTTATTTCAATCATTTATTTGAATATTCACATGATGAATAATGGTTTTGAGGGCGTGCAGGTGAGTCGATATGTGGTGGAAAATTATGGAATACAATTGCTTGTACCTAATGGAATAAAATTGATCACCAATTTCCTAAATTTGGAAATTTAGTCAGAAATATTACACTTGGATTGTGCAAGGATGGAATTAATCCATATCAAATTCATGGTAGCGCACATACTTTGTTTCTAGTTTTATTGTAATTTTAAAATTTGTAACCTAAAAATTTTTTGAAGAAAAAATATGTCCTTTGGAGATTTATGATATATGGAAAAAAATATCATGAAAATCATACTGATGTTTTCAATTAACCATTAAATGATGATTTAGAATTTTTATTGGAGGAATGTTTTAATGTGTTTGATTCTTATAAAATTAAACATTTTCAATTACTTGTGATGCTTATGTTCACTATAATGGACCTCCCAACATATGTTAATTGGTCCAGATGCAATGTTTTCTGGAATAAGACTTTTCCAATTTTTGGAAAACATACTCCATATTATCAACTACATCATGAGAGAAAAATAATATACAAGAAGATTCAAATGTTTTTTCTTATGGATAACTCTTATTGAAGATTAAAAAATATATTCAAATACTATCATCAATTAAAAAATGATCCAAAACCTATTTCCACCAATAAATATTTTGAGTGGATGAAAATTGATGATGTGACAATCTAAATGAAACGTAATTCTTCTAATGATATAAAAATTTGGATGAGCCGATAAATATTTTTTTACCTACCATATTGGAGATATAATGAAATCAAACATAACATTGATTTCATTTATTTGGAAAAGAATATATGTAACATATTAATTGGAACATTTTTATATATTAAGGTAAACATAGAATACAAGTTGAATGCAAGGTCCGATTTTCCCTCACTGAGAATATGTTTAGATTTAGCTCCCACTTATAATGAATGTTGAGTATATCATCCCCCATCTTATGATATATTTCATAAAGAATGAGATAATTATAATTTTTTAGTGTCTTCATGATATCAATGTGCTCTAGGGTTTTTTGTAAAATGTAGAAAATATATCTCATTGAAGGATTTGAAATTGACAGGCATGAAATCTCATGATTTTCATGTCATGACGAAACAACTCCTACCTGTTTCATTGCTTGGAATATTTACCATCCATGTCACAAAGTCCATGAGAAATGATTTTATTTATTAAATTCAATTCATAATAATGATATTGATCTGAATTATTTTAACAACTTAAAGAATGAATTAGTTTATATACATTGTCAATTGGAAATGTATTTTCCTCTATCTTTTTTATATCCCTGTATATTTAATGGTTAATTTGATGAGAGAAATAAATATTTAATGACCTATTTATCAGTGTAAGATGTATCCTTTTAAAAGTTATATGAATAAATTAATGGGATATGTTAAGAATCAATATAGACATGAATACTTAATAGGTGGGATGTATGTTTCTAATGAGGTTGCAGAGTTTGGTAAATGATATTTTTATATAGTTTAGGAATTTGTTTTTCCTACATCTATCAATGACCAGGTCAATTACAGGGGAAAGGGGATCCATTGCATGAAATAAAAATCATGGACATTTGAAGAAATAATGAATTTACATTTATAAATATTGATTATCAAAAATATTTATCAACCATATGTAATTTTGAATAATAATGGGTTGAAAAAATATTATAAAATAGTGAAATATATGTTGACTTTAAATGATAAAAAATGTTATTTACCTAGTTTAAAGAGACCATGCATAGTAGAATAGATGAATTGAAGAAATTTAGATGGATAGTGGGTGGTCTTAGTTTAAATTTGATTTCATGGTCTGAGTATGATATTAAAGGCTATACAATTCATACAATAGATCATGAAAATTGAATTGCAGTTCAGAATAGTGGTGTATTGATGTTCATTTAAGCAATGTATTTTTTGAGTGCTAAATGAAAAAAAAATTATCTACATTAAGTTCCTATTATGGATCTTTTTAAGAAAATTGTTAGGTTGATTACATTAAATTTCATGTTTCAGTGTTAAAATAAAAATGTACTATCATGATTGATAGGTTCATACATGAAAAAATTTGAATGGCCGAAGTTAATAGGAATAAATTTTATGACACATTAGATCTATTTATCAAAAACACAAAATAACACAACTGTTTCCATGATATTGATAAATCTAATATATAACGGTATATTTTTTTACAAGGATATATAATAGTATTTTGGTGATGATAAAATTGATGAAGATGCATATTTATTTGAGATCACAACATCTATAGAAATATTAATAGATAATGTAGATGAATATATTGAAGACATAGACTGTATAATACATAATGATCAAAACAATAGAATTTAAAAAAAAAATCCTTTAGTGCGTTCCAAATTTTACATTTGACGTATTTTTTTATTTTGATTTAATTCTAAATTTTTTATAAAATTTTAGATATTTTATTATGTATCAAATTATTAAAAAATGTATTTAGAATACATTTAATTATTTTCATACATTATTTTAGGTCCTTTTCTCTAACATTAATGTTTTTATCACTATGTTTAACATTAAAAAATACGAACTAAAATGTATTCTGTTTAGTTTAGTTTACCATTTTATGATAATTTTCAATTTTCAATTTTCATTAGTAATTTTCATTTTAATTTAATAGTTGTATTAATATTTTTTACTTTTTGGATTTTTACAGTAATTGTTGATCCATCAGATGATACACAACATAATTCTAAAGATGATAGTGCTTTGAAACCTCCACGGAGGAATGCACACATTCCCCTAGTGCTGAGTCTCACCAGTATTATATATATGAGTCTACAACTTCAATGGGGGCCAAAAATAGTTCTATGGTGGATAAATATAGAATCACACATTCATAATAATTCTATCTTCCTCATAGTTAGGACCATTTATTATCATTATACATTGATGATAATGATATTCTAAGATATCTACACACAAAAAATAATGAATTTCGTATAGGTGTAGGGTAAAAGTAAATTTAATGTTTTAACTAATAATTGGAAAATT
Source organism: Viscum album (assembly GCA_963277665.1). Taxonomy (NCBI): domain Eukaryota; kingdom Viridiplantae; phylum Streptophyta; class Magnoliopsida; order Santalales; family Viscaceae; genus Viscum; species Viscum album. Next base: position 1,176,367,699 of record OY728166.1, on the reverse strand, counting down.
ATTAAAAAATTTACCACATCACACAAGTTGGAGCCTATATTGGTTAGATCATTTGTTACTATTTTACTTATATTGAAATTTTTATAATTGTATATGTTTTCTCTCTCATATGAAAATGGTATACATTATAAATGAGTATTGAATAATTTTTTTTGTTATTTGACACTTATAGATGGAGGGATTCTTAATCTTCACTCACATTGGAATTCATTTTTGGGAATAGAATACGAAAAAATCCTTGTCACATATATCCATTTCATGAATATAAATTAAAGAGATTTCTTGAAATAAGCTGAGAAAAAACATTTCCATTAACTATAATGTTCACTATTAGATGTTTATTTACAATAATGATCATATTAATGAATTATTATTTCATAATTTATAGAATTAAAGTATATATCATTAAGATATTGAAGAAAAAAATGTATACCCTCTTAATTTATATCAAGGTGTGTATACATTACTAGAAGTGAAAATGATGGTTGAAAAAATTCAACAACAAAGGGCTTCATCTTCATGATTAACAAATGTTGTCCCTCGATTCCCTTAGTAGTGCATCAAAAATGGTATGGGATAAAATGATAAAAATGGAAAATATCTTATAGAAAGTTTGAGTGTCGTATATGAAATGATTGGAAGATGTCCAAATTATTTACTTATTAATGATAAATCAATTGTTGATATATATTATGATTCATAACAGTATTTCCCAAATATTCCATATCGGATTCTCATGACAAGAATAAAATGATAGGGTATTTATAGCTGAGGGAATGCATGATATTTTAGCTACCACATTTGAATATGATGAAAACTGAGGTTATGTATGAGGATACCTTGTAGGTTATTTGAAATGAAAAGTGTTTCACTATTCAGAATATTTTCCAAGGGAGGATATTTATTAAAAAGTAGAATCTTTTGAATGTGATGTTCATGATATCTATGTGAATATGGAGGAAAAGATTGATTCTTCTGAACATAAAATGTTTTTACACATGAAAAAGTAGTTTCAGCCTACTTATCTGACACCTACACCTCTACCTGCAGATCCCACTCTTATTTATCTTACTCATACACATCTCCGTTCAGACCCCACTCCTTCTAATCCTACTCCAACACACCCTCCATTTAATCTTACTATTTATTTGGAGTTTTATATTGATGATCCCTATCATATTGTTTCTGAATTGAGGATATATTATTGGGTGATATCGTTCATCATCAACAAATAGAGATAGATCGTCATAGGGTCATTTTATTGGATATTATAGGTAGATCAATAATAATTACATGTTCTTTAAATGATGTTAATACTATTGGACAATGTATCATCTATTTTATAGCATGTCCATTTAGAAATGTTTGACAAATTACCATAGTTTTATGCGTATATTTAATATTTTTTCCTTATTGGTATTAATTTTTTTATTGATTATTATGTTTATAAATTTATCTATTTTTTTAGGAATACATAAGGTCAAGAAATATTGTATAGTAAAAAACATATATGAAGTGTTGTTACATTAAATGTGGGATCAATTTGTTTTGATAGATTGTTGAGATATTCAAATACCATATTTAATGTATATGAGATTCTAATTAAAGATCTAATTTTTAGGAGTGTTCTAAATGTTACAATTGTGAAACTATATATCTTATATATATTATTTGGGTATCATTTGGGAATTAATGCTATGATATGTTTACCTAGGTAACCCAGTTTCCAAATTTTTTCTAATAGTTTAATTTAATGAATATTAACACTTAATTTTTATTTGAATTAGGTATCTTAATAAAATTTATACAGATAATGAAAAAGAAGATTTATATGGATTTGTGTATACATAATTTATTTCAATTATAGCTAGAAGAATGAGAGATTCACAAATAATAGTTTATAATGTTTAATGATTTTAGAAGAATGAAATTATTGAATGTTGAATGATTCCATATCTTCAAGGGTATGAAACATATTTCTCTAAAAGTGTTATATTTCTCTATGTAAACAAAAAAACTCATATTAAATTTTTATATGTAAGTAGCAATTGTATTTGAGAGTTTTATCCAAGAGAAATGACATTATACTTGATATGCTTGATCTAAGGTCATGTGAAAGAAATATTTATGAATTAATTGAATATGTATCTTTGATTACATTAATACATTTTTACTTTATAATGACTTAAATATATTTTATTACTATTATTTTCAAATAAAGTAGGGGATTTATCTAGAGATAAAGAATAAAAAATGAAATCCATCGTCAAATATATAAATGAAATGATAAATTTTAATTTAAAATTATTAAATTTTGGATATATTATTTATGAATGTTATTTATAATTGATAATTTATTTTAAAAAATAATTTATATACTAGAAGTATTAAAGTAATTTTGATAATATATTTTAAGATTTAAGTATGACGTAATTACTACATGGATGATATAAAAGTTAAATAGGGTTATATTAAAAAATAAAAATTTCCATGATATATTATTAGTTTTATTCAACATTCATACTAGTGAAACGATTTGTTTATAATTTTTCTGATTCTAGATCACCCTTGGCCTTATAGTGTAAAAGACATGAGGCAAAAACAAAATCACTAGGAGAGTATTTTCAATGGTTGGATTCATTTTTATTTAGTTTGTAATATATATTGTAAACTGAGTAGTTAAAATTTAAAATGTAATGGTTTGTTAATTTTGTTATTTGTTTTTTGCCATTTTTTTAATTGTCTCTTCTTATTTCTATTGGGGATGGTAGGGTGGATAGTATGTGATTAAGATTTTTTTCATTCATATATCATACCAAAATGACGATTTGAGAAACCTTCTTCCACATCAGTACTTTTATAAAAATGATGTGGAATATGGTTTCTCGATGGATCTTTCTTGTTTTTCATGTATAAAATTGACATGAAATTGTTATTTTCTCTCTATATTTCATGTCGGTTATATATATAACTGGTATTGAAGATGAATTTATAATATCTTTAAGGTTGGTTATTCAATAACTGATGTGGAAGATTAATTAACCATTTCTCTCACATTTATTATTAAATAAATGACATGAAAAATGTTCTTATTTTTTTATAACATTGGTTATTTATATCCAATGTTAAAATCCTATTTACAAACAGTTCTTATTTCCCACTATTAAAATGAAATTACAAAAAACCTAAAAATCATCATTTATTCTAGTATCCTACTTGACTGAAAATATATAATCCAATTTATATTCATTCAATATAGAATTAAAATGGAAGGATTGTTCACGAATACATACTGTTTACCCTCTCCATTAATTGTTTATTTGATTTCCTATCACTAAATTTTATGGAATACAATAAATATATATATATGTTGATATATGTATATATAAGATATATATATAATATTTATATCATATATATCATTCTATAGATTATGAAATCAGTATCTACATAAGATCACCAAGAATAAAAATTCAAAACATGTGAAAAAAACAAGGCGGTTATTAACAAAAACATAACTATAACATTGAAATGCTAATAATGGGTCATATAAATTCATTAATAATCAAATATTTTATGATAAATATGAATATGGTTACATGGTAGTTTTATAATAAACATATAATTATTTCTTAGTATGTTTGAACTTGTAAAATGATGTCAAGACTTATGTTAAGGGGTGTTTAGAGTCTCACTTTTTTTTAGACCTATGCCATATTCAAAACTCATATATTATTTGTAGTGTATATAATACACTCTGAAATGTTATATAGTGAATTATATTTATTTCATGATATTAATATTTTCAATTAATATTATTCTTTTATGGATCCCGCTATTCAAAATTAACTAATGCAGTAAGGTATTTCTATCTCAAATTTTTTATTTTATGAGACACATGTTATATTAAAAAAAATATTTAATATATGTTGTTTATATAATTATCGTGAATGTAATTTAACATTATTATAATAAAATTTATTTTTATATACATATCCATTTTCGGATATCTATTTTATTAGGTTTATTGTTCAATTTCGTTTAAATTGTGAAACTATTTGTGTATTAATTTTCATTCATTGGGATGTATTTTATGATATTCACCAATAATCATTCATGTTGTGTATATACAACCACATTAAGATGTAATATCATTAATTTATCAATCATCATGATATTCTATGATTCATTTTATGTTATTACTTCATGATTCTTTAGATTCAATGTTACCAATGTTCTAATAAGTTCATGTTATAATCTCGTCATTTACTGGGATAGTTTATTTTAATGCTTCAAGTGATATAATATTATGTCATATATAACCCAATAATTCTCCTGAATTTTGATCTCATGTGGTTAATCATGATATATTCAGTTAATGGTACAATGTTTCCACAATTTTATACTTAATATACTAAAGATATTTATTTTAATAGAATCCAATTTTATTTATCTCTTAATCAATAAATATATTTTCTTTCAAAAAAATGTTTTCTATTTTTTTTAAGGGTTTTAACGGTATTTTATATCATTTTAAAATAAAAGTGATATTGAAAATCTTTTATCTGTCAAATAGTGTGTAAAATTATTTTCAAGGATTTATTCATTTGTTATCAACGTGACTTCCAAAGAAAAGGGATTTCAAAATGTTTTACATTTCAAAAATAATTTTTCAAAGAGGATATGTTTTTTCCTCCGAAAATTGGTTACGTCATACTTTCATAATTAATTTTAAACTAATATGAAATATATTTGAGTTATTTATGCCTTATCAGAGTTAATATCAAAGGATTTCATTCAAATTCTTTCTCTGAATGTTTTATTTTTTGTGGCATGATATTTTTAGAAACCCATTTATTATTCACTGGTTATTCATATTTTCATTAGATTGTTATGGGACCTATTTCATTTTCATTGTTAAATCATGTATTGAATTTATTTATGTTAAACAGATTTCTTTTCCCGAAGATAATAATGGTATATTGTAAAAAATGAATGTTTTTGGAGTTTCATATTGGAATGCATGATCATTTTACTTTTGTATTGTTTTCGTTCAAAGATATTATTTATACAATGGGGTGGTCTAGATAGAACTAGGTAATATTTTTATAGATTATATGACATGGTGGACAAGATATCTCTTGATCATCCCATTATTTTATAAATGTTGGGTGAACATGTATCTTTCTTCAGTGTATTAGATAATGATATGTTATAAATGAGAATAGAGAGTATATAGCTATTTCCCCATGTAAAAAGATAAGGGAACATCGGTGTTTAGATAAATCCCATAGATGAGGCTACATAGGTGTTTATCCCAATCCCATTTATTATTCTATATAGGTTTTATCCCAAGAAAATATATAATGGTAACATAGTGTTTACCCCAAGTCCATAGTGGATGGTACGTCAGTTTATAGCCCAAACACAAAGATGATGGTATATGGGTGGTCTGCCCGATCTCTAAAAGGAGGGAACATGTGTTCTCTAACCAAGCCCATATCAGGTACATTGATGGTTATTTGAATCCAAATATATTATGAATTCCATGGGGGGTAACCCTGTGATAATATTTTATATTCTTATATGTATGCCAAAAATTGATTTCTAAATAAAATGTTATAATTTAATTGATCGTGTTCTTTGATTCTGTTATGAATCATGTTTTATAAACATAGAATAATTATTTCATGACTCATTATTATGATCTCTTATATAGGGTTTGGTTTTGAAATGTTATGTTATTGTTCTCATAATATTATGTTAAAACTATACTCAAGTATCTTCTTTCAATACTGTTATAATGAATCTAATCTCACCCTTTCTTATGTTTCTATTCCCCTAGTTATGAACAAACGTTCATGTAAGAGTATGAAATGGGAAGATATTGGATTAAAAATTTGAATAAAATTCTCTATATTAGAAAATTGTGTCCTATGTCTCCCAAGAAACTAACATATTGTTTTCCTCAATTGTTTGTTTATGTGACTTAATTACTATTCATCAATTATAATATAATATCCGTGTATGTTTAGATTGGTTCTCTATAGTTGTTATCAATGGAAAAATTTAGTTACCATTTAAAAACTAGGATGGAAAAAAATTAGTTTTATCCCTAGGTATATTTTAAAGGATATGTGTAGGGATGTGTCTTAGGATATTTATATTGTTTATTAGATGTATTTTTAAAAATGTACATGAGTTATGGTTAAGGGTAGAGTAATCAGTTTCCAATAAATTACATCAATCTCAAGGTACTGCAAATGGATGTGGATTTGGGATCGATGTACATAAGGGAAAACCCTAAAAACACTATATTTATTGAGAATTGATTGGTATCTAATTCATGGCAGTAGGAAATTCTACACAACATGTTTGATACACATGGGGGATATGATTTGTAAACTCATAATATATTTATGAAACAACTGGAATGATTTAAAAAGTATATGGGTATGACTAACATACTATAAAGCTTCAGTTTTATTATTAAAATGTGGAGTTATTATTTAGAAATCTAATATGTTGTTTTTTATAAATATGTACATTCACACTAGAATTATTATTTCTTACACTTATATTCATTGTTTTATTCATTAGATGGAAATAGAAAGTACTAGATTAATAATGAATGTGATGATAAATATGATGTTGAGGAGCCAAATTTTATGATTATTGAAGTGAATGATATTACTCCTTATTAATAGTCACAAAAAAAGAATAAAATATGATCCTTAACAAACTATCAGACACACCAACGAAGAGAGTGATGTTGTTCACTATGAGTTTGGGAAATGCAGATCATAGAAGAAAGAAGAATGTGCTTCCAATATGCCTAAAATATGAAAATAATCATCATGGAAATATAATTAATGGAACTAAAAGGTTTATTAAATATTGGGGGGAATGTCACAAATTCTGAGAAAGTTGAAATATTATTAATGTGATATGTAATGATATACAACAGAATATGATGCTCAGTAATGAAACATTTACCCTATAGTGTTTCAAGTGTAAGGAATTTGGGTATTATAGAAATTGATTTTCAAAATGGAAATATCATTGATAGAATCAATGTTGTTGTATGATTATTGGCATGGTAGTTGGTGATTAGGAGAGTAGGAATGACATATGAAAGGACGGAATTATCAAAGCTTAATAACATAAATCCTAGATAATAGTTTGATATGTAAGTGGCATGATAGAAGTTTTTTTTATTGCGATTCTTGATTTATGAAACATATATGGATTTTATAGTCTGGTATTTTCATTATAGAGTTCAAATAATATATTGAATGATGTTTATGACCTTGAAATTTTATTTAATTGTGATATTATTTTTTCGGATATAATTGATTAAGGGAAAGTAACCATTAATATGTTCATATTGTTAAAAACATATTTTTTTAGTTTGGATAAAGTGATGAAATATATGAATACAATGTATTAGATAGTATTGATTACATTGTAAAGGATTTATTATTTATGGACAAAGTGGTTTATTCTACCAGGCTTGCATTTATTGATTTTTTTTTGGATTTATGGAAAATATCTAATAATGGAAGATCTATGTAAGTAATAATTAATAAAGTAGGTTTCAAATGTAGTTTTATGGTAATTAGTTTATTAACATGTTTCAAAATAAAACATGATTAAGGTGTTCACATGTTTGGTATGTGAAATTAAAGAGCCACATTATGGTATAAAGGGATTAATGATAACGTAATTTTGAAAATATAGTGGACTCCAAAAAAATATAGAATTTTTTAAGGGTTATAAGGATAAAATTTTATAGAATATTTTATGTTGAACATTGTAAATTTTTAGATATTAAGGTATTAAATTACAATATGAATATTTACTAATATTGGATAACCTGTGCTAAACATTTTGTTTTGATGATAGCTGATGTTGAATGAATGACTTTCCATTATCCCTATGAATCATACTATCTTTTAGTGATTTAGCGTTAAAATATTAACCCTTCATTTCTTAGAGTGTGAGGTGATTTGTAAAATAATCACGGAACAACAAAAAGGGTGCATGTGTGCATTTGAAATGAAATGAAATCATGTATCTATATCCTCTTGTGACAAATTTTAATATTGATAAAAATTTTCTCAAAATAATTATTTTTACAGTATCATCATTTATGATGATATTAATGAATCTTTTAAGGATTATTTGGTCTATGCTGTTAATATCACTAACCAAATATGGGATACCCATCTTATCATGATCAATGTTCTTTGTCAATCCCTATAATTATTTAAGATTTTATTTGATTTCCTAATCATCACTTCCCACCTATGTTATCCTCTGTGAAAGCCCATATATAAAAAAATATTTGGTATAAGTTAGGTTTCAAACCATCATTTTATAAAGAGAGTTTAATTATTTAGTACAATTGTGTTTCTATGAAGGATATATTTCAAAGGGTAAACCATTGATGACTGGGTCAAATGATAAGTGAAATGATCATTTTACTGGGGTAGAATGTAACACTATGAGATTTTGTGATATAATTTTAAAACAATTTAATTTATTATTATGGATATATTTTTAAGCATAAAACTATTTTAATATTCATTAAAATAGAATATTTATAATTTCTTACAAAACAAATAACTCAGAGGGTAGCTTTCATTATAGAGAATAGTGCATTTAAATGAATTGTGGCATATTGTTAAAATATTATTGTTTAATAAGATTGATTTCACCTAGCCGTGGGAATAGAGTATAAGAATAATATTATCTAAATTGTAAAAACATTGTCTACAAATGTTTTTAAACATAATTATTTTTTTTCCAATTAATGGGAAATGGAAATAAATCCCATTCTAATATAGAATGACAACATTCACTAGAACTACTTTTATATACAAAACTATGTTATATATCAATAAATTCACAAAATAACTTTTGGTTAATTTTTTAATGAAATATAAAAATTTTATAAAAAATTAATAATATTAAATATATATTATGTTTTTCTAGACAATATATATGATTAAATCCAATTTTACTCATAAAATATGTATTTTTGTGAAAGGAATTTTTACCACCATTTAATAGTGTACTCATTTATAAAATAATTATTGAACAATTTGAAAAAAAATTGATAAAATATACATTATTTTTAACATTGGAATTTAAAAATTTTATTAGGTTGATGTTTTTAAACTATTCAATGAAGAATCGTGTTATTTTGAATAGTGATAAATAATGAATAGTAATTCAAAACTGCCTCTTTGTTTGAATTAGTTATCTAGCTAAATTATATTTTAATTTTTGTAAAAAATAATAATATAGATTTTACATATATTAATACAATTTATATTATCGATATCCATTACATTATGAAACGTGATATAAAAACATTGTAATATTTTGACCATTTTTATTATCAAACCAAGCCTTCTTCTCGTATTTGGGAGAATAATTTTAAATTAAATAATGCAACTTATGTGAACTGAATTTATGAAAATTGAATACAGTTAGTTAATAAGTATAATATATATTATACAATAAGTTTAATGTATCCTTTATCCATAATAATTAGTGAAAATTGTTAAAATTATTTAATTTGACTGTGATTAAAATAGTTTTTTGCGCATTATATGTGTATGTATTAAAATTAATCATACACAGAGAAGATATTATTTAATGAATTGGAAATAATTTTTAAAAATATTGGGTAAATAATATATAATAATTTTTGGTAATTATAATGTTAATGGATTAATTAACTAGGTAAATAAAAAGATACAAGTTACATTTGTAAAAACTATCAAAATAAGATTATGTAAACTGAAATAAAAATGAATAAATTATTAAAAATGAAATTATTTTGTGTATTTGAGAAATTTCTCCACCAACACATCCATATCATCCCTTATTGTTATATTTTGGAGTCACCTGAGGTATTGTAGGTATCCCAATAGTGAATAGTTTTGGGTATTATAAAGAACATCACTCTTCCTCCATTATAAAAGTCAATTCATTATCCTCACTTCTTCAAACCACTAAATCAATTTGTCCAAAAAACAAAAAATACATTAAAAATTACATCCATTCAAAATAGATTCCTTATGTTATGTATATATCAAACTATTTAATCCCATTGACTCAAACCAGAAGGAGATACCCAGTTAAGAGGTAACATTTATCTACTAACAGTTTTTATTAATTTATTCCTAAATCCCCATCAATTATTTTTATACCATGATTATATAAAAAAAATTATCTTAAATATATTTAAATTTTGTTAAATTATGTTTATAACCTAAAACCGAACACACTTACGTAAAATGTGTTTTGAAATAATCATTTCTTTGTATGGAGGACTACCGTCTCACAAACCAATGTCATCTATTTTTCCATTTCTATCATTCAAGGAACGTCATGGTCATTCGCATTCATTTTATACCTGTTATCTATGATCTTGATAATTTTATTATTATTCTATAACAATTATATCACACATACCTTCATGATATCGTTTTTTTAGAAAAAAAAAATAATGTCATTTTTGTGTATGGAAGAGTAACACATCGCGAAGTGATATGAAAAATTAAGGCATTACATAGAATTATTAATGGTGTGCTTGATAAAAGTATGTGATATATATGACATATAAATTCTTTTTTATTGAATATATATATATATATCATATAATTTTCATTCTTTCATTCAGTATGATAAGAAAATTGAAATAGCGTTCCTGCAAAAATAGAGACTACCGTCTACGTGAATGGTGTATTTAATTTCATATTAATGAATTTCATTGATTAATATATATATATATATATAATATACATTATATTTATATCATTTTTATCATTATAGTTATTATATATTCTAGATTTATGTAATAGTATGAATAATAACAAGTCAAAACATGTACGAAACACAAAGTTGGTATTACTTGAAACAAATAATTACCATGTAATTACTAACAAAGGGGTAATATAAATTCATAATAAAATGATATATGGTGTGAGATTTATGAGTATGGTTCTATTATAGATATATAATAAACATATGAATATTATATATTAGTTTTTAATGTGATCAAATGAATTCAATACTTAAGTTATGGGGTTTCTTTTCCCACTTTTATTTCTACATGTCATATGACACATTCACCACTAATTTATCTTCTGTGGTGTTTATACCTAAAACCCATTATTAATTTTTTATACAAATATATTTTTGGTTTAGTGTGAACCATACAAGAAACAAGGTAGAAAACACCAAACAAAACAAAGAATAATAGGGCATGTCGAAGAGCCCAGTCCTAGAACAAACCCTGCAAAAAAGAAGGCAATACAATATGGACAAGGAATCATACCCAAGGGAAGACCCGAAAAAAAATAGATTGAAAAAGTTGGGACCCACCCAACCAATTCCACAATTAATGTTCCCACATCACCCATCAACATAAAAATGATATAATGGAACACCGTGAAGCCAACAACCTTGATACGCCCCCATGTATCACCAACACAACCACTGAATTTGTACTAAGCACATGTACTAGCAATACCAACCAGTATCAGCACTAAACCAGATCCGCTGATGCTAGTGTGCCCTCACCATAGTGTAAACACCATACATCAATTCAATCCAAGAATTTAAGAGGAGAATCACTTCCAACACATCATTTCTGACCACTGAAGCCTACTTGACCCTTGAATTTGATTGGTAGGGGGAACTGACGTGATCTGACAGCATGAATTCAAAAGATAATAGAGATCTATAACCACTTTAAAAAGTAGAAAAACATTCAATAACCACAACTAGAAATCATCCTAGAAGAATGAAAAATCGTAATAGGGCTAGAACATGCCCCGAGTGTTTTTATTGTCTCCCTATATAACAACATAATGACATCAAGAGAATGAATTAAATATGGGGGCCAAAATAGAAGAAAATATGGGGGGAATCAAAGAAAACTATTGAGGATGTTATGACAGTGGTAACTCAGACCTGCAATATTGATTTTTGGAGGTGGTGCAATGACAACGAAATCTGGTAGAGCTCTAGAGGCCAAGACAATCTTCAAAACTGGGGAGTGATCAAAATCATCACTGAATCACCACACAGCCCAACCCTTGAATACGTCATGCGAAGCAGAAAAGTAGAAAATGGGGGTAAGGGAAAATACTATAGTTGGGAAACCCTAAACCACCTAAGGTTCTCCCACATAGAGTTTCCACCTAAGGGGCCATCCCCTCTAAATGAAACTCTCCAAGATGATAACTGTGTTGTATATACTTTCCTATGAAATTTTATATAATGAATTTTATTTAATTCATGATATTAAAATTTTAAATTGATGTTATTCTATCTTGGATATCAAAAATCAAAATTTATACATGTAATAAGATATTTAGTTCTCAGTTTTTTCTTTTATGGGACATAGGCTATAGCCACCACCACCATCCTAAAGGTGGAGTATATAATTCCTAGAAATGAATTTAATTATGATACCACTATTTTTTTCTATGTATATATCATTTGGGGGATATCTATTTCATGGTGTCCACAGGTCAAAATTTACAAAATCAGTAATTTATTTTTGAATCAATTTTTTTTCCTATCAGATATAAGTAATGATAAGCACCTATATTCATTCATTATGTTTATATAAATAACCTTTGATATGAAATATAGTGAATTTATAAAAAATCACTATATTTAATGTTCCATTTTATTTTATTTCTTAATGTTACTTAATCATAATGTTTTCCAAATTGGTAATAATATCATGTTACAATCTCATAATTTATCAAAATCATTTTTTTCTATGGTTAATACTGATATATTAATTTAATTGTCACAATTTATACTCCTTGTAACTTATAAGAGTTTTCCTTTTTTTGAAAATCAGACATTATTTCTCTATTTGGTCGGAAATCTATGTCGTTTCCAAAAAATGTCTTCTAAATTTTGTTAAAATTTTATTTTATGTAGACTTTGCAATGAAAATTATTTTGAAAAAATGTTATGTTTTAAAAAATTTATAAAATTATTTGGAATGAGTAATTTTATATTCTTAAACTCATATTAAAAAAAAGTTTTCAAAATGGTTTATGTTTTAAAAACAAATTTAAAATTTTGAATGAGAATTTTACTCAAAACAATGTTTTAAATAATCCTCCAAAATTTATTTCCCATCTAAGATAATTAATATTGTTGTTACACATTACATAACACAGATATGATCCAAAGATTCAATTAATATTTTATTCTCTTAATGGTTTATGTATTTTTTTAATGATGTATATATAAATTCAATTCTATTCCAATGGTAAATTAGGTTTCATAGAGATTTTTTTAAAAACATATTTCTCAATGGGTCAAAAACAATTTTAAGATATTTTTATAAAACCCATTTCATATAAATAATATAATCAATATATATATGAAATATTGTATATTTTTATGTGTTTTATGATCAAGTACATGATTTTTATACTTTAGTCCTATTGTGGTTCATGGACATTACCTATATAACGGGGTGGCCCATATAGTGTTGGGTAAGACTATTGAAGCTTTTATAACGAGGTGGATTATATATCATTAGGGGAGCCCTTTATTTATTAGATGATGGTTTTTCCTATATTTCACTTCAATGTACTACGAAATAATAAATTCAATATGAACACAGAGGGTGAATGTGTGTTTATCCCAATCAAAATGATCAGGGTACATGGGTTTTTATCACACACCCAATGAGGAGGGTACACTAGTGTTTATCCTAAGCCCAAAGATGTGGATACATAGAAATTTATTCCAAGGCAATGTTGAGGGCACATAAGTGTTTATCCCAACCCAAATATGAGGATTCATGAATATTGAGCCCATGCACATAGATGATGGTAGATAGGTGGTCATCCCAATCCCCAATAGTAGGGAACATACTTTTTCATCCCAAGCCAAATGTAGGTACATGGGTGGTTATCCCTTGATGTTGATGTTATTAACTTCTTGGTGGTAGCCCTAACATATATTTTCTTTTCTTATATGTATCCAATAAATCAATATTCTTTAAAAAATCGATTTTAACATATTTTCATTCATACTGTTATGAATCAGGTCTTTAAAATTGTCAATATTTATTCCATGACTATTAATTATGAAAATTGATATGTAGGATATTGTATTCAGATGCCATTTCTCTTTCTCATAACCATACGTTCATGTTACGGTTATATATCTTCATTATTTACTCATATTCTCACCCTTTTTTATGTTTCATTTCCCCAGGATATGAAGAAATGTTTCAAGTATTATTAGTAAATGGGAAGATATTTTTGGAAATATTAAAGAACATTCACTAGAATAATGGATTTTGATTTCTGTTTCTGAAGACACCAAACTATTATGGTACTCAGTCGTGTAGTTATGATATTTAACTAAAATTTATCAATTATAATGTAATATATATATATATATTTGTGTGTGTGTGTGTTATAACAACTGCGTAGAAGAATGTAAAAGTCAAAATAATTCAAAAAGATGTTTTTTTCAATGTGTAATGATCAAGGAGAACATCTAGGGTGTGTGAATGAAAAACCATGGAAGGCAAGTATTCTATAGGATATTATTAAATTTAATCATCCTAATATCATTACACATCTTGAACTAGTGAAATTAGTGAATGAACTATAGATCATGAAGTGTAGGAAATCAACATTAAGTTAAGATGACATGTGTCACATTGTGGTCCTTTTCAATATGACATATAGGGATTTATGTTTTGAATTTTGTTTATGAGGTGAAATATTTAAACATTGTGTAATCAGTACGAGATGTTTAATGTTATGGATGTGCCAAAATATAATGATTCGATGCATTTTTAATATTTTACTTTTTTTGACATGGGACTCACCAGTAACCAACTTTTGACTCATACATGATGCCTCTCATTGCTACACGAGCCCATATGGAGGCTACAAATAAATATCCATGTTGTTGCTGTCTCGGAGATCTGAGAGGCCAATGGTTGGAGTAAAAAGATTCATTGGGAAGGTTCCTCACATATTTGGCTATACGTTTTCCTTATTCATTATTTTTTCTTCCGTCATACTTATTATCTCATCACTAGGATAAGGAGATAAATCTACCTTATTCAAGGAATATTTATTAGAAGGGGAAGATGATGTTGGATTTATTCCTTTTTCATTATTCATGTATTTTTATTTTCATATATTTGAAAATAAATTTATGAAAAATCTATCTTAAATTTATCATGAACTATTGTAATTGAATCTGAAAGGAAAATTAAAATTGTGAAACAAGTTACCCTTAATGAGGCAGGACTATTGTCAAATTTTTTAGAGTCAGGTTCAAATATAGTCTTAAGTTAAAATTGATTCATTGAAACACCAAATTATAGAACCAAGGGAAATAGGGTATTTATGCATCGTGGAGGTTATACCATTTCCATTAGGATTACCCCATATCAGCTCCAACACAAATAATAGAATAATCAGGTTTTTTCCTAAATGACAATTTCATAAGAACTCTAAAACAATAAATCATTCGAATACATTCAAATACTATTTTAAACCTAACATTCATCGACATCATATTCATCCTTCATTCGTCAAATTAATTAATGTAATTTTATTTTTCACCTCATTCTTCATTTTCACATAAAAGAAAATCATTTAAGACCCTATATAATCAAATTCACATTTTCAGTGGGTTTTACCTTGAATATTCTATATAATACATTAAAACTAATTGAGTTGCATAGTTTGAGTTTTTATAAATTTTTCATCTTGGATATACACATGGGGAATTAATTATATCTTTTGGGACAGTCCAAACCTAGAGCCATTATTGGGTATGGTTAAAAAAAATTAAGTTTTTATTTTATATTTCTATTCAATTTATTTATTTAAATTAATATTTTTGATTGGGTATTTCTGTTAATTTTTATAGATTGATATAATTAATTCACAACTATTACACTAGGGCACATATCAAATAAATCAAAAATTCTATCAACCATTAAAAAACTATCCCAAAGAGAAATGTAATTGTGACCAACATAGTAATTTAGAAAATCCAACATGTTAGAGATCTTCAATGAGATCCATTACTGAAAACTCTTGTATTCTATGAGATTCGATTGAATATTGAACAACAATTTACTATCCTATTTCACCAAGTTACTGCAAACTACTAAGAGATCAACTAGGCAATAATGTTGATGATATAAAATTGTATGAAATTTACCATAATTCCACATGAAATACAAACAAGCATATAAGAATCCTAAACCTTTTCTATAACACATTGTAATTAAAAAATCATTCTATTAATGAGGTAAGACACTTTCTTTTTCTATTTTCATTATTCGATAAAATTTTGAATTTGATACAAGGCCTTCCTACACATTCCATCAGTGCAGTTGATGAACTATCCAAGAACATTATTACATTACTCATTACACCTTCCAATTCAATGGAAATGATATAAATCATTATAAACATCATCTAATTTGAGGATAAATAATTATACTATTCATATGACTGTTTAAATGAAAAGGATTATAAATTAGCCTTCATGTAATAGAGATATGACAGATAATCTAAATTTTTTATGTGCATTTCATAGCGAAACAATTTGACTCTAGATGCTGGAACTAGAGGATCAATGATGATGTATTAACTAAAAGTGAGTTAATACATGTTGGATGATATGGAAATCCATATTATCTTGAGGCATGGATAAGGGAAACAAAATAAAGGAATTAACACAACCAATAAAAATGATTGGATTTTGGTATAGATAGAATTATTAACCAATATGATGGAAATCAAGATGGGTCCATAGAAAACCCCAAATGATACATATATAGAGTTGAAAATTATTCTAATGAGAATAATGGTAATTTGATTTATGGTTTTTATCCACAAAAACTAAAGGAAAAGTATAAGAAGAAAGGAAACAACTTTACCATTAGAAATAACTCTAAGGGGCCACACTAATGATATATATATATATATTAGAAGACACAATGGATAAATTTATCACCTAATCGGGGATATAATCAAGTAAATAAATGAATAATAAATAAAAAATGTATAATTAATGATTCTATATTATCATGTTATCTAATATGATGATTATATTAGATAAATACATAGAGGTGTACTGCTTGAATTCCCTCAAGTATGACCACCTATTGATTTAAATTTTTTTCTACATTGAAGTAGGAATACGTCATAAGAATGTGGTATGTAACTTATTGGACAATAACCAATGGAACAAAGTTTAATTGAATATGAAAGTATAAAGGAACAAGTATCTGATGAAGTTGAAAAATTAAATCATTTGTATAAGAAACAACTGCCCTTTTAGGGTGAATGGTGTTGGTAAAAATCAATTCATGAAATGTTTTATTTTTGGAAGACATTAAAAAAATTATATTAATATAACATTTTCATCGAAACATGTGAATATTACAGCATATAAATAATTCTTTAATGATATAATGACTATTAAGAAGAAGTTATAAGAGATTTCCACAATTCCACTCCAATGGGAGTGTTCAGAAGCGGTATTTAAGGACCTAACTATGAAGAAACTTGATCTAGGAATCTTTTCAATTCACACTTTTATTATAGATAATAAATGGGGAAAATATATTTGTTACATATGTATAGGTTTTAAATATTATTTCATACATGACATTCTATAGTTTTTGAATAGATTGTATGGATTCCCTAAAATATGTATCGAAATAGTAAACTCAAAAATTAAATCCCCAATATGAATTATCTTATACATTATGATCAAAGTTGAAAATAAAATATTTCATGTAAAACTTTTAGTAAAGAAAATTAAATAGGATTGAAAACAACTAATTCTAGGGAAATCATTTTTAGGATCTAGGTTGGTGCTGATCAATTTTCAATGCAGCAGAATCAATATATTAAATATTTTTGATTGAATAATTTTCAACAATCACTAGGGATTGGAGAACAATTATGTTACAGAGTTAAATGCGTTTGAAGTTGTAAAAATACCTAAATTTGATGGTGATGCTAAATTTAACATGGTATACAAGATACTAATTATTGGGAAAGAGTATGATCAACTGAATAAGAATGAGAGTATGATTGAAGAATACCATTGACATCAGAGGAGAAACCAAATCCACCACATTAGAGAATGGAAAATATGTATATACCATCCAAGAATATCAATTTACTTCATCATAATTATGGAAGAAATTGCGGATTGGTGTAATGGAGATTAAGACATTTCTTCTATGTGGATGATTATTTTTATATAGGAAAGAAATTGGGTGATCTATGTTGATTGGATACAACTAAGTCCATTCATAGACCCCTACTATGTAAAAACCATTCAACCCATCATCATGTGAGATTATGCTGATGGATTTATAGTGGAGCCAATGATGGTATTAAAATTACCTTCTATGAGGATGCCTGGGTTTTTTTTATTTTTTTCATTATTTAGTTTTTTGGTTTTCATTCTCTGACTTAAAATATTTCTACATTCATTGACTATAGTATGTATTTTCACCTTTGTATTTTAGTTATTTAGGTTCCATAAAGTTCAAGGAAAACATTCATAAATAGTATGATCATGAAGAGGCTACGTGAACACAACACATCATGAACTAAAATAGGAAGAACCTATATAACCACCAAATTAGAATAATTCAAATTGGGATTTACTATTACAATCATGAATTATTTACACATTATTCCACACATTCAAATGTTTTAGAGAATTACCTGCAAATTTCTTTCCCTTGCTAGATTCATTCTTTATTCAACCAAAATAGGAGACATAAAATAACTCGGATAACATCCATTCCATGAATTTTAATAACAATTTCAATAATATTAATGAGATGAATAGTGAAAATAATGTAAAGAAATAATTATCTGTATTAGGAGTTGAAAATTAATATTTTTGGGGAGCATGTTGATTTTTGTAATTGAAATTATTCTGAGCTTTATCTAGGATTTATATTTATGACATTTTAATTAATTGATTTAATTATTCATATATATTCTCAATAGTAGTTTTATTAACTATTCTTATCATTCCCCAGACATTCTATGATCCAAATATTTCCCATTTTGTCTAAATTATATATCTTCTGAAAATCAAGCATGTTCTCCATTTGAACATTCTTCTATTATAATTAAATTTATGAATAATTAGAATCACATTTAATATTATTCCAGAATAATTGGGTTTCCCGTATACTGATACCCACCATACATTAATCCGGTTTATATCCCATTAAATCCTACAACCACATTTTTAGGATAGATCCATGTTACAATCCAATCTTATCAATTCCTCCCATTCTCTAAATATTTTTCAAGAATATTAAAAATAATACTGGAAAAGTTTGTGATTTATGGAATAAACTCATATTATTAATTCAATTATTATGGTAATAATTTTTTTTCATATTTTAGAGGGAACATTGATTTTATTAACCGCACACTATCTTGTATAAAATGGTTTATCATGGAAAATTCCTAAAAATTATTTCTAGAATGGGGATTTTCCTATAACTATTAATCATTTAGTCATTAGGTGAGTAAATAGGGTTGGGTGTGGGCTATGATATTTTCCTTGAAGATAACATTCAAAAATTAAAATAATTTAACTATAATAATTATTATAGATGGGTTTAATTAACTACAGTTTAACTCTTTATGATCTTTCTTTGAAATATTCGGGGAAGATAATATGTTCATTTTTTTATTTTTGATTATCATGCTATGTAGATTAGCAAAACCCCTCATTTTTTAGGCTGACATGATTTAAGTAATTTAACTGCCTTTTAAAAGAATCAGATTTATTTAAATCAAAATTTTATTGCATTATTACTTATTTGTGTTTTTTTCTTTATATGGTAGAGATTGTGGATTCCTTTGAATCCTATTATAAGTTACTTGTTCTTGAGGTATGTGTATCACTCTATTCATTTAAACCATGATGACGAGTTGAAAAATTAACATGAAGTAAATTTCAAATGATATACACGTTAATATTGAATTGAATGATGAAAATGTGTGAATGAAAAGAAATAGATATTTCTAAAGTCGAAATGAAAAAAAAATGTTTTATATGTATTCATTGAAAATATTGCATTGATAAATTTTCTATGTGGGATACATGAATATTTTTCAAACCATTTGATCAATGGTTTTTGTTGACTATGAATTTCAAGAAGGATTGATTGGGAATCCATTGTTGTATGTAATGATTCTATACTTGAGGATAAGTATTCATATATGTGTGGGGGATTTTTATAGGTGCAATTATTGTTATCCATTCTTATTAGAAAATGACGTTATTTTGATGATTTAGTTGTTAATTCATGCATTTTTACTAGATTTGTTTCTGAAATTTTCGATGATGCAATATATAATAGAAAATGAGTAGATGTAAAATAAGAAAAAATAATTTTACAAATTGAAGGCTTTCCTTATTGTATGATGATGGAGAAGCACTTAATGTCCCTAAAAATGAAGAAACAATAAAAATTAGGATTTTGGATAAGAAAATTTACATTACAGATCAAATAATCATTGCACATCATCAAATAGTGTTAGTAGTGAAAGAAATATAGGTCGCAAAGATGAAGAAAAAAAATTAAATTGGTGATGACATGTTTTACAACATGACACAGATGCATCACACTATGAAACATGTGAATATTACATAGGGTGTTTCACATCATGATTTTGGTACATGTCGTGCATAATTTACAAATTTTTTAATTACTATACAATGCATAATATTTAGGAGGATCCAAAAATAACATATTAAATGTAGTTTTAATAATTGACATATTTGAAGATATGGGAACCACCAATGAACACATATTGATCAATCTTTATTCCAATTAATTTCTATGTGATCCCATCGAGATTCAATAAGTAGCGATCCAGTATGCTACTATCATGGATATCATGGGGATCAAATCTAGGAGTAAAAAGTTGAGTTATAGAGTGTTGTCACTAGTTCATATTAATTTTCACATTATTAATTCATTCTCATCCCATTCCTCTTATTCAGTCATCACAAGGGTGATGGAATTGTAATGACCCATGTTTTGAGACAAGAAATAATTCCAAGGGAATTTCAATTTTGGCATTAACTAGATGTGATGTTCTGTGAACTATGATTTGAAAAGTAATTATGAGATTTGTCACACGTCAATGTTTTTTAAACATGGGTGAATGATCAAGTGGTTCCTAGAGTTCCTTATTGTGTTTTGTTAGTGGTGGGTCCAGAAAATAAAATATTTGGGTGTTTTTAATATGGTTCATGGTTTTAATAAATTTGTGGGCCCTTGTTGCAAATTGTGTAACCGATAGAAGGTAGATTGAGGTGGTACACACATGATATGCATTGTTTCTGAAGACATGTTCCTAGAATACATGGATAACATCACATAAGAAGTAACATAGAATAATTAATTTGGGGGTTGGAAAAAATTTAGGTCAACCCAAGTGGGTACCCCTTGTACCATTGTTTCATAATTAATTGGTGTCTCACAGTAGGGGAACCGTTTGAAAAAACCATGCAGTCAAACCATGCAACCTAATTTATTGACGATAAATGACCTAAATTCCTATAATGTATTTATGTTTTATTTTTAATCTATTCCCACCTCCAAAACCTGTCTGAGGATCCTCCTAGGTGTCATGGGACTTCTACATCTTAAATATAGGCATTGATATATCTCATCCTCTGGCTATCTGATCTGAATGTTGTCAGTATTAATAGATCCACATTGGTAATCTATAAATTCTTCATGAATAGTATCTATGTATCTCTTAAAAAAATTTCACAATTTTTGTGTCTGTTCATTTTCCCTAATTTGAAGGAAAATGTCACTTTCGACTATTTCATCGAAATAGGAATTAAGCAATGCTTGATATTGGAAGCATGATAAGCCTCATGAGTAATTTTTTTGATATACACAATTTTAATCTAACTTTTCCTTCAGTTTTTAATAGTTACAATGTCGCATGTTCTGACCACTTCTATACATCACCTTATAATTTATTTCTTCATATTAAATTGATCATATAGCCATCTAATACACCACTTTATTAATGATTTTCTATTTTAGGATATTAACTTTGATTATGGACACCCCTTGGGTGTGCTGACAAATATTGAACATTTTAATTAAATAGTTAATTTACAAAAAATATTTCAATGAAATTTCCCCAGATTATTAATTATTTTCACTTGTAAGTGATAGCCCAAATAAAAACGACACCTTCTAAGTGTCATGTTGAATACAAAAACATTTATTTTCCTCATATAGTGGATTTTGAAAATGATTCTTTTGAAAAATTGAGTTATTAATCTTCAATTTTATGATTAATACCCTAAATTTAATTTTTAATAAACAATGTCATTTTAATAATAAAATCCATCGGTTTAGTTGTGTATGAATCAATGCTGGAAATTAATTTTTGGTTATTGGAGCCTGGCATGGTTTGTTTCTTTTGTGGTTCTTATGCTTGAAAAATTATTTTGATATGATCCATGATAGAACACGTCCTTCCCTATTTTCAATTAACGGGGTTTACAATTTCTATATACATGACTAATGGACCATGATCCTTCTAAGGGAATTTATTTCGTAATTAAATGGGATTACCCATGTTGTTAATTTATCAATTTGACCATGGTACCATCTAAGTATATTTTTGAATCTTGTTAAATAAATCTCTAGGTTTTGATAGATTCAGTGGGATGTTTTTATTTGAGAAGTATATTCACGATGGTAGATTCATTTAAATAAATGGAATGTATTAAATTTATTGTCATGTTTATGATCACAATCCTTACATAAATCAATTAAACGGTTTTATTTTGAATAGTGTTGAATTGGGTGGTATGACCACTCCTATATTTATAATCAAATAACTATGGAACATATGAATTGAATTAAAATTTTTAAGTGAAATTAAATGTAAAGTGGTGAAAATATGTTTCAATCATCTTATGCTTAAGTACATAATTAATTCAACAATTTTAAAATTAAATTCCCTTATTTATGAATGAGATTATTGAAATTTAGACCATGAGTGGTAATTAATCATGGATATGATTATTATTATTTTTAGTTATATGAATATGAAATTAATAGGATGTGAGGTGATGGTAATGGATCTATTGGGAAAGGTGGAAAATAATGCTACTTTACATCATTTTTTTAGATGATGACATCTCACAAAATTGACATTATATATTAAATTTGGATGAGGCACCACACTCCCTTTATAGAGTGTTGACACGATGTGTCACCAACTATCATGACTGTCGGACATTACATCTCACAATATGTTGAGAAATTTAACCTATTTCATTATCTTATAAGAACATTTAAATTGATTATGGATGACTGAGTTTTTTCCAGTCCAGTTAGCACTTAGTATTTGAGGTATGTAGCCACTTACATTCGTATATACATTTTTTATAGAGGTGTATGAAATATATAACTATTGTATGTATTTAGTATGACAATTTTCATATGTTTACTAATTAGATTGTCTTTATAGCTAGGATTTGAAGTAGGTAGAGAAACCATATACCCTTAAAGAACCTAATTGGTTTGTTGTCTATTAATTAATTTATTTGTATTTATTGTTCATTCTATATGGATATGGATTTATATATATATAGACTAGATTAAATTATAGACACTATGGGTGGAAACGAATAGGGATTTATATCTTACACCCTACTCAAGCCACTATTTTACTTGGGTACCCATGTATACCGTAGGATTTCCGTACCATGGTTGATTTCATGAGATATATCTATAGTTTCAGGGGGTTAGGAGAATAGGACCAAGTTTGAGCTCGAGATTCTCTAGGAGTTTTCTATAGGGGATTTATTATTATTTTTAATTATGTTCAATATTTTATATTGAAGAATTTTATATTTCAATTGGTTTAGTTTATGTATCTTCATCTGGACATGTGTGTAAGATGATATATTATAATTATCAATGGTTTATGTTTTTTTAAATTAATATTCCATTCCACTATAATTATTTTATTACTAATTAGACAATTATGTGATTTATTCTCTATTAACCTATTATGATACTTTGATGTGTGGGTATTGTCTGCCTCTATAACCTCCACAGATCCTCACATTTTTTCATAATAATATTGCATATGAGGAGGCACTCTTATAGCCATGTGACCCACAAGTTCGTCATCCGTCTTTGTTTTGAGTTGGGACAGAACATTACAAAGTGTTATATTTGTTTTTATCATTTTATTTTGCATTATTGTTTTTGGATGGTATAAAGATATAATAAGGATTAGGTTATCTGAAATTATTTATGTATTGGACTGATCACCCAACCAAAGTGAAAAATTCCATATGGAATGGGATGGAATTGTTGTTCAGGATGTACGATATTATAGTTGAGTTTGATTTCACCATGATTTAATGGTGTAAATTAATATTCATATAGATTTATAGAGTTTATTTTATTTCACACTTGGCCTAGTAAGTAATGTTTTAAGCTTTACATTCATCATTTTAGGTACATATAAATTCACATTCCATGAGTATTTCAATCCATGTATTGGCATTTTTATATTGCCTGCTGATTTGATAGTGTGATTTGAGTTTTGTGACATACATTTGTTTCTTTAGAATATTGTATTTTTTAACATTGTCTTGTAAAAATATTACTCTATTCCATATAATTTATTATTTTATTTTCAAGTTATCGTGATCTTGTTCTTGTTAGCTTGCATCAATGTTTATTGCTTCTCAAAACATACCTTTTTCATGAAATTTAAATAGTATCATGTGTTAAATTACACTTTGAAATTAAATGATAATAGGTATACAATATTTAGTTTTTTGGGAACCTGATAATTTAGAAAATGGAACCCATAAACTCAAAATATATTTTTAGTTCTGTATGTATATAGCTGGAACATTGTTAGAAGGAAAAATATGATAATATTTAAATGGTAATGTGCAGTATTTTTTATTAAATGGGAGTTAAAATAATGTTTATAATGTGAATGAGAACATTATAAATTAGGGAAAGAAAACCCATAGAATCAAACCATGATTCATGATCATTTTATATTTTAAACTTGCATAAATATAAAAACTATTTAATTTTCTAATTTACCAAATTGGATTAATTATTTAGGAATCTAATTTTATTACTCTTGCATAGTAACCCATATGTATTATTTCATAAATGAAAAGAATGAGACGATAACATTATTTGGGGAATTTTTATATGAGACAACCAACTATTTGTGTTTTCGACACATTGAAATTAAAAAAATATCATTAGGTTGCTTTCTAGTGAACATATTATTGGGACAATAGTACCCTAATTAGTCACCATATTATTTATGACTTAAAAAGAGTTTATATGATGAATATTATAATTATGAATGGAGGTCAACATGTGATTAATGTTTTCAAAAGGATGTTTTTAAGAAACTACTTTTTCCTTGGTGTTTTGTTTAAAATAATTTTAATGTTTAGAGATTGAATTTGAATTTATATAATTGACTTAAAATGGAACATGAAGTGGTTCCCTTCATATAAAACATTGTTGTAAGGGTAGTGTAATATATCCTTTGAGTTTCCTTGGAATGAGAATGGTATAATTTACCATATGTCACATTTCCTTTTTAGCAATAAAATAACAAATAGGTGTATTTCATGTGACATTAATTTTTGTGTGACCTTATAAAAGGGTGATTCATATACTTCTATAAGGGGATAGACTTCCAAGACTCATCCGTCGGGGCCTGTGTAGTGACTACCCCAAGCCCTCCTTCCATAGGACAGGGGCAGGCGACTATCACCAAAGGCGTATTCCATAAAACTGGGAAGGCATTGCCATTATAACCTATAAACACAGGAAACCGAACACACAGCAAGGGATGAACACAAGTCAACTGTATAGTAAACAAGTGAGTACAGTAAGTAAAAAGGGGCCAGAATACAAGCCAAACTAGAAATTAAAAGTACAACTGAAATGCATCATAATTGAAGAAAAATAAAGATAGCTATTGGATCATCCTCTGAGGTTCCTACTTGATGGGTAGTTACAGATCACCCCCTCACCACTCCTTCTCCGTATATCTCCTCTATGTACCGAATCATCATAAGGTCCACCTCTTGGTACCTTCTAGTCCTATAACTCTCGGCGTCAGTTAGCACTATCCATCATCTGTATCCAACACAACAATGTGCGGGCATAGCCCATGTAGCGTAGAGTATAATGATACTCATTAAGGACTGTGAGACCCTCAAGGTCTCATAAAATCCAACAAGGATTAAATTCAAAGTATGAAATCAATATATAAACCTACTTAAGTATATTCCCATACATATACATAAGTTATCAAGTAATCCATCTCTATCATGAGGAAAAAATAGGGGTTCTGACTCAGATCACACCATGATTTATTCTAGGGGTTGTATCAAGTAACATTCCAAACACAGTGTCGAACACCTCGGATGCTAGAGAATTCCTCATCAATCGAGTACATAGGGCCTGTCATATCACATAGAGGTGCTTCACACTACATTATACTATTGACGTAATCCTCCTGTCATGTACTATGGGTCTGCCGCGTCACACAAAGGCACTCCCGACCGTGGGTATGTCGCGTCACACAGAGGTGCTCCCCCTCAAGTTCTGTTGAGTTACACCTCTTTTCGAGTACCGAGAGTCTGCGGTATAACATGGGCCCTACCCTCCGTGGGTCTGCCGCATCACCAAGGTGCTCCCAACTGGTCCTATCGAGTCACATTGAGTCAAAACGGTCAGTAGTCATCAAGTCTCAGTGATCCACTAGGTCTTCACACTATGCTCGCTCGTCTCTGGGATGATCCGCTCCACAAGCTACTAGTCGATACTCTAACTACAATTAATATCCATGAATAAGTATCTCAATGGTCTTCCATGTCATATGGGTCTTAACGAAACATACGGCGCGTTAATCGGAAGCTTGGTCTATGAGTTATTGGCATTTTAGTCCTAAGGGCCCTATTGGATTCATGCTCGATCCAACATTATAGTTTCCCCATAATAATCTAAAACACAGTGGGGTGTCATTCAAAGTGTCCGCCTCACTCCCTGATTTCTAGTGCCACTGACAGTTCGTCAAATGGGCGTATGGTGCCAACCTTATGGCCAACGGAAAGTATCTAGGTCATAGTGGGCCTGGATTTGATCTTACCTAGTTGGACAAACCCGCCCCCACCAGGCCTGGGCCGACCTTGTTCAGTTAGGCCCGACCCGCAGTGTGGCCCAACCTGTTGGGTCCGGCCCGACCTATGAGGGCCATGAGGGCGCCGTGAGGGCGGCTCAGCCGAGGGGTACCATGAGGGCGTAAACCGACCGTGAGGCACGGACCGACCGCGAGGGAATCGTCTGGCCGCAGGGGCACTGGACCGGCCGCGCGGGCCCAGACCGGCTGTGAGGGCGCGATTCGACTGTGAGGGCGCGGTACAACCATGAGGGTGGTGGACCGTCCATGAGATCGCGGACCGGCTGTGAGGGCATGGACAGGCTACTAGGCGGTGGACTAGTCGTGGGTCGGTGGTCCGGCCACCGGATGTCTATCCAGCGGCAGCATCTCGGCGGTTTGATATATGACGGCTTGACGGACGGTGTATGGAGACTGAGCAGACAGCGGATGGGAAAAAGCTCGGCATGGAGGACGGAGGCGGCACGGCGGCTTGACACTGTGGATGGAGGCTCGTCACGACAGACAATGGTGGGGCGTCGGCTTGGCTCGGCAGATAGTTGTGGCGCGGTGGCTCAGCACGGCAGCGGCACGGGAGGGGGTTCGGCCTGGGCGGTACGGCGGCTAAGCCCGGCAGCAGGTGGCATGGATGGTCACGGGGCTGGTACAGCCGAGAGGATGAAGTGACACAGGGTGGCGCAGGTCGTGGAGGCTATAGGTGATAGTGTGATTGCCTTCGTCGCCTTCCTCCATTTTGAAGAATACATCAAAGAAGAACATCGGAGGGGTTGGGCCATGTTCATTTGGCATGGACCCTCCACATATATATTGATAACAAGCGTTTCACAAAGAACAATGCATGAACATGTGTGGAAGATATTTTAAAATATCATTTCCCACAACCCTCCTCGATCTCTATTCCGAAATCCCACAACAAAAATTATAAGTGAAGAACATGGGAAGTGTTAATCAAAAAACCAATATCTCGTTCTCTTGATGTCGTTGGCACAATAAGGTAATGTGGTCATAAATTCGACGTAGATGAGGACTTCCGACATTGTATGAACTCCCGAGGAAGAAGGTCGAAGGAGGTTCACATTCTTCATTGGCAGAGCATTCTTCGTTGGAGTGCTTTCTCCCAAGTTCCTCCTCTCCCCAATTCCACCATAAATAATTCATAACACAAAATAATAGATTATGAGTTATATTATGTTGATGGCATAAATTCCAAAAGATTAATTAATTAATTTATGTGTTGTCTCAATTCATTAAAGGGAAGGTTTGACATATTAAAGGTAAGTGTGTTGGCACAATAACTGAGGAAGAAGTCAAGAGGCTCCTCCACATTAATGAGGAAGTTTCATGGGGGTTTCTCCTATAAAGAGTGGTGTTCATGGAATTCAAAAAGTGGGATTAGATTCGTGTGGGGCCCACCACCATAACCTCTTATGGGAGGTCAGGTTCAAGTGGTCTCCACCACCATAACCTCTCATGGGAGGTTAAGGTTTGGTGGTCCCCACTACCAACTTCCACTAGTAGGGTGGTTAGAACAAAATAAAATAAAACATGTGTTTATTTTATTTTATTGTTTCCATGAAAAACCCAAAAATTTATCTTTCACCCTTCTCCAAATACTGCCAAGGTGAAATTATTCTTAAGAAAATGTCGGTGCTATGAGTTCAATGGTGCCCTCAGATTTCAATTTCGAGCATCGGATCAAAAGTTAGATAAACCTGCTCTCACGTTTACTGAATGTACCCCAAAAAAAGTTTAGAAATTCATTTCAGGCACTCAGGGGCTCGGAATCACGCGTCATAAATTTTTGCGGACTCATAAAAATCTAATTTATTTTTAAAAAAAATTACATGTAATTTCTAGGTCTTTAAATTATCCCCACCTCAAGCATTACATTCTAGTAAGCCACAACTCAAAACTAAGGAAACAAGAGGGGGTACAGAGCACACATATGATCCCCCTGCTCCCATGTTCTCTCCTAGAGGTTCATGTGCTACCAGTGAACATGCATCAGAGGTATAAACCATCCAAGAAGGACCCACTCCTTTTGATCCTCAATCTCTACTAGAACTTCCATAAATGTCGCCCCATCGTTGACGTCCAGCTATCCATGGATGATGATGTGAGAAGTGTCGTTCACTTACCTCCTCAGCTGGGATACGTGGAAGACATAATGCACTCAGTGCAACTTAGGTGGAAGACCAACGTAGTATGCCACCTCACTAACTCTGTTGAGGACCTAAAAAGGTTCGATTATCCTCAGAGACAACTTGCCTCCTCGGCCAAATCATCGTATACCTCGTCGGGGTGTGACCCGTAGAAAGACATGGTCGCCATCCTAAAACTACAGAGGCCTCTTTCTCCTATCACAATATGAATTTTACCTACTCTATGTAGTATTCATCTACTCTTTTATGATTTATACCTTCTCGGGGGTAGCCTAAACCATCTCTGGTCCCACTAGTGCTTTCTCCCATGGGTCAGTCCAGCACAAAGTTGATCTGCAAGGTCGCACGTACAATACCATGAAAGGTGCCATCCAAATGGTGGAGTGAAAGTTGTTGTTGAATGAAAACTCCACCAAATGTAAGTGATCAACCTATATGGGACCAAAGTCGATGACACAAGCATGAAACATGTCCTCGAGGGTCTGAATGGTCTACTCAGTCTGACCATTCCGCTGAGGATTGAACGCGGTTCTCAAAGAATGTTGCATCCCAAAAGCCTCATGCAACCCCTTCCATAGCTGGGATGTAAAACGAACATCATGATCAGAGATAACCGTCGAAGGTACTCCATGTAACCGCACAATCTCCTACTCATAGTGGCGTCCTAATCACTCTTCTGAACCCATCTCTCTGATCAGTTGGAAGTGGGATGACTTGGTGAATCAGTCAAAAATCACCAAAATCGAGTCTTGTCCTCTAGATGTATGTGGACGTCATGTCATGAAGTCCTTGGATATCCCATCCCACTTCAACTCTGGGACATCTAAAGGATGAACCAAGCCTGCTTTTACCTGATGCTATGCCTTCACTTTCTAACATATGGGGCATCGAGAAACAAAAAATGCTACTACTTTCCTCATTCCTGGCCACCAGTGCTATCATCGGAGCTCCTAGTAAATCATTGCCACTCCTAGATGTATCGCGAGAGGGGATGTGTGGAACTACCTCAACAATTCCTCTTGAAGTGACACAGGTACCATGGTATGTCCTATAAATAAGAGGTTGTGCTATCATCATTCACAAAATCCATAAAGTACCTTCCTTGTGGATATCTAAGCACATCGATCCTCGCAGTCTGCGTCCCCATGTTGTGCTTCCATGAATCGCTGAAGAAGTTTGGGAGTGACTCTAACAGACTGAATAAAAGATGCTCCATCACATTCCACGAAGGATATCTGCAATGAAGCTAGCTGCTCTGTCGCCTCACCTAGCAGTTTTATATCAGAACTCCTACTGACTGCATCTGCAACAACATTCCCCTTCAAATGTGTATAGACTATCTTGAAGTCATAGTCATATATGAACCCAATCCAACGCCTCTTTCTCAGGTTCTGGTCCTTCTGAGATAAGATATACATGAGACTCTTTTGATCAGAGTATACAGTAAAATTCTCACCCATCAGATATTGTCGCCTCACCATCAAGGCGAAGACCACTGCTGCTAACTCTAGGTCATGGGTAGTATAGTTAATCTCATGTTGTCTTAGCTATAAATAACCATATGTGACCTCTACTCTCTCCTGCATCAGGAAACATATGAGTTTGATCCCTATTGCATCATAGTAAACTATGTACCCTACGCCCTCCTATGGAAGCCTCAAGATGGGGCACTAGTCAACCTCTGCCAGAGCTGCTGAAAACTCTATTGGCATCTCTCTAATAACACGAAGGGTTGAACCTTATTTGTCAATTCTAATAGTGGTGGTGGAAATCTGTAGAATCCTTGCACAAATCTCTGGTAGTATCCAGCCAAACCCAGGAAACATTGTACCTCCGTAACACTCCTGGGTGGCTCCCAAGAAATTACTGCCTCAATCTTCACTGGATCCACTACAAATCCAGCCTATGATATGACATGTCCATGAAATTGAATGTTTTGGATCCAAAACTCTCACTTCGAGTGCTTACCATAAAGCTGGTGCTCTCGGATTGTGTCTAGTACTACCTGCAAATGATAGGCATGCTCCTCCTTAGTAGTTGAGTAGATCAGAATGTTGTCGATTAAGACCATTACAAAGAAATTAATGTATGGCTGAATGATCATGTTCATGAGTGCCATGAACACAGCTGGAGCATTGGTCATTCTGAATGGCATAACCAAGAACTCATAATGTCCATACCGACATCTGAAGGTTTTCTTCTTCACATCCTCGTCTCTTACTCTGAGCTGCTGATAGCCTAATCTGATGTCTATCTTTGAGAACCATTGTACTCCCTTTAGCAGATCAAAGAAGACTTCAATCCATGGGAGTGGGTACTTGTTCTTCACAGTCACCTGGTTCATGCTACAATAGTCAAAACAATTCCTCAAGCTCCCATCCACATTTTTGACAAACAGAATAGGGGATACCCATGGAGAAACACTAGGCAGGATGAATCCCTTCCCCTACAATTCTTTTAACTATACATGTATTTCGCAAGGCTCCGCGGGAGCCATCCAATATTCTGGTGTACATATCAGTTTCATCTCAGGGTACAATTCAATGTAAAAGTCCACCTCTCTAGGAGGAGTTAGACCCGGAACATCATCAGGGAAAACATCCTCATACTGGTCCACCACTCTATGATTGCTCGGACTCTCCACATCAATAGCTCCGAGGTTAAGGCTACCCAAATGATGATTGATCTGCTAAACTCTCCTCCGGGTAATTCCATCCTTCACATTAAAGGTTCCCTTCTCACCGGGGATGGTAAACCTGGTCCCCTCCATGCGGACACACCGCACCTTGTGGCTAATATAGTCTATCTGATCATAGACTATAGATAACTAGTCCATACCCAACATGACGTTGTAAGGCCTCAATGCCAGTACTTGGATATCCTAACCGAAGCTCTCGCCTCCTTGAGTATGCTCTCACTTATGGAACCAGTTCATAATCATCAAATCTGGTCCTATTGGAGTCACTACTTTTAAGGATTAAGCCAACGACTTCGACAGAATCACCGAGCTCCAAATGAGTGCAGTGGAAATGAAAGAATTACTAGCACCTATGTCTATAAGCACTGGATCTAAGGTGGAGTAGATACAGATCAAACCTCGTATCATCTGCAGAGCATCGTGATCATACGCCTTAGCTGCAGAGAGATGAGCGCTCCCCTTTCCACCTACTCCCTATGGTTGGGGTGGAATTCCTGGTGGCGGTGGCGGTGCCATCTCAACTTTTTTCCCACCACAAGCTGCATGACCAGCTCCTCTAACACGTCTGCCTACTCCATGCAGACCTCCTTGTTCAAACCTCTATCACTAACTGGGCGGTCCTTCGACAATCTACCGATCATCCAGTTGATGATTCGAATAGTAACGAGCCATGGGACCCTGCCTGCCGCAAGCGTAACATTTCCCGCTCATGGCATGATTGGCTCTGCCTCGGGTCCTCCACACAACCAACCCCGAGTCATGCGGTCATACACCTGTATGTCTAGTCCTCTTGTACCTCTGTGAAGTCTATCTACTACTAGATGGAGAAGACTATGCTACAAGATGACTTGTAGTGGGACTCGCTAGTGGTGACTGCTCAGCATGGAAACTCTCCACCAAGAGGGCTCTTTCTAACACCCCCGCATGTGTCGGGATTCTGAGTGAGATTACTGAATTCTTGATCTCTCAACAATCCCCTGATCGAAGGTCCGGGCCCTGAAGAATGGGTCTTGCACCATATATATGGAGTAACGTGAGATGTTAGTGAACCTTGCTGAGTACTGAGCTACAGTCATGATGCCCAACTACATATGAAGTAGCTCCAAAATGTGCACTGCACAAAGAGTCGCGGGAACAAACTCTGCCCAAAACAGGCTCTTGATGTCTGCCCCGAGAGGCGCCACCTCATCGTGAACCTAGAGAATCATGCTCTAGCATCTTCCCACTGCTTCCTATAGAATATTGGTAGCAAGAATCATCATGAGATTGGCTGGTGTCCCTACCAGTCGGAAAACTTTCACTGCAGCCTCCAGCCAATCCTCAGCCACCTGCGGGTCCTTCTCTCCCCTAAACCTGGGTGGTCTCTGGCACTGGAACTCGTGCAACTCGCTCAAGAGGGCATGAATTTTCTACTACTGGGGCTGGTTGCATCAGTGGCCCAACAGGGAGTGGTACCATTGGTGCCTCTGATGGTGCCTCTACTAGAAAAGGTCCCTTCACTGAGACCTCGTCACTCGGTGGGATATCAGTGCATAAAACATTTGGAACTCATGCTGGCTATATGCATGGAGGCATCCTAAAAAGAAAAAGGTGTGCCATGGTCAAAAGTTATACCTGGTGAGATGACTGTTATACATGGTGAGCTGACTCAAAAGATCACAAAGAACACTTTTTAAATCCCACACGCAATAAGTGTTTTCGTGTACTATTCCGGAAATCAGAAGTCAGGGTCTTAGTGTCTGGATACATTATTCGCTGCACCAACACTGGACTCCCTAAACTGAAAACCTCACTCACTACACTTAACACTATTGCTTCATAGAAAAATATGAATCCTAGTTTTGTGGTAGAACTGACTCCTCTTATACCTATTTTTCATGACCCATCCCCCGGGGCCCGTGCCCTGACTACCCCAAGCCCGCCATCCATAGGCTAGGGGATGGCGACATGCACCAAAGACGTATTCCTTAAAACTAGGATGGCATTAACTTTATAACCTATAAAAAGATGCAACCAAACACACAACAAGGTACTAACGCAAGTAACTATATTATAAACAAGTGAGTACATAAAGTAGAAAGGGGCCAGAATACTATCCTGACTCGAATGTACAAGTACAACTGAAATGAAACAAAACTGAAGAAAAAGAAAGATAGCTACCAGATCGTCCTCTGAGGTTCTTACCTGTAGGGTAGGTAAATATTTCCTCTTCAGCACTTCTTGTATGTATGTCTCTACGTGTACTGACTCATCATAAGGTCGAACTCCAGGTATCGTCTAGTCCAAGTACTCTCTACCTTAGTTAGCACTTTCCTTCATCTTCATCCAACACAACAAGGTGCGGTCATTTCCTATGCATAGGTGAGTATAACGATACTCAGCAGAGACCCCGAGACCCTCTATGTCTCACAAAATCCAACAAGGATTAAACACAATGTATGAAATAAATAGATAATCTTAAATAGGTATATGACCATAAATATACCTAAGTTATCATATAATCTATCACAATCATGAGGTAAACACAGAGGTTCTGACTCAACTAAAATCAAGATTTATTCTATAGGTAGTATTAAGTAATATTCCGAAGACAATGTAGAACACCTCGGCTGCTGGAGAAATCCTCCTCTATCGAGTACAATGGGAATCATGTCTCACACATAGGCGCTTCCCACTAACCTTGTACTGTAGAGGAACTCCTCCTGTCGAGTACTATGGGTCTCCCACATCACACAGAGGCTCTCCCCACCGTGGGTATTCTGCGTCACAGTGAGGCGCTCCCTTCAGGACCTGCTAAGTTACTCCTCCTGTCGAGTACTGTGGGTATGCCACATCACCAAGTCACTCCCCATCGTGGGTCTACCGCGTCACCAAGGCGATCTCCACTGGGTTTGTTGAGTCACTCTGAGTCAAAATGGTCTGTAGTCGTCAAGTCTCAGCCAGCCACTAGGTCTCTGAACTATGCCCACACATCTCTGGGAGGATCCTCTCCACAAACTACTGGTCGATAATCCAAATTCCATCATGTATCATGAAGATTTATCTCAATGTTACTCCTTGTCATATGGGTCTTAACGCAACAGATGGTGCTTCAATCGGATGCTCGGTCTTTGATTTATTACCCTTTGAGTCACTAGGGCTCGATTGGATTCGTGCTCGATCCAACCTGCCCATTTCCCCATCTTAATCAGAAACATACTGGGGTATTACACAAAGGGTCCAAATTTCTACATGTTTTCCAATGATTCTGACATTTCATCAAACAAAAGTCTGGTGCCAATGTTTTGGCCAAAGAGAAGTATCTAGGTCGTAGTGGGCTCGGGTCTGATCCGACCCGGTCAGACTGGCCCGACCCACAGTGTGCCCGACCCGATGGGTCCGGCCCAATCCACGAGGGATAGAAGGGTTCCGTGAGGGCCGCGAGGGTGCCACAAGGGCTTCTCAGGTGAGGGGTACCGTGAGGGAGTGCACCGGTCGCGGGGCGGGGACCGGCTATGAGTGTGTGGTCCATCTGCGGGGGCAGCGGACTAGCCGCGAGGGCACGGACCGAACGCGAGGTTCCGGACCGATCGCGTGGGAAATAGACTGGTAGTGAGGGCGCATACTGACCATGAAGGAGTGGACCGGCCGCGAGGGCACAGCCGGACTGCGAGGGTGCGGACCGTCTGTTGGTCGGCGGTCCGTCGGTGGCGACTCAGCGGTACGGCAGACTGTGGAATGGCAGATGGCAGATGGTGGCTTCGCGGCTCGATGGACGACAGCGGAAAAATGGCTCGGCACGGTGGACGACAGTGGTGCAGGGGCCCGAAACAATGGATGGGGGAAGTAAGGCGCGACGAAGGGTGGTGGCGCGGCGCGGCATGGCGGACGGTGGCGGCGCGGCGGACGATGGCAGCACGATGGCTCAGAATGGTGGCAGCACGGCGACACGACATAGTGGTGGCGCAGTGAGGGGGGTCAACCCGGGGTGACGGGGTGGCTCGGTCTGGCGACGGGTCACTTGGCTAGGCACGGGGAGTGTTTGGCCGAGTGGGAGAAGTGTCACGGGGTGGCATGGGTCACAGAGGCCACGATTGACGGTGTCGTTGCCTTCGTCGTATTCGTCACCTTTCTCAATTTTGAAGAATACATCAAAGAAGAATGGTTGAGGGGTCAGGCCATGTTCGTTTGGCCTTCACCCTTCACATTTAGAGTGATAGAAAGAGGCTCACAAAGAACGATGCATGAACATGTATGGAAGATATTTTAAAACATCATTTCGCACAACCCTCGTCAATCTCTATCCCCAAATCCCGCAAAAGTAATTAGAAGAGATGAAAATGGGAAGTGTTAATCAATAAACCCCTACCTTGTTCACTTGATGTCATTTGCGCAAGAAGGTAGTACGGCTATTGATTCTCCATAGATGGGAATGTCCCAATTCAGAAGATGTCCCGAGGAAGAAAGTCGAAGGAGGTCAGTGTTCTTTGTTGGTGGAGCATTTTTGTTGCAGAGCTTTCTCGAAAGTTTATCATCTCTCCAATTCCACCAAACAGAATTGGTAGCCCAAAATAATAGATTATGATTTCTATTATGATTATTTGAATAAATTCAAAATGATTCATTAGTTAAATTATGTATTGGCTCAATTAATTAAAGGGGAGGCTTGATATATTAAAGGTACGTGCATTGGAAAAATTAATGTGAAGGAAGTCAAGAGGCTACTCCACATTAATGAGGAAGTTTCAATCGAGTTTCTCCCATTAATAGGCGAGTTCAAGGAATTCAAAAAGGGGGTTTAGATTTGTGTGTCCCCCACCACCATAACCTCTCATGAGAGTCTAGGTTTTGGTGGTCCCCACCACCATAACCTCTCATGGGAGGTTATGGTTTAGTGGTCCCCACTACCAACTTCCACATGGAGGGTGGTTGCAAAAAAATAAAATAAAATGTGTGTTTATGTTATTTTATTATTTCAACGAAAAACCCAAAATTTTATCTTTCACCATCATCCAACATCCGTCGAGGTGAAAGTATTCTTAAGCAAATATCGGCGTTGTGACTTCAACGATGCCCTCATATTTAAATTCCGAGGATGACATCAAAAGCTATAAAAACCTGCTCGCACATTTTCTAAACGTACAGGAAAAAAATTTCATAAATTCATTTTGGGCACTCCGGGTCTCCATATCACGTTCTGTAAATTTTAGCAGACACATAAAAATCTTGTTTATTTAAATAAAATTCCTCAGAATATATGGGTATTTATATAGACAATGGTCGATAGCACACATAGAGATTAAATTACTTGCTAAATGTTTTGATATTTCTTCCTTATGACCCTATTCTGGTAACATTATCTCTAATATATATCATAGTTTCTAATTGTCACCCATGTGTGGATAGTTGGTCGTGGTATCTTTTACCCTATTACCAGTATGAGAATCAAGTAATTATTAGATTTAGTAGGTCATACATGCCTCAGGCATGGTTAGATGATTTTTTGGTCTCATGACACTTTTATTTTTCATTGAGTGACTTCAGAGGTTATAATACTATTTCATAATCATATGAGAAAAAGTGAATTGTGTTTGTTTTCAATGTGGTCCATCTGATGCTTGATTTTACTGTACATACATATTTTGGATAGTACAAAAGATGTTCCATTCTACTTCTATAATATCATTGTAGTATGAATTAATATACATGGTACCCTTCATGTTTTTAAATGATTTATCAAACTAGTTATGTTTAGTAAAATCATTTATCCTTAAGATATTGACTATGTGCTTAGGTAATATTCATTGTACAACGGTCTGCATGTTAAAGGAATCTTTTCCTCTTAATGCTTAGGGTGGAGTTACAAGATAATCGGTTGTTTTAACACACCATCCTATTTTTCTATGGTTTTGTGCTAAATTCTTTGACCATTGTGAGTGTGACTCTTTTAAGTATCACACTTTCATTCAAGTGATTCTAATATAGTTTTATTATGAACAGTTGGTCTGTCTTCTTTCATTCTATGAATAGGAATATCTTATGGTGGGGTTGATTTTCTCACTTTTAGTAAAAATGTTACCTTCCACGTATATGGAACACATCTAACGAGAACCATTTGAAATGGATAGAATTTCATTATCCCCTAAATCCTTAAAAGTGTTGGATTGTGTCAGTTATTTCTTGGAAACACGACATTGATGTCCTTATCAATTTATGAATCATTTTGAAACAAGTTTTGTCTCAGATGGACTTCATTGGTTCTGTAAATGGATCATGGAAGGCCTATATTGGTAAAGGTATATTCATTTTAATAATGATGTGTTGATCAGTGAAGTTGAGCGTCATTTGAGAATTTGACTTGTACTGGTTTGACTACTAATGGTTTGGTATTGTTCGGTATCTTCTTAGTGTATTACCTCTTATTTATGAGAATGTTCCCTATCATGCTATCATCATGATACACAATGATAGTTTCATTTATTCCATGAAATTGTTTTTATAATGGTTGGTTGACATGAGATCTATATATCATTTTAACACAAGATGTGTGATTGGGTAAAGGAATATTTTTACTCTTGAGTGATACCAGGAATCCCTTGTAGGAAAAACATAGAAAGCCACATGGACACCAGCCATTATCGTATGACATGACTAGATGGAATATTCCACTCTAGGATTAGTAAATTATCATATGTGGACACTTGGGAATTGTATCAATATCTCTCCCTTGTATACCTGGAGGTGGTGCTACATAGTGGTAGTTCCAATGAATCCAATTTAATGAATATATTGTTATCCTTGACATTTTTTTCGGCTCGATGGTTACATTAATGAGGGAGACACATGTGTCCAAAATATGGTTTACAACCATATTCATGCTGAGGCATGATACATTTCCAGGTAATGGTTTTATCAAGGAGCATCATCAAATGTTAGGTATGTACTTTTGTGGATGTGTTTGTGATGGTTGCATGGTTCCTTGGATGGTGGCCTCAAAGATTAGTTGGAAATTAATCATCCATCAATGCCAATCATTATGATAATAGTCAGCCAGAGGTGGATGTACATTTTACCATTATTTTTTGATGTGTAATGATGTGAGTAGTTTTTTTTAAAACACAGTGACATGTTACGACATGTGTTTTTTAAAGGTTTTATATTCCTTTCGTGGAAATCTGGGGTTAAAAGTTTCGGTTTGTTCCATCAGGATTAGACAATTTATTTAAGTAGGGGTCCCTGTTATGACCTCAAATGTAATCATGTTTACATATGAAATAAATCATTTCATGGGAATCATTATCTCTTTTAGAGTACTTTATAGGCAATTTGGGTGGGGGAGGTGTTGTGGGTTGAGGTTGGGCACTTCGGGTGATGTAACCATTGTTTGGGAGAACCTTCAGCCATATTCATAATTAAATTAACAATGTGATCATGTATGTAACTAAATGAGCTTGGGTAAAAACCATTTCAGTGTATCATCTAGAAAATTAGTGTCAGCTCAAGTTTTGATAGCTTAAGTGTAATGTGTTTAGTGTGTTTCTTGGAGGATTATTTGGTTATTGGAAACACAATGAAAATGTTTGAATGAGACGCCATAAAAATTTAGTTTGGTTGATTTTTTAATTATTCCCCATGTCTTCTTGTGGATGATATGTTCTATGATGGGAAGTTTATACAACCAATGTTTTTATCCACGGAAAAATTCCAAATGAATTTGAATTTATATATTTAATGTGCAGGTCATTTGATGAATTGTGATTCAGAACATAATTTTATGATTTAGAAGAAATTGAAGTGTTATTTCTAGACATAAGTGAAGGTACAAGGGTTCCCCCATGTGTCTCGTTGATTTTTCGGAGAATAGGGGCTATAAAATCAATGTTATTGGTTCTCTAAATAGGGTTCACATTTTGTTTGAAACTGTGTGGCCCCAAATATCAATCGATGGGACCAACAGTAGATGGAAATTCATGGTGTGCACAATTCCCAAAATATTTGTATAGATATCATGGGTTTGAGCACATGGGTAGTACTCTCACACTATAAATCACATGGTTGGATGATTTTTGGGTCAATCATTGTAGATATATCTCCAAGGTTGTTTCGTAATTAATGGGTGTTGGAATGTTGGTGAACGGTTTGTCCAATCCATTTGATCAAACTGTGTGACCCAGTTCTTAAAGGTAAAATAGTTGAAATTAACTTAATTTCTTTAAAAATTTTGTTTCTTCATTCATTCCTCCAATATAACCCACGTGACACTTCTCCCAAGCACCATGGTGCCTCCTCATATACAATCCATGAATAGCTAGATCTACTCCTCAAGTTGTCTAAATCAAATAATGATGGTCTCTATAGATATTCATCGATAAGAAATTTATCCTTCCTAATTCCTTTATATGGTTGTCTTTCAATCAATTGTTGTATTTTAGAGGGAGATCATATGGACTATTTTTTAGGAAAATGTCTGATTTGTGGATTGCTTCAAAACATGAGAGAATCAAATCTTAATATTGGATGAGTGATACGTCTTAATCATTATATTTTTGGTCCAAAAAATTCAAGATATTTTTAATATTTTTTTGAATTGGTCTATTATACTGAATTCTAGATTTTTCTAACCATCAGTTTATAATTGTATCATCCCGGCCCGGCTTACCATCGAACCGATGGCCGGACCGGTAGGTCACATGGCCTCAAGTGCGTCTCCCCGTACGCTAGAGGCTGCCGTCTCGTACTGAGCGTCTCAGGAGGTGATAGTGGTGAGACTATACCCTCATAACAGAGTAACACAGTGGTATTATCAGAGTAAATAATATTCAATAGTTGAAGAAGTAACAATTGAAAGTTAGAAGAAAAAGATAGATAATAACCATTTTATAAAAGGTGGAAAATGCCCGTTTTCAATGCATGCTTGTACAGATGACGATTTATTTATGAAAGCAGGAAACAATACATCATGCTTTACAAACAGTACAAAAATAAAAGACAGTAAATCCCGACATCGAATCTCTTGAGCATCCCAATCTCCTTCTTGGTCTTTTTCCCTTAACTCCTCATGTACAAACAACACAACACACAACCTAGGTCCTACGAGCAAGAAGGTCTACTTGGGTAACCCAGTAAAATGGCATCCCAAGTAGAGTGTGAGATATAAATCTCAGTATGGCGGCACCACTGGTGTCAACCCAATCTAGACTATGTATAATAATTAAACAGTGAGCAGTTATGGAGAAATAATTAAGCAGAATTAAATAAGTAAATGACACCAGTCCAGGTTCCCAAGGGACACCTGATGGTTTTACCAGCTTCGGCTTGTTTTTGGTAGAGTAACCTGATCATGTCACCATATACATACATACATATATATATATATATATATATGCATTTATATCATATATGGTGTGGGTTATGAATTTCTCCCTCCCATTACTAAGAAAAAGCGGCACGAGGTAAGAATTCCTCACATCCCTATAGTTCAACTGCCAAGGGGTAATAATTCCTCCTTTTCATAAATCGAGATTACCGGGCATGAGGTAAGAATGACTTTCGTCCCTATAGGGCAACTGGAAATGGGTAAGAATTCCTCCCTTCCATAAAGATTGATTAGTGGGCATGAGGTAAGAATGCCGCTCGTACCTATAAGTCAACTAGAAAGGGGTAAGAATGCCTCCCTTCCATAAATCGAGATTAGCGGGTACGAGGTAAGAATGCCTCTCGTCCCTATAGGTCAACTGGCAATGGGTCAGAATTCCTCCCATCCATCACATTCATAATACTGGGATGGGGTATAACTACCTCCCATCCAGACATGTAATCAGCACTAGGTGGACTCAGCATGCACTCACCTTTATTATGATTAACTATGTGGTAGCCACATGTGCGCACTCACAATAAAAACATGTCTATAGTATACTCCTTATGGCATTACCACAAAATCATTCAAAGAATTATACCACATACACATAAGCGAACACATTCACGTTCATACTTAAGGAAACCCATCTTAAGTTTCTAAATCAAGATATTCACAC
The DNA here is from genome assembly GCA_963277665.1 of Viscum album. Lineage (NCBI taxonomy): Eukaryota > Viridiplantae > Streptophyta > Magnoliopsida > Santalales > Viscaceae > Viscum > Viscum album. The sequence continues at coordinate 1,176,325,506 of OY728166.1, read as the reverse complement.
ATTCATTTTACTAACATAAGATGTGCTAATTACATTATCCCAAGGCATGGTCGTACCACCCTAGTATGTTCCTTCCTATTTTTCACATTCCATCTTAAAGGATACGTTTATCACACTTTAACCCTTTGACACCTCCTAGAGGTAACAAGTCATTTATTATTATGTTATCCCACTATATTTATCATCGTACTCAATTTTTGCTAAATGTGGAAAATTGACCCAAAACAAAGCATCACAGAAATTTCTTTCCCTTTGTCTCAACAAAGCAAGTTCACATAAAATGCATCAAAAGGCCACCACAACAATCCAACACGCCAGCATAAAAAGTATATCACTACTTTTTATCATGAAGATAACACGCCTCTGATTAGGGGGTTTTCTCATTTAAATCATGAGTTTAGTTAGCAGGCAACCATATTTATCATATTCCTTCAATTCACACTATTTTCATAGAAGCATTTATTCAAGACTAACATACAGAATTAAAATACTAAGATTGTGTACAAATAACTATTTATTACTTTACTTTAAGTTAAAGGGAAATAAGAGGGACCCAACCTTAATGTGGATCCATCTGTCCACTCCGACTCTTGACACATTCTAACTAAAAGCAGTTGTTGATCCCCCATGAGGCATATGTGATTTCACATATGACCTATGCCTACACAGGCGAGTCACCTATGCTCCGGAAAAGCGAATCCAACCCAAACCCACCAACGCACTATGAAAAACATACCAGGACCCTTTGGAACAACTAAGGGATTAATTTAGAAGTTGCGAAAACAAGACATTGGTAAAACTCTTACTTCGGAATCAACCCGGAGGACCGAAACTACCACAAACCGCCTCCCCTTGGCGGCGGACACCCAAACACGAACCCAAGGATCCTGAGACAACCTTGGCACAACCCTAGAATGATGGAAAAATAGGAATCAAGAACCCCCCCCCCAATTCCTATGGTTCGGCCGAATCCCGTGGGTCGACGGATAGGCCAAAATATGGCTTGAAGAAAGGAGGAGAAGTGAGAGAGAAGATTACCATGAAGATTCAAACCCCAAACCAGCATTAAATCTGGTGAAAATCGACAAACGAGAGGAGGCCGGATAGAGGGTGTCGTGCGGCTCATAGGGGAGAAGAGGGGGTGCGTCATGTGGGTTCTGGCTGATAGGAGGGAGGGAGATTTTAGTTTTAAGTTTATATTTTCTATTATTTTAAATTTAATGAAAAACCTAAACTCACCCAAGCACGCGGTTTGACCAGCATGGTTTTCCAAAACATGTGCAAACCATGCGGAGTCTACTGCCTCCAAGACACCCTTTGCACGGGCTAGGTGTATGGTTTCAGAAACCGTGTGCAGCCCGTGCGCAAGCCACTGCCCACCAGATTTAGGCCGAATGGTTTGGGCAGCACGTTTTGGTCAACCCATGCGCCAATCATGCTCCCTCTGTAGTCCCTTAAAAACTCAGGTTCGGCACTTCCCAAACTTACCGAGTCACTAGGGAAACTCCTCGGTCCTTCACCCAAGCACAAAACCAAAACAAAAAAATCTTTTCAACTCACGGAATTCCATTCCAAATATCAATTTTAAAAACAACCCATTCAGTAATCAAAAAAGTTCGAATTCCTTCGGGTTTTAGTCAAGTTAAAAACATAGGTCATTACATCCTTCCCGCCTTAGAAATTCTCGTCCCCAAGAAGCCTTCGTGAACAACGTACACATCACCCAACCTACAAGGGTCGTGAAGCTTTGTTAAAAGAATCAGGTTGCGTTCACAAACGTCCAAAACACCCTTAAGCATCCATTAAACCCTATGGTGCTTAAGCCACCAAAACTCGAGACGACGCTCGTTTCCTGAACAAAACACCAAGACGGCTCTTCCCGAGCCCATATACCCAAAGACATGATCATGTCGTCATTTCACTAAGCATCCAGCCACAGGTACTTCCCACCTTAGATTTTTAACGTTAAGCAACCAACTCCAGACTATGGTTCGGACCAGCGTTGGAAATAACTTTCAAAGTACGCCCCAAGCATTCCCACGACGCTCCTAGTGTGATTTGAAACAGATCAAACGGTCAATTCCCCATCGACCTCAAGGCCCAAGTCGATTTTATTGTTCACATTAGGCACCAGGAGACACAAACTGCACTCGCCTCTACCTGATGGCATGCAAGATAATGGTATGTCACTGTCCACATACATTAAACAAGAACCCTGAGTCAAGCCATATCTAGCTGATTATTTACAAGAACGCTCGGCCTAAATGGCCGATGCATTTCAAGCAGAACCACAATTCCTTTCTCCAAGTAACCTTACATTTAGCACAAACACGTTCACTGAAGCCTACACCCATCTTTCGAAGACATTTCCAAGATCAAACCATAAGGGAAACCACGTATCCTGCATGCAACGTCGAAAGAGGACCATATGATCAAGCCCAATGGCTTATAAGCATTAGCGCGGATAAGACCGGCGCTCTCTTAGTGCATCATGGACATGGACAAGATAAGGGACATGTTTGTCACGAAACAGAGTTCACTAAGAAGATTGAACGGTTTCCAGTTAATCATACCAGACTACTGGAATGAAGAAAAGTCCAACCTCAGCCGGTCGAATTCAAGGAAGGAACTCGGCCTCACCTGCAGACACATCCACATGTTTTAAACTCTCATGTCTCACATGCATTCAGACACGACCAACCCATTTCCAAATGCATTCCAAGATGCATTCATTCCATGTGAAAGGACACATTTACCTGATTCGACTTGATGCACTCCCATCCTTAGGAGTGTCATAGTCACCGAAGGGAAAGGTAATAACCTAGCCGAGGACAATTGCGCTAGTACACAAACACCACAAATGATCATGTGACGCTCATTCGCCACTATCACATCACCAAACAAATGAAGAAGATCCAAAACAAAGAAACCAGCGTGTCAAAACACACAAGTCACTAGAATTCCATCCCAGACATTGGGACGAAACAATTCTTTAACGTCGGGCCACTCTACTGAGAAGATGACCCGAAGCCACAACGAAAGTCAAAACCCAATGACCACCCATCCGAACAAGGGTGTCATTAGAAAAACAAGAGTCCAAAATTGGACAATGGCACCCAAAAAACACCTCATGTCAGAAAACCCACGGTACAAGCAAGTCATTAAAATGATAAGGGTGCTAACAACCACAGGCTAGCCCCCTTACGAAGATCAAATGTCGACCCTAATGACGGGACATTCCAAAATAAGTCACTATGCTCAAAATCCAATCATCAAAACACCGATAAGGAAACAAAACCCACAAGAAACACCTATTGTCCCATTACAAGGAAACTCAAAGAAAAACTCAAAACTACCCCTTACTCTAGCTCTTCAATGCACCACCACAGTTTCCATTACCTAGCCTTTAACATTTTAACCCATTGGAAATCTAGCCATTAAAAAAACATCAACCACACATCAAGCAAACATGAAAGTTTCACAAAAATTTCCTTTTAAGAGCATCAAACATTCCCAGACATCCCGTCTTTGTCAATCAATTGAGAGAAAAAAATGACACCATTTAAACAAAAGACCGACCTATGAGGGTCCCATTAATCAATCCTGGGTTCTTCAAAAAGCAACTCCAATGCAGTTACTCAATTAATTTTAAAAAATCAAACACCCCAATCGGGTTATCCCATGAAACACATTCTAACTGACCTACTCAGGTGCAGTTTCACATTTAATAGTTAGCAAAAACCTTTCAATTTCGAAATTATGAAACATTTTCCATTTAAACATTTCACAATACAGAAAGCCTTTACATTAAATATCAGTTTCCATTTCCCAATTCATGAAGTTCTAATACACTTCATGGATTGAAAATTGGCGCCATTTGTTTTTATCAAAACTAGACTCCAACCAAACATTTAATATGCCCACACACAACGGCCCATGTATATGGGTGGCCATCTACAAACCTATAAAGCGCCCATATTTGTTATAATTTGGCATTTGGATCCCCTTTTTAATCAAAACCAATTTACTTTAGCATTTTAATTTCCACACCTTTACATTTTCATTAATTTCCCTAAAAACGTATTTATATCATGATCAGAATGGTTTTAATATATAGGTTACCCCCTTCTTAGTTGTAAGGCACCCATACACCTTATAGTCGAAAATTGGTTCCAGTTCATTCACAACCCAGGAACAAACAAAGTAAGACATGCCATCATATGCAGTAAACACAGATTATGTTATATCACAGATGCATGTTATAACACATAAGCATGGCATATAATAACTTTAGAATATTATACAGGCAAGCTAAGATGCAACTACATGGCATGGGACATACATGACATGTTAATTCCTATGTGCCTAATATGATAAATTGAATGAAACATTCTTTCCATATCAGGCCAAGGGTAAAATTCAAGGAATTTCATAAACTATAAGCTGTACAAAATTCAATAGTCACTCATGTTGAAATCCTATCAACCTTAATAGAAAACAACATGAACAACAATTCCCAGCCCTGGCCACTTGGTCATTTCCCGTGCATGGGGTTATCAGTCCCATGCAAGGTTCTTAGCCAAGCGCCGGAACATTCTTAATCTCATATCTACCAACTCAAAAAATAAGGAACAAAGAAAATAAAAAGCTCTATTACAACATTGTAATGTCCTGGCCCGAATTACCATCGAACCGGTGGCTGGACTAGTAGGTCACATTGCCTCAAGCACGTCTCCTCGTATGCCAGAGGCTTTTGAATAGAAGTGAGGGTATTGGGAGGTTATAGTGGGGAGACTATACCCTAATATCTGAGTAACACAGTGGTATTATCAGAGTAAATAGTATTAAATAGTGGAATAAGTAACAATTGAAAGGCATAAGAAAAATATAGGGAATAACCATTTTATAAAAGGCAGAAAATGCAAGTTTACAATGCATGCATGTACCGATGACGACACAGTTATGAAAGTAGGAAACATTACATCATGCTTTATAAACAATACAAAAAGAAAAGACAGTGAAGCCCAAAGGCGAATCTCCTGAGCATCCCAAGCTTCTTCTTGGTCATTGTCTCCGAAATCCTTTAGTACAAACAGCATAACACACAACCTAGGTACTAAAAGCAAGAAGGTCTACTCAGGTAAACTAGTGTAATGGTGTCTCGAGTAGGGTGTGAGATTTAAATCTCAGTAGGCCAGAACCACCGATGTCATCCCAATCCAGAAAGTGTATAATAATTAAACAATGATCATGTATGTAGAAACAAGTAAGCAGAATTATATAAATAAATAACACACGTCCAGGTTCCCAAGGGACACCTGACTGTTATACCTATTTCAGCTCATTGCCAGTAAAGTAACCGGATCATTTCACCATATACATATATATATTCATTTAGATCATAGATGGCTTGGGGTAAGAATTCCTCCAACCCATTAATAATAAAAAGGGAAACGAGCTAAGAATTCCTCTCATCCCTATTGGTCAACTGGAAAGGGGTAAGAATGCCTCCCTTCAATAAATCGATATTAACTGGCACGAGGTAAGAATTCCTCTCATCCCTGTAGGTCAACTGTCAAGGGGTAAGAATGTCTCCCTTCCATATATCGAGATTATCGGGTACGAGGTAAGAATGTCTCTCGTCCCTATAGGTCAACTGGAAATGGGTAAGACTGCCTCCCTTCCATCACATTCATAATACTGGAATGGGGTATAACTACCTCCCATCCAGACATGTAATCATCACTAGGTGGCCTCAGCATCCACTCGCCTTTATTATCATTCACTATATGGCATATGCATGTGCACACTCACAACACAAACTTGTCTATAGTATACTACATATGGCATTACCTCACAAGAATTCAAAGAATCATATCACATACACATAAGCGAACACATTCACGTTCATACTTAAGGAAACCTATCTTACGTATCTAAATCAGGATATTCACATATTCATTTTAATAACATAATCTATGCTCATTACGTTATCCCAAGGCATGGTCATACAACCCTAGTCTGTTCCTTCATATTTTTCCCATTTCATCTTAAAGGATAAGTTTATCAATCTTTAACTCTTTGATACCTCCTAGAGGTAACAAGTCATTTAGTCTTAAGTCATCCCACTATAGTTATCATCTTACTCAATTTTCCTAGAAAAGGAAAATTGACCCAAACACAAGCATCACAACCATTTCATTCCCTTGGTATCAACAAAGCATGTTCACATACAAATAATCAAAAGGACACCACAACAATCCAGCAGGCAAGCATAAAATGTCTATCACTACTTTTTATCATTACGACATCGCACTTTTTATTGATGGGTCTAATCATTTAAATCATGAGTTTAGATAGCAGCCAACCATTTTTATGATATTATTGCAATTGACAATGTTTTCACAGAAGCATTTATTCAAGTATAACTTATAGAATTCATATACTAAGACTGTGCAGAAATAACTCTTTACTATATTACTCTATGTTAAAGGGAAAGTAGAGGGACCCTACCTCAAGGTGGATCCTTCAGTCCACTCTGTCTCTTGATTATTTCTAACTAAGAGCTGATGCCGCTCCCCCACGAGGCATATGTGATATCAGATATGACATATGCCTACATAGGCGAGTCTCCTAAGCTCCGGCAAAACGAATACAACCCGAACCCTCCAACACACTAAGAAAAACATACCAGGACCCTTTAGAACAACTAAAGGATTAATTTAGAAGCTGCGAAAAAATGACATAAGTAAAACCCTTACCTCGGAATAAACCCGGTGGACCGAAACCACCGCAAACCGCCTTACCTTCGGTAGCGGATGCCCAAAATTGAACCCAAGGGTCCCGAGACAACCTTGGCACAACCCTAGAATGAAGGAAAAATAGGAATAAAGAAACCCCCAGTACATAGGGTTCGTATGAATCCCATGGGTCGACAGATAGGCCGAAATATGGCTGAAAGAAAGGAGGAGAAGTGAGAGAGATGCTTAACATGATGATTCAAACCAAAAACCAGCAGAAATATGGTTAAAATCAGTAAATGAGTGGAGGCTGGACATAGGGTGTCGCATGGCTCACAGGGGAGAAGAGGGGGGGGGTGTCTTGTGGGTTCTGGCGTAGAGGAGTGAGGTAGAGTTTAGTTTTAAGATTATATTTTATATTATTTTAATTTTAATTAAAAACCTAATCTCACCCAAGCACATGGTATCACCAGCACGATTTTCCAAACCGTGTGCAAACCATGCGGAGTCTACTGCCTCCAGGACACCTGTTGCATAGGCTAGGCACACGATTTGGGAAACCGTGCTCATCCCCTGCGCAAGACACTTCACACCTGATTTATGCCGCATGGTTTGGGCCGCACGTTTTGGTCAACCCGTGCGCCAACCTTGCGCCCCATACAGTCACTTAAAAACTCAGTTATGGCACTTCTGAAACTTATCGAGTCACTTGGGAAACTCATCGGGCCTTCTCCCAAGCACAAAACCAAAACAAAAAACCGTTTCAACTCCCACAATTCCATTTCAAAGAACGTTTTTAAAAACAACCCATTCGGTAATCGAAAAAGTTAAAATTCCTTCAGGTTTTAGTCCGGTTCAAAACACCGGTCATTACATCCTTCCCGCCATAGAACTTATCATCCCCAAGAAGCCTTTGGGAACAATGTACACATCACCCAACCTACAAGGGTCATTAAGATTCATTAAAATGATCATGTTGCGTTCACAAACGTCCAACACACCCTTAAGCATCCATTAAACCCTATGGCGCTTAAGCCACCAAAACTCGAGCTGACACTCATTTCCCGAATGAAAGACAAAAATGGCTCTTCCCGAGCCCATTTACCTAGAGACACGAACCTGTTGTCGTCTCACTAAGCATCCAGCCACGGGTACTTCCCACCTTAGAATTTTAACATTATGTAACCAAATCCAAACTACGGTTCGGACCACTGTTGGAATTAACTTTCAAAGTACACCTGAAGCATTCCCACGACGCTCCAAGTGTGATTTAAAATAGATCAAACGGTCGATTCCCCATCGACCTCAAGGCCCATGTTGATCCAATTGTTCACATTAGGCACCGGCCGACACAAACTGCAATCGCCTCTACCTGACGACATGATAGAGAATGGTATGTCACCGACCGCAGATATTAAACAAGAACCCCATGTCAATCCATATCCGGCTTACTATTAACAATAATGCTCACCCTAAACGTCCGGAGTATTTCAAACAGAACAACAATTTATTTCTCCAAGGAACCTTACATTTTGCACAAACACATTCACCGAAGCCTACACCCGACTTCCGAAGAAATTTCCAAGATCAAACCATAAGGGAAACCATGCATCCTACGTGGAAGGTCGAAAGAGGACCATCTGATCAAGTCCAATGGCATAAAAGCATTAGTGTGGATAATAATGAAGCTCTCTTAGTGCATCTTGGACAAGGAAATGGTAGGGGACATGTTCGTCGTGAAATAGAATACACTAAGAGGACGGAACAGATTCTAGATAATCATACCAAACTACTATAAGCAAGAACAGTCAAACATAAGCTGGTCGACATTACGGAAGGAACTCAGCTTCACCTGCCGACACATCAACACGTTTTAATCTCGCATGTTTCACATGCATTCAGACATGACCTGCCCATTTCCAAATTCATTCCATGAAGCATCCATTCCATATGAAAGGACACATTTACCAAATTCGACGCGACGCACTCTCATCCTTATGAGTGTCCTATTCACCGGATAGAAAGGTGATAGCATAGCCGAGCACAAGTGCGCTAGTACACAAACACCACAAATGATCATGTGACCCTCCTCCGCCACAATCACATCACAAAAAAAATGAATATGATCCAAAACACGAAAGCCAACGTGTCAAAACACACGAGTCACTAAAAAGCCATCCCAAAAATTGGGACGAAACAATTTTTTAACACCATGCCACTCTACAGAGGAGATGAACCAAACGCACAACAAAAGTCAAAACCCAACAACCACCCATCTGAACAAGGGTGTCCTTAGAAAGACAAGAGTCCAACACGGGACAATGGAACCTTAACAACACCTCTTGTCAGAAAACCCATTGTACAAGCATGGCATTAAAATACTAAGGGTTCAACCAACCACGGGATATCCCCATTAGGAAGATCAAATGTCGACCCTAATGACGGTTCATGACGAAATAAGTCGCTAGGCTCAAAATCCAATCATCAAAACACCGCTATGGAAACAACGCCCACGAGAAACACCTATGGTCCCATTCCAAGGAAACTCAAAGATAAACTCAAAAGTTCCCCTTACTATAGGGTTTCAACGCACCACCATAGTTTCCATTACCAAACCCTTAACATTTTACCCTATTTGAACTCTAGAAATTAAAAAAACCTCATCCACACATCAAGAAAACAGGAATGTTTCACAAAAACATCCTTTTATGAACTTCAAACTTTCCCAAAATTCACATCTTTATCAATCAATTGAGAAAAAATGACACCATTTAAACAAAAGGGTGACCTACTAGGGTCCCATTTTATCCATCCTAGGTTCATAAAAAAGAAACTCCAAAGTAGTTACTCAATTCCTTTGAAAAACTAAAACTCCCCAACTGGGTTATCCCATAAAACTCTTTCCAACTGACCTACTTATGTCCAATTGCACATTTAATAGTTCTCCAAAACCATTCAATTTCGTAATTAGGAAACATTTTCCATTTAATCATTTCACAATACCGTAAGCCTTTACATTAAATATGGGTTTCCATTTCCCAATTCATGAAGCGCAAATAAACTTCATGGATTGAAAATTGACTCCCTTTTTTATCAATACTATATTCGAACCCAGAATTTAACATGCCCACACACAACAGCCCAAGTATATGGGTGGCCATCTAACAACCTATAAAGCTCCCATACACTTTATAAATTTGAATTTGGATCCCCTTTTTAATCAAAACCAATTTACTTAAGCATTTTAATATCCACACCTGTACAATTTCATAAATATCCCTACAAACGTATTTATATCATGATCAGAGTGGTTTTAATATACGGGTTACCCCTTACCAGTTGTAAGGCACCCATACACCTTATAATCGAAAAATGGTTCTCGTTATTTCACAACCCAGGTACAACCAAAGCAAGACATGCCATCATTAGCAGTAAACACAAATTATGTCATATCACAGAAGCATGTTATATCACATAATCATGTCATATAATAACTTAAAAATATTATACAGGCATGATAATATGAAACTACATGGCATGGAACTTGCATGACATGTTAATTCCTATGTGCATAATATGATACATGGAATGCAGCATTTTTTCCATACCAGGAAAATGGTCAAATTCAAGGAATTTCATAAACCATAAGCTGCAGAAAATAAAACAGTCACTCAAGGTGAAATCATATCAACTTTAATAGAAAACAACATGAACAATAATTACTAGCCCTAGCCACTTGGTCATTTCTCGTGCGTGGGGTGATCAGTCTCATGCACTGCTTTTAGCCAAGCGCTGAAACATTCCTAATCTCCTATCTACCAACTCAAAACAATAAGTAAAAAAGAATATAAATAGCTATGATACCACATTGAAATGTCCCGCCCTATCCTACCATCGAACTGGTGGCTGGACCAGTAGGTCACATGGCCTCAAGGGCATCTCCCCGTATGCCAGAGGCTGCCGACTAGCAGCGAGGGTCTCGGGAGGTTATATTGGGGAGAATATACCCTCATATCAGAGTAACACAATGATACTATCAGAGTAAATAATATTCAATAGCGGAATAAGTAACAATTGAAAGGAAGAAGCAAAATACAAGTAGTAACCATTTTACAAAAGGCAGCAAACACCAGTTTACAATGCATGCATGTATAGATGATGATACAATTATGAAATCAGGAGACATTACAACATTCTTTACAAACAACACAAAAAGAAAAGTCATAAAATCCTGAAGGTGAATCTCTTGAGCATCACAATCTCCTTCTTGGTCCTTTTCTCCTAACTCCTCATGTACAAACCGAATAGCACAAAACCTCGGTCCTGCATGAAAGAAGGTCTACTTGGGTACCCCAGTGCAATGGCTGCCCGAATAGGGTGTGAGATATAAATCTCAGTAGGCCGGAACCACCGATGTCAACCCAATCCAGACCATCTATAATTACTAAACAGTGATTTGTTATAGAGAAATAAGTAAGCAGAATTACATAAGTAAATAACACCTGTCCAAGTTCCTAAGGGACACCTAACTATTATATCTGTTTTGGCTCATTGCAGGTAAAGTAACATGATCATGTCACCATATTTGTATATAAATGAATTTAGATCATTAATGACTTTGGGTAAGAATTCCTCCAACCCATTAATAATAAAATGCGGCATGAGGTAAGAATTCCTCTCGTCCATATAGGTCAACTGGAAAGGGGTAATAATACCTCCATTTTATAAATCGAGATTAACGGGCACAAGGTAAGAATTACTCTAATTCATATAGGTCAACTGGAAAGGGGTAGGAATTCATCCCTTCCATAAATCAATACTAGTGGGCATGAGGTAAGAATGCCTCTCGTCCCTATAGGTCAACTGGTAAGGGGTAAGAATGCCTCCCTTCCATAAATCTACATTAGCACATTTGTGGTATGAATGCCTCTCTCCCTATTTGTCAACTGGTAAGGGGTAATAATGCCTCCCTTCCATCACATTCATAATACTAGAATGGGGTATAACTACCTATCATCTAGACATGTAATCATCACTATGTGGCCTCATTATGCACTCACCTTTATTATCATTCACTATGTGGCATCGACATGTGCGCACTCACAATTCAAACATGTCTATAGTATACTGCATATGGAATTACCTCATAAGCATTCAATGAATCATACCACATACACACAAGAAAATACATTCACATTCATTATTATGGAAACACATCTTATGTATCTAAATCAACATATTCACATATTTATTTTACTAACATATGTTGTGCTCATTACGTTATCCCAAGGCGTGGTTGTACCACACTAGTCTATTCCTTCCTCGTTTCCCCATTCCATATTAAAGGATACGTTTATCACTCTTTAACCCTTTGATACCTTCTAGAGGTAACATGTCATTTTTTTCTTCAGTCATCCCTCTATAGTTATCATCTTACTCAATTTGCCTAAACATGGAAAATTGACCCAAACACAAGAATCACATCCATTTAATTACCTTTATCTTAATAAAGCAAGTTCACATACAAATCATCAAAAGGGAACCCCAACAATCCAGCAGGAAAGCCTAAAAAGTCTATCACTACTTTTTATCATGAATACATTCAACATTTGATTGATAAGTTTTATCATTTAAATCGTGATTTTTGTTAGCAGGCAACCATTTTTACCTTATTCATATAATTCACACTATTTTCACAGAAGCATTTATTCAAGACTAACTTGGAGAATTAAAATACCTAGACCGTGTAGAAATAACTCTTTACTAGTTTACATTATGTTAAAGGGAAATGAGAGGGACCCTACGTCAAGGTGGATCCATCCATCCAGTTTGGATCTTGACGCTTTCTAACTAAGTTTCATTGCTGCTCCCCCACAAGGCATATGTGATTTCACATACCACTTATGCATACACCTGCGAGCCACCTAAGCTCCGGCAAAGCGAATCCTACCTGAACCCGCCAACACACTGAGAAAAACATACCAGGACCCTTTGAAACAACTAAGGGATTTAATTAGAAGATGCGAAAACAAGCCAGGTGTAAAACCCTTACCTCGAAAACAACCCAACAGAGTGAAACCATGGAAAAATGCCTCTCCTTCGGCGGTAGACACCCAAACTCAAACCCAAGGGTCTCGAGACAACCATGGAACAACTGTAGAATGAAGGGAAAATAGGAATCAATAAACCCCTAATAGCTAGGGTTCGGCCAAATCCCATAGGTCAACACATAGGGAAAAATATGGCTGGAAGAAAGGAGGAGAAGTGAGGTAGAAGCTTACCAATATGATTCAACCCAAAAACCGATATAAATCTGGTGAAAATTGGAAAACGAGTTGGGGCCGGATGGAAGGTGTCGCGCGGCTCACAGGGGAAAATGGGTGGGTGTGTCACATGGGATTTAGCCAAGAGGAGTGAGGGAGAGTTTAGTTTTAATTTTTTTCATTTCTTTTTTTATAATTTGATTTAAAAACATAAACTCACCCAAGTGCACAGTTTGACCTACATGGTTTGCCAAACCATGTGAAAAACGTGCAGAGTCTACCTCCTCCAAGACACCCATTGCACAGGCTAGGTGCACGGTTTGGGAAAACATGCGCAGCCCATGCGCAAGCCACATCCCACCAGATTTAGGCTGCACGGTTTGGGCCGCACTGTTTGGTCATCCCCTGCGCCAACTGTGCGCCCTCTGTAGTCCCTTAAAAACTCGGGTCCGGCACTTCCGAAACATGCCGAGTCACGTGGGAAAATCCTCAGGACTTATCCCAAGCACAAAATCAAAACATCAATGTGTTTCAACTCTCGAAATTCCATTCAAAGCTCAGTTTTAAAAACAACCCGTTTAGTAATCGAAAAAGTTAAAATTCCTTCGAGTTTTAGTCCGGTTCAAAACACAGGTCATTACAATAATTGAGTAATTAAATTTATAATCATTCCCATAATGTTTAATACAAGCATTCATTATTTTATTAGTGATTTTGGAATCCTACCATTTATTATGAACACCCCTTGGGTGTGCTATCTTATATTTTCACTTTTTAATAAATGGTTAATTTTGTAGAACACCTTCATAGAATTTGAGTTTGAGTAATAATTGTTTCCCCCTTGTAGATTCTATCCCAGATGGAAATGGATCCTCCTAAGCGCCATGTTGAAGCCATTAAATTTATTTCCTTTCCTAATGTATTTCAGAGTTGTTTCTTTTTAAAAAATTTGTGTCAAATATAGAATGTGATACTTAATTATAAAAATATTTTTTAAAAAATATAAAGCCATGTTTATAATAAAACACCTCATTGAAGATAATTTGTCTTATAATATAAAATGAAATGGTTGGTTATTGGATCCATGATTGGTTTATTGATTATTGGGTTCTTATGATTTTGTTATTATTTTTATATGGGGAATTTTAATACTTGTCCTTCACTATTGTATCTAAATTGAGTTTCCCCATAGTAAATTAGTAACTAATGGACCAATATCTCTCTAAGGGAATATCCTGACTAATAAATGGGAATAAAAATGTATTTAATTTCCCTATTAGACCGAGGTACCTTTTTAGTAACTCCTAAATCTTTTTTAAATAAATTTCCAAGTTATGATTGATTCGCATGAGCATTTTTAACAGATAAGCTTATTCATGATGGTGGTTTATATTAAATAAATTGTATGTAATAAATGTATTAGAATGATCATGATGGATTTCCATAATTTTTTAAATTAAATGGTTTAAATCTAAATGGAATTGATTTTGGTGGTATGAACAATATTATAGTTATAATTTAATATGCATGGACCATATGAATATAATTAAATGTTTTATATGAAATTAAATTTAAATTTTCAAAATTCCTTGATGATCCATACAAACATATGAATATTCTTTAATTATATTTTTTATTAATGAAATGGCTTTTGTTAAGAATGGTCCTAATGAAATGAGGATGATGAGAGGTAATGTGTTGTGGGTATGGTTATTATTAGTTATTATATGATTACACCATAAAAGGTTTGTGGAGAAATGGAAAGGGATCTATTGAGAATGGTATAAAATAACACTCCCACACATTGGGAATGGATTACATGACATATCTCACCATTCATGCTTTTCAAGACAATGGGATAAGGTTTTACCCACCCTGTATAGAGTGTTGGCATGATAGATCACTCACCTTACTACGTTTCATGCATGATTTCAAAAACTCTATTGGGTTATAGATAATGTACCTTATTTCATGATCTTACAGTCTCATTTAGATTGGTTATGGATGATTGGATTAATCCTGGTCCATCTGACACGTTGTAATCCATATATGTGGACACTTAATTTAGTATGTATTGGGTACATGTAGGTGTATGAAATATAAAACAATAAATTTTATATATTATTACTATATATAAGGTTTCATATTAGATCATTTTTCTGCTGTGAACCGAATCCGTTAGATTCCCCAGGTTCCCTTTAATAACCTGAGTGGGTTGTGGTTTATTTTTTAATTATGTTCTCTTTATTTTTGATTCTACCTGAACAGTTATTTAGTAATATTCACATTCTACATTTAGTCATAGGAACTACATGTGGTTACCTACTAGGCTTCACATCTCACACCATTTTAGTGCTTCCATTGCACTAGGGTGTCTGAGAAGACCTTATGTTCATAATAACATGGTTAATTTCTAATGTTGTCATGACAGAACCTTGGAATTATGAGCACATGTATAATCCAGATATTAGGATGTTCAAGGATTTTTTCCTACAGGATGTTGTTTCTTTTATTCATGTTTTGTACTATATATTATTTCCTGCAGTATGTCAGTTATTTTATTTTATGTATCGTCATCTTGAAATTCATGAAAGATGGTATATTAGCATTAGAAATTGTCTTTATTAAGATTATATTAATCTTCCACTACAAAATCCATATTTTATTTTTTACTTACATTTTTGCGAAATTTATTCTCTATTACATTGGTGGGACTCTACGATATGATAGTATAGTATTCCCACTATCACCTCCATAGACTGTCACTTATACTATTCATTTTATTTCATATGATAATGGATTATTCATGTCATGTGACCCACTATTCTAGCCACCGTCTTTATGGTGAGTCCATTCAAGAATTTACAGACATAAACCCACATTACACTAGGGTTTTTTAGTATATCGGGGGACGGTTTTGTTGGATTTATATTTTTATTTATCAGGTATTATTTTCATAGGTACAAAAAAATTACAAATCCATTATTTTACTTTTATCATGAACACTGGTAATTAAATATGAATGTAATTATAAAATTATGCAACTGATAAGCCTTAATGAGGAATGTCCACTGTCAAATTTTGGGTAATCAGGTTCAAATATGTAATTAGTACAGACATTGTTTAGAGAAACCCTATGTTACTAGACCAAGGGAAATATGGTACTTTTTGGTCCTGGATGGGATACCATGACCGTTGGATCTCCCACGTCTTAACACCGACAAAAATCATGTGTTAATAATTTTTTTATAAAATCCAATTTCATCTCAAACCTAAAACTATAAAACCCTAACACACATTAAAATTAAATTTGAAACTAGAAAATCAATCAGCTTCTTATTCATTATACAATTCTAATATTAATTAAACCAATATAATTCATCACATCATTCTTCATTTTTACATAAAATACAAAATTTTTAACATATATATAATAAAATTCTACATATATATAGTTTTGAGCTGAATAATTAAAAATAATAAATTTTAATTAACTAGGTGTCAAAATTATATATTTTATGACTTTTTTAATTTTATTAGACCCGTAGAAAATTAAAAATGCACTTTGGGCATGTGGAGCCCAAATTTATTGATTTCTCTTATAATATGTGTTTAACCCCATTGAAATTCATCTCATTATTACAAGGTAAAAATATGTAGTCTATTTTACATTTAAAACATTATAAAATATGATATGGTCACATAATAATGGTCGATTTGGATTTTAGATTCAACAATCGAATATCACAACCATTTAATAGATCCATTATTTTAATCTTCTTTCCTATGTTATATAATGATCCTCTTATGCTATATTTCCATCCACCAAGGTGTATTCCTTCACATTCTATCCTTTTTGTATAGAAGGTATTCAATTCATCACATCATATCATCTATGGAAACTACCACAATCATGTTCATCCATCACAATTTTGTAGAGGTACTATTCCAATGTTCTAAAATCATTCCTATGGCTTGGTGAAATCCACATGGTTGTTCATCACTAAATACTAAAAACACTATGACTATACTACACATTCCAATTATTCTTAGTTCTCTAGAATCCCACAACAAGGATAATTGTTCCGTGATCCCATTTCAACTACTTGTGCTAAGAATTATCCTCTTCAACATGCCATATGTTATGTGTTTGATTATACCTTATCCAAGAAAACAAATCACTAAAATTGATAGTAATTGTTGTTGGTCCAAAATTATATTGGGAAACATCATAACAACATACCTTATGAGGAGGAACATTCCCCCTCATCTATATCCAAGATGACTATGCACTTTCTCTTAACTATATAATATCTTTGTAGAATACTGTCTCAAATCCAAATTACCCCAAAACAAAAATTCTATTCTTTTTTATATTTTCATCAATCATCCTTCCATGATTCCTGATGATAATACACCTAACATAATGTTATTTAAGATTATTTCTGAAAAAATCAAATCATCAATCAATCAAGACCATTGATAAAAATCCTACCATAATCACCATTAAAGTATTAATTATTATAATGGTAACTTAAAGTAAACATCCTTATTATTGTAAAAATCCTTGTCAAAAAATACAGTACAAATAATTGGGATTCATAATAGTTCATTTTAAGGAAAATTATTTCCCAAATATTCTTGATATTATTTTAAAAAATAATTAAATTCTAAATTAAAAGTGTATTTTCTTGAATAAATGTTCCATTATTGTTATGATGTAGTTTTCATATAAGAAGTAATCTAGTAATGTTACATATGCATCACCATGGATTTTATCCAATCACACTATCTTTATTAAATTAATGGAATTTTTATTAATTTAATGATGAGATATCGGTGAAATATATTTTCTAATGGGATAATGTATAAATAAATGTTAAATGCTTCAATGAACTTTTGGAATATGTATGAAAGGATTATATTTAGTAATGAGTGGTATTTCATATCAATAAAATTAATTGGATAATGATTAATAATTTTTATCTAAAAGGGAGCATGGGTGGTTATTTGTGTTCCAATAAAGGGTACATGGGTTGTTGGACCAAGATGATGATAGTATAAGGGTGGTTAACCCACCCCAAACATGTGATGATTTTCAGAGTGATAAGTGGATTATATGATTTATGTGATTGTAATTATGCAAAAATATATATTCTAATCTCATCGAAATGTTATCATACTTATTTGTTTATCCCACAATCTTTAACAGTTCTATGACCGATGTATTTTGATCTTAAAAATACTTATTCCATGAATGTGGTATATCAGTTTCTAATAATAATTTCAAATGATAATATCTGATTCAAAATACCATATAATCATTATTATATATAATCATTTAATCATTTCTCCCTTGTTTTCCCTTAGTAGTAGTTAGAGCACAACCTTTCTTAAGATCCACTTCTCAATTTTATATCGACTGGTTTCTTCTATACTATGAAAAATAGGTATACATTGTAAGATAAATAATTGTGGTGTTGTTGAAGATTATTTAAAAAATAGGTTTATTATACATCTAGACATCAATGAAACTT
This sequence comes from Viscum album, assembly GCA_963277665.1. Classification (NCBI taxonomy): domain Eukaryota; kingdom Viridiplantae; phylum Streptophyta; class Magnoliopsida; order Santalales; family Viscaceae; genus Viscum; species Viscum album. The sequence goes on along the minus strand of OY728166.1, from coordinate 1,176,306,966 downwards.
ATCCATTATTATTTATGTTCATGTTCTGTTATGAGATTTAATGAATAGTATTCCAAAATAATTTAATGATATTTATGTACTTAATTTTGGGTTACCTAACTATATACATTGTAATGGTAATATCATTTGATGTCTTTTTATATAGTTTTTTGTTGTCTATCTTAAATTTTGTTTCTGAAATCATAATCATTGAGACATATTATTACTATAAGGACCCATCCTTAAACATGACCTAGTATGTTTAATTAAACAAGAATTAATTTTCATACTTTCCCAAATATATTTTTTGATTTGAGATTATAAAAATTAGGTAATAATTTATACATTATACCCCACATGAATATAATGTAGATATTACTTAAACAGTATAATGTTTTTCACAATATAACAATTTTTAAAAATAAAACATGATTTTATTTTATAAAAAATCTTCACAACATTCTAATTGGTTTATTATTTTCTCTTAACCAAACATAAAACCTACAAAAACATTTTCAAACATGGTATGTGAAAAAATAATTTCATTATGGGACATAAAAAATATGTACAGAAACTATTTTTCCTTCAATAATTATAAATATATGAAATAAATGATTCTAACCCTTAAAAGTAACGTGTACGTCTTGAAAACATGAGTTTTCAAAAAAAACATGGCCATAAGAAACAAAACCATTGGGGTAACTGTGAGAATCATTTTATTACCATACATACGTATTATTTTAACACTAAAGACTGCTATATGTTCTTTAACCCTCACATCTACCTTATAATGAAACTGTCACAACAACCTCATGATGTAACTATCACACTGATGCTTGGAATAACCATTATGGTCATCTTCCAAAATTCCCGATAGATTGGTTTGATATCATAAAACCACCCATATTTTTCTATAATGGTTCCACCCATCATCATACACAATTCACAGGAACTATAACATAGTCACAAAACCTAAATACATGTATCAAAAAAACATTCCTTGATGAAAATCAATTATTAAAATAGACAATTTCACCCATAAAAAAGAAAAATATCATCTTAGAATAACCATGAATTATGGTAAATAAGACAAAAATAAATAAGGAATCATAAAATTAGGAAAATGCACTCATTCTATATAAAATAAATAACAATTTTTTGAATTTTTCTTAAAAAAAATAAATTTAAGATGATATTGAAATGAAAGTTCCTTACTGCTTGTTCAAATTAATTAAAATGAATTTAAATCAATGTAATATGGTTTAAAAAGTTTTATTAATTATATCCTTATTTATAATAACTTATGTGAACTTCTTTTAACATTATTCCACCCATTGTTTAATTATATTTTATATTTCCCTTATTTCATGTGTATTAATTTCACAGTTTCATGATCGGTTTATTATGTAATTTTTTTGTAAAATTTAAACAATAATATCGAAAATTTAACATATATATATATATGCAATTTTATAAAATGATAAGTGAATTTAAACATTCCATGATTATGGTTATGATAAACTAAAACTTGTCATCCAAGAACACGGTTAATTAACACACCATGGATGATGATTTTGTTTTTAAAAATAAAAGATGAAAATAAAATATTTGATGATTTGTATACCATTAACATAATATAATTCTACTATAGGTTTTTATTAATATTTTTTATCATGAAAATTCATATAGTGGGTAAGGATTAGGAAGAAGTGAGAAATAATTTAAATGAGAAGGATGGATTTAAATCTTGAATATTTCTCCTTCAAAACCGCTTTAATGTACTTAGAGTTGGACTTTTTGTGATACCATAAACACTATAATGTGTCAAAATATTAGTAAAAATAAAATTTATAGAGGATAAAAGAGAAATAATGATCATGGTGAGGAAATTAAGTGATGGAATGTGTCCCTTTTTATAAATGAGGTGAGAGGTAATTAACGAATTACATAAAATATTAAAATATAATATGTCTAATATAGGAGTAATGGCTTCTAAAATACTTTTAAGATTACATTTTAGATACAATATTATCTCATTTGGACTTATATATGATTATTTGGGTGTTTAAATTATTTATTAAAATATATTATTCTTGAAATATAATATATCACATGTTTAACACTATTCCTAACTACCACTTTAAAAACAAAAAAACAATGTTTAAAATAAAAAACAATTGTTTTTTATGTCTTATATGTGTTGTATTTGTCTATATAATCATGTATGATATTAATTTTCTCGGAATAGTTTTATTTTTATATTTTTAATATCATATTATTTATTTCTCAATAAAATTGATTATTACTCTATCATAGTTATTCTAGAAATTAAGATATTAATTTTTCCCTTAAAATAAAAATAAATCCTCATGTCTAACTGAAATATCATAAATTTAAAAATTATATATATTTTCTAAAAACACTTCCATAAAATCTTATATGAATAGTGTTATAACAATTGAAAACCATAGTGTAAAAACCATTTGTTGTTGAAATAAAATCTTATAATATGATATAAGTTATCTAGGTGGATAAAAAAGGCCCCAAATTTGAATCAAAAAAATATAATGGCCGAAACATACTAAAATAATATTTATTAAAAATTTTGGATAATTTATTTGTTCTAATAATTTTAAATAAAATTATTTTTTTTTATTTTTCATCTCCTAGAACAACCACTGCATCAACATTGTATATCAAATAATGTAAACTATTTCATTGAAAAAATTAAAAAATAAATTACTATCAAAAAAATAAATAAATTATGTTCCATATAATAATTTATGTTCCTTCATTATGTATTTTTAATCACATCCATGTCAACATAACTTCTTTTATTTGTTAATTTGGCTTCTCATTAATTAGGTAATCATTACGTAGACATTTGGATCAAATATATATTATTAACTATAAAACTAAAAACTATAAGTAAAATATGAAAATATAAATATTAATTAATAAAAAAATTATATAAAATTTTTTTATCACCCAATTAATATATAAGAGGAAGAAAATTCAACTTTACTAATGTTGTAATCACTACGTCGATACTGAAAAAGATTTTTAGACTTATCATGAATGAAATTATAACATGCATGTCTAAAAACAATTTTGTCAGATATTTATAATAATATTATCATAAATTTGTAATTATATAATTTTAATTAATTCTATTTCATAGATTATATCTGGATGATGTCCAAAAAACCATTTATTTTGGAAGAAATATATTTTTTACTTGTCACCAAATCTTTTTTAAGATAATTAAAAAACATTCATACTATGATAATTTCGATATACTAAATGTAGAATGGACTTAGGTTTTTCTATATAAAAAATGCATTTTTAAAATAAATTATTTAAATATAACCATATAAGAAATTAGTTTAATAGACTAATTTATTTTAAAAATTACATGACATAATAAATTTTTCAATTTAATTCAAGAATAATAAAAAAATATGAAAACGAGTTATTCTATTTTTATATGGCTGGGTACATTCTCCCCCTATTGGAAATTGTTTACACAAAATTAATTCACTCATTTAAAAATGAGGATAACTTTTCCACATAGCATTTTTATATTCCCATATTTCTTCTTTAACCATTTGGTTTCACCACAAAACCATAACCTAGTGAATTACCTCATTCCGTAATACTTTCTCTCTAGGCATAAGAACTCAGTTCTTCCTTTAGATGAAAATATTTTTTTTTATCATTTTTATATATAAACATCTAAATTTGGCTTAATGTGAATTCCATTTGGGTTCATAATGTTATAAGGGTGTCTGGGGCTGGTCCATAGCCTGGAACACAACATTTGGTTGAAAGAGGCTTAGTGCATGTTTAGAGAAAATCCTACAAGGAAAACCATATGATTAGATAAAACCATGTGAGGATGGATGTTGCAGACTAACACGTTTCATGGTTGGATTAAATATGATATTTTGGCCACACAACCATGCATCTATGTCTATAATTTTGATAGTGTATTTTTCCCATGGTTTGATTTTTTTTGGACAAACCATGCTTATATATCCGGTGGGGTTCCCCTCCCAATATAAAACCAAACATCGTTAGTGTACTGTTCGTTCAATCATTCATCCAAAACCATGTAACCCGTTATTTATTCTAAAATTACTATTTATGAATATTTTAATCAATTTCAATCTAATTCTAATCCCATTTCACACATTTTATAACACATCCATCATCAGATATTATTCATGGAGACTATACTAGTATTTTCATGAAACCATCCATCTGATCTTGAAATCTTGATCCATCTATCTCGTTGGATCCACACTAATACGATCAAGATTCCTTTTGTTCCATTCCCCACTTGGTTGGTATAAACTACACTCGTTAGGTGAAACATAATTTTAACTATTAAAAGGATCTTCATTTTTTATTCAAATTTCTCCCAATTCGAGCTGAATCTAATGTAGATATTGGACATGTTATCCACTATGATACATTGCTAGTTTGTATCAATCTTTTCATTAAAAGGAAATTTATTTATATATTTGTTTGTTCTGAACTACAAATTCTTATAGCATAACCATGAAATGATATTTTATCCTTGAATTAAATTGATTTTCTATGACAATTTTATTAATGAGAGTTGATATTTAATTGTTATATGATTTGGATCATGAATTTTGAACCACCCATTTGGGTGTGCCGTATATTTAAATAATCCATTATGAAGGTTTTTTATATTAGGTGACATAGGGTATTCCCTTATAAACCTTTCAATTGGATCACAAATGTGAATTGAAATGCAAATTGATTAATGATATCAATAGTAATTTATTTGATTCATGGTAATAGCCGAAATGACCCTATCCCATGGATCCTTCCTCATAATGGATTGCTTAATCATGTGTATCTTTTTTTAATTAATTTCCTATGTGATAAACTTATGGGCACATATTCCAATCATATTCAATGCATTAAAAAAACATTCTAAATTGATTTTTAAATGTATTATTCGTATTGTTAACCTTCATATGGAAAAAATGAAATTGATTAAATGAAATTGATTAAATGAAATTTATTAAAATATGTTGATTAAATGATTTTAATGGATTATGGATATTTCCTGGGTGAAACATGGATTCAATGATGACTTTTGTGGATGAACGCATTTGGATTTTTCCAATATTATACCAAAGTGACACATTGAATCCATATATTGTCTCCTAATGACGAAGAAATTAGGGTTAAATATTATTCAATCATTAATAGTTAAAATTCTTTAGAGTTTTGAAAGATACAATAAAATAGTATTTTATCAAATGTTAAATTGGTGATACATGATAACCCTTAGTTGACCACCAAGGTAGAACATGAATGGATGGGTTGTTATACAACACATTGACCAATACAAGGATTCTTTTTAGGATCTCCCTGGAAGGGATTGTATGGTGTTAGTTTATATTATACATGGAGTTTTACCTTGATTCCAAATTAAGAATTCTAATGATTAGATCAGGTTCATAAATAAATAATGAATGAAATGAGTTATACGATTTATTTTCCAAGTCATATCCCCATCTTGGATGTAGTGTTGTCTTACACTTTTTTGGCCATCTATTTTAGTCATCCATTGATCATATTATCAAGTGGGATGCTTGAGATTATTCTAATTCTATATAATTACATAAATTCATATTAATGATGAATATAAAATGATTATAAATGGTAACTCAATTTTATAGGATGTTTACTTTCAATACATCATTCATTATAACATTACTACATACCCTGTTGTTATATACATCCACTAACTAGATTAAAATAGTACTTGGGTGGTTTAATATTTTTATTATGTCTAACACCCAATTTGGATGAAATTTTGTACCTGGATATACTATATGATTTCAATTTTGGATAAGGAAAATCACCGTTATAAATGATCTAGGTCTCTTATTAGAATAATGAAAGCACATGACTGAGCTGAGGCTTGTGCGGCAATCTGTACATATTTATTAATATTGGTACTTGTGATATAGTTTTTGAATTTTACTTTTGTCTACCTATTTTGGATTCTTTATCCGACGCATGACATGTATAAACATCATTTTATCTTAGTTTCGATTTGATATTGATATTTATTCCTACTATGTATCTATTGAAATTAGGATCACAACATCCCATACCTTTCTGTTATTAACATCCACTATATTATATGTTTTTTAGATGGAATATTCTTCCAATAAAACACCATATTCCCTCACTACTAGTTGGGGGCCTCTGGCTTTTGTGGAGATACACTTGAGTTCATGTGGATAACAGGGATCAGAGATCCTTTTAGTGGCGCATGGGCCCCAGATATTAGAATTTCGTTATAATGGAATAATTTTATATTGTACTTCATTATTTAGAGATAATATTAAGGTATGGGAAGAAGATGCGTATTGGTATGGAGTTTTGGCCATTCTTAACTATCCCACGTATAGGAAAAGGCCAAATTTCCTAGAATAAATTTCCTTTTTTCTATATTTTATCATTTGTAGTTGATCATATTCCACCGGTGGGTTGGGAAAATAAATTATGATGTTATATTTTATATGATTATGGGTTTTATTTTTTTAAAGCTAATGATATCAGGGTATTTCATATCATGCACTGTGTTATTCACTATACAGGAATAACATTCCTTATATTATTCCATTCCAATTAGGATGCATTACTTGTTGAATGATGTTGTGATAGGTGTATTGATTGTTAAACCTATTATTTTGATCAACATTATTGAGTGATTTATATTGTTTATCAGGCATATTTCATACTTTGGTTCTCGATGAGAATTTTACATCATGGATCAAAATTTGGTGAACAATGGGTTTTTCATTTTTAATGAACTGTGATATACCTATGAAATGAGTATTAATTAAAATAAATATGAACATGCAAATTAAAGTGAAAATGAATAGGAACCTATGTTTCCTATATCTGGGGTATTTACTAATACATAATCTTAATAGTGGTAAGATGGTAGTATCACTTAGTATATACGACTTTTACTTCATCCAGACCTAGCTCAAGTAGCACAGAGAGGGGTGTTTTCTTATATAAGAAGGCATATACAAATCCAATGTTCTATAACAATTTTGAGCTAATAAAGTTGATAATAATCATGATATGAGTCATGCACTTGGAATTTTTAGATGTATGTCAATGTAACATCCTCTCGTTGAATTATTGGTGTGTGGTGACAAACATACTCTAGATGTTATGGGATATATGATACGAGTGGATCCACTAGTAGTCACAAATATTTCATAGGTGATAGTACAATACACTAGGGCTGAGGCATGGCCCCATGAGGGATTCATGTGCTTTGTGCAGACCATTCAGGGCACACCGTAGCCCACCACAATAAGGCAAGATTTGACATGTGAGTCCCAACAGCTACATCTGCCCATGTTTTCAGGGGATGGTGGACTACAAGATGTAGATTCATGGATAGAGGTCATGTTATCTACCATTGATCGTCTAGAAATGCCACTTGATATGAGGTTAAAAATCATTGTATATAAGTTATGTTATTTGGCCAAGAGATGGGGGGATTTTATTACTCAGTAAGATCATAATTGGGAGATATAATAAAGGGATATTCATACGACCTTATATGTAAATCTCTATCCTAATACTTTGAGGACCAATAGGGCTCGATAGCTTTTGAACCTGAAATAGGAATTGTTATAAGTAATGGATTGTTCTGCATGTTTTTCTAAGCTCCATCTCTTCATTCCAATTCTTATGGGAGAAAGTTATCTAAATAAATGCAATTTGAGGATGGTATAATTTACAACATATAATCATAAATAAATTTTATTATGCGGACTACATTTTTTGGAATAGGGAATCCGGTTCTTGTCATAGATCATTACCTGGGAGAGGCTAGAGGTTCATAACATGGTAGTTCAGCATATAGATATGTTACTGCATCGACTAGTTATAGAAACTGTCATATAAAGATTCAACTTGATGGTATTATGAGTTAGATCACATAATCTTGTAATTATTAGTGGTGTTACTAGTACGATAGGCTAAAGCATACAAGGCTAAAAGGTAGGAAGGACCTTCTTGAGTTATGATCTTGTAGTAGAATGGTCCATCTTTAATACCCCAATAGATTTTTCCTCATGTAGCTTGTGAGAAATTTTATATAATGACTCCACATTTAGGAGTGGGTTAAAAAACATCTCATTGTGTAGGGAGTTAGAGTACTATTGGATAATCAGTTTGAGGTGGTGTTCATCGTTATTGTAGTCATACCCTAGTCTTACAACAATAGCAGTGAAAAGATTTCCAAGGTATCCCAATAGAATCATAGGTCTGTGGTTCAGAACATATATACATAATGTAAAAAACCCTCAAGGAGGAGGATCCCATAACATATCTGATCATAGGTACTATTCTTTTGGACTATACTTTAGCATCTATATTTTTTGATACTAGAGATTCAAATACATTTATATCGATGCCCATTATGGAGAGCCTTGGGATCATTATTTATACACATAGTGGATTCATGATAGTTGACACTCCTTTGAGATTATTGACAATGATTAATATTAGTTCAATGATTTCCCCTTGAGATTGGTGGATGTCAATTCGCATGGGACCTCTTTGGCCTCCTGATGATAAGTTTGTACATCATTTTTGGGATAGACTGGTTTGTTCTAATTCATGATTTTTTATTTATATCACCAAGAAGGTCTGAATTATCATCATAAAAATGTTGTGATTTTATTAATAATGGTGAAAGGAATGTATATGAATTTCTAGATGGACCTATGAATTGTGGGTTAGGTGGGATGACATCCTCGATTGTCATATTATATCATGATGATTAGGGAATGTTTCAGGCAGATTTCCCTCCATTAGTTAATCATTTCTGGGTTTTTTTCTAGAATAATTATCAATATTACCAATGCTAATAGTGTTATATTTCCATATATAATTATTTACAGTAGCTGTAATGTTTTCCATTCCTCTTAATATGATAGATGCAATTAGTGAACAAGATCTCAAGAGGCATCTAGAGAATTTAAAGGCATAGAGGTTTATCTAACCCATTACTTCTCTATGGGGTTATATAATCCTTTTTCAAAAAACAATTGGATGGTAAAATCTGGCTATGAGTGGAATATCAAATATTGAACCAAATGACGATAAATAACTAGTATCCTTTTCCACTGATAGATGATCTCTATGACACCTTTGAGGAGCTCCAGTTTCCCCAAAGATTGATTTCTGATATGGTTATCATAATATGTGTTTTAGGTAATAAAACAGATCTCTCACAACATTAAATAGCATGTATGATCTATATGAGTATTTTGTTCTATCGTTCAGTCTCACAAATTCACTAGATATATTCATGGAACTGATGTATCATGTTTTCCATCCTCATCCAAATTTCATTGTCATGGTAATCTATGATGATATCCCGGTGTATTTTAATAATATCTATGACAATTACTACTATCTTGAGATGTATTTGATACAATGCGATATCATTATTTATATTCTATGATAAAAATTTCCCACTTACCGATGGATTATATTCACTTTTATGGTCACATTATATTCGAGATATGAGTACCAGTCAAACAAGAGATGGCTAGAGTTGTAGCTTCCTAGGAATATCACAATAATGTATTTGTGTTATGGAGTTTCTTGGGGATATATGTTAAATACATGCATTTAATTAAATTTTATCACATCTAGATACACCACTTACATAAATGACTAAGAATGGTGTGAGGTTTTTATGGAAAGATTCCGATCAGATTGCCTTTTAGAAGCAAAAAGGGAGATTTACTTCAATACTTATTCTGATTTTTTCAAATCAATGAATGGGATACAAGGTATACTAGGATGCATCGGGTATCATTATATGTGTGGTTCTTATGTATGGATGTTTAGTTTTGTAGTAAGAGACTTGGTAATTGAGGCCATACGAGAGAAATTCTCTAATACATGTTCATTAGTTTGCTATGATTATTCATGCATTGTGTGTTTATATACATAACTTACTTGGAGAGCATTTAGGGTATTATAATGACAAAAAATCCTTATGTAAATATTTACATAGCATGACCTAAATCTACTACAACATAGGTGGATTGAATACCAAAATTATTTTGATTAAGATCTTTCCAACATAGCTGTAAAATTCATAAATTGGCATATACACTGAGCAACAGGACCCAGATATAGAGTGCTCAACCGGCTAGTTGCGAGTGGCAGCTACTGTGTTTTTTCTATGAGATGCATTTGGAGGTGCAAGACAGTCAGGGGAAGACATACAATTCTTCCTAATATGTGACCTCTACCATACTGGATAGAGTGATGATGAGGTATCTATCAAACTCATAAGTACATTTCCTAATGGTGATTGTCACTGGTGGGGACCATCCCCCTTGAATGACTGTAGGTGAGGATGAAATTATGGATTTACATGGTATTTTGTTGGATTCTTCAAACATGCATTAGGTTTGGATGGAAAACATTCATGGTTCATTATGGGAAGTGAATCATGGAACCACTGATATGTATCAGGGATTAAATCATCGATATTGGTGGTTAGGTATGAATATAGATATATCAAGTTTTTTACGAGGTGTCCCTTGTGTCAGTAGGTGTTTTCATGACACCAATAACGATTCAGACTTTTATGGAAATTACTCTTCCCTGATTTGAAATGGTTTGATGTCCTAATAGATTTTACGACAAGTTTACCATGTTTAACTCGAGGTAGTGGTGATGTATGGGTTGTTGTTGATAATTTCATGATGGTTTAACATTTCTTGAAAATCAAGGAGAGATTCAGTTTTGATAATCTTGGGATTTTGTACATTCATGAGATAGTATGATTTATTAGGTTCCCTCATACTATCATTTCAGATGGGGATACCCAATTTACATCATGATTCTAGAAAGGATCGTTGTGGGATTTGGGTACACATGTTCTTCTGAGCAATGTATTCCTCCCCCGAATAGATGGAAAGTCAAAGCACACTATAAATGTTATTAAGGACATGATATGAGCATGCATCCAAAATATTGGGGGTTCTAGGAGTGGCATATACTCATTGTTGAATTTGGTTATAACAATAGCTTTTAGAATATAATTTATATGGTGCCTTAGGAGGCATTCCATGGTAGGCCATAGTTATCTCCTCTATGATATTTATAGGTAGGAGGGGAAACTATTCTTGGACCCCATATTATTTAGGAGAACATAGAGTATGTTTAGTTTATTTATAATTGGATCTCCAATTCAAAGAATAGATAGAAATATTATATGAATTTCCACAAACAATCTCTACAGATTGAGGTCGGTGATCATGTCCTTTATGAGTTTTGATGCGGATGGGACAGATGAGGATCCTGAGACAGAATCTGTTTTCACCACAGTATGTTGGGCCGTTGGAGATTCTAGAGAAATTCAGACTAGTATCCCATTTTTTACTGTTATCTTATTTGTATTGGTTTATAATCATCATCTTATATTTATCTCATTTAACCAACAATCATTAAGACTCATCTAATGCCTTTCATCCTGATGTGATTTATATAGAGGTAGATATTCCAGTTGTGGATAATGAGATAAATATGTTCGATCTTATGAGGATTATTTTTTAGGCCTCTCAATTCTTATAGGGAAATTGTTATGGAAACATTGTCATCGACAAGACAAGACATGGCATTTCTAGACCAATGTATAATCATTTTGGCTCCATTTATTCACAAAAATTCATAACCAACATTGATATGGAAATTCAAGGATTAATTTATTTATGTGGGGTTGTTTGTAATAAAAAAATTCTTTGAGGAAGTAAAAACAAATTTATATATGTCAGTATTAACCTTACATGCCGAAATGTTTCTTAAATTGAATTCCCTTTCTGGTCATAAATGTATCATGGGTATCCAGGGATAGTTCAGAGTCCGAAACCAACCATTTTTGTAAAATATTCCTAAAATATTGTTAAAGGATACCATGTGAGGCATGGAACATGGTATGATATTATTCTATAAGGCTAGACAATGATGTCATGTTGGACGCACTGTTTGATTAACGATGAGATTTTGGGTTCATGGTTGTGTATCCATGTATCAATTTTTTAGTGTGGAGTATTGAAAAAAAAATTAGTGGTTAGAAAAATCATGTGAGGAAACCATACGGGGTTCCCCTCCCAATAGAAAATCATGCATGATTTTCACATGGATTGGCCAACTAAATGACTAAACCATGTGACCCTATAAATCTTGGTTTATTACCATTTTACTGAAAATTAAATTTATTTCATCCTAATTCCTATCCCATTTTCTTCATTTTACATCATATCACTCTGGAAAGAATCTTCTTGGAGGCTATTTTAGTATTTTTCACCTATCATCTATTTGATATCGAAATCAATAACATTCTGAATTGATGAATATTTGTCGGTATATTCTCAAAATATCTTAATAAATTATCTTAATGGGAATTTTTTCTCACAATTTAATTATCCTTCCATTCACCTTGTTTCTAGGATGTTTTATTTTATTGATATATGAGGATATTCTGGAGTGGAAAATAATTTTTTAACAGAAAAATAAATGTTTTATGTTTTGAAATTAAATGTGAGATTCAGGAATGTCTCATGTTTTTTATGACTACTAAACAATTTCATACCTTGGAATATTATAATTTCTATTTTTTTAATATGTTTTAAATTACCCACTATTTTAGGGTTAATTGATTTAGGTTCCAATAGTTAGTATTAATGAATGATATCTAAATCCCTTGGTAAATTTTATAATGAAAAAATTGACTATAAAACATAACACAATGATATTAAAATGATATTTATGTGAGTTTTATAATATTATAATATTTTTTAATATATAAATTTTGTGTTTTTTTCCAAAAAATACATCTTTTTAAGGATATTATAATGTTGATGTAGCTATTTCAGAAAATCTCATTTGTGTAACAACTCTATATATGGAAGATTGGCTATTAATATGATCATCATCAATGCATGAATATTAGGAATAAGATTGAAAAACTGAATAAACTCACTCAATGGATATTCATGGATTAATTCACAATATCATCATTTGGAATTATGGTGAATTTTAATAGATAAGGACCATCAATGAAGTATGCTAATTTAACTGTTTTGTAGATTGAAAGGATGGACTCATGATTTTAAAATCCAATGAAATATTTATCTTGATTATATGATTACTCAATATGAGTATTATTTCTCAAAATAAGACATTATTTAAAGTAAATTTATTGAATGAGGAGTAACTATATTAATAATTAGTGGGCATGATAATGATATAATTTTCCTAACGAGGAATTAAATGAAATTGGATATATGTTGAGAAATATTATGATTATACATAACCTTAGACATTGATATATTATCAACAAAATGAATAGTTTTTATATTACAGAAGTACCAAATTATATAAAAATAGAGTATGATTAAAGCAATGTGTGGATGAATATTTATCTTTCATGATGACAAAAATTTTGGATGAAAACAAGTGGAAATTACATAATAGATTGAGAAAATGATATGGGATTTTATGTGAAGGGAATAAGGAATGTAACCACATTTGAAAAGGAAGATCTTAATAAATGGATATATAGTACAATATAATCTACCACTTATAGTTTAATGTATTGTCGGTGGAGATCATGGGAATTATCTGATTCAAGTCCTTAATCCTTGTTATTTATTATAGAGCAAGAAATGATATATTGAATGTGAATCATTAAAAAGGAATGACTGATGTGTTTCTTTGTTGGAATATGTGAATTATAAAGTAAAAGTGTTATAGAAATGATATTCCATTTACAATAATTTTAAAATATCTATGGATTTTTCAACAATAGTGTTTCACTATGGATTTTAGAGAATATAATGAATGCTACTAAAACCATATAAAGTTTATTTAGTTGTAAGGTGATATTTGTTTAGAAAAAATGTGATTATGATATGGATAACTATTTATATGTATCAAATGATTATATAAATTTTTTTGGGATAAATAGATGAATGGTGTTGATAATTAAAATTGGTCAGTTTTGGTGACCACGATATTGATTAGTGATTTTAAAATAATTTGTTTTATATTTTCATTGATGAATTTATATAATTTTTATATAAACGGATTTTATTTTTTATTATTTTTTATTTATTTCCAGAATAACTATAGTTATATATTTTATAATCCTTTAAGTTTTCATTTAGTTTTTTGGTGATTATGGTTATTATCATGTTTTAGTTAAGGTATTCATATGTTTTGTAGGTGACATTGACTTCTACATTACATTGTTCTTATAATAATTGTATATTGATTATTAAAATTTTGTGACCTTTTATATTAAGATTTGGTTTGGTAATACTTGTTATCAATGATTTTAGGTGTTCAAAAATATAGATATTTATGGAAACAATTAATTGGATCTTTGTGTATTATTATTGTTATTTTTTATTATAGTAATCAAAAAATAGTTTATTGATACTATATATCTTAAAATATACTAATCATTTATTTTTCTAGAAGATTAATATCGGCATAAAGTCGCTTAGATCATCATTTTATAAATCATATTATCTATAAAATTATCATTTCCATGACTTAAGGATAATAATTTATTAATATTTATTCATTGTTAGATTATGAGGATGAATATTGTAGGAATCTAGTTGAAACACATAACAAAAGTTTGAAATTATATTTATAGAATTGAAGAAATCAAGAAAGAATATTTTCCCATATTCTATGGTAAATGAATCATCATATAAATGAATTTGATATTGTAAACGAAATATTTTTTCTTTTTATAATTCTTTCTTATGAATTGATAGTCTTTTTAACCCTTACTGAATTATGGTTTTGTGGTTATTTACATTCTCATGATAAAATTTTCATTACTAAATATTATTCATAATGTGTTTACTTTTTTATCTATTTTAATATTTTCATTTCATAATCAATAAATCATTATGTTGTATCCTGATAAAGTGTTATTTTAGGCATTGTTTTAGTTTCTCACTACCCATTTTCAATGGATGTTTTTTTCCCATTGTATGTTCTGGTTTTTCAAGTATTATATTTTTAAATATTGAACCTCCGATTATTGAGAAAATTTTATAGGGATGAAATTTATTAAATGGGAGAGTTTGTAACACCACTAAAATTTAGTTCAATTAAATACTACTCTTGACAACATTCTTAACACGCAACACTAATAATTAATCGAATTGTGATATACTTTAAAAATATTATTTAAATGATAATTTCATAACATAATCATTTAAATAAAGTCATTAAGTGAAATTATACAATTATAAAAAATATTAATAATGGTTTTATATAACTCAATTTTTTTATTAATAGAAAATAAATATGTATTAATTTTTTTGAAAGTACTTTTCATTCTTAAAATAAAATATTTCTTCATAAAAAAGTTATTATTTCATTTTCTTCATCAAAATTATAGTTAATTTTTTCCATAATTACTTATTTTTTCATAGAATGAGTTTTATTTTTTAAATAATCATTTTAGTATTACCGTAGGGTAAAGTTTTTTGATTTTTGGAAAATTAATTATTTTTCAATGAATTGTTAAAATTAAACGAATTTTGTAAAATATTCATTTTTCATTAAATCGAGTAATTCAAATGAATTGTTATGTTTTTAATTTGGTTAAAATTTATTATTATTACCATTTATTTATAAATATTCTATATTATTAATATAATTAATCAATACAAATTTATTTTATTATAAGATTCTTTTAGGAATAAAATTGTACTTATCGAAATATGGTTTTTATCATATTTTGCACGATTGTATTAATATTTGTCTTTTCCACATATATAAATTGAATCGCTTAAAGGTATTATATAATTAGAATCAACATATCATGTTTTTCCCTTTAGAGAAAATTCATTTTTTCATTATGAATAGTAAACATCGTAAAAATTAAATACGTCAGTAAAGATTAAAATTGATTAATAAGGGATAAACCAAATTGATAATGTTGAAAATATATTAAATAATGATTTTATATCAGTATATCTATATATTTATATCATATAAATTCATTTAATCAGAATATACAAATTTGAATCAATATGTCATGATTATGATATTAATTTTTTTTAATCTACTGAAAAATTCCATGTGTGTCCTCTTCAAGACTTATAAATGGTTACCACCTCTAGTATATTCCTCACACATCATTAAAATTCTAAACTATTCAAAAAAATCCATATTATATCTATCAATCCATCCTTATAATATATAAGTCTTTCATGGATCAAAACATGAACCACATAAGGCTTACAGTGTAATCGGATAGAGGTAGCCAAAATGCGAGGTATAAATATTAACTGGGTATTTTAATTTTATTTTTACTTATACCCACTAGAAAAATTTATTAAAACTATATATATAATAACATAATTATTTCATATATATCAATATGTTATTATTTTTAGAGTATAACTTTTATTCATCTCATTCCCTTTGAAATGGGAAATTATAGAATCATTAATGGGAATGTTTAGACAACCACATCTTAAAATAATTTTTATATAATAACCAATAATAATGGATTATTATAATTAAGGATTTAAATTTTTATATAAAATTTTTTACATAAATATTATTACAGAAATATGATATAACAATTTATTTTTTACCTTACACACATAAAAAATTTGATATTTTTGCTCATGAGTATGTGAGGACTACCACCTCTAGGTAGTAATGTGTTTCTTATTAATATACAAAATTAAGGAATGATTATAAATATACATATAATTTATATTTATTATATTTATATCATGATTTTTATTTTTTAATATGAAGGAACCCTGAGAAATTTATGATGACTGAAGCTATTAAACCCAAACAAACAAAATACAATGATCTAGATTACGCCATGAAATAACAATTTTTTAAAAATAATTATTTTATTAAAAGTGATGAAACATCGTAATAATTTCATATATGATATCATAATTCTCTTTACGGTTCAATTATAGAGGTATTATTTATTTTTTATTAAAATATAGTAGGTTAAAATAAATTTGGATAGATGTCTGGCCTAATGTAAGCGTTTATTTCAAAATATCATCAATATTAAAAATTAATTATATTTATGTTTCTTTTGGGATAATTATATTGTATTTATATATTTAAAAATAAATTTTACACTCTAGTATTTATTTATTAAAATTACATGTTTCCTTATAATTTCTCCTCTCAACAAACTTAAATTTTCTAAAATAATAATAATGTAAACCGAGTTTGTTTTCTATTCGATTAAAAAAATTCCTTTCATGTCCATATTTAATGTATAATGATTTCAATATTTTATTTAATATTATCCATTGATTGATTAAATTAATTTTTATCCATTTATTTTCGTCATAGAAAAGGTTTTAAAAGGAATATTCTTATCCTTTTATGAAATATGTACATTTTTCTAAAATTGGGAACATAATCATTGTTTTAAAATAATTAATAAAAAATATTTTACTAAAATTGTGACTATAAAATCACAGGTACTCATAGAATAATTTTTATTCATGATTTGTGTAGTTAAATGAATTATAAATATGTTATGTAGGAAATAATTTTATTAAAATCATTTTTATTTAATTAAATTTAGTAAATTAGTTTTAAATTTATAGAATTTTAATATTAAATAAATAAATTATTTTTTGGATTCAAGATGTTAGAATTGTCATCAGATAAATTTTTTAGAATTTTCAAAAAAAATAATTTTTAATACTGAAAAATACAAATTTTGGTAAAAATAAAATTTCATTTTAATAAATATTTTTATTTAAATGTCCCATTTTTTAATATTATTTTATCTTATATAAGTATTATTTAGTTATATATCATCTAAATAATTTTTTTTGATGTAATGTTATATTCTATACAAGAATAACTTTATTTTTGGGTTTCAAATGAGTTTTTTATGAAAACTATTTTAAAGTGAATAATGATTATCCCAATTAATAAATTAAAATAATACCTGATTGGGAATTATATAAATTAAACTAATAGTTTATTTATAAATAAATATTATTGGTAATTTATACAATAACGTTTATCAGTCTTAGAGTTGATGCAATATATAATTTGTTTTTGAAAACTAAACTTCTCGAAATATCTTCTTTCATTGCATTTATGTCTTTTATTTAAAATATAATTTTTTCAATTTTTTATGGGATTTGGAAAAATGGATTATTAATTAGTAATTATATAGTCTAAAATACATCTTAAGGTCATTTTTATTTTATACATAAGAATGTTACCACGGTAAAAAACAGATTTACTATAGTATAAGTAAAATAAATAGATGTGTAAAACTAAAAAGTTAATTGTTAAAAATACCTAAAATCAAATAACAAACCTGGTTTTTTATTAACAGTAACTAGAATTTAAAACAATAATCATCTTCCCAATTTGTCGAAATTCTTTTCAGCCAAATATGGTTGGATTTGAATATAAAATAATCATTATTTAATCACTTAAAACCTCCCTACCTCAAGTATAAATACCACTTCAAAAAATAACATTCAATATTAAAATATTATAAGCTCATAAAATATATTATTAACAATCTTCCACCCACAATTCCAAAATATATTTACTATTCTGATCACCTGAAGGTGAAAAATATGTTCTATAAGGGGTTATTTAAGGATTTGACATTCAAAATGTAATTTATCAAATCAGCACTCTGAATTTTTTTTCATATTCTACATTCTCATAACCAAATTCATCCATAAAGTAATAATAATTTAAATATAATTTATATACAATAATTTTATATTTATAATGAAATATCCTATATCTGTTACTTTTATCATCATTTCTTTTTTAATGAAATGAAACCATTTTCAAAATTATTGTGGTTAACCATTACCGTTGAATATGATTATTTCTTTTATATTACTACCTTCATGGTTGGACATAAAAATAATATTATTGTTAAAAAAGATATTAATTAGTATATTATAACTTATTTCATGAGTTATGACAAATATATATACTTAATATTAAATTGAATAACATAAGTTCATGAAAGTTGGAAAAAAATCCCAAAAAACTATAAATTTATTATTAATATTTCATAAAATTTATCATAATAGTATTAAAAAAATTATAGATGGTACCATTTAGAATTATCTATGTGAATGAAAACAATTTCATTCCAATTATGGAGTATTATGTATATTTTACAACAAAACCTATAATTTTACACTACTGAAATGACCATCATATTATGAAACAAACGCCCCCTAAACACATATAATAAAAAAATATTAATAATGAATGAGTGGTAAAATGTTATAAAATGATTATATAAGGTATTATAAATATAAATATAGTTCATGACCAAATTATTATCACTATTTAAACCATTATAATTTCTTTTTACGAATATTTGAATGATTTCAAAATGGATATAGAAGAATTCATAACCCAGTTTCCATTCATTGGGTTAAATTTGTAAATCATTTATTATGTCTTGTTAAAGATATGTGTGAAATTAATTTTTATTATATTATATTTTATTTCCACATTTATTTGTTTATTTTCAGCTTATATATATATGATTTATTTATTTTATTATTTCTCACTTCAATGATATGATTTTTTTTAGTGAATTCCCTTCAAAATCTATTTTAAAGGTTCTTTTTCAATGGTAAAAAGGGATTTTTTTTCATATATGTAAAAAATATATTTCCAAATAATCATGATATATTTATACTTTTTTGATTACATTACAATTCTATATGGTAAAATTGAAAGAAAATATTTTCCATTTTTCGTGTACAGGTTTCCAAAATGAGTGATTTCAAAATTAAATGTTTAAATTCTACGACAAATGTTTTTATGATTAAAATATTCAAGTTTTATGATTATGAAATGGATAATAGAAATTTTTAATGATTATTTATGGTTACATTATAAAAAAATTACTTTTGGTTATATCTCAAACCAAGGATGGATGGTATTATTATTAACCACTGACAGTTGGTTTCATGATAAACCACGAATGGATGATTACATTATAATATCTAATACATTGGGTACTATAATGTTAAAAGTTTTAAATATTATATACTCCATTTTAAAGATTTATATATAAACGTATTTTCCCAATTTACTTACTTAAATTATATATGATTTTTATTATATTTTATGAAAATCCTCTAATTTTCAAAATGTATGATTATTATCATTATGAAAATATGGTTCCATTTTTTGGTTAATAAAGGAATACATTGAAAAAAAATTAATCTAATTTCATTAAACTAAAGGATTCATTTATTTTATTCCCCTTACTAAGATTTTATGTTATTTAAATGTTATCAAAAAAATCACATGATTTCAGGGGGAATAAAGTCAAGAATGAGATCATAGAAAGTATTGTGAGTATTTTTTCATGAACAGAAACCATGTTCTATTATAAAGACTATTTTATGGAAAAAAGGATTGTAATTATACATTTCCACATGTAATTTATAAGTTTACACTATATAATGTATTCAAAATTCCTTAAAACTATAAATGTAAAATATATGGGGGAATATAATAATATTAATTCCATTTTAAAATCACTTGATTATTTCTTGTTTATGTTCAGGTAATTATAATTGGTGTCAAAGGGATTTTAAATAAATTTAAGGTTTATTATAGTGTTACTAGAAAACCCATAACTGTTTTTAATTTTTGTATTGAAATGATATATAATTTTAATACTTTCATGTCATTTAATCTAGGATAAATATATTTGGAATGGATTTTCACAAATTAAAAAAGGATGGTATGGTAGGATGAAATCGATAGAAAGTAATCTATCATAATCTACTATCATGAGATGGATTAAATTAGGGTAGAATAGTTTTTCACGATGATAGTATAGATAAAAAATATATAAATGCTAGTAGAAACCACGGAATGGGGATGTCAGATCCACCATAGTGGAATATGATAGTAATGTTGCCTTTTATGAGGAAATTTCATACATATTTTAGTCAACCATTATATCGGAGGGTAGTATGAGGATGTATCAATGCTTTGGAAAATATATACTACGTCACGAGATATTTGGAAAACCAAAAGCTAACCCTATATATTTATAATTTTGTAAGTGGAGATGATAGATGGTGGTATATGTTAATGAATAATAGAGATGAATATGTTATAGATGATATAAGTTGGAAATATTTTAAGAGTATTTATTTGGAAAATGTTTTCCTAATACTTTTCAAATAAATATGGATAAAAATTTACTAAAACTGAGGCAGTGTGGTGATGAATATTTTGATTCATAGGAATCTAATTTTACAAGACTGGCAAAAAATGTACCAATTCAATCTTTTATACTCATTGTAATATTATTAGATTTTTCTGTAGTATAAAACCAATTTTAAGTAGAAATTGGGCTTTAGGGATGTTTCGAATATATGAGAATAATGTTCATTGTGTGAAAAAAGTTGAGGAGTTTTTTTGACCTATATGTTCGTAATGATGAGTAGAATAATAAGTGGTCAAGTTGGAAGGAATTATATAATAATTCATAAAATAAATTTAATGGTAGAAACATCAAAATTGAATCCATTAAATGTGAGGTAATAATATTCCTAGGGAATGTCTCTCAAAATCTGGAATATTCTTTTGATTTTGATTGTTTTGTCACAAGGAACATGATTTAATGGAAAATTAGAAGCAAAATAATGAAAATATAATGGAGAGATTATTTAATTGAAATTATTTGGGCCATTATTGTAATATGTGTAAAAATTTAGTCACTCACTGTGCGAATCAACATTATTAGTAATATAATGGGGTACAAAATTCATTTTATACTACTAAATTTGAACTGGGGTTATCAAATGATTTATTGATATGTATAGTACTAGTTCATTCAAAATTATGCCAATATCTAATTTAATTTTAGATATTTACATTCGTACATTTTAGAAAAATTTTCAAGAATATTGGGAATACCACAGGATGAATGTATGATTCAAAAATTTGGTAATATCATTGAGTGTATGTTTTAATAAAACCAAGAATTTTTGTAATCTTTCAAATTTTTTTTATAAAATAGTTATTCCTAAGAAATTTTTTGAACTTCCAATAGTTGTGTTTATATTATTATGGGTACTGATTGTCTATTTGTTTATTATTATAAGATAAATTTTATACCTAAGAATGTATTTTTACTTTATTATATATATTTTAAAACCTATCATGAATTATATAAATTGATTATAAGTGGAAGTGAATGTTACATAAATCATGGCATTGAAAAAAATGGAACTGCTCATATTAGTGATGTTTCTGTAGTGAATGAATTATATTTTTTTCCATATGATGAATTTCTATGTATTATTCAATATCTAGATATTGAGTTTAATTTATAATTAGTCCATGATGCTAAACTTATTTGAAAACCACCTAATCGAATGGAACTATAAGAGATTTTGAAATTGAAGAAAAAAATCAATGATTTTCAAGGAAAATGATTTATTTAACCTAACACATTAGTATAGAGTTATAAATTTTGTCGAAAAATAAATATGGTCCAATGATATGTTTTTATTGTAGAGATTTGAATATCATCACTGTTAAAAATAAGTACCCGTTTCCCCATATCACTGATTTTTTGGACCAGCTTCTATGAGGAAAATAATTTTCAATAATTATTCTCAGGTTGAAGTATCATTAGTTGATAATGATGGGAGACGATATTCTAAAGACAATATTTTTTACTGTATATAGGAATTGTGTGATCACAGTTATTTCCTTTGGGATGACAAATATATGTACTATATTTATATATCTTATAAATATAATTTTCTATGAATATTTTGAATTTATTTGTTATTTTTTTAAGATTATTTTTGTTTATTTAAAAAATTATAGTGATCATGATAAATATATATGTATTTTTCTTTAATCTCATATAGAAAAAAAGTTGTATGAAAAATATAGAAATTGTGATTTATGGCCAAAATTGATTTCATTTCGTGAGAACATTGTAATAAAATATGATGTTACAAATGATCCCACGAAAGATAAGGTGGTTTATTAATGACGACGACCCACAAGTGTAACATCGATTTAATTATTACATCAACTAGAAATCTATTACTAATGGTTTGATTAATATTTAAACTGTTATCTAGCCCGCTACCCATGTTAATACTAAAGGGAGTTAATTGTTTCTTCTAAAATGATTTTGATATTGATTTTTTGGAAGTAATGGAGGATTTGTAAATGATCTTGTTTTAGAACTACCCTCAAGAGATATTATATTTTTTTATTTGTAGTGATGCTTCATTGAAGGGAATTGGTACCATTGTTTTGTAAACTGTGATGTTAACTGGTTGTTATTAACGATAATTAAAGAATTATGAGCAAAATTAACGTCTACATTTTGTAAAATTAGCTAATGTGGGTTTTTATTCATTATATTGGAGGAATAATTTAAATGGATCCATGTGTGAAATATATATTTATAATTAATGTTTCATGTATATATTTTCTCAGAAAGAGTTGAACATGAGATAGAAAAAAAGGATACAATTAATTAATAACTATAAAAGAAAGATCAATTACCATCATTATAATAAAAAGGTGAACAATTCCATTAGTAGAGAACACCCTGAATAATTAACCATGTTATGTTTGGAACATTCCCATTTGGTTAAGGATTTGATGAATTTTAGAATATATGTTATAGATGGAGGGAGATCATCAATTTTGTTTTTGGTGTTAGTGAAATTTTCATTCATAGAAAGAATTATGAAAGCTAAAAATGAATACAAAGAGTTATAATAAATGGTATAATTTTTTAGAAGGGTTTATTTCATGAAATTAATGTTGATAAAGAATAAGGATTGAGATTTAGGAAGAGATTATGTGTTCCATATGATTCATAGTTAAAGAGGGAGTTGATAAATGATTCTCATAGTTCACCCATTTCCCTTCCATATTGGATGTTGTAAGATTTATATAGCCCGTAGAGAGTATTGACGGTGGTATGGAAAGAAAATAGATATTTCTGAAATTTCCATGATTTTTTTACTTCTCAAGAGGTTGTAACATAATGAATATTAATGAATAGGATGATTCATACTTTTCCAGTGCTATAGTAGAAATTGTATAATATGTTAATGGATTTCATGGTTGGGGTATGATGGTCGGAGTAGTGTACTCAATAGAGTGGGTGAATTGAGTATCTATAAAATTTTCTATTTGAAGTGTTTCTTAAAAGGATCTGCAATAAAAATAAATACATCCTAGTTAATCAAGGTAATACAGTTATGAATGTATGACTATTCGAATAACTTCTCAGAAGATTGATTAATTCTCATTAATATCAATATCATTTATATATGTTAACTTTGAAGCTATTATAATAAGGGTAAACAATTATAATTTTTTCCAAGATTAACTGTCAAAGTAAATCTAGTGATCTCTGAATTTTACTGTAAAAAAGAGAAAACTAAATTAAATAACATAACATAAATAAAATAAGGGGTTCGTCTCAAGATGAGACCTAATCCACTCTACTTGGTGTTCACCTGCCACAAATTAATTTATATTAATAACATGATCCACACACATTATCAGTGTAAACAATAGTGCACAAAACTATCCAGGTCGCATGACCTCTTCCATAATTCATCATGGGTATAAACTACCAAGTCACACAAGGAACACTTCCAAAATTATCCGTGCGAGTAAAAAAATGTAATAAGATTTGAGAGGAAGGATATCTTGTATCTATCAATTTAGTGTATGGGACAATGTGTGTTTTAATACAAACCCAAACACACATTTATCAAAGGATAAAAAACACACAACAAATAAAAGATGATGATATATGGTTAGAAGTGCTCAGAGTATTATTATATGTAGCTCTGAACTTCTAGAATGATGTAGATGCAAGTATCAAGTTCATTTTCGAGAAATAGAGTATTTCAAGTCTCGTGCTCGGGTTTCTGGTTAGATCTGGCTCGTGTTCTTTGTGGATTTTGTATTCCAAAGATGATCTTAACTCTGATCTATGGTATCTTAGATTTTGTATTCATAAATGATATTTGTGTTCCTCATATGTATCTTGTTTCATGTGTGGGTTCTTTTCTCATGAATTCTCGCTCTTCTACTGCTCTACCACACCTTGCTTCAGGGCCACACTTTTCAATTTATTCATGGAGTGCATGTATCATAGATGATAGGATGTTTGTATTCTACACCTCGTACCACGTACTATTAGGTGAAATTTCTACAAATAAATATTAATTATGTGTGTTGATTTAAAATACTCAAATATGAAAATTATATATTAAATTCAAAATGACAAAATAAATTAAAGAACGATGTCACAGTATGTCTGGAAACAGTTTCACTTGGAAACGGTGTCACCCTGAAATTGTGTCTTCTTCTTTTACATTGAGAGGAAAGAAATTTATGATGGCATATTTTTATAGAGATCAGGAACTGGTAGTTCAGATGCGGTGTTAGGATCATGGTGTCTGGTCCATTTCAAAACATCGAAAGATGTCTTAACAAAGAAATTGTGTCACAGACTTCAACAGATCTTAAAATAGTTACGGTGTGTGTTCATGGTGTCTAGGTCATGGTTTCTGGGTCACGGTGTCTGGTTACAATGTCAGGGTCATGGTGTCTTGTCATGGTGTCCAGGTTAAAGTATCTGGGTGACGGTTTCCGGTCACGGTGTCTGGGTCATGGTGTCTGGTCATGGTTCCTGGGTTATTTCCCGTAAAACCAGAACCGGTGGCAGACTCATGGTTTCTATGACTTATCCAAATATCTATATATATTTTTATGTAGAAATATTTACATAATTCATTAGACTTAATCATCATAAATAAAATTCCTTATAAAAAATTAAGAAATGTTTAAAAAAGTAGTCATGATTTATAGGAATCACGATCGTGAGAAAATTTATTTAAATCATATACAAGTCAACAATATTTACACATGCCTGAAAACATATTAAATATGTTTTTCTGATGTATTGGTCTTGTGATAATTAAAACATGATTAAAATAGTAGGAGGCTAAAAATCTCCCCCTTTTGATGATCACAAGTCATATGAGTGACATATCTATTCTTAGTGTATGTGTATCTCCCCCATTGGGAATTATCAAATGTAGTACCAAGGGATATAAAATAATATAAAATAATAGGTCATAGTACATTAGATGGATAAAGATGTGTCATTACAAATAGTATGCAACAAATATAAAAAAATATCCCTATCAAAAGATTGTGTAAACTATTCATCAGCACTGACTATATTCTCTTTTCCCTTGGAAGAAACATTGGGAGAAACTATAAGAGAAGAGGTTGAAATTGAATAAGGGAGTGAACCAACTATAAAAGAATGAAGATGGAGTCCTTAAAAAATAGAAGGGGCCATGGTTGGTTTGGTGGATGTCCAAGGAAATTGTTGGTCCAGGATAACATGTTTGTTCTGACATAGATCATAAGATACAGACAAAGAGGTAGAGACAAATGAAGTGGATGAGGATGGAGGAAAACCAGGACGCAATGGTGAAACTACAGGAGCCACAATAGCTATTCTTTTCACAAGAAGATAAGGCATCAATAACTTTATGAATTTAGAAATAATGTCACCAACACACTGTGTCGCTTTCTCAAAGTCATATTTGATCTCTAGGAACATGTCCAACAAAAGGAGTCAAGACATTCATCAATTGAACTTGAGTTTTGAAATTTTGACTGACAAGAGGGAATTTCATATTCTTGACAAGGTACATGAAATATTTAGTCATATAATGGTTATTGAAAATATTTTTGAAGTAGAAATCGGTATTATTATTAATTTCTTCTTGAGCATAATTCTCAATCAAAGAATTAATTCTATCCAAATAATGAACTGTATCACTATTCTTGACAACTACAGATAGAGACACTTTCTCAAATCCAAATATCATAGATTAAAGTTCATCGTTAACATTCATTTTGAGCCGATCACATTCAAAAGAGGGTTGAGATGAAGGTCCAGAGGTAATAGATTTTGAAAAATCATAACATAATTTAGTTGATTAAGAACATTCTGTTGACATCCCTTATACTCAACGGTTAATTTAACAAGGTCACTCATTTCATAAACTATTTTCTTTTTCCATTTATCCACCTTGTCAGCTATGGAAGTCAGGTTAGGTGGAATTTAAGAGACAACTACATGTTGAACCCGACCACTAATATCCTCAACTAGATGAGCAATAGGATCTAATATTGATTTCAACACTCTCTACATATCTTCAACCATAGATATGAGAAAATTCACTTCATCACATAGTTGTTTGTTCTCATTTCTGACCTCTTGAATTTCATGAATCAGATTTTTTAATCTACCATATGATCTATTCTTACAATAGGGATTAATCTCTTTCTCTTAGGTTTATTATAAGATCATGTTGGGTGTTTGTGATCTTTTCAACTTCAGCTAGTAATGTAGCTACACAGGATTTCAAATCATCCTTACTCGCTAAAGAAAAATGTTCTTGTGAATGGTCATGAACATATGATGAGATAATCTCATATTCCATTACAGAGATAAATTCAAGAGAAGAGACCAGTTTCAATTGAAACATAGTAGAAAGATATATACCTTTAAATGAGGCTTCTTTGAAATCATTCAAATCCAAGTAGTTATGGAATTTATCCCATGTATCGATAGTTCATTGATCAACTTGATTAGGAACTACAACACTTTCTAGATTATTCTTCTACTCCCCCTCAATATGTGAATCCATCAAAAGACTAAGAGATTATGTTATCTGGTATATTTACAAAATTTCATCCCCATTAACCTCACCCATTTCATTTATAGCAAACAAAAAATCTCGATCTCTCCATTCCTCAAAAGTTGGGATAATATCAGGAACAGATTGTTCCTCTAAGTGATCCTCAATAACATCTTATTTCTCTAGAAAAAGTTCATATTCTAAATGCTATTGCAGAATAGCCTTTTCTCTTAAAATAATACCAGAGTCTTCTTTATAAGTAGGGTTTTCTTCCAAATCAACAATTTATTTAAGATCAAGTACTTCCTTCTCAACTATGACTTGTGGAACAAGTATGTTGTCTTCCTTATCCCATAATGTTTCGCCTATAGGTGCAACAACCTATTCTTCCCCCACATAAATAAGATAGTCCACAATTTCAACTGGTGGTAGACCCGGATCAGAAATTTTCTTAGGTCTTGATTAATTCTCAACCGGTTTGAAATTTTCATAAACCCTGTCATTATCCTCAACCAAAGCTTTTATCCATTGATTCCAACATTTTTAATTATTTTGAATGGAACCATTGAGATACTAAATTAATAGTCCTTAATAAATTCATCCCCAAGTCCAACCATCCATTTAGCATAAAGCATAGCAGAGACTAACCTTGAGTAGAACAAGGAGGTTGACATTGAGTTTGTGTTTATTAACTCAAACATAAGAGGTATAACATACATACATAGATTAATATTTTTGTCCATTCATCATATGATGTAACAAAAGTAAAGCTTGATACTTGAGTGTAGAAAAATACCCTATTCTTGGAATAATCATATTTTGAACAATGTTAAAAAAAAGTATGGATTCACCATACAGCTCAACAGCAATAGCTATTCTCTTTGTTTTATTTCCAGCGAAGCTTCCAAAGGATTCTTCTAAAACAATGATCTCACTTAGTCAAGGAGGAAGTATTTTGTAGTCCTCAAAAATTCCTTCTTAATGTATCCTTAGTCTAGCATCCCATAACCATAAATAAAAGGTACATGTTTGGCCACTAATCAAGCTTCTCAAAACAAAAACATATTCTATATGAAATGAGAATTTAATGAACTAGTAAAACCGAGAAACATGCATTGGGTAAATCATACATGTCTCTATAGTGAACCAATCCCACCATCAATTCTATTTTACTAATTTTAAAACTAGATACTTAATTGACAGCAGCCACTTAGGATAGATTTACTTTTGTGGTGCCTCTATTATGTCAACAAGGATCAAATTCATAGGACCTTAAGGTGTTATCATCGGTTCTATTTTAATTTTCTTCTGAGATCTACAGCTCTCATGAGTCATAGAGGATGTAAGATTTATCTAGGTCATTCAACTATGGTTAGAGAGATAGAGACAAATGATGATTTAAGGAGTTATTATGGTGTTAGATAAGAGATATCGGATGAAGGAAAGAGTGAATCATCTTTAATTTTTATCATTTAGTGATACTGAGTTTCACAAATTCAAATGTACCGGAATGAAAAAGAATAAAATAATTGATTATAGAGATATGAGTTATAATATTTAAATAAAAAGAAAAGGTTTTTTTATGGTGAGATTGGAATAGAATATCACAGTTAGACCGTAACAGGTTTTCAAGGTGAGACTGTAATAGGTTTTCACAGTGAGACTTTAACAGTTTTTCACGGTGTCATCTCTACTATGTGACATCAAAACTGTACAAACATATTGTTTGAAACTATATGTCCCAGACAGTAACCGAGAGATAGTAAATGTGAGATTGTAAACATGAAACCTTAACTTTTATGATAGTAAACTGTAGAACTATAAGATTTAGATAGTAATCATTAGATAGTGACTTGTGAAACTTTACACACTAAAACAATAAGTTATGAAGCAATACAATTACTAAATAATATTTATCATTCAAAATTATTGTATGATGTAATCTATTCTTTAAAAATTTAATATTTTGGTGAATATATTAGTGAGATGATATTAAATTCCAATAAATTCCAAAGTGATATCACCCTTTCGATAATGGTCTCTTAAAAAGTGATGTCTTACATCAAAATGTTTTGTCATAGAGAGTGAAACAATATTTTTTGAGATTTTAATAGAACTTTTATTGTCAAAATTTATAGGTATATTCCTGAATTGATATCAATAATCTAGTAATGTCTATTTCTTAAACCAAAATTGATCACGATAACTACGAACAGTTACGTATTCATCTTTGACAGTAGATAATGAAACAGAGTTTTGTTTCTAACTACAAAATGATACTAGTGACTTGCCTAAAAAGATACATGTTCCAGAGGCTCTCTTTCTATCTAACATACAACCACCAAAATTGGTATCAGAATAGATAACTAACTCAAATGATTGTCATCTATGGTAGAACAACCCTAGATTGGGTGTATTCTTGAGGTATTTGAAAATACTTATAACAGCATTTAAATGTTATTCCTTAGGGATTTCTTGAAAAAGAACACACAGACATACACAAAAGATAATATCAGGCCGTCTAGCAGTTATATAGTGTAACCATCCAATCACTTCCCGGTAAGTGGTTTGATCATCATATTTTCTATTTTTATTGAGATCCATCTTACATGTAGTACTCATTGGAGTGTCACTACCTTTTGTGTTATGCAAGACAAAAAAATTTAGAAGATTCCTAGTATTTTTTTCATTGATTTAAAATAAAACTATCATTATTTTTAATGATTGAAAATCTAGGAAAAAAATTTAGTTCACCGATTATACTCATTTCATATTCATTTTTTATTGTTTTAGAAAATTCAATACATAGAGAACGTTTTGAATAGCCCAAGATAATATCATAAACATAAATTTGAACTACTAAAACATAATTGTAAATTAGTATTAAAAAATGGTTAGGAACATCTATATGATTTTTAAGACCATTGGAAATAATAAAAGTATATAATCTATCATACTAAGATCATGGAGCTTGTTTTAAAGCATATAAATATTTTGATAATTTAAAATTATGATTTGGAAAATGATGATTTGTAAAAAATGGGTGTTTCTAAACCTATATATCATTTGAAATATACCTATTTAGCAATGAATTCATAAAATCCATTTATATATTTTGGAATTCATATGTGCAGCACAAGCAAGAAAAATGATGATGGCCTCATGTATAGATACTCGTGAAATTGTATCTTCTTAGTGAATTCCATCATCCTGACTATAGCCGTATGCAACCAATATAGCTTTGTTTCTAATATGTTTCCAACTTTATCTACCTTATTTCTAAACATTGACTTAGTGCCTATAGTAAAGTTATCTTTAGGTATGTCAATAAGTTTCCAAACATTGTTCCTTTCAAAATGATTATGTTATTCTGTCATATCCATCAACAAAAGTTTTTCTTTGATAACATCATTAATGTTTTTTGGTTCATGTTCGGACAAGAAGACTTTATGTTCAACCTTATTTCTATTAGAAGCTCTAGTTTTAATTCCATTATCAAAATCTCATACAATAGCATCTAAAGGTTGGTTCTTAAGGGTTCAAATAGCTCTAGAAAAATAAGGACAAGTGATTTCAGGTTCTTGAACAGGTTTGAGTTTATTGTGTCTTGAAGCAGAAGAATATACAGAACTATATTATTTCACATATTCCTTTACATGATGGTTATATGATTTTTAATTGACGTACATATTTGACACATTATCCTCCAGGTTCTCTGGAGTGGTCTTTGGATAATGTGGATATGTCTCATCAAACATTACAAGGACATATTCTTCCACACATTTAGTTATTTTTTTAAACATTGTAGACGGTTTACTATAGATTGAATGATCATTGAAATATTCCTTCAACACTCTTGGATGCAAATTTTTCATGATTTTCTTTTGTATTAAAGAAATATAATTTTCATTAAAAAACATTGAATTAGCTTACTTTGGGTCTTTTATTGTTCCATAATTCATATTTAGTTCTTTTAATAATAGGTATAATCAACACTCTATTAATAATATAGCATTCTATATTTACTGCTTCAGTCCAAAAATAGATAGGTAATATGACAACCCTGGTCTTTTATTACAAAATTAACCATAATTTATTACATGAACATCACTTGATAAAACATAGAAGATCGAGAGGTCTAGATCCTTTGGGGATTAGGATCATTACATAAAAACTTAAAACATGAAACATGCAACATATTTATTGAAAATTTCCTTTACATGGACACTACATTCCCTCATACTTAGCATTGCATGGGATAGCCTGAGGACATTCATAAGAAAAGGGTGAGCTACAAATCCCAGTAAGGGAATAAACATGGAATAACATGAGGAATAAAATACATGTTAGACAATAGGCATATCAATAGTTCACAAGATAATCATAAACATAAATTCATGATAAAGAATGATAATTATAAGATGGAAATGTGGCCACAACTCTTAACATGGAATTATCATGAGCCGAGGCTCATTGCACATAGAGCATGAGTAAATCCTCATTGCACATAAAGCACAAGTAAACCCTCATTGCACTTGAATTATCATGAGTCAACACCCATTGCACATAACGTATCAGGATACTATACTTTACCCAAGGCATTGGAGCACTATTAGGGTGCACCCTTCTTAAACATTTCATTTCATGCATAAGTGTGCCACATGGATCATATAACATGGATTTATAATGTAACATCACTTTATTGTTTCAGGTACTTTTGATGTTTTTAAGTACCTCTATTTCATAGTAGTAACTTGGGAGATTCGGGATAACTTTAAATGATGTTTTTAGGAAAATGGGAAGTCGCACAGATGACACAAGGGCTGTCTAAACCGTGAAGCCAAACTGTGCTTTGTAGGTCCAGGAGACTGTATCCTCTGTACAGGCAGTGCCCAATTTGTCTAACTGTGTGTCCAAACCTTGAGATAAGGGTGGAAGAGGTAGTAGCTAATGCATGGGTAGTGCACGGTTTGTCAAACCATGCGGCCACTTAAATGAGATCCATAAATTGTGGATCTCACTCGGTTTTGTCTTTAAGTGCCACGTTTGGCCTCCTAAGCTGCCCTAACTCTGGAGTTGTCTTCTCCTAAGTTCATAGAAGGTTCTCCCATCATTCCAGAGGCGATCCAGGGGTACCTCTTGGTGAATCCAAGCCAGATTCTTGATGTATGTGATCGTTATTCATCGTTCTTGATCAGTTTCTTAGATCTACTTAGATCTACTTCTCCTCTTCTCTCGGTTTCATAGATATACATCCAATATGGGTATATCTAAGTGTGTGGATTCCAAATATGATGGGATTGGGTATATATCTTACTAGGGGAAGAGGTCTGAGGTGGGTTCTTGAAAAAGCCACCAGGTTCTCTTGAGTGTTCTCGACCGTTGTGGTTTTGGTCAAAACCTTCAAGTTAGGTGGTTCCGTCCAAACTTTCCAAATTTATTATCATTGTATTTTTTTGATTTATTTAAATTTTTGATTTAAATTAAATTGATCATATTTTCATTCAAAAAAATTGACAAAAACTCTATTCTAGATAATTGATATATTTGAAATGGTTTTGGCATTGAAATTTGAAAACCCCAATTCCATTGAATTGGGTGTGTATATAGAAATTGGCCGATTTAAATTGTTGAATTTAAATTTTGGATTTTATGGAAATGATTTAAATTAAATTTTTGAATATAATTGTGGGAATAAATAGTGTAATGATTGAATTGGATTTGAATTTATTTCAAACTAGTGAAAATGGATTAAAATTATTTGATAGAACCCCATTGGTTTTATCTTGTGAAAAAGGTATGTATTGAATAAAACCAGTTTTCATTTTAAATGGAAAGAAATTGGCACATTTGAAATGGAAGAATGAGATTGATCATGTTATAAGCATTATTAAAATTGTTTGGCTATAATGTAAGAGTGCATGCAGGCCTTAGGTAGTTAGTGATTTATTTGGATACACTCTACACTACAACAACGTTCTAAAACATACATGTGGCAGGCCACATCCCTGAAAGGGTGGTGACGAGTCTCCTCTGGACAGTGTCATAGGGACCTATGTATACACATTTATCTGAGTTTATATAGAGATTACAGAATCCTATAACTGGTTAATACTATTGTACCTTTTGGCAGATGAACATGTTGCTCGGTTGTTTATTTATATTGAAATATAAATGTATGCCAATGCTTTTGAACTGCTTTATATTCCTAGTTAATTTATATAAACTGTTTTATATAAATATTTTTCTTAATACTTTGTTTTAGAAATATTCTCTAATTTCAAATCTTTTTCTTAATATAATTTTTCCATCATTTGAAAATGTATTGCATGTTTTTCTAAAATATGATTTTGAATTTCCAAACATGTTCATTTAAAAATTTAAATATTTTATTTGGATAATATAAATGTGGAATATGTTATTGAATCTTTAGTGGTATCCTACTGTGCTTAGGCTCACACCCTACTTTTTCCTTCGGGACTTTGTAGACTTCCCTCTTCCTGGATCGAGAAAAGGGAAGGAACCTTTTGGAGGTGGATCCTACTGTTGATCTTTGGTCATGGTGAGTTGTTTCCTTAGGGACCATGGGGATGTTTTCCAATTTTTTTAGTACTTGGGTTTTAGTACATTGGGCTTTTTACGCCTTTTTGTATTCTGGTAGAATACTCCTAGCGGAGGTTCTTTTGGTTATGCATATTGTATTGTTTCTTTTGCTTCCGTATTCTTGTGGCAATATCATTCCCACTTGCATGTTGTGTGACGCCAGGTGCTAGTCTCTGACCCATGGTGTAACGCCCTGACCCCAGTTACCCAGAGTCGGTGCATTATTACATAACATTGGCATGATCACAAGAAAGATCAAATCTCGAAAGACCGATTGGTTTAGTAGCCTTGGAAACACTAGATATATTCATAAGTTTTACATTACATCATAAAATGAAAAACTACTACAACAACATAATGTTTCCACAATCCACACTATTAACCCCTCATAAAATCCCTGCAGGTCATTCATAACTTACTTCTTCACATCCTGGGAAAAATAAAACATAGAAATGGGGTGAGCTCAAATGCCCAGTAAGGATAACAATATAGCGGAAACTTTCATAAATAAGAATAAACATTTAAGGCAATGTATAACTAAAACAAAAGCCTTTTAAATATGAACTTTCAACATGGTATGGCATAAATAAAATGAAATAATGTCATTTACTTATTCACATGGATATTCTACTAATCGAATAATCACATGCAAAAATCAATAACCACTTTCATAATGTTGGAATGCATAATGCTGAACTTTAATTTCTTTGTCAAGGCCTCATCCCAAGGCCTTGGGGCTAACTGTAACCGGAACCCAACCCGGAGTGCCTCTAATAACCGGACACCAACCCGGAGTCCTTCTAATAACCGGAGACCAAACTGGAGGGCTTACTTTTACCAGTCCCTAACCTGGAGGGCTTACTTTTACCAGTCCCCAACCTGGAGGGCTTACTTTAACCAGTCCCCAACCTGGAACATACTTGTCCAACACATTCATATGAAGTAAAGGTTGAAATATGACATAAACATTCTTATTGGAACTAGCATACGAAATGTCAATACTTTACTCATAAACCATGAATGCTATATAAATGGCACATCCACAGTCAAACATATCACAAAACATTATTACAATATGGAAGTTTTGTATCATAATAAATCAACTTCAAATAAGAGTAAAATCCGTCAAAGGATGTTGACATAGATGAAATCAAAATTCTTTTTAAAGAAATATCTCCTTTTATTTTGAAATAATTTAAGATCCATATAAAATAAAACATTTTCTTTGAAAATATTCTTATAAGCTTGTAAGGGAAGCTTTGAAGATTTTATAACGGCGGAAAATAGCCGCACCCGCCGTATAAGTTAAAAAAAACATTCTTACCTTAATTCTGTCGAAAAGGTTAAAAAGGACCTTGTTTTGAAAACGACCGAAAGATTCCTTTATAAACCACTTATAAAAGTCAAAAAGGGTATAAATGAATTTAACTCATATTCTTGTAAATAGTAAAAATGTTTTGAAATGCATTTTTAAGAAACATGGATGTGGATGATAAAGAGATCCCAGTAGATTATTACGTATAAACAACCTTGGATAATGAAGAGGTTGTAAAGTAAACCCTTACCTTGTACTTTTCCTTGGTTGGGGTAGGTTAACCTCCTGTATAATGGTGAAATAATTGTTATTAAATTATACAGGAATCATATATATTAATATGATATCATATATGATCTTTTAACATTGATTTGTTAATAATATTTTAGAATTATCGTCGTTTCGGGTGTTAACTTACTTGTTTTCTTTTATATGTTTTGTTACGTAAGACATGTTTGTAAAGGATAGGTTGTATATTATTCATATACAGAATGATATCAAGTCCTTAAACATCATTTTTAAATCATAAAATGATAATTATACTTGAATTGATACGATGGAGAATGAATCTCATCGCGTTCGTGGAGACGGTAGTCCGTACGTACGCACGAGCGACAATATCATTCTTTTGATATTAAAATAATATATAAATGGATGGTATATCATATATACAGAATCATTATCATGTTATATTTATTATTTACATGAGTTACACATCATTATTATACCCATCCAAATAATAATATATTGAATAACAATTACACCACGACGTGGAGACGGTAAGCCGTTCGTACGCACGTATGGTGACATGTTATTCAAAGGGTGGATAGAATACTGAATATGGTTGTACCATATTTATAATAACATCACAGTATATGTAAGATACTGGAGTTATTATTTTAGAATGGTAAGAACAAAGAAAGAGTAAGTGGAAGAAGAAAGGAACTTAGAAAAGGGTGGTGAAATCATTACCTCTTCTTCGGGTTCTTCCTTTTGATTTGATCAAAAGGGATCCATAGGTTGGCTTTCTGATCAATATAAGGCCTCTATGTTGTAGTGAGGGATGTTGGGAGAGTATTTGGGCAGAGTTTGGCCGAACCAAAAGGCTTTGAAGGTGTGAAGAAATGAGAAGGAGGAGTTCCCTTTTATAAGAGGGGTGAGGGGCACCTTTGGTAAAGCTAGAAATATTAATTTATAATAAATTCATATTCGGTTTATAATGGCTCCAAAGCTTATTATTAAACGTTTAAGGTGGGGATAGGTCGAAAACCACTCAACCAATAGAATTTAGACAGGTTTGGGTACTTATATTAACCTTATCTTTAAGTATTAACTCTAAGTTAATTAGTTTCACTTTTACAATGTCTCTTTGTATTTTTATATAATATGGTTAATAAAATTACTATATACATCCAAGAGACCCCCAAGTGGTACATTAATGATGAACCTATCATGATATAAGTCTCTTGGCCGAACCGTAGATTTTTAATAATTTAATATCAACTAATAATATAATATTTTTTTTAAGAACTCTTTTATGTCAATTTTGACACTATTCAATAGTTGATTTTTGTGAAACTCATAACAGATTGATTACTTCGAAAAAAGTCAATTAACTCAATCCTAATATATCATATTATCCTAGAAAATTAGTTTAATTCATTAAAAGTTTCATATTATATTTATTTGGGAATTTATAATATCAATTATTTTAATTTTTCACTATTATAGTAATTACTGCATCATCATTGTTTCATAAATAAAATAAATTATATAATGTATAAAAATTATAAATAAAATATCATTATGTAGGAAAGATTTTTAGATTTCTAATTAATATTTATAATCTAAAA
The DNA here is from genome assembly GCA_963277665.1 of Viscum album. Classification (NCBI taxonomy): domain Eukaryota; kingdom Viridiplantae; phylum Streptophyta; class Magnoliopsida; order Santalales; family Viscaceae; genus Viscum; species Viscum album. Next base: position 1,176,269,332 of record OY728166.1, on the reverse strand, counting down.
TCCAACATATATAACCCTATGTAACAATTGTTTTTCTAAAAGATATATGCTTGTGTCATTTTTGTATTCATTTTAACTTAATTAAAATAAAGTGTCATTATCACTTACAAGTGGATCCATGGGGTCCCAAAATAGACCCAAAGATTCCCATGGTCGACCATGTATCAACCAATATGGTTAAGACACGTTTTAGTGTAATTTAGTATTATTATAATATTATTTTTTAACCCTTATTTACTGGATTTACCCTTAACCATGGTAAATAAAATATTTACCGCAATAATTATTCAAAATGTCTAAAAATAAAAGTTACCTATTTACACAATTTGAACATCCTGATTCCAAATATGGAATCCATTTTTCTAAATTCAAAACACAGATGTGGCAGAAATTAATTTAAAATTAATTCCCGCTGTCAAAACAAAAAGCGTGTTTTTAAGAGATAATAACTATCAAAAGATTGACACTTGTTTATGTTTGGTTTAATTGTAAAATTATGTATAATGACCAAAATTATATTAAATTGTAAAAATATATTCTAAATATACTTTAAAACCACTCAAATTCATAATTTATCACTATTAATTATTTTGATTAAAAAAGTTGTTTTTAATTAAAATTTAGTAATTTTCACTATTCATCAAAATATGAAAGTTATCCGAAAAGTACCAAAATTTCACCTGAGGCTAAATTCGATATTCCGAATCCAAAAATGAAGTCCATTTCAAAATATAAAATATATATAATTTCAAAATTTAGGTATTACTATTCATAACGGCTAGTTTGATCGGTTGTGGTGTGTGTTAAAACTCGACGTTGCGTACAACACACGCTACTGTTTTATTCAAAGGAAAGTGTACCGTGGAAGCTTGGGATGTTTCATTTTAAATTTTTTGATGTCTCCATTTAGTCAAAAAGTTTAAAATATTGTATTTAAAAAGGTTTCACTATTAAAAGTTGATAAAAGTGCAATACTAAAAATGAATCTGTTCTTGCATTATGACTAAGAAACTCATAATATGGATTCTAAAATTATAAGGATTATATAAAGTTAAAAATGTAGTTAATGCTATTCATGACCTCTTTTAATGGCTTTTTTTTGGTAAGTCATGGTTCAATTGAACTCGGTGTTGCATGTAGTGCAAGTTATTGAATTATTTTGAAGAAATAACACACTATGAAATCTTGGGGTGTTACACGTGGGGACCAGGAACGCCCTTCAAGCTATGTCAGGGTAGCTCGGTTATCAAGTTATTAGGGTACCCTGGCTGGTTCGTGACAATGTGGTATCAGAGGCCAGGTTAAGAATCTTTCCTTGATGATAGTATGCATTTTTGTATTCTTTTCGGGACTTGGGAGGTAGTTGTGATTGAATTCCTAGCCATCTCTCACCATAATGAACCTTAAGTCACCAGGGTTGGTTAAAAAAATAAGACTTGTAGATTAGTTCGAGTATTTTCCTTGTTTTGATTTGGATAGAGTGGAATTAAAGTCTTATTATCCATTCTTTTAAGAATAGTTTTCCTTGTTATTAGGTTTGGGTGTTAATCTATGTCTTTTTATGCTATGTATAATCATGCCACCTAGAAGATGTGGAAATGAGATCCAAAAAGAGGTTGCCGCTGAATCTCAGAAAGCGAGTCATATTGTGGATTCGAGTCTGGTTGAGGTGATTGTTCGCATTGTCCATGCTCTGGGATAGGCACCACCTCTAGTTCATGTTCAGGCTCTATCTATTGATCCTCTTAGTGAGAATCTCCTAAGTCATTCTCAAGATTTCCTACGCTAGAAGCCACCGGTTTTCAAAGGCTACACTGACCCTCAAAATGATAAGGAATTGTTGAGTAATATTGAGCATCTGTTTGGGTTCTTAAAGACACCTGATGTGATCAAGATGAAGTGTGCCACCTTCGTGCTAGAGAGACCAAGTAGGAGATGGTGGTTTAAGATGGTCAGAGCTGGGAAACATGAGGGTTTGGAGTGGAATGTTATTAGGGTTCTTTTCATGAACCAGTTCTATCCAGAATCAATGTTGTTGGACAAGGCTGTGGAGTTTTTCAATGTTGAGCATGCCAACAAAACCATGACTGAGTACTCAAATCATTTTTCTGAGATGGTGCAGTTTTCTCCTGAGATTGTATCTAACGAGAGGATGAAGGCTAAACGATTTGATTATGGACTTCATTGTTATATCCATTCTTAGGGATTCTTACTGAGGCTACCCACTTATGCTAATGTGCTGGATAGGGTGATGATGGTTGAGATAGACTTGGTAGGAAAGTCAGGGTTGACGGAGGTTCTTTTCCCTCCTAGTGGTAGTGTGGGTTCCTTTAAAGGAATATAGAAGCATTACATTTTTCATGGTAGTTCTCAGTAGCAGAGTCATTCAAGACCTCCGGTTGCAGCCGGAAGGGCTTCTTTGGCATGCTATCAGTGTGGAATGCCAGGAAATTCCAAGAGGGTTTTCACTGAGGCACCCATGAACTGTAGCTCCTGCGGAAGTTTAGGGAACTTACAGAGATTTTACCATCACTTCTCTACTCCACGTAGTGGAACAAGGTCATAAGGACCTCTAGAAACATTGGTGCAATAAAATGCTTCACGTACAAAAGGTTCTAGCCACAAGAACCCATAAAGAAGCTTCTTCATGTAGTGAAAGAGTCACTAGAGGTAGCTGATACATGTCCTGCAACTATAAGAGGTACTGTTACTATAGCTTCATCTTTAGTGGCAACACTTTTTTGATACTGGTGCATCTAACTCTTTTATTTCAACCCATATTGTTAATTTTCTTAATCTACCTATAGATCTTTTATCTTGTGAGATGGATATTACTACACCCCTCGGTACAATGAGAGATAAGGGTATCTATAGTCATGTTTGTGTCTTATCTCTATAAGATTATGATCATGCATAGAGTTTCTTGGTTCTCGGCATGAAATCATTTGATGTCATATTTGGGATGGATTGGCTCATTCCCAATAAATCCAGAATCGATTGTTATCTTTGACGGGTCTACCTTACTAGACCCAGTGGTGTGCCTCTTTTTTTTCAAGCAGAATGGGACCCAAGGTCAAGCAGAGATGGACCCTCTTATCCAGAGTTGGGGAAAGTTACATTGGTGTTTTAGTTTGATCTATAGAGAGATTAAATGTGTGGTGATCTCCCTCCAGTCGTCTCTGAGTTTCCCGATGTGTTTCCTTCACACTTATCTAGTTTTCCACCAGAAAGGAAGGTTGATTTTTCCTATTGACATAATTCCAATTACTCAACCGGATTCTATTCCTTCGTAACTAATGGCTGCAACTGAACTAAAAGAACTAAAGTCTCAGTTATATGATCTTATTGAGAAAGGTTTTATACATCCAAGTGTGTAACCCTGGGCAGCACAGGTTCCCTTTTCCAAGAAGTTCGATGACTCTCTTCACTTATGTGTTGATTATCAAAATCTCAATCGAGTTATGATAATGAAAAAATATCATTAAACATGAATTGATTACATGTCTGATCAATTGAAAGGGGAAAAGTGGTTTTCAATAAAATTTCTTTTATCTGGTTACCATCTGTTTAGGATAAAATAATCTGACATTCATAAGATGACTTTTCAGATTAGGTATGGCCATTATGGGAACCTTATTATGACCTTCGGCCTAACAAATGCTACTGATGTTTTCAAGGATATGATGAAAAATTTTTTTTGTGAGTATTTATATACTTTTGTGGTAGTATTTTTGGATGAACTTCTTGTCTACTAAATGTCTGAGGAGGATCATGTGCATAAACTGAGAATAGTTCTGAGTCTTCAAAGGAATCACTGACTTTATGAAATGCTTTCAATATGTGATTTCTGGATTCAGGAATTAAAATTCTTGGGACATGTCATGTCAGAAAAAGTAATATCAGTTGATCCGCAGAAGGTGAAGGATGTTATAACTTGGAAACAACCACAAAATGTTTTCGAGATTCGGAGCTTCTTGGGATTAGCAGGATATTATCGCCGGTTTGTTAAAGACTTCTCAAATTTAGATTCTCTAATGACTGCTCTGACTCAAAAGGGAGTAATGTTTTCTTAGAATGATAAACGTCAATTTTCTTTTGTTTAGCTGAAGCATTTCCTTAATACTGCGTCGGTGATAACTCTTCTTGAGGCTTGGATAGGTTATGTTGTCTTCTATGATGCATTGGGTTCATGTTTGGGATGTGTCCTCATTCAGGGTAATCATGTTGTTGCCTATGGGTATCGTTAGCTTTAGCCTCATGAGAAGAACTATCCTACCCATGACCAAGAACTTGTAGCTTTAATGCACACACTTAAGTGTTGGAGACCTTACCTTTATGGAGAAAGATTTACTGTGTATTCAGACCACAAGATCTTGAGTTATATCTTCTCTAAAAAATAATTGAATCTTCACCAAAGGCATTGGGTGGAGTACCTGCAATATTTCTAAATTGACATTGCATATACCCCGAGGAAAGGGAATGTTGTTACCGATGCGTTAACCGGGAAACATCCATCACAGGCTATGAAAGAATATTTAGAAGAGTGGTCTTTGATGGCTCTTTTTTCTCAGTTGCGTATTGGATTTCAGTGGAAGGGGAATGAAGTTTCTTTAGCCAGTGTTCAGTTGACATATTCTCTCCTCATGTTAATTTTTCAGTAACAACAACTGGATGATGAATTCCACAGCATTGGGGAACATATTTATGGTGGGGAGACCACCACCCAGTGGTCGTTCTCCAAAGAGGGTGTTTTGTGTTATTGAAACCATTACATTATGCCGTTAGCGACAAGGAAGGATGTGAGGGGGGTTTCCTAACTCTCAGTGGGATGTACACCGAGGAACCATGAAGATGTTCTATAACATGCGGTGACAGTTCTAGTTTCTAGGTATGAGATAAGACATTGGTGAGTTTTTATCTCGTTGTTATACATGCCAGCAGGTGAATTCCGAGCACCATAAACCGTTGGGTTTTCTTCAACAACTTCTAGTACCTACATGGATGTTGGATGAAATCTCTATGGAATTTCTGGTTGGGTTGCCTGAATATAGAGGAGGAATAATGTGATATGAGTTGTGATCGAAAGACTGACCAAGTTGGATCACTTTATACCTATTCGAGATACGACCAAATTTGAGGAGTAGGGAAACATCTATGTGAAATAAATTGTTCATTTTCACGGAATTCCATATGCTATATTATTTGATAGGGATCCTTGGTTCACTTCTTTCTTTTGGAGAGTCCTTTAACAGGCACTGGGATCTCAGGTCCGTTTAAGCATGACCTACCCTCACCAGTCAGTTGGCCAAACAGAGAGATCCACTCTGATATTTGAGGATATGCTCCGCGCATGTGTTCTTGACTTTTGTGCGTCTTGGGATGTTCATATGGGGATAGTTGAGTTTTCTTATAACAACAGTTTTTTGTCTATGATAAAAAGGGATTCTTTTGAGGCATTGTATGTTCTCCCATGTAAATACCCTTTATTTTGGTCGAATATTGGTGAATGATCTTTGGTAGGACCGATTTTGGTCCAAGAGACGCTAACTAATATCCAGTTGATTTGTTAGAGAATTTTGATAGCACAGAGTCGGTACAAGTCTTATGATGATCATTTCTATAAACCGTTAGAGTTATCAGTTGGTGACTGGGTGTTCTTGAAAGTTTCACCACGATTAGGTCATCGATGTCTAGGGAAGCAAGGGAAGCTTGATCTTCATTTTGTGTGACCTTTTGAGGTTTTTGCTCATATAGGGAATGTTTCTTACCATCTAGCTCTACCAACACAACTGACATCGATAGATAATGTGTTCCATGTATCAAAACTATGATATTATCGCTCTGATCCATCTCGTGTTTTGAGCTTCAGTGATCTTGAGATTGTACCTGATTTATCTGTGATTGAACGACCAGTCAGGGTTGTTGATTCTGAGACCATGGTACTTCATGGGAAAACGATACCCCTATTCTGTGTACTATGGAATCATGGTTTTGATTCTCATGAGACGTGGGAACGGGAGGCACTAATGAGAGAGCAGTGGCCTCATCTTTTTGACATGGAGGTTTCTTCATAGGATTTTTGGGGGCTGAAATATCTTATGTTGGGGTGGTTTTAACATCACATTATGTTTTCAGGTACTATTGATGTTTCTAAGTAGTGACTTGGGAGAGTTGGGAGTACCTTAAATGATGTTTTGAGGCAAAGAGGATGTCACACGGGTGGCGCACAAGTTTTCTATACTATGCGCCCAAACCGTGCGTAGTTGGTCATGGAGACAATAACCTCCACATAGGTAGCGCATGGTTTGTCAACCCATGTGGCCAAACCATGCAGTAAGGGTGTCCGAGGTAGTATCTAATGAATGACTAGTCCACGATTTGTTAAACTGTGTGAGCTAAATATGCAGCCACTTAAATGATATCCTTAAATTGTGGATCTCACTCGGTTTTTCGACTAAGTGACTCGTTTTTTCCCCTAAGCGGTCCTAACTCGGGATCTGTTTTCTCATAAGGTCATAGATGGTTCTCCCATCATTCTGTGGGCGATCCAAAGGCTTTTCATGGTGAATCGAAGTCAGATTCTTGTGGTATGTGATATTTCTTCATCGTTCTTTATTGGTTTCATAGATCTAATTAGATCTACTTCTCCTCTTCTCTAGATTTCTTAGATCTACACCCATTATTGGTAGATCTTAGTGCGTAGATGCCAAAAATGATGATATTTGGTCTTGATCTTCCTAGGAGAAAAGATCTAAGGTGGGATCTTGAAGAAGCAACCCTGTTTTCTTGAGCGTTCTCGACCGTTGTTGTTTGGGTCAAAACATTCGAGGTAGATGGTTCCGTCCTGACTTTCCAAATTGATTATCATTTTATTTTCCTGATTTATTTCAATTGTTGATTTAAATTCAATTGCTCAATTTTTATTTTAATTAAATTGACAAAAACTCAATTCTAGTGAATGGAGATATTTGAAATGGTTTTGGCATGGAAATTTGGAAAACCCTAATTCCATTGAATTGGGTGTGTTTATGGAAATTGGATGATTTAATTTGTTGAATTTAAATTGTGGATTTTATGGAAACAATTTCAATTAAATTGTTGAATTTAATTGTGGGAATAAATTGTGTAATGATTGAATTGGTTTTGAATAGATTTTAAATTGGTGAAAATGGATTAAAATGATTTGATAGAAACCCATTGGTTTTATCTTGTGAAAAAGGCATGTTTTGAATAAAACCTGTGTTGGTTTTAAATGGAAGGAAATTGGAAATTTTGAAATGGAAGAATGGGATTAATCAAATTTTAAACAATCTTAAATTTGTTTGCCAATCATGTAAGAGTGCATGCAATCCTTAGGTTGTTAGTAAGTTATTCGGATACACTCTACGCTGTGACAACATTCTAAAACATACTTACAGCGGGTCACAACCCCGACGGGTTGGTGACGAGTCACCATTGGCCAGTGTCATAGGGACGTGTGTATACACATTTTTCTAAGTTCACATAGAGGGTGAGGAATCCTATAACTAGTTAATACTATCATACCTTTTGGAAGATGACCATGTTGCTTGCTTGTTTATTTATATTGAGATATAAATGTATGACATTGCTTTTGAACTACTTTACATTCCTACTAAATTTATATAAACTGTTTGATATAAGTGTTTTGCTTAAGACATTATTTTAGAAATATTACATCATTGTAAAGCCTTTTATTAATGTAATTATTCAATCATTTGAAAATGTATATCTTATTTTGTTAAAATATGCTTTTGAATTTCATAGCCTGTTCATTTAAAAATTGAAATATTTTCTTTGGATGATCTATATTTGGAATCTATTACATAATATATGGTGGTATCCTACTGGGATTTGACTCACACCCTACATTTTCCTTCGGGTGTTAGAGACTTTCTTCTTCCAGGATCAAGAAAAGGGAAGGGACCTTTTGGAGTTAGATCCAGCTGTTGATCTTTGGTCTTGGTGAGTTGTGTCCTTAGGGGCCTTGGGGCTATTTTTCCTATTTTTTTAGTTCATGGGTTGTAGTAGTTTGGGCTTTTTATGCCTCTTTGTATTCAGGTACATTACTCCCAGTGGAGTTTCTTTTTGTTATGCATACAGTCTTGTTTCTTTTTCTTCTGCATTCTTGTGGAAAATCATTGCCACTTGCATGTCGTGAGATGTCGGGTCTAGTCGCCGACCCATGGGGATCGGGAACTCCCTTCGGGCTATGTTAGGGTTGTCATAGTTATCGGGTTACCAGGGTACCCGGGCTGGTACGTGACACATAAAACATAATCATTTATTCCACGACAAAGGAATGTGGAAACATAAAATTTCCACATTGCAATCACAATATAACATGTCAAAATATTGACAAAATCAAAGATTTTATCCGACCATTTTCAAAACCATTTAAATTATTAATTAAAGAGAATTTTTATTCAAAGTGTCCCATTACACATTGATGTATTTGAAAGAAAATTCGATTTATAAACATTCATGTCCATATGAATAAATACTTAAAACCATTTTTTAAACATGGAAAATACTGTGAAAGATTTATAAGAATTAACATTTAAAACATTTAAAATAGTATATTAGTAAAAGAGTTTTTATCAAAATGAGAGTTCCTAGAATAAAAATAATTGAGGAATAACATTTAATCAGAACTTCATAATATAATTAGAATGAAGGTATTCATGATATAATATTACAAAGGACAGTATATACACCATATAAGTGTGGATTGGTGCATATCAACAATTAAGTCACAATGGAAATGTAAATTGAGACGAAATCCCTTATGAAGACAGTATCCTTAGAATAAGTATAAATCAATAACATAATTGTGCATGAAAAATATAAATAAACCCAATATAAGTGAATATTAACTGTAAAAAAATCATATGTTATTCACAAATATTCATAGAATTAAATAATAAAAAATTATATGTTTAACCAAAAAATTGAAATTGGGTTAAGAAGTCTTCTTATAGAAAATCGAAATCCTAACGACGTCACTTAAAAATTCAAAAAATAATTTGATGAGAGAGAATAGTATATCTCATCACCTGGTCATAAAATTTACATCAATACAGATATAGAATAACATATCCCAATATAATAATATGTAAATTAAAAGACATTATAAAAAGAAGTCTTTTTAAAAAGAGGAGGGTGAAAGGTTCGCTTACTGATTTGGTAACATACGAAACAGACATCCCAATAATGAAATATCAATCAATGAATACGTAAATACCCATAAATTAATTTATATTACACAAATAATACAATAATGGTAATTACATCCACCACACAAAAAGAAATAGTGGCTAATATAACATGAATGTCAAGGGAATAAAAAGTCAGATGAAAAACTGTTACCACGTTGTAATAAATCGAGTCATATGAGAAAAGTTAATAACCACAAAATGAATCATATCATACCAATAATAAAAATATAATCATGATAATATATAAAAAATGGCAGTACACAATGCACCTCATGCAATGAATAAGTGGTGAACAATGGAAATCTCAGAGAATTAAATGTGAGATAAGAAATCTCTTACCTTGTGTCTGACTTGACTCGTATGTTCCTTGTTATTCCTGAATAAAAATCTTAAGATAATTTATAAATTATTAATTAACTTTTTAATTTTTATTATTACATTTATTTCACTTATTACCTTGCAATAACAATTAGTTAATTATTTGAGTTCATATCGGACATTTTGTCGATGCTCGGAATTTGAGTTAAAAAATGATCTTGTTATAATTTCAATTTTTCCGTGTGGTCAAAACTCCATTATCTCCAGAATGATATAAATGATATAGATATCAAATATTTCATATATATCTACTATATATATATACATATATTTATAATAGTACAAAACATTCAGAGCTAAGAAATGAAACACACCATTCATGGAGACGTTAATCCGTACGTACGCATAATTCTACTTTCATTTATATTTAATATTTAATGGAATGAAAACATAATGATACATAGGTATATTATAATTATAGTATTATTTCATATGATATATATGTTAGAAAATTCATTAACTCAATCTTTATACGTTCCATGTATGTCATGAACAAATCACATCCCCTTGAAGGGGCGGTAGTCTGCACTTCCTCAAAATGAAATTATCATGTTTACACATATTGAAAGGCTTGAAGGAGTATTTTTAAATAAAAATTTACATAATAATATAAAAAAATAATATATATCATATATAAATACAGTTTCATCATAATGGCCACCGTGGAGGTGGTAAGAGATAATTGAATAATCATTGCTTCGTGCGGCGTTAGTTTTCCATCCACAGAAACAGTATGTTCTTCACCCATTATATGGAGGTGTGTGTAAGTTTAGTTCGAATACTTCTCATAACAACATACTAGTATATTGAGGATACAATATTTATTATAAAATAAAGTAATTAAATGTCTTTAGGGGTCGGATATGTAAAATAATACAAAAGAACTTAATAGAAGATGTTACCTTTAAATCGGGTAACTCGCTTGAGATTGAACAAAAAGGGTTTTTTGAAGCGTTGTATGCCTAAGGTAAGGTTATGGGAGTAATAGAGGGATATTGGGGGATAATTTGAGTAGAGTTTTGATGATCCAAATGCTTGAGATGTTTGACAAATGGGTTTGAAGGGAGGGCTTTTTATTAGGGAGCAGAGGGGCTCTTTAGGAAAGTTTTAAACAATTATTTTATTATAACCACATTTTTTTTCAAAAGGTCAAATATTCATTAATATCAATGTTACGATGACTCATGGTAGAAATTAAATAATTCAATAAGAATTGGACTAGATTTGGATATTTTTTTAATATTTATAATCATGTTTATTTAAATCAATTATTAATAATGTAAATATTTTATCATTTTTGTGTCATAAATAATTTAATTTATTTGATGTCAAAAAATTATTAAAAAATACCAGGATGTAAAAAAGCATTTTAGATTTCCAAATAATATTTATAGTCGAATAGATATCTTATATAACCACATGTTAAAATTTATTTACTAAAAGATATTTTTTTCTGTGATTTTTGTCTGTACATTAAATTAATTAATATAAAATGTCATTATTACTCTCATGTGGCTTCATGGGGACCCATATTCGACCCAAAGATTCCCATGGTCGGATATGTATCATTAAATAGAATTATGACACTTTTTAGGGTAATTTAATTTTATTTTAATATTATATTTTACCCTTATTTATTATTTTTACATTCTAATCATGGAAAATAAAATATTTACTAAAGTAAATATTTAAAATGAATAAAAATAAAAGTTTCCTGTTTATAAAAATTGGACCTACTGATTCCAAATATGGAATCCATTTTCCAAAATCAAAACATATAAAACAAATAGCATGTTTTTAGGAAATAATAATTATCAAAAGATTGACACCTGTTTATGTCCAATTTCAAAATGAAATTACTTCCAATGACCAAAATTATATTAAAAATTAAAAAAAAATATTCTGATTAAACTTTCAATTCAATTAAAAATATAATATAACCATATAAATAAATTAGATAAAAATGAACTTTTTAATTAATATATAGTATTTTTCACCATTCATTAAAAAATCAACTTTATTAGAAAATTACCAAAATTTCATCCAATGTAAATTTTGGTTTCCTGATTCTAAATAAGAATTTTATTTTGTCAAATATAACATATAAACGTTAAAAAAACTATATTTAAAGAGGTTTATCCTTTAAAAGGTGGTAAATAAACCTTTTAGTGAATATTTGAGTATTTTTACTTAAAATCGAATTATTTACTAATTTTAAGCCTCTAACATTTGTTTATGAAATGTTAAAATTTTAAAAAAGCATGTATCATCATATTTTATGACCATAGCCATTTTTTGAACAAAAGGATTCAAAATCATTATTGTCAAACTCATGACCATTATTACTTCTTAAGGATTTGATTCTAAGTCCACTAATATTTTTTTTACAGTTTTATCATATTTAGTGAAATGAGAGAAGGCTTCACTTTTTTGAGCCAAAACGAAAGTCCAAGTATATCCATAAATTTCATCTACACGAACATAAACATAATGCTTCCCATTTAAAATAGAAACTATATATGGTCCAAATAATCCATGTGAACCAGTTCGATGGGTTGATAAGTTACCACTTATTTCTTTGGTTTGAAGGAAATTTTGTGTTGCTTTCCCTTTTAAAAAGAATTACACACTTTATCATTTGGAAAGTCTTGTTTGGTTTGATCTTGGACTAAGATATTTCTGTTTATATTTATAAGGAAGTAAATATTACAATTCCCAAGCCTCCTTTTCCAATTCAATGACACTTTTTGAAATACACATAAACATGAAGTGTTTTAAGAAACTAAAGATTCAATCTTAATAGATTATATAATTTCATTTCTCAATGTAGAAGAGTCTAATTAATTTTAATAATTAAAAACATTTCCAGAATCATTTTAAAAATTAACATGAAATCTATCATCACATAGTTGTGAAATACTATGAAATTTATATTTCAATCTGTTATCAAAAAGTACATTGGAAATTAAAATTGATTTAGAGTTACATATTTGGCCAAGGCCAATGATTGTTTCTTGGGCATTGTCACCTAAAGTGACATGTCCCACATCAATTTTAACTATGTTCTTGAAGACTGAATAATCTCTTGTTATGTGTCTTAAACACCCACTGTCCTAGTACCATAAGCTTTTACAGAATCTCTTTAAACAATTTTCCTACCAAATAGTCAAATAAAATTACAATTTGGTACCCATAATTGTTTGGGTCCATTAATATTAGTGACTAGTGATTTTGGCACCCAAATAATCCTCATTGGCATCCGATGAGAATTATGTAAAGTTCTTGAAATATAAAATCTCTCTAGTCTAGAAAATCTTGAAACAGTATAGAGTGTGTCATAATTTGAACAAGCTGATTGTTTTCTAGAACTAGGAGTAAAGTTGTATGCACTAGATTTAGATAAAAAATTTGTTCATCCAAAATTATTTTACCAAGTTGATAGCCAATACCAATATTATATTTAGTAGAAATATTTTTATCTAGAATCTGTACCAAACAATCTTTATAATTTGTAAAACTTCCAATTTCCTTTTTCAATTTATCATTAGGTAGCTTTCGTTCATTTTCTTAATTTTATGTGTGGATTATTTAATGACATATATTTATCTTTTAGTTCATTACATGTCTCTTAAAGCATATTAAAGTACTAAAACATTTCTTCATTAGACATATTCTCAGAATCACTTTCATCACCAGAATAATAGAAATTTTGTACAAGAGATATCAGGATTACCTCATATGTTTTTGTCATAAAACATGTGTTGGGTTTGTTATCCAGAACATCATGTGAAGATTCTGAGTCACTTGAACTGTCCTCAATTGGAATCCACAAAGATTTCATTACCTTTTTTATTCTTTCTATATTTGTCCTCATATTTCTTTTTATACATTAGCTTGGGATAGTCAGCCATTACATGTCCCTTTAGGTTACATTCATATAATATTATCTCATCAGATATGTCACTTCTTTTCCAATAATTATTCCAGTTACCCTTTTGATCAAATCTTAATTTTAAGTGAGGATTTCTAAAAAAATTCATTTTCATGTAAAATCACTTAATACTTTGTTTTAGTTGATACATCGCCTCATCATTTTCATGGGATGATTATTCACTACTGGACCATTCTATAGAGACTTAATATTTATCTTTTTATTGTTTTTAGAGGTGGTGGTCTTAAATCATATAGATTTACTTTAGGGTTCATCCTCCTATTCCTTGTTGACTTTCATCTCCTCTTCATATATCATTAGTTTTTTCTATTAGTTATTTCATTGGTAACAGGCTGATTTCACATGACTCTCTAATAGAGATATAAGTTCCTCTCTATCTATTAGGTATGAATTTGAGAATCCTCGTGATTTGTTCAATGGTAGTAAAATTCTCTTCCCAACTAAATGATTGTGTTGAAATTTTCGTTGAACCTCACATTCACATTTGAAATATGCTCATCAGGATTCATTCTAAAGATATAATATTTTATAACAAAACTGTTATGTTTCATTTCTATCACACTATAAGTTCATTCATCTGAAACAGAAAATGTATCTCAAATTTCATTGGTTGTTTTACATACATAAATTCTGTTAAACTCTAAATATCCTAAAGAGAAATATAGAGCATTCATGTATTTTCAATTGTTATTGTTGGATGTCTTGGTTGGGTCATCCCAGATAATTATATCAGTGGTAGGAATCTTATAATCATATATAATTGAATACCAAATTTCAAAACCCGTACTTTCGAAATGCATTTTCTTTTTCAATTTTCATTGGGAATAATTGGATTCATTACAGAATGGTTGTATGTTTATTGTAGCACCTTCTAGTCTATTATCCATAATAAATAAATAATTTAAAATATCTAGAAATATAGAAATAAAAAAAAATTATAGATCTTTAAAGTATAACTGAAATCACAGATTAATAGGTTAAATAGTAGATTCATAATAAACTCCTTTGATACCAAATGTTGGTCAGAGAAAAGTTCTCAAGAGGGGGGTGAATTGAGTATCTATAAAAATTTATTTTTGAAATTGTTTCTTAAAAAGATACCTAAAATAAATAAATACAGCTAAGTTAATCAAGGTAATTCAGTTATTAATGTTTTAATATTCAAATAACTTCTCATAAGGTTGACTAATTCTCTTTAATCTCATTATCAGTTATTGATCTTACTTTTTATGAAATTCTAATAAGGAAAAAATAGTTATATATTCTATCCGAGATTAACTATCAATGTCAATCTAGTGATTTCAGAATTTTATAGTAAAACAATGAAAATTAAATTAAATAAAATAGTCGATATAAAACATGTGGTTCAGTATTGCGGTGAGACCTATTCCACACAACTTTGCGATCACCTACCACCAAGCAGTGTGTATTATTAAATTTGATCCACACCCGAGATTGGGGTAAACAATAGTGCACAAGACTGTCTAGGTCACACAACCATCTCCATAGTTCTTGGTGGGTATAAACTACCAGGTCACCCAGGGACCTCTTCTACAATTATTTCTAAGAGTAATCAAGAGTAAAAACATATGAGAGAAAGAGTATATTGTATCATTCTGTTTAGTGTAGGAGGCAATGGGTTTAAATATAGACAAACACACCCTGCCCGAAAGATAAATACAATACACAATAGTGAATTGATTATGTGATAAGCTTAGAAGTTCTCATAGTGTTATTCTAGGTAGCTCTGGACTTCTAGGATGAAACAGATGCAAGTATCGAGTCCTGTAATGAGAATTAGAGTATCACAAGTCTGGGGATCTAGTTTCCAGTCGAATCTGGATCATGTTCTTCATGGGTTTTATATTGAAAAAGGTGTTCTTGACCCTGATCTATGGTATGCCAACTTTTGGACATGTGAATTCTTCATGAGTTCTGTATATGTATCGTGTTGCATGTTTCAGTTATTTTCTCATGAATACTCACTCTTCTTCTACTCTACCATACCTTGATTCATGGTGACACATTTCTTATTATTCTTGGAGTGCATTCGTTGTAGCTGACAGGTTTCTTGTATTCTTCCCATCGTACCTTGTACTATTAGGTGACATGTTTAAAAAGAAATATTAATTATATCAATGCATTTAAAATACTCAAATGTGACCGTTAGAAATTAAATTGAAAATGAAAAAATATATTAAAGAATGGTGTCATAGTCTATCTATAAATATTTTCACATGGAAACTGTGTCACCATGAAATAGTGTCTTCATCATTTCCTTTGAGCAGTGAGAAATTTATGATGGAATAGTTGTATTGAGATCAGGAAATAGAAGCCTAGATGTGGTGTTAGGATCACGTTGTCTGGTCCATTTCCAAACATTGAACGATGTCATAACCTGAAAAATGTGTCATAGACATCAATAGTTTTGAAACTGGTTATGGTATTTGTTCACAGTGTCTGGGTCATGGTTTCTGGGTCACGGTTTCTGGTCATGGGGTCTGGGTCACAATGTCTGGTCAAGGCGTCTAGGTCATTTTCCAGAAAACCAGAATTTGTGGAAAACTCATCGTTTCTCATACATAGAAAAATATCTATGTATAGACATAAAAATTAATATTAAAATAATGAATTAGAATTAATCATTCATAAAATAAATTCATTATAAACCAAATTAAGTATAGCTTACAAAAACTATTCATGATTTATAGGAATATATATAGTGAGAAAATTAATATAGAGCTTAAATAAGACAAATATCATTATACATGATTGGAAACAGATTAAAAAATATTTGAAGGATATATAGGATTTGTGATCATTAAAATATGATCAAAATATGAGGATGCCAATAGAAAAACCAAGAATCTGAAGGTATTAATGTAAATTGGGTTATTAATGATTTATTGACCAATTATATATATTTCCATCCATTTTATGATAATTAATCATTAGATCGATATTATATAATTTATATTATAAAGATACTATTGTAGCATGGAGTTCCATTCTCTATTGTATCTAACATTGATCTTAAGATCAATTTCAATTTTTTGTATAGCCTCAAGAATACATTTGGAAACAAATTTAATTTCAGTATAGTATTTCATCATCAATGTGGTGAATAACAAAAATGAAAAAAATTAAAAGATGTAATAATTTTTATTCGATTACTCAGTGGATTATCTATAATATTGGGATCAAAATATTTATTTTGTTGAGATTTTTTATAACAACATGTTTCATTCTAGTATATAGATGAAAAAATTAGATAAATTATATTGAAAGTTTCATTGAAATGTATAATTTTTGGATGAAGTTAGTGAATGAAATATGATGGCATGATAATTAGTAATGGAAATGGATGAGAAGGTAAAATTATTTATCAATATATAAGGAAATATCAATGAATTTATAAAATTTATATGGATAATAGGATGAAAGATATTTCATTCAAGGTATGAGATCAGGTAACTATTGTAGATACCTGAAGCTTAATGTACATGGACATTACATTACTTTTGCGTAATACTTAGTACATAACAAAAACACACACTCAAGGACCGTAATAGTTTAGTGTTTTTGGAAACTCAGAATATAATCTTATAATAATGGTGAAAGATCTTCAACATCTTCAATAAAGATCTTACTTTTCTTACCTAAAACCTTAATTTATATCCTGGGGAAAATAAAACATAAAAGGGTGAGCTGAAATACTCAGTAAGGGTAAACAAATGAAATATCAATCACATCGTATTCATAAGGACATAACATTTTGGAAATCTTAACCTGCAAAAGAGATCATAATATCATAACATGGGATAAATCATAGTAGTGAAATGTAATACCAATACTCATAACTTAAAACATGAAACTTGGTGGCATACACACATAATCATAGAGAATCATTTCTTATTAGTCAAGACTCATTTCCAAGACTATCTTAGTGGACAAAGTCCATTTGTGAACCGAGTTCACTCCTCGTTTCAGTCCTATTTCACTGAACCGGTATAACCTACCGTTTCAGCCATGTCTATATCATGAGATATAAAATCTTTACCCATTTCATTGGAGGGAGATATAGGTCCCACCAATCTCATAATGATACCATTCTTATGTGTGCCACAAAATCATAAATCATACATCATTGCATAACCCATGTAGTAAAAATAGGATTCTTAAACAACATGACATCATAAAACAATTCATATAAGATAAAATAATTCATAAAAATAATTCCATCACAACATAATCACATAAATGTTATAATAGGGATAGAAACATAACCCTATATTATCTTAGATGGAAAATAATTTTGATAAAGCACTTGAACTCCATTCTTGAGGAAAATATCCTTTCTACTTCAAAAACTTTTTCCTTTCTTTAACATGTCATACAATTTTAAACTAAAATAAGTAGATTAAAAATAAACTTGAAAACTAGAAAAGGAAGTTTCTTGGAAATAGTTTTTTAAAAATCCATTCATGCCGTATAAGTTAAAAGAAAACATTCTTCTCGTACTTTTGTCGGAAATGTCAAAAAGAACCTCGTACAAAAAACGACGAAAGATTCCTTTCATATCTTTTACTAAAAACTCACCAAAGGGTAAAATGGATTTAAACAATAATAGGTTGATGGAAATAATATTACATATTGAGGAAACATGGATGTGGATGATAAAATACACCCCAGTAAATACCAAAGTACAAACAATCTCGGATAAAAAAATGAGACTGTGATATTTCCCTTACCTTAGGTTCGATTTGCTTAAGAAGTGTCCGAAACTCCTGTATAATGATTTAAATAATGTCATTTTCTTATTATAGAATCATATTCATTGTTATGATATCATATATGGTTCACTTATGACTTTATTTTACCCATTCTTTTGTAAATTCCATGTAAAAGAGCGTTTTGGGTAAAATCGTTTCATTTGTTGTCTGTGTATTGACTTGTAATTATTCATATGATTACATAGATCATGATTACTTAATTATATAATATAAAACATGATTTATATATAATATATATTCATAATATACAATTATATAATAGATCAGTAAATGGAAATAAATACATCGTTCATGGAGACAGTAGGCCGTACGTATGCATGAACGCTGTTTTCGTTACCTTATTGAGTTGAATGGAATTAAGTAGATGACATACATATATATACACATAAATCCAGTATCATTATTATGTCATATATTTCATGATTACTTATTATATATACTTTATAATCATTCAGGAATGGTTAACGTGGAGAATGAATCTCATCGCGTCGTGGAGACGGTAGTCCGTACGTACGCACGAGCGATGATATCATTCTCATGATCGTGGAATTGTATTGGAGTGTATGTATACTATTTCAGAATAAATATCACTTTACAATAATCATATATAGTTATTATTTACACCATTATATCCATCCAAGTAAGGTGGTGGTGGAAAATAGATAACACCACGGCGTGGAGATGGTATTCCGTAAGTACGCACGTGCGGTGAT
This sequence comes from Viscum album, assembly GCA_963277665.1. Classification (NCBI taxonomy): domain Eukaryota; kingdom Viridiplantae; phylum Streptophyta; class Magnoliopsida; order Santalales; family Viscaceae; genus Viscum; species Viscum album. The sequence goes on along the minus strand of OY728166.1, from coordinate 1,176,250,260 downwards.
TTAGTTTTCCGTAGGATGGGTAGATGGGGAAATAGGGTTGTTTCATACATATAATAAAATATCAGTATATTAGTGATACTGATGTTATTACTTTATAATGAAACAACCTAAGAAGAAGAAGTGGAAGAAGAAATAAAGTTGACAGAATCGGTAACAGACATTACCTCTTCTTTGAAGCACCTCTTTGAGTCCTCCTCTTAGGACACTAAAATTGGTCTTTGAAGAGTACTAGGACCTCTAGGATGTTTCTAGGGAAGTCTAGAAGATAATATTTCAGGGTTTTGCCGAGATTGAAGGCTCAATGTGGTGTGAGGAAGAGAGGGAGGAGGTGCCCTTTTATAAGGGAGGAGAGGGGCACTTTTGGAATAACAAAAAATATTATTTTATTATAAAGGCATATTCGGTTTTTAATAGCTCCAAATTGAGTTATTTATAAGATAAGGTGGGTATGGGTCAAAACCATCTCATCAAATATAATTTAGACAAGTTTAGGTCATTATATTAACCTTATCTTTTAGTTTTAACTCTTAGTTAATTTGATTGACATTTACCATGTCACTTTGTATTGTTATATTATAGAGTTAATAAACATACCATATACATAAACACGACCTCCAAGTGGTCCATTAATGATACACCTATCATGATATAATTATCGTGGATGATCCTTATATTTTTAGGAATAAAATAACAATCAATAATATAATATTTGTTTTAAAAAATATTTTATGCCAATTTTGACACTATTCAATAGTTGATTTTTGTGAAACTCATAACAGAATTATTATTTCTAAAATTGTAAATTTAATCACTCCTAACATGCCATATTAACCTATAAAATTATTGTAATTCATAAAAAGTCTCAAATTATATTTATTTGGGTATTTATAATATCAGTTATTCTAATTTTTCACTATTATGGTAATTACTACATCATCATTGTGTCATAAATAAATTAATTTATTTAATGTATAAAAATTATAAATAAAATATAATTATGTAGGAAATAGTATTAGCTTTCTAATTAATATTTACAATCGAATTTATCTTATGTATAACCCTATATTAAAATGTTTTAGTAAATAAACTTTGATTTTAACTCTTTTAACTCTTCTTTGAATTAAATAATAATAAATGTCCTAATCTAATCAAAGTGGGACTAAATGGTCATATTTTATTCCTACGGTTTATTTTGGTCGAATTACACTTATCCAATATAATTAGTACATGTGTTAGGGTAATAATAATATCATTTTTACCCTTAATTACCCTATTTACTTTTAACCGTGATAAAAAAGTAAAAAGTTACTATTCACCAAAAATTATTTTATTCACATTGAACCACATTTCACTTATTGATATCAACCATGTCTCTTGGATATTTGAAATTAGACTCACAGAAGCGGTCAAATTATGTTTTATGAAAAATTCATTTTTTTTAACTACCACTTAATGGTTTCACTATTGATCAAAAAATGAAAGTTTCAGAAAAATACCAAAAATGAGGCCTAAGCTATATTTGATATTATGAACTCAAAAATTATGTCTATTTTACCAAATTCAAAACATATTAGTTGCATTAATTAATTTAAAAATTAATTCCCGTCGTCAAAACAAATAGCGTGTTCTTCATAGATAATAACTATCAAAAGATTGACACTTGTTTATGTCTGGTTTAAATGTGAAATTACATCCAATGATCAACATTGTATTAAATTGTAAAAATATATTCTAAATATAAATTAAAACCAATAAAATTAATAATTTATCACTATTAATTATTTCGATTAAAAAGGTTATTTTTAATTAAAATTTAGTAATTTTCACTATTCATCATAAAATGAAAGTTATCCGAAAAGTACCAAAATTTCACCCTAAGCTAATTTGGATATTCCGAATCCAAAAATGAATTCCATTTTGAAAAATAGAATTTAAAAAAATTCAAAAAGTGGTTGTTAATATTCATAATGGCTAGTTCATAATAATTTTATAATAATATCTCGTTTAGTGAAACTCTATATTGTGTACTACACACGCTATCGAAGAAGATCGGGATGGCGTGTAATGCAAGGGATGCCAGGGATGCATGTTGTGAAAGCTCCTTCGGGTGTAGCATACAACACAAGACATTAATGAAATTAAAAATAATATTTTTCATAAAATCTCGCAGTGTTACATTCTATCCCACTTAAAATGAATTTCTCCCTCAAAATTCGTCGGGGTTATAAATGGTTTACTACTCGAAAGTTTCTTTAATAGAAACCCACATCGTAAAAAGAAATACCAAAACCAATCTTTAAAAACAAAAATATGAAACGTAACGGTTACCCAAATAAACTAATCACTTGGTTTCCACATAGGTGAAAATATGGATATGGAAGAAAAATCTAACAATCATGTTCTGATGGAGAGTGGTATAGAACATGGATATAGAAAATCCAGCAATCAAAAAGCCATAGATTTGTGATAATCTAAGGTACCATATGATTCATCAGATATTAGAGCACTAGGACAACATTTTTGGTTTTCATGATCATTTTCCTAAAGTTGATAAAATTGGAATTAGAAGAAATACTTTCGTGATTTTGGTATAGTATCACCGTTGGTAGTTCATTGGACAATTTCCACTTCATCTCTTAATGAAAATAAGTTTAATTTGTCATTCGTGATGTGCTAACAAATCATGTGATAGAATGATGGGTCATTTCATCTGTCTCAAACAAAAGGTTAGAAACATTATCAAAAAAAATACATAAGTCCATCTATAGTGAGATTAATCATAGATGGTTCCTAAAATGGACATATACTTCATATATCATACTGATTAATATAATAAAACTAGTATATACTAAACAGGGAATTCCTCTAGGCCAGTGGTAGGCGATAAAGGCCAGTCGCACTTCGGTTGTGGGTTCGATTCCCACAGCCTTGTCTGACGCGATGGGCTATCGCCCGTCCTGCAGGTAGTCTTTTTTCTAAAGCTATATTACTATAACATCTCATCAATAATATCGAAAAATGTTCTATCGTTAAATAATACTAACTTATGTCCAACATAATCCATTCCAATCTTTAGTATTATCTAAAATACTTCGGTCCAAGCTCATAGTATAAAGAAAATGATTACTTAAAATGTCACATAACAATTACGTGAATGCCATCATTTATCCCCCATATATCATAAGATATATCTTGTTGGTCAAATTAAAAACATGTGAATACCTTAATCATGTGTTCTCTAGAAGAATTAATACCCATTGAACCTTAGTTAAAACATGAATGCTGTTAAAAGTTAACTCTTTCCACAAACCAAAATCCTCAAAATTCTATATACTCAAACCATGATATCACTTAGTCCTTATATCAATCATGAGATCATGAATACAATCAAACATCTCATTATCTTCTTATCCCTTCATTATGCGCATATCATCTACGTTCCAAAAATATTTCAATCATATTTTCATGGTTACCAGGACCATATAATTATTGAAAACGAATACATAGATATTCCAAAATTCCACAACACCATACATGAGATTCCATGATACTATTTTGAAATCCCATTACATAAACACTTAATCACTACACAGCATCATTTTTATACTCAACATAACAAATAGTGATCGCATGAGACTTTCCTTTATCCTTTTCCTTAAGAGGTTGCTCACGTTGATCATCATTAACCTGTGGATTAGGGCATTTATTAGCATAATGCCCCATTTCCTTGCACTTGAAGAATTGAAGTGTTGGTAGAGAGTTCTTTGTAGTATTTTCTTTATTCTCCTCATTAGAAGACCTTTTTACATTACTTCGACACTTAACTGCTCGATGACCTTCATTTCCACACTTAAAACATTTTCTAGTCCCTTTAAGAAAATATCCACCATGCTTCGTTCCACACTTTGAGCATAAGGAAACATTCATATTCTTTTCACCATTATTCTGAGATTTCTCCTTGAACTCCATCTTTCGTTTCTTGTAAAAACTATGAGATGTATAAGTAACACCAAATTCCATTTCTACCTTGATAGCACAACGCATAATTTCTTCCTAGCTACTGAAGTCTCTTATAGATAATTCCCTTTGAAGATTTGGTTTTAAGTCACTGAAGAATCGATCAACTTTATTTTCAGGTTGGAGGATAAATCCAGATGCATACCTTGCAAGCCTTGTAAAATTCGCTTCGTATATACCAACAGATTCATCAGCTGTTTTCTTTAGTTCAAGAAACTCCTCCATCTTTGTTTGAAGAATATGAGGGAAGTACTTATTGAAAAATAAGTTATTGAACTCGTCTCATTCCATTGACTCAATTTCATCTCTTGACCTCGTATTCTTTATAATATTCCACCATTGATCAGCATCACCTTCCAAATGATACACTGCTAAGATGACTTTATCTTGTTCAGAACATTGAAGAACTGAAAATATCCTTTCAGTGGTACTTATCCATTGTTCAGCAAAAAGTGGATCTGAAGACCCACTGATAGAAGGTGGATGTTGCCTCATGAAGGACTCAATAGAATATTGTTCCCTTCTCTGCTCATTTGGAATTCCAGAATGATTCATAGCTTGTTTAAGTATAACAATACGATTTTCCACTCCATCTCCCATAACATTTGTTTGTTCAGGAGGACAATCGTTGCATTGTCCATTGCATTGATCAACACGGTTCCTTCGGGTTCCAGCCATCGTCTAAAACCCTTAAAGAATAGTGTGAGAGGCAAAATTCATGCTAGGGAAAACAACACGATAAAGGGGGAGTACCTTCAATATCTAACATCTTGGGTTACCGTAATTTTAGTAGTATAACCTATACTTATACTTAACCTTAGGGACATCCCGAGACATACCTTAGAAATATCTCTAGGGATCTCACTAAATTTCTCGCATTCTAGTTTCCAAAGGTTGACTAAACCTTTCCTCTAATACCAACTATAGAGACCCGAAGCTTAATGTTAATTGAAATTACATTACTTTTGCGGAATTCTTATTACATAACAAAAACACACACACAAGGACCGTAATAGTTTAGTGTCTTTGGAAACCCAAAATATAATCTTCTAATCATGGTGAAAGATCTTCAACATATTCCATAAAGATCTTCCTTTTTTTACCTAAAATCATTCTTTACATCCTGGGGAAAAGAAAACATAAAAGGGTGAGCTCAAATGCGCAGTAAGGGTAAACAAATGAAATATCAATCACATCATATTTATAAGGACATAACATTTTGGAAATCTTAACCTGCCAAAGACATCATAATATCATAACAAGGGATAAATCATAGTAGTGAAATATAAACCCAATACTCATAACATAAAACATGAATCTTTTTGGAATACAGACATAATCATAGAGAATCATTTCTTATTATTCAAGACTCATTTCCAAAACTATCTTAGTGGACAAAGTCCATTTCTGAACCGAGTTCACTCCTCGTTTCAGTCCTATTTCACTGAACCGGTATAACCTGCCGTTCCAGCCATGTCTATGTCTTGAGATATAAACTCTTTACCCAATGCATGGGAGGGAGATATAGGTCCCACAAATCTCATAATGATACCATTCTTATGTGTTCGACAAAATCATAAATCATACATCATTGCATAACCCATGTAGTAAAAATGGTATTCTTAAACAAAATAACATCATAAAACAATTCATATAAGATAAAAGAATTCATAAAAATAATTCCATCACATCATAATAAAATCAATGTAATAATAGGAATAGAAAATAACCCTATATTATCTTAGATGGAAAATAATTTTGATAAAGAACTTGTACTCCATTCTTGAGGAAAATATCCTTTCTACTTCGAAAACATTTTCTTTTCTTTAACATGTCATACAATTTTAAACTAAAACAAGTTGATTAAAAATAAACTTGAAAACTTGTAAAGGAAGGTTCTTGGAAATAGAGTTTTAAAAATCCATTCATGCCGTATAAGTTAAAATAAAACATTCTTCTCGTACATTTGTAGGAAAAGTCAAAAAGTACCTCGTACGAAAAATAACGAAAGATTCCTTTCAAATCTATTACTAAAAACTCACCAAAGGGTAAAAATGGATTTAAAAAATTTTAGGTGGATGGAACTAATATTAAATATTGAGGAAACATGGATGTGGATGATAAAATACACCCCATTAAATACCAATGTATAAACAATCTTGGATAAAACAAATGAGATTGTGATATTTCCCTTACCTTTGGTCCGATTTGCTTCGTAAGTGTCTGAACATCCTGTATAATGATTTAAATAAAGTCATTGACTTATTCCAGAATCATACTCATTGTTATGATATCATATATGGTTCACTTATGACTTTATTTTACCCATTATTTTGTAAATTCCATGTTAAAGAGCGTTTTGGGTAAAATCGTTTCATTTGTCGTCCGTGTATTGACTTGTAATTATTCATATAATTACTTAGATCGTGATTAAATAATTCCAGAATATAAAACATGATTTATATATAATATATATTCATAATATACATATATATAATAGATCAGTAAATGGAATGAAATACACCGTTCATGGAGACGGTTGGTCGTACGTACGCATGACCGCTGTTTTTGTTTTCTTATTGAGTTGAATGGAATTAAGTAGATGACATACATATATATACACATAAATCCCGTATCATTATTATTTCATATATTTCATGATTACTTATTATATATACTTTATAATCATTAATGAAGGGTTAACGTGGAGAATGAATCTCATCGCGTCGTGGAGACGGTAGTCCGTACCTACGCACGAGCGATTATATCGTTCTCATGATCGTGGAATTGTATTTAAGTGTATGTATACTGTTTCAGAATCAATATCAATTTACAATAATCAAATATAGTTATTATTTACACTGTTATATCCATCCAAGTAAGGTGGTGGTGGAAAATAGATGACACCATGGCGTGGAGACGGTATTCCGTACGTACGCACACGCGGTGATTTCAATTTCCGTAGGATGGATAGATGGTGAAATAGGGTTGTTTCATACATATAATAACATATCAGTATATGAGTGATACTGAAGTTATTACTTCATAATGAAACAACCTAAGAAGAATAAGTGGAACAAGAAATAATGTGGAAAGAATCCGTAACGGACATTACCTCTTCTTTGAAAGCCTCTTTGAGCCCTCCTCTTAGGGCACTAAAATTGGACTTTGAAGCGGACCAGGACCACTAGGATGTTTATAGGGAATTGGAGAAATGAATATGGCAGGGGTTGGCCGAGCTTGAAGGCTCAATGTGGTGTGAGGAAGAGAGGGAGGAGGTACCCTTTTATAAGGGAGGAGAGGGGCACCTTTGGAATAACTAAAAATATTATTTTATTATAAAGTCATATTCGGTTTTTAATAGCTCCAAATTGAGTTATTTCGAAGCTAAGGTGGGGATGGGTCTAAATCCTCTCATCCAATAGAATTTAGGCAAGTTTAGGTCATTATAATAACATTGTCGTTTAGTTATAACTCTTACTTAATTAGATTGACATTTACGATGTCACTTTGTATTTTTATATTATATAGTTAATAAACATACAATATACATATAAGAGACCCCCAAGTGGTCCATTAATGATACACCTATCATAATATAAGTATCTTGGCCGAACCTTAGACTTTTAGGAATAAAATAACAATCAATAATATAATATTTGTTTTTAAAATTATTTTATGTCAATTTTGACACGATTCAATAGTTGATTTTTTTGAAACTCATAACAGAATTATTACTTCTACCATTGTCAATTATATCAATCCTAACATTCCATATTAACCTAGAAAATTAGTTTTATTCATAAAAACTCTCAAATTATATTTATTTGGGTATTTATAATATCAATTATTCTAATTGTTCATTATTATGGTAATTACTGCATCATCATTGTGTCATACATAAATTAATTTATTTAATGTCTAAAAATTATAAATAAAATATATTTATGTAGTAAATCTTAATATATTTCTAATTAATATTTATAATTTAATTTATCTTATGTATAACCCTATATTAAAAAAATTTTAGTAAATAAACATTGATTTTAACTCTTTTAACTCCTCTTTGAATTAAATAATAATAAATGTCCTAATCTAATCCAAGTGGGACTAAATGGTCATATTTTATTCCTAAGGTTGTTTTTGGTCGAATTAAACTTATCCAATATAATTAGGACATGTGTTAGGGTAATAATAATATCATTTTTACCCTTAATTACCATATTTACTTTTAACCGTGGGAAAAAAAGTAAAAACTCACTATTCACCAAAACATTATTTTCATCTCATTGAACCACATTTCACTTATTGAAATCAACCGTATCTCTCGGATTTTTGATATTCCACTCATAGAAGTAGTAAAATTATGTTTTATGAAAATTTAATTTTTTTTAACTACCACTTAGTGGTTTCACTATTCATCAAAAAATGAAAGTTTCAGAAAAATACCAAAAATTAGGCCTAAGATATATATGATATCATGAACTAAAAAATGATGTCTATTTTACCAAATTCAAAACATATCAGTTGCATTAATTAATTTAAAAATTAATTTTCGTCTTCAAAACATATAGCATGTTTTTAAGAGATAATAAATATCAAAAGATTGACACTTGTTTATGTCTAGTTTAAATGTGAAATTACATCCAATGACCAACATTGTATTAAATTGTAAAAAAAATATTCTAAATATAATTTAAAACCAATAAAATTAATAATTTATCACTATTAATTATTTTGATTAAAAAGGTTTTTTTTAATTAAAATTTAGTAATTTTCACTATTCATCAGAAAATGAAAGTTATCCGAAAAGTACCAAAATATCACCCAAAGCTAATTTCGATATTCCTAATCCAATAATAAAGTCCCTTTTGAAAAATAAAATTTAAAAAATTTAAAAAAGTGGTTATTACTATTCATAATGGCTAGTTCATAATAATATTATAATAATATCTCGTTTAGTGAAACTCGGTATTGCGTACTACACATGCTATCGAAGAAGGTCGTGATTGCGTGTAATGCCAGGCAAGCCAGGGATGCGTGTTGTGCAAGCTACTTTTGGTGTAGCATACAACACAAGACATTAATGAAATTTAAAAAAATATTTTTCATAAAATCTCGGGGTGTTACAACTATAAAAAATTATTTCTAAAATGTAGTATTAATTTTGGTGTGATGGTGAAATTATATCGAAGGTTAATTAAACTATTTTGATTATAGGAAAATATGAATCTTTTTCAACTGAGTGGATATTAATCCGAGTTTATCATTGTTATGAAATTTTTTTCCTATCTCGATGTTATCAAAATATATGACAGATTCATATCTTGTTTTTATCAATGAATTAGTTGATTTGAGCGATAAAATTTCATATGGGTAATAACCTAGTCATATTTCTAACGATATAGAGTAACAATTTTTTAAAAATTTATTTCACTGTGTTATGTTTTTTTGGAAAAGACATATGGTTGAATAGGAAAATGGGACTATGAAAATGTGATGAGGGAAATGAAAACCGACTTTTTTAGTAAGGGAATAAAATTATAACGATGAAATTTCATGATGGAGGGGTTGAATTCTACGTCCTATCAACTAATAGAATAATTTTAATTCTTTAATTAAATAAGTAAATTAATTACAAATATATTAAATAAGAGAAAATTATTAAACTCATTTCATATAACGTTATATTTAATTGACTAATTTTTAATTTATATAATTTAAATATTCCAAAAAATAATTTCTTTTGAAGATTCAACATGTCAATATTATATTATAATTAACTATTGACATTTTTTGAAAATATTATATTTACATTGATTATTGAGATATACAGATTTTTTAAAAAATATCATTTAATTTAAATAAATTACAAAATACCAATTAAATTTTTTGTTTCAAATATGGTATCAAGAAAAAAATTTCAATTTATTTATATTTCATATGTATAAATTATTTTGAATTTTTATAGAATTAGTTCGTTTTTGAATTTAAAACATGAATTTTATGAAAAAAAATTAATGTACATAAGGTTATTTTATATAAATAATATAAATAACACTTAATGTATAACTTTTTCAATTAAATGTATATATTATTTTTAAGTATATAATAATTTATTTTCATATAAATTATTCTTTCTCATGAAAATACACCTCTTGAAAACCACCTTTTAGTTGGGTCCATGGGTTCTATTTTGAAACAAAATTTTTCAATTAAATAAATTGAATTGGTAAAAATGGATTTCATATTTTGAATAATATGGTCAAGGTTATTTATTATTTTCATTTTAATTTCTATTCATAAAAATTTACTTGGATAAAAAAATATTTTTCGGAGTATACATAAAATAATGAAACAAATTAAAGATAAAATTTAAAAGAATAAATTTGAGACTAACTAAAACATTAAATGGATTTATTATGTGTTTATACACATTATGAATATACTAAAAGATTATTAATGATCTAAAATTATGTAAATTAAATACACCCAGATTTTGTTCGATTTAAATATAAAATGATCATTATTTAATCACTTAAAACCACCCTTACCGATTAATAAATACCACTCTAAAGAACCCCATTCTCATAAAAATATTTTAATCTAATCAAATATATTACAAACCCTCTCATCCCCACTCTGCCCATGTCTATGTGCTGATTATCTCAACTAAATACTAGTTTTGTGTCGATTAAGTGGTCCTTCAATTAGGTGATATTCCAAATGTAATTTTCCCAAACCACCTATCATATTTTTTCTTCTTTATATACATTCTCATCAAATCCTTAATTCATATAGTAATATTAACTCTAGTATTATTTTTAAAATTAAATTTTATATTAAAAAATATATGTGTTATATCCATTGCATTTCTCGTCTCCTATTATTAAAAGAATGAAAACCATAGTTAAAATTTTACTAGTTAACCATCTCTATGAAAAATGAATTTTCATATTCTATTACCCCTTTCATGGATGGTTGTAAATACATATTATATTAAAATCTAATGGTAGTAATTATATAAAAATTTATTCATGTTTTGGTACTAATATACGTACATAATATTAATTAAAATGAAACTAGTTAGTGATGGCCGGAAAACCCCCTAAAATAAACAAAACATTTATAATTAAAATTTTGTTAAATGTATCATCCTAATATGAAAAAAATTAAATATCATACAATTTATACTTTTAGAAGTGAATTAATATCATTTAATTAATCATTTGGAGTATTATTTGTACATTATAGAAAATATATATTTATACACAGATGGAACGAACATTAGACTATGAAATTATCACAGATGAAAAATGAGAATAATGATATATTATAGATTAATGTGTGGTAAGATGTTTTAAAAGTAATCTATAATGTATTATGAATATTAATATAAAAATTTAATAAATACATAAAATTATATAAACCATTATACAAGAATTTTTTGTTGGGTGTTAAATGTGTTGAACATTATGTAAGTGAATTGCAAACCCAACTTCAGTTCATTGCTTTAAACATCTACTTCATTGATTACATAATGCTGAGATTATGTGTGAAAGGGAATTATATTATCATATATTTTATATCATGTTTTACGTGGTTTTATAAGGATATATACAATCATTTCATTTGAATGAAGATCACTTCAATGTTGTGGTATTTGTAAGAGTCTTTTAATTAGAAAAATCATTTATTGTTCTACTTTTTAAATGAAAAAAAGAATTTTTTCTACATATATGAAATTAAAAAAAATAACCACAATTTGGACTATTAAATTTATTAAATCTTATTTTAGATGTTTACATGGTTAATTTTTGAGAAAATATATTCTAATGTACCCATTCTATTTTAAAAAATGATGAATTTCAAAATTAAATTTTTATTTTCTTCACAAAATGATTATTTGTTGCAAGAATACATGTTTTATGATTATGATACGATTCATTGAAATTATTTATTGTCGTGTTTTGTTAAATTATATTACAATTACATGTGGTTATGGGATAATCCTATGATGGGTGGTTATGTTAATAACCAATGACAGGAGGTTTTGTGATAAACCACACATAGGTTGTTATATTATAACATCTAATTAATTCGGTACTCTACAGTTAGAGTTTAACCATTTGGATACTTCATTGGTAATGTGATATGGAATATTATTTTCTATATTACCTACACAACATTTATAATCATTCATATGTGTATTAAAAACAATATTTGAATTACAAAAAGTAATATAAAAATATTTTAAAAAATATTATTCATTTTTATAGTAAAAAGTGTGATTATTGGAAAATGTATTTATGTGTTTTCACTATACTAATAGTTTCCATTATTTAATATCCCATAGTAAAATTTCCTATCATCCCATATTTCAATAAAAAATCATATAATTTAATTGTAAATAAAGGGAATGATGATATCTAGGGGAAAATTTTGAAGACTTTTTTCATGAATATGTACCATGTTTTTGTATAAGGACAATTGTTTTTTTAAAACATTTATACGGATTACATGTTTCCACATGTAATGTTTGGATTTACAATGCATGATAAAATCATATTTATCTAATACTATAAAACTAAAATATCCTTAGGATTGAAAAAATATAAATTCATGTTCGAAATCGCTATATTATATAATGTTTACGAAGGGGTATATACACTAAATACTTTTTTATTTTAAAATTTATTTACAATATTTCCAGGATATATTCAAATATTTTTTTTCTATTACTATCGAAATTATTTTATTTTATATAAAATTTATCAAAATGAAAATGATAATTTCATACCAAAATAGTAATTCTATCTTTTAAATGTTTTTTCTTCATTGTAAACATCCTTCAATGAATATAATGCCTTACAAATGTTAAAATCTAGTGATTCCGTCCACCATATCAGTTTTTATGTCTTCTGAAATATTTATTGTGTATTTTACTAAAATTATATATTCTTTTTTACCGATGTGGGTATCTATATATTATTATGTAATTTTTATTTTATTTCATTCTTTATTCATTTGATGAATTTATTGGACATATTATGTAACATTTGGTGTTTAAAATTACACGGTCCATCGATACATTGATATCTCTCATGAGACAAGATATGTAAGGTATTTTTCATATTCCTTAAAATTTTATTTATTATTTCATGTTATGAGGCCTCTAAGGGAATTTAGTGATGTTTTTAATTATTCATTCAACCATTATAAAATTAGATATTGATTATGTTTATAAAAAAAAATTAGTTATAATTGGAAAATTTTCAATATAATGTCAATATTTATATGTTATTATTTGGAAATCATTTATTTCTGCCATTTTTTCATTCTATATTTATTCTATGACAGAATGTTTTATACATATTCCTTTATAGAACATCGGAGATCAAAATTTTATTTTTTTCATTTCCCTATGAAATTATGAAGTGTACTATAATTTATATAAAGATATATTCTTGATATAATAACAACTTTTTCAAAGAATATACTATTATTTAATTTACGTTTTCAAATTTAATTATTCTATTTAGAATTTTTTTAGATTTCGGTTTATATTAAACTATTTGATCTCATGGTAAACAATAGATTGAATTTTGTGATAATGTAGTAAAATCCCTACCAACTAGAGGTTATGGGAGTTGGGTTTTTGAATAAAAAGTGGAAATGTACTTTTTAAAGGAAATTAAAAGATTGATACCCACAAATTAAATGATGCTAAAAGTATGAAATTAGTAGTGTTAGATAAAAATACATAAAAATATAATAAAATATCTTTATTTGTTTTCCTATTACATTAACCAATATTTTTAGGATTAAAATACCATAGAATAATTGGAATAATATTTTTATGGAAAAAATTGGAAAAATGAATAAAATTATCTATAATGATGATGAGATATAAAATATGGTAAATGGAATCAGATTTGAAACATTAAATGATCTTTCATTCACATGTTTTTAATAAAAATAAAAAATGAACCATAAAAAATTATCAATAACAATACCATTAAAAAAAGATAAATATTTCCAATGATATATTATAATGACCATAAGAAATTAAATATATATATATATATATATTTAATATCATTATTAATAAAACATAGGGAATATGTATATGAAGGAAAAATATTTTTGGCTTAATGAAACATAAAAGGGAAAGTCCATATGTAAGAAATAATTTGGTTGGATTGTGATACAATTAGAGATAAAATGTCCATAAAATTTGTATACATCCGAATATAATGTGGGATACTATATAAAAATTTTATATAGTTGAAAATACAATAAAAATAATTTGGTTGTTCAAGAATAGTGGTTGTAACATAATAGATGAAAATTATGTGAACAAAAACCCTTACAACTAAGGTAATATATGAATTAGAGGACAATGAATACGGTAACCATGAATACAATGTTAGAAACAAATAATTTATTAACTATTTAATATATAATAATTCATTTGGGAAGTATCTATATCATATAAATTTAAATTGGTTCATAATAAATAATTTTTATTCAAAATTGAAATTGAGACCAAAAACCCTTACCTAAAGTCATGGATCACTTGGTGAATATATATGAAATATAGAATGTCAAAAAAAATATAATTTAATAAATTATTGAAACATCATATATGTATTTAATATTAACTAATGTTTATTTATTATCATATTTATTTCATTTATTTTATAATTTTTTTCTCCAATCAGCCACTTGGGGTTGTTCTATCAATTTATAAATACTAATTTGATATTTTAACAACGGATAAAGGATTTAAAAAAATATTTACAAAATTAATGGAATTATATATATATATTATCTATCATTATAGTGGTAAAAATTTGTAAAATTCAATATGTTCTCAAAAATGGTTCTAAATTAAGAATAATGTCTATGTAAGTTTGTTTTAGTATGTAAAATTTATAATGATCATTTGTTATTATTATAAATTATATAATGACTAACATATATTTCAAAATTTATAATAATGTGAAAGATTTGATATTTATTCATTAAATACTATCATTATAAAATCCATTATTGGTGGTGATGAAAAATGAAATACATCATTCAGGGAAAGGGTGGTATGACCGTAATATTGGTGACATTTTCCTTTTATAATGGATTAAAAGAAGGAAGATAGTGGTTATTCCATCAAAATTATAATATTTAATTGTAATAATGTTACTGATATAATTATATTAACATATGTATAATACATTTGGATGATCTAGAATATTAAATTAACTTTAAAGAACTCAGTGGAAAATATTACTCCTTCCCTCCACATTCTTTTTTATACCATATCAGAATCCTTCATAGATTAATATTTTTGTTTTGAACATAACCTAAATGATGTAAGTGTGATATTTAGGGATGTGTTTTTGTAGATTTTAATTTATATATAATTATTTATATGTTCGTAGATATGGGGTGCAGATTGTGTCCATTTATAGGACAAAGGGGTGGCATTTTTTAAATATTAATTTCATAATAAATAAATTTATTATTTTTTCTACAAAATAAAATCTAAAATTAATAATTAAATATTGAAATTTATGTCATTTCTGAAAAATACCACATCAAAGTATGTGGAGCTGGGTTTCTTAAATATTGTAAGAATTCAACACTTGATTTTACATTTTTACCTCATTTAAACTGTTATAGTTGTGGCTAAAATTTATCTAGGTAATTTATTTTTATCACCAATAAAGAATTTTACATTAATAACTAATTTGGAAATATTCATTCAATACATGATATTCATTATAAATGATTCAATTTTAAAAATTGATAAATATATCATTAATTTTTTTAATTAAAAGAAAAAATTTACCATTATGTACATATTATTTTAAAACAATAAACAAAATGACTATAAGATAACAATGAAATGTTGCGTGAAAAATTTAATATTATATTATAATATTAATATTCAAAAAAAGTAGTGACATTAATTTTTAATGGGAACCCAAAATAAAAGGAATTAAAATTTTACTATGAAAATTATTTTTAGGCCTTATAAGTTCATTAAATTATTTTCCAAAAATTATTAAATAATTAAGTAGTTATAAATTCATTTTTACATAGAATTTATTTAATATGATATTCATATAAAAGTGTAAAACATTATAATATCCCAGCCTTTTCGGGAGTAATCTTGGGAATTTTTTTACATACTGTCAAATCTTTTTAGTACCTTTGATTTGGAGTACTGGCTTAGGGTGTTATTGGGTGAAGTTTTATTGAACATGGGAAGAAAGGGATCTATGCATGATTTTCACACGGTTTTTCCTAAGCATATACAAGCTAACCATGTAGAAAACAGATGTTATAATGCTTGACACTCTATTATCATAACCATGTGCCATAATGTCATGTAGGAAGTGGAATACTGAATGGTTTGTGAAGAGTTTGGCCTAACTGTGCGGCCTCCAAGGCGAAACCATGCACGTTGAGTAGTTTAATCTGAAAATTGGTTTTAAAAAGAACCAAACCCCAAAAACATCTCTAATTCAACCTAGTATCAGGATTGAAAATTTCTAGGTGATCCCAAAGCCTTCCGGAGGGATTACAAGGATATATGAATGACATTCATCAAGATCGAAATCCTGCATCGAAGATCTGCTCACTTCCCTGTAAGTGGATTTCAACCTATTTCTTCTCATGTTCTTCCACTTGTCTCTTTTAGATTTTTTCATGGAATATCACACCATTATAACCTAAGGGTTGAGATATAGATCTATGATCGTTCAACGTGATCTATATATCCAAGATCTTGATGCCATTTATCATAATATTGGTTTTGGGATTTAGATCCCCGTCATGATCGACGACGTTGTGCTGCTCAGATTTTGGGGATTTCTCTTGGGCTAACTTCTATTTATATACTGAGGTAGGTGGTCTAAATAGAACTCACATAGTAATGATTTTGAAATGTGTATGTGTGTTTATGAATTTCTATATTTTCTTGATAATTTATTCCCAAAATTGGAGAAACAATGAATTAGGATTTGACTTGGGTTTTCCTTCGTGATTAATTGATAATTGAATCATGGACGAAATTAAGGGGGTTTCCCAAAGAGAAATTTTGGAGATTTTTTATTTGTTAGGAAATTATAATTGGGATATTAAATTGATTGTGTGAAGATAATTCATTGGGTGAAATTAGTAATGAAATGTTTTTGGCTGTGAAAGATAATTAATTGGGAGAATTAATTATGTGCCATGATTTTGACCAAAGATAATTAATTGGGGGAATTAATTTTGTGACATGATTTTGGATAAAGATAATTATTTGTTTGAATTAATTATGACATTTTGATATTTTGAATGGATAATTAATTGTAAATAATTGATTGTGGAAAGTGAATTGTGTTGATTGATTAATTAATTGATTAATTAATTGGTGGGATATGTCCTTAGTTAGTGTTTTATTTAACAAAAGTCCTTTGAAATGTTTAACTAGTCATTTTATTAGTAATGGATTGTTATGGAAAAAATCTTTTTAATTCATGAATGATTAAATGAAAGATATTTTTTGGTGATAGATATAGCTTTCTAGACCTATTAGAAGTTGAGACATGGACATGGGGTTACTCCCCAATAGTTATCTAAGCTTGATATTATGGGGTGATAAGCATGACGACCTACACCAAATGAGAAAAAAAGTTCAAGGAATGGTGACCAACACTTAATGAGATTTTGTGGTGTTATGCATGATGTCTGACACCAAAAGAATGATAATAATGAATAATGATTCAAATGAGATTTGGGGTGATGGGAATGACGACCAACACCAAATGATTGAAAATTATGATTAATGATTCAAATGGGAAATATGAATTTTTATTTGACTAATCTGATGATTAAATATTAAATGTTAATGTGATAACCATATAAAACACGTATTGTATTTATTTCTAAATAAAACTGCCTACATTATATTTTGACAGAACTCTTTTTAGACTCCGTTGGTGGTGGCTAACTATATTGTACTCACACCCTATTCAGGCCACCTGATTGGCACCTGAGAAAAAAAAATTTATGCAAGACAAGATATGGTCAACGCCTTGGGATAGGTTGTAGTTTGGGATTGGAGCATGAGAGGGGGAACTAGACATGGTTTGGGACCCTCTTGGAAGTTTTCGCGTCCTTACTTTGATTTTAATTATAGACACCTTCTCTTTCATTGTCATATAATGTTATAACATTCAGTTTAGAATTGAAATCATTATGTTTTGGTCATCATATTAAATGGATTCGTTTTGGATATTTATATTCATCCATACATGGTTATTGTTATTTGCATCAGTTGATGTTTTGTTCTGATAAAAGAGGGTATCGTCTCCCCAAGACTGACTTACCAAAACCTCTTTATTAGTCTGCGCCCTCTGGTGTAGGGGGAGGTGCTCTAGAGGGCTTCTGGACAACTGGCCTAGTGCACCATTTAGTGGCCCCCGGTTCGGTGCGTCACAAAGTGTTATTAAAAGAGTTTTATTTTTTTCCATATAAATTTACCTTAATGTTTTGGGAATGGTATACATGTTACTAAGAATAGTCGAGGATTTTTAATGATATCGTGCTTTGGATTTTAAAACCCATGTACAAGGTAAAATCATAGTACTTATGGTGGGTTTGCTGTGATTGATGATTGATGTTACAGTTACATATTATTTCACTGTAGAAGACACACTTGGGGTGTAATGTGATATTTTTTTGAAATTTTTGAATATCGATTCGTGACCTAAATGGGAACAATACTTTTTTTGTTGCATCATTCTTGGAACTCAGGGTTATTGTGACATGAATCATTCTAGGAACTCACTGGAAAACTGGTTTGGGGTTTGTTGTTGTACATGAACTATTTTCCTTGTTGTGATATTGAAATAATGATGAAAAATGAGAATAAATGGGTGTTTGATAAGAATATTGATTTGATTAATTAATTAATTGTTGAATTAATTAATTGGAGATAATGTGATTAATTAATGGTTGAATTAATTAATGATAATTAATGTACCCTTGTTATCCAATACATAGGATTTGAATGGTTAAGGGTAGTGATAAGGCCTTGGTGTTGACTGTGTGGCATATAAACGGAGAAATGATATGTGGAACCTTATTCTGTTAGTTTTTCCCTTATATAAATGTTATAAGTTGGTGTTGGGAGTTCTAAGAAGTGTCTTTGGCTTGAAGATATATTCATCCATGACACTTGTTGAGGGAGACACCACAAGGTATTTCAAAAAACTTACTTTTAGACATTAAGCATGAGGCACCGTTGGTGAATACTGAGGAGGAAGGGGAATATTTCCAAGAGAACATCACTCATTTCATGAAATTCATGGAGGGATACCTAGTGCAGGTTCAGAAATGTATATTAGAGATGAAAAGTGAGTATCAGCTATAGAACCCACCTACATTTACTGGGGAGGGTGGACTTGAGGGAGCTAAAATCTTTATTGAACCCATTATGACGATACTTGACAATTTGGAGACTCCGAATGAGAGTAGGATCAAGTTGGATTCTTATATACTATGGAGTTCATCGAAGCACTGGTGGGACATTCATGTATGATCTGAACAGGCTGATGAGATGTTATGGAAGATCTTTTTAGAGAAGTTCTAGGAACACTTCTATCTTGACACACCAAGATAAGAGAATTATTCAGAGTTTATGCATATGTCCCAAGCATATCATGTTCATAATAGAATAATCAGGACATTTCACATATCTACAAAATTATGCACAAGCATTGGAAAAAAATGAGGCTTCTTCAAAAAATCGATTTCAGCATACACTTAAGTGTGAAATTAAGTCTTTGGTGAATATCATTGGGCTTAATAACATCTCAGAAGTGGTTAAATAGGATCTCATTTTAGAGGGGAACCTGAAGGAGGCTTCCATACCTAGATAGTTACCTATCATTGGATGATTAGTGAGTGTGCATTCTGATAAAAGGAAGAATTGTTATGAGAACCTTATTCAGGACAGTGAGAAACAAGATGGATAGTCTGGAGAAACAGCTACACCAGATCATACTCAGGTGCTCTCCATTCAGTGCAGTATGCAGGGACACTATGGCACACATTTCCCTCCATACCCAATGGAGTGCCAAATTGTTTTCAAGATGGAGCACCTACAGAAGTTCTCACGAATGAAACAAGAGGCTAGTGTGAGGGAGATGCTTCTCATAGTAATAGTTTTGGAAGGGGGTCTTCTAAACCATATAGATATGGTCGTTGGAGTTCTACTAGTAGAGGTGGCAGAGGTAGTGCATGTGGTGTTTTTGGGTATGAGATCTTGTATCAGTATAGTGGTGCTACTCAAGGGATTTAGTTGACACCACAAGGAAGAGTAGAAATATAGTTACATGCAATTCATCTTACACTAGTAGAGAGTGAGGTTGGTCCATCAATAGTGAGAGGTACTATTCTAGTTGTTTTTACATTAGCTACTCCCTTGAATGATACTAGTTCCTCTCATTACTTTATATGTTTATATCTAGTTAATATTTTGAGCCTTGAGTTGGGGTCTATAAGCATGGTGATGAATATCGATACACCATTGGGAATGTGGTCTAGGGATATCTTTTTATGCATCAGATGTTTTCTATAGATCATACATTATCGTTTTAATTGGTATATCTATGTCCTTGATATATTGGGTTTCAACCAAATTATGGGTATTTACTGGCTAGTCATATACTGAGCCCACAAAAATGGTTATCACGGGAGAGTAACCTTTGTATCTCCAAAGAGTGACAAGAATGTTCTTTGTGAAGATAGAGATATCATTGTAAACGGAGTTGGGCCAATTAATTAGAAATTTTCAAAGATCAAATCCCATGATTCTATTCTTTAGCTGGATGATGGGAGTGGTATGAAATACGTTCATCCACTAGTAGTAGAACTATTCCAAGATGCCTTTATTGAAGACTTTTAGAGTTAAAACCCGATAGAGATATGGAATTCACTATTGAGCTCATGTTGGGGGTTGAGCCAATATCTATTCCTCCTTATAAAATGGAAACAAATGAGCATTAGGTGATAAAAATGGAGTTATAGGAGTTGGAGGATAAAGGGTTAATCCATCCAAGTACGTCACCTTGGGGATCACATGTTTTGTTTTCAAAGTATGAAGATAGGATTTTATGCTAGTGTGTAGATTACATGAAGTTGAATAAAATGTCTGTGAAGATAAAATATCTTTTTTAGTGTATTGATGATCCGTTTGACCAGATTTTGGGGGATTATATGCATTCAAATATTGATATGATATCAGGGTATCGTCATGTGAGAGTTTGGACTTTTGATATAGTAGGAACTAATTTTTTAATATGGAATGGACTTTATGCGATTTTTGTTATACCATTTTGGTTGAAAATTTGTCTATAAAGGTTTATGGATTTTATTAACATTGTATTTCATCCATACATAGATCAGTTTGTGGTGGTGTTTGCGGATTACATCTTTGTGGTACTCTAAGACTCATGACGATCATTCCCAACTTCTTGACATAATCCTGGTTACACAGAGAGAGAATAAAAAACACCAACCTATATAAATTCCCTTTTTTGATTGACAGGGTACACCTTTTGGGAATCATCATCTTGGAAGAAGGTGTGGAAGGGACCCTGAAAATTTGAAGGCATTAGTTTCTTGGGAGATACCCAAGAAAGTTTTTAATATCTAATGCTTTTTGGGATTAGAATGTTATTTCAAGATGTTCATCCAGGGATTTTCCTGATTGTTAGCATCATAATCAGGATAGAAAAGGAAAGGGGTAATGTTTGATTGGATAGGATCATGTGAAAATGATTTCTAGGAGTTGATGAAGGGATTGAAATCCCCTCCAATTTTAATCTTACCCGAGTTGTGTGAGGAGTACATGGTGTATAGTGATGCTTCTGGGATTGGAATCATAGATGTGTTGATGCAAGGGGATCAACTCAATCCATATGGGTCTCAGATGTTGAGGCCACATGAGCGGAATTAACCTACACATGATCTCGAGTTTCCAGTAGTGGTATATGCTCTTAAGTAATAGAGACACTATCTTTTGGGTGAAATGTTTACAGTTTTTATGGTTCACAAAATCATGAAGTATATTTTTTCACAGCATGAATTGAATCTTTGGTAGAAAAGTTTGTAAAATGTAAGCATTCATTGGATTTTGAAATTTCATATAAACCCAAAAAGGGGAATATTGTGGCTGATTCCATGAGTAGGAAAACACAGACATAGTTGGAACATGAGTCAAGTGTATATTGGAAGATGATGACATATCTAGAGAAAATTCATATGGTAGTGTAAGAGAATCAGGAGAGGATGACTCTAGTTTCAATAGTAGCAGAGTGTACACTCTTGAGATGGATCAGGGATAAACATTACAAGGGTCTATAGTGATTAGCATTAAGGTAATGTATTTAGTGTGGGTAGACAACTTCAGACTTGATAATATATGAGGATGATATCATCTATGTGAAAAATTTGGTTGTTTTTCCTATTAGTGTGCAGGAGTAACTCTTGTTATAATTTCATGTTTCATGGTGGGTGGTACATCCTTTGGTGAAAAAAATATATTATGACCTACGATGATAGTTTTGGGGTCCATGAATGAAAATGGAGATTGTAGGGTTCGGAACATGATGTTTCACCTGTCAGTAAGTGAAGGTAGAGAATCAATGACCTAGAGGTATATTGCAGTCGTTACATATTCCAGAATGGATGTTGGATTATGTGACTATGTATTCTATGGTTGTAAATTTAATGAAACTTAGGATGAATGGTGATATCTTTGTCATTGTTGATCGACTAATGAAGTTGTCACACTTCATTCCTCTTAAATAAACGCTTATGTATAATAGTTGAGAGAACTGTTTTTGAGAAAGATATTTTTTCCCTGGGGTTCCACGCACTATAGTTTTAGATCAAAATTAACTTATTACATCACACTTCTAGACGAGAAAAAATAATGGTCTTGGTACTCTGGTTCTATTAATTATGGACATCCACCCACAAATGGATGGGTAGTCGGAGCGTATAATTCAGGTGTTATAGGACAAATTGTGAGCATATGTGCTCGACATTGGTGGTTCTTGGGAGAAGCACAAGGCTTTAGTAGATTTCTCCTTTAAAAATAGTTATTAGGAAACTATACATATGGAATAATATTAGGTACATTATGGAAGACCTTTTAGATCACTGCAATGTTGGTGAGAGGCGGTAGAGTCAGAGCTGTTGGGACCAAGTCTTGTTCATGAGACATCAGAGGATGTATAGTTGATTCAGAAACATATGGCTACAGCTCAATGTAAGTAGATGTTGTATGCTAATAGATAGAGATGAACACTAGAGTTTATAAAGGGTGATCATGTTTTCCTTTGGGTTTCGCCTATATTGGGTTACCACAATATAAAGTGGCTGGCCATGTAATATCCCATGTTAGTAGGATATTTTGTGGTGATGGAGAGAATCAGGATGGGGGCGTACCGATTAGAACCTCCAAAGAAATTCAGAACTATGTGTGCTGTTTTCCATGTGTCACAACTATAGAGGTTTCACCCAATCCTTATCATGTGATTTAAGTGGAATAGGATGATCTTGAGATAGATGCATCCTTAGAGGATCATCTGATGCGTGTGATGGGTCATAGTTAAAAAGTGTTATGGGGAATGACCGTGCCTTTAGTTCTTGTGTAATGGAAGCACAAAAATGTTCAAGAGGAAACATTGGAATGGGAAGAAGACATGAGGGATCAATGGCCTGGTATTTTTGTCTAGGAATCAAAGAGAATTTTGGGAGTGATGCTCGAGTATGTGTTGCTATAAGGTGGGGTGATTATAAGATCTCAAACTTTTCCGGAGTCATCTCGGGCATGTTATCATGTAATTTTGAATATTTTAAGTATATTTGATTTGTATTAGTGGCATAGGGTGAATTTGGGTGAATTTTTAAGGATCCTAGGATGACAAAGAGGTGTGCACAGTTTTATCATAGTTTTGAAAAACTGTGTGTAAGGTAACCGTGAGAACAGTGGAGTTTTGTAGGGTTGGCACCCAGTTTTTCTAACCACGCGCCATCAAGCGATGCGGTATTGGAAGACCGATTGGTTGGCGCACAGTTGGGCCTAACTGTGTGGCCTCCTTGGTCAAACTGTGCATACAGAGTAGTTTAATAGTAAAATGGTTTTTCGTAATAGCCCAAAATTTCATAGTATGTTATCTCTTAAAAGTCATTCAATAACTTCTACTACACGCAACAACAAGTTATAGCGCACCACGAATTACCAAACTATCCATTCAAAAAGAGGTTATGAAAATTATTAATTTAATGTTTAATTTTATATACTCTATATAATTTTATTATCTATATTATCTATTCCTAATACATAATATAAGAACAAATTCATTTTTCAGATAATGGAAGTATTTTTTAGAAAATTCATTTTTTCCACCTTTTAATGGAAAACACTATTTAAATCAAATATTTGACGGTTTTATATATTCAACTTGAAAAAAATATACTTATTTAGAATCGGGACATAAAAATTTAGTCTCTATAAATGTTTGGTGTTTTTCTGAAAACATTCATATTTGGGTGAATAGTGAAAAATACTGAATTTAAATTGAAAACAACTTTTTTGATAAAAAGAATTTATAGTGTTCAAATATACATGTGAAAGGATTGGATGTATAATTATATTATATTTTTATCATTTAATACAATTTATGTTATTATAAGTAATTTCATATATAAATTTGACATAAATAGATGCAAATTTTGTGATTGTTTTTACTTATTAAAAACACACCTTTTGGTTTTAACCTGAGGAATTAATTTTATATTAGTAAATTTAAATTATATGTCTTAATTTGGTAAAATATATTTCATTTTTGAATTCATAATATCATAATTAGCATCGGGTAAATTTTTAGTATTTTTCTGAAAACATTTAATTTTTTATGAATAGTGAAAAACACAACGTTATTATTTAAAACAAACATTTTATATAAATAATTATTTATTTTATATTAATCTATTTTCAGTCAAAATACATTGAAGATACTTATATATGTTCAACATAATTCTTTGTATTCATTTTATAATATGTTGAGATACATAAAATTTTATCGAACTTTTTATCGTCTTTTAGCCACCTCCTAGGAGCATTTGAAAATTGACATAAATCATAATTTTACCGCTTTTGAGAGTTGAATTTCAAAAGTATGAGAGAAACAGTTAATATCAGTATGTAAAATGTTAATAAATTAAATGATAAGAATTTTTTTGAATAGTAACTTTTGACTTTTATTTACCATTGTTAAAAGTATATAAGGTAATTAAGGGTAAAAATGTTATTATAATTACTCTAACGGATTTTATATTTCTTTTGGATAAGTATAATTCGACCTAAAAAACCTTAGTAAGAAAACATGATCCCCTTTGGTCAACTTGGGTTAGATTATGACATTTATTATTATTTTATTTGAAAAAGAGTTACAAGAGTTAAATTCAATGTTTACTAACTAAACCACTTATAATATAAGGCTATACATATGATAAATTCAACTATACCTAATCATAGAAATAAAAAACATTCCTCCATATTTTTATTTTATTTATAATTTTTAGACATTAAATAATTTAATTTATTTATGACATAGCGATGATGCAGTAATTACCTAATTAATGAAATATTAAAATAATTTATATTATAAATATCCAAATAAATGTTATATGACACTTTAAATGAATTCAACTAATTTTATAGGTTAATATGACATGTTAGGGTTGGTTAAATAAATATTATTCGATGAGATAATGTTTTTATGGCTTTCAAAAAAATAAAATAGTAAATAGTTTCAAAATCAACTGAATTGAGTTTTTAAAACAAATACTATATTATTGGTTTCTATAATAATGCTAAAAATATACGGTTTGGACAGAGGGATTAAATGATATTACATATGTATTTAATTAACCACTTTAGGTTCTCTTGTAGTTTAGAGTAGGTTTATTAACTATATAGTGTAAAAATATAAGAAGAAACGGTAAAAGTTGAACTATTTAACTAAGAGTTAAATCTAAAAGATAAGGTTACAATGGGAACCTAAATTTGTCTAAGACCTATTGGTGATAGTATTTGGACCCATAACCACATAAGGATTGAAATAAATTCATTTGGATCCATTATAAATAGAATACTATTGTATAATAAATTAATATCTTAGTCTTTTCCTAAAGTGACCATCACCCCTCTTATTAAAGGGCACTTCCCCTTCTCTCAAAATCACACCACCAAAGCCCTTTTTCTCGGCCAAAATCTACCCAAATAAACTACCAACATTCCTCCCATCATTTTAGAGGCCTTCCTTTGGTCATAAAGTCATCATATAGAGACATTTTGATCAAATCCAATAGAAGAACCTTATGAAGAGCTAAATATTTCTCACCTCTTTCAAGTTCTTATATTCTTCCACTTCCTCTATATTTATTATTTCCATTATAAAATAATAACACCAGTATCTTCTATATACTTTGATGTTATTATAAACATATTACAACCATATTCATTATTATATCCGTCATATGAATGACAATGTCACCATACGTGCGTACGTACGGCTTACCGTCTCCCTATCATGGTGTAGTTTGTCATTCAAACACTTCAATATTTGGTTGAGTATAATAACTACTATAAATAATGTGAATAAGAAATATAAAATTTTAGTGATTTTTTATGTATTATATAAAATTCAATTACATATGATTTCACCATCAATATAATGATATTGTCGCTCGTGCGTATGTACACATTACCGTTTCCAGGACGCGATGAGATTCATTCCCACGTTCACCATTCAACGATGATTATAAAAATATATATTATTAATAAGTATGTAATATATGAAATTATAATTATACTGAATATATATATATACATGTATCTATGTATGTATGTACATACATATATCTTATTCACTTACTACCATTCAATACATTATGAAAACGAAAACAGTGTTTATGCGTACGTACGTCCTACCTTCTCCATAAACAGTGTCTTCCATTTCATATATCTATCTATAATAAATATTATATTCTAAATATATATGATATATAAATCCAGGTATGTTTTATAGAGGTATTTAAATCATGATCTAAATGATATGATCAGGAATAACAAGTTAAAACATGTACACTATAGAAAGTGATTATATACCCAAAATGTTAATTTAACATGACAATCATTATTAAATGGGTAGTGTAAAGTAATAAATCAATCATGTATGATATAATAAATATTAATATCATTCTGGTATAATTTAATAACATAATATGGTCATTATATAGGAGGTTAAACATACTGTTGACCAAATAAAAGTGCGACAAAAGGGTTAATTCTACAATCTCTTCATTATCATAGGATTTTTTGTGTAAGTATCTACAGGGAAATATTTATTATCCATGTCCATATTTCATAAAATAGAATTAAATGGGATTATTTTTATGGTATTTTTGAACTAAAACATCATTTTAAATGTTTTAAAGATTTATTCTTCAAAACCTTTCTCATTAATGTCCATGTTTTCAAAATGCTTTCAAGGATTTAATTATATGGACATGAATGTTTTAAAGATTAAATTCCATTAAAAAAATTCAAAGTGGTATGGGACACTTAGATTCAAAATAATCTTTTAAATCAATTCCTTTATAAATTATATTACTTTTAAATGATTTCCTCAAAAGGGGATCTTTCTCTCAATAATTTTTACTGATCGTTTTCAACAGTGTCAACATCTATTACGGGATATTATTCATGATTGAGGTTGATTTATTATGATACAAATCACCCATATTGTTTTGATAGTTTTGTGATATGTTTGAATGTGGATGTGTTATTTTTATACTATTCATTGTTTATGGATAACGTATTGGCATTTCTTATGCTATTTTTAATAAGAATGTTTATGTTATGTTTA
This sequence comes from Viscum album, assembly GCA_963277665.1. Taxonomy (NCBI): domain Eukaryota; kingdom Viridiplantae; phylum Streptophyta; class Magnoliopsida; order Santalales; family Viscaceae; genus Viscum; species Viscum album. Next base: position 1,176,222,241 of record OY728166.1, on the reverse strand, counting down.
AACCTTTTCATATGAGGAATGCATTAGAATTTGTAAGTGACTGGTGGAGCCCACTATATATCCACGAAGAAATGGTAGGTCTCATGAGACAATCTAGTGTCTTGGAACAAGGACCTGACAAAATCTTATTTGTATTCTTGGAACAAGGCTTTGACTATGTGGTTATGAAGTATCGAATTATGCATTCCATCATGAAGAAATTGGATATTGATATTACATGTGAGTATTTGAGTATTAGTATATCCATGTGAATAAGTATATGGAATTATTTGATTTATCTTTACCATATTATGATGTAGTTTATGTTTAAAAGTCTTGTGTTTTAGTCTTATACACTGCCTTAAATGTTTATGATTATTCTTGAATGTTTCCGCTATATTGTTATGATTACTGAGCATCTGAGCTCACCCCTATCTATGTTTTATTTTTCACAGGATGCGACGAGGTATATTACGACTGACATGTAGGGATAGTCTTAGGGATGGATGTGGTCAAAAGAGACAATGTTGTTGTTGTTTTTCATTTTATAATGTTATGTAACGTTCATGTATGTAATCTATTTTCAAAGACTGCTAAACTAATCGGTCCTTTGGGACTTGATTCCTTGTAATCAAGCCAATGTATTAAAATAATGCACTGACTCTGGGTAACTGGGGTCAGGGAATTACAGTTGGTATCCGAGGAATTTTAGAAACAACCTTGGAAATAGATTTAGGTAAACTCTTATTAGAGAACATTACCCTAAGTTAGTCCTTTAGGATAAGTATAGAAGAACGTCTTCGAATTTTGGTAATGTAGAGATTTTTTGTATTTTCCATGAAATACATCTCTGTTTGGATACAAGCAGGTAGAGGCTGCTCTAGCCTAGATGTTCCTAGGAGTGAAAACTCTGACAATGAGTTTCGGGCTGGACCTGGTGTATCCTAGTACACGACATGGGCATTGTTGCACTCTTGGTTATGAAACTCTCATGGGATATGCTTTGGATAATTCACATTATCATTACAATACATTATGAAGGATTTAATAGTAAATATTTCCTCAAAGAAAACAGTTTTTTGGGATTATAGATTATACGCATAATATTTTCAATTTACGTTAGGGATTTTACAAGTTTGGAATTTTTAATTGTGATTCAGAAACTAACCTAGTGAATGGAATTTTTTAGAAATGGAACCTAGTAGAAGGAATGAGAATTCCATCAATATGCATGATCGATAGATTAAGAAGGATCATTTCATTCATGGTATTAAGACAACATTTAAAAGGTAAATAGTCTTCCATGTATTCTCATCATATGAAGAAATAATATCATGTGTTAATATGATAACTGAAGAATTCTATGAGTCCAATGGCTTTGAAGGTAAGTAAGAGAGGAAATGGATGGTAGAGAGAAATATGAATAAAGGGAAGAGGGGAAAGAAGGATTTTCACATATGTGATAACTATGGAATGAATCACCTTGGTAAATGTCTGTAGGGAATGGGACACTACTGGAAAACTAACCTTTACCAACGGTTTGGAACCGTTGGTATAGGCCTCCAAACCGTTGGTATAGCCTATACCAACGGTTTCGAGAACCGTAGCCATGTAAGCCGTTGGGATAGGTCTATACCAATGGTTTTCCAAAAACCGTTGGTATAGACCTATACCAACGGTTTTGGAAACCATTGGTATAGGTAATATGAAATCTATACCAACGGTAATGGAACCGTTGGTATATAAATTTCAAAAATAAAACATCCGCTGGGATTTGATCCCCGGACCCCTCGTTTATAATTGAATGACTTAACAACTAAGCTAACATCACTTTTGTAAACATAATTTCATAAATATATATATGTATTATCATAATTATGTAAAATATTGATTTATATAATGTTCTCGGTTAGTAGATCTGGAAAAAAATTAAAGAACCTATCCCAACGGTTTTGAAAACCGTTGGGATAGGTTAGGGATGGGTTGAGATTTTTAGGCCGAAGGTAGGATTTTTGGTTGTTTTTTCCCAACGGTTTTAGTGAACCGTTGGGAAAGGTCACTCTTTCCCACCGGTTTTGGTGAACCGTTGGGAAAGAGGCTCAAAACACACCCTTTCCCAACGGTTTTCCAAACCGTTGGGAAAGGTGGGGAAATCTATGGCTTTCCCAACGGTTTTGGTGAACCGTTGGGAATGGTAGCTATACAAACGGTTTTTACAAACCGTTGGTATAAAAGTGTTGGGAAAGATCATCTTTCCAGTAGTGGGAGTTTGTAATAAGTTTGGAGAAAACGGATCCCCAATATGTGATTACAAGTGTAAGATAATTGATTCAAATGAAAAATGATTCATTTTAAAGGAGTTGGGACACTACGGGAATCAATGTCTAAATCATCAAAATATACCCCAATTGATAATATTAGTTAATAATAATGTTATGATACTACTGAAGATTAAGAGGAATGATTATAGTTCTTATGTATTTATTAAATTACTGTGTCATTTGAGTATTGTATCAATGATGTACATGTTATAATAATTATAAAGTGTATAATGATTGTACTATAGTACTATTTCATTAAGGACTTGAGATTGTGTGGTACCAAGAAAATTGACTCAATAGTAGGTTAATGTTTTTGGAAAATATATGGTTGAGAGAAAGATAAAAAATAACAAGTTCCTGATACTGAGGTAGTGATTTTTGAATAATATACGATTAATTTATATAAATTACATTACATATTCTTGAATACGTTGAAACTGAATAATGATTTTTATATTCCATCAGTTTATGAGTTTATAACATTTATGGATAGAAGGTGTATATCCGGAACTCTTTAAGGAATAAGGGAGCATGAATTTAATCAATAATATTTTATGGTAATTCAGGGTGTTAAATTGTTTGAAAAGAATACATGATGATGGTATTCACATGTTATTACGTGGAAAAAAGGATCCTTCTTGGGTTTACCTTCCTTATAAATTTTGGACAGTGAGTTTGGATAAAAGTATTTATGATAAGTCTAAAGGTTGGAATCAAATATGTTTGACATTTTATACTATTTTTAAGGTTAAAATTTTTTTCATATTATTTTTAGATTGTCAAAAAAAGGACAAATTGGAGGTCGGGCGACAACCCACCGTGTCTGGCAAGCACGCAAGACATGAACCCACAACCGAAGGGTGACAAGGTTTCATCACCTACCAATGGCCTATGTGATGTCCATGTTTGTATAATGTAGTTTTTTTAAAATATTATAATGATTAATTATTGTTGGTCCCCTATATGATTAAGATAAATAGAATATTTTGAATTTTATTATCTTTGAAGTGAAATATGAGTTTGTGGTAGGAATTAGTTAAAGGGTGAAACTCTACTTGTCAAGTATATTTTACCTCTTATACTATGAGGAAATTAATTCTTAAACTTTATGGAAGGGATTTTAAAACTAAAAAATATTTATCCTAATACCTTATGTTTTGTTGAATCAGCGATATTTAAAATCATTGGAGATTGATGGATTTGAGGCTCTCAATTGTACACTTTTTTGTGATTTATGACCTCAATCGCTCCATATAAATATATTTTTTCCCTCCAATTCTGTGTCTCTATTTTAAACCAATGTTCTTCTAATCGAGATCATAATTTGGTGGTGACTTTTTCATTTCCCTTTCCCTCTAATTAATACTAAATTTTATTAAACCAAATTTTGATATCGGTTTTCCACAAAGGTATTTTTATATTTTAAACCAATTATATTTTAAGAAAAATTTAAAATTGCAAGGATTAAATTTATTTCATGAGGGTAGAATGTAAAACCCCAATCTTTCATGGCATTTTATCTCTTTAATGTAATTCAATAACTTGTGTTACATGCAATAAAGAGTTTGAGGGCCCCATGAATTACCAAACTAGCCTATCAGAATGAGGATATGAATAGTATTCAATGAATTTTGAATTTTATACACTCCATATAATTTTAGTATCCATGTTATGTGTTTCATAGATATAATATAAAAACAAATTCATTTTTTCCGATAAAGGAATTATTTTTCAGAAAATGAAATTTCACTGCCTTTTAATAGAAAACCCTTTTTAAATCCAATATTTGACAATTTAATATATTCAATTTGAAAATTAATTCCTCTTTAGAATATGGATATAAAAATTTTAGTTTTGATAAATTTCTATTGTTTTTATGAAAACTTTCATATTTGGGTGAATAGTGAAAAATATGAAATTTTAACTGAAAAAAACATTTTTTTTAAAATATTAGATAATATTAAATTATACATTTGAATGGTTTGGATATATAATTAGATTATATTTTTATCATTTAATACAATATTGGTCGTTTTAAGTAATTTCACATTTAAATTTGACATAAACACATGTCAATCATTTGATAGTTTTTACTTTTTAAAAAACCTGCTTTTTGGGTTTGACAATGGGAACTAATTTTAAATAAATAAATGTAACTTATATGTTTTTAATTTGGTAAAATAGACATCATTTTTTAATTCATAATACTAAAATTATCTTAGGGTAATTTGTTTTTATTTTTATGAAAACATTGAATTTTTGATGAATAGTGAAAAACGATTTGTTATTGTTTAAAATCGATTTTATATTTAAATAATTGGTTATATTATTTTAATTTATGTTAGGTCCAAATAGACACATAATACCTATCTATGCTCAATGTAATTCATTGGAGTAATTTTATAGTAACTTTAGATATATAAAATTTTGTCGAACTTTTTACCATCTTTTACCCACCTCCTAGGAGCATTTAAAAATTTGAATAAAACATAATTTTACCGCTTCTGTGAGATTAATTTCAAAAATATGGGAGATATGGTTAATATCAGTAAGTAAAATTTGGTTCAGTATGAATAAAATAATTTTTTCTGAATAGTAACTTTTGACTTTTATTTTCCATTGTTAAAAGTAAATTTGGTAATTAAGGGTAAAAATGATATCATAATTACTATAACACATGTTATAATTCTATTATATAAGTATATTTTTACCAAAAACAACCTTAGAAATAATATATGATCCTCTTTTTTCCACTTGTATTAGAATATGACATTTATTTTTATTTTATTTAAAGAAGGGTTATAAGAGTTAAATTCAATGTTTAATAACTAACCCATTTTGAATATAGGATTATACATAAGTTAAATTAAACTATAAATATTCATTATAAAGATAAAAATATTTCCAAGATATTTTTATTTTACTTATAATTTTTATACATTAAATAATTTAATTTATTTATGACACAGTAATAATATAGTTATTATCTTAATAATGATATTTTAAAATAATTGATATTATAAATATCCAAAAATAAATAAATTGAGATATCTGATGAATTACACTTTATTTATAGGGTTATATGATAGGTTGGGGTTGGTTCAATAAATTTTATTCTAAGTGATGAAATTTTTATGGCTTTCAAAAAAATCAAATATTAAATTATGTTAAAATCGACATAATTGAGTTTTTAAACAAATACGATATTATTGGTTGATATAATAATCCTAAAAATATAAGGTTCTACCAAAGGGATTAAATAATGTTATATATTTCATTAATGAACCACTAGAGGTTCTCTTGGAAGCTTGGAGTAAATTTATTAACCATATGGTGTAAGAATATAAGAAGACATGGTAAATGATAAACTATTTAACTAAGAGTTAAATCTTAAAGCTAAGGTTAAAATGGTAACCTAAACCTGCCTAAAACCAATTTGTTGAGATTATTTAGACCCATAAAATCATGATTCATGAAATAAATTCATTTTGAGCCATTATAAACTGAATGTGTTTGTATAATAAATTAATATTTTAATCATTTCCTAAAGTGACCCTCACCCATCTTATAAACTAGAACATCACCGTCTATCAAAATCACACCTCCAAAGCAATTTTTCTCTACCAACCCCTTCACAAATATCCTCATAACAATACTCGCTTCATCCTAGAGACCTTCCTTTTTTCATAGAGCCATCCTAAGGAGCCCTTTTGGTCATATTAAAAGGAAGAACCCGAATAATAGGTAAATATTTCATCACCTCTTTCAAGTTCTTTTCTTTTTCCACTTCCCCTATTTTTTTGTGGAATTGGCATGGATTAGTTTCCCATACATGCGTACGTACGACCCACCATATCCATAAAAGGTTCCTTCCTTTTCATATATCTATCTATTATAAATATTTATATTCATTATATATATGACATATAAATCAAGGATTACATTCTAGATTTATATAAATCATGTTCTAAATTATATGATCAAGAATAACAAGTTAAAACACGTAAGTTAAAGAAAGCAATTATTACACAAAATGTTAATTTAATATGGAAATAATTATTAAATGGGTAGTATAAAGTCATAAATAAATCATTATTAATATAGTAAATATGAATATGGTTCTGGTATAATTTAATAACATACTATGGTCATTATATACGAGGTTAAACGTACCCTCAACCAACAAAAAGTGAAAGGTAAGGGTTAATCTACAATATCTTCACTATCAGATGTTGTTTTTACAAAAGTATCTACTTAGACATATTTATTATCCAGGTCCATGTCTCATAAAAGAGTTTTCAAAGGGATTATTTTTAAGAGACTTTTTTACTAAAAATTCATTTCAAATGTTTTAAAGATTGATTCTTCTAAACCTTTCTCATTAATGTCCATTTTTTCAAAATGGTTTTAAGGATTTATTTATATGGACAAGAATGTTTTAAATTATAAATTTCATTCAACAGTTTCAAAGTGGTATGGGACACTTTGATTTAAAATTATCTTTTAAATGACTTGATTTATAAATTATGTGACTTTTAAATGATTTCATCAAAAAGGGATATTTCTCTTAAAGATTTTTACTGATCGTTTTCAACTATGTAAAATTCCTTTTAGGGATGTTATTCTTGATCTAGGTTGATTTATTATGATCCAAATCTTCCATATTATATTAAAGGTTTTGTGATATGATTGAATTTGGATGTGTTATTTTTATACCATTGATGTTTTATGGATAAAGTACTGACATTTCGTATGCTAGTTTTATAATAATGTTTATGTTATGTCTAAGAATTTTCATATGAGGGATGCATTGGACTTAGTATGTGACGGATGGAGCCCATTATAGCTTCTCAATGCATCGGTAGGCCTCATGATACAAACTAGTTTCATGTAACAAGGCCTTGAAGAAAAATCATATTTTTAGTCTTGCCACAAGTCCTTGAATATGTTGTTATGAAGTTTGGAATTATGCATTCCATCATTATGAAATTGGAGATTGATATTACACGTGATGATTCGACTAGTATAATATCCATGTGAATATGTAAATGGAATTATATGATTTATCTTTTCCGTATTATGATGATGTTTATGTTTAAATGTCTTGTGTTTTATACTAATACATTGACTTAAATTTGTATGCTTATTCTTGAAAGTTTCCGCTATATTTTTATCCTTACTCAGAATCTGAGCTCACCCCTTTCTATGTTTTATTTTTCCCAGGACGCGAAGATGTATATTTTGACCGACCTGTTGGGATATTCTAAGAAAGGAATGTGGTCAATATAGATACTTTTGTTGTGGTTTTTATTTTTATAATGTAATGTAACATTCATTCTTGTATTATATTTTCCAAGTCTACTAAACTGATCAGTACTTCGGGACTTGATTCCTTATAATCATGCCAATGAATTAAAATAACGTATCGACTCTTGGTAACTTGGGTCAGGGAATTATAGTTATAAACCCAATCAAACAACTGAATCCTCTCTAATTCAAACTAGGCTTAGGCTTGACAATTTTTGGGTGATATCAAATCCATCTAATGCTATTATAAAGTGACATGAACACTTTTTTTCGAGTTCAAAAGCTTGGATCGAAGATTCGATCTCTTCCTAGTATGTTTATTCCATCCCCTTTCTTCTCTCACTCATCCTATTATATTTTCCAGATCTTTTCATGGAATATCTCCTCTGTTTTCAAGGATCGTAACCTAATGGTTAAGATCTAAATCTACAATTTTGGTTCTAGATAGAGATTTTTAATAACATGATTCCTTTGTCCTAATTTTATTTTATGGATTTAGATTTCAGGCAGGATCAATGTTGTTGTGCCGTTAGGATTTTGGGTTTTCTATTGGGCTATCTTATATCGATAAAAAGAGTTATGTGGTCTAAATCGAACTCACATAGTCATGATATTGATATGTGTAGGTGATTTTATGATTTTATTGATTTCTATGATAATTTATTTCCTAAATTGGAGTAATTAGGAATGGGGATTTGACTTGTATTTTCTATGGTGATTAATTGAAAATTGAATCACAGAAAAAAGGAAGGTCTGATTCCCAAGAAGTTATTTTGTAGATTTGTTATTGGTTGAGATATTGTAATAGAGATAATGAATTGATTGTGTGAAGCTAATTAATTGGGTGAATTAATTATGAAATATTTTTTAGATATGAAAGATATTTAATTTGGATAATTAATAATTTTCCATGATGTTGACCAAATATTTTTATATTGGAGAATTAATTATGTTCCATGATGTTTGTTAAAGATAATTAATTTTGAGAATTAATTATGAAAAGTTCATATTTGATATGGATAATTAATTGTGAAGAATTAATTATGGAAGGATAATTACATTGATTGATTAATTAATTGATTAATTAATTCATGGGTTATGTGCTTAGTTAATTTCTTATTTAACTAATGGCCATTAATTTGTTTAACTAATTGTTGGATTAGTAATGGAATGACATGGAAAATTGTTGTGAATTAAATAATGATTTAATGAATGATATTTTTGTGGTGATATACATAACAATATAGACCAATTAGAAGCTGTGACATCGACATAGAGCTCCTCCCCAATAGTTATCCAAGCTTGAGATTATGGGGTTCAAGGCTTGATGACCAACACCGAATGAGGTAATAAGTTCTCGGAATGATGACCTACACTCAATGAGATTTTGGGGTGTTAGGCATTATGAACTGCACCAAATTAATTGTAATATTGAATGATGATTCAAATGAGATTGGGGGTACTAGGCATGATGACCTTCACTGAATGATTGATAAATATAAATGATGATTAAACCGTGAAATATGAATTGATCATCGCCTAATGTGAGGATTATATATTAAATTAAAATGTGATAACAATTTAAATTATACATTGTATTTATTTTTTCATAAAATTGTATACCATATATTTTGAGTGGACTCATTTTAGAAATAATTGGTGGTGACCTAAGGAGTTATACTCACACCCTATTTAGGCTTCCTAATCAGAACCCTACCAGATTTGGCTGTTGCAAGATAGTAAAAGGGCATGGCCCTAGGATAGGCTGCAGTTTGGGAATGGGTCATGGGACTGGGAACCAGACATGGTTTGTGACACGCTTGGGAGTCATTGTGTCTTTATGTCGAGTTTGACTATAGATAGGTGATATTACATTATCATAGCAAGTTATACCTTTCAGTTGAGTATTTTAATATTCATGTTTTTCTCATCATATGATATGGATTGGTTTTGAATATTTACACACTTTAAGGCTTCTTTATTATTATTTTCTTACATTGGTGTTTTATTCTAATAAAAAATTGTATAGTCTCCCCATGACTGACTTACTAGACAATTGTTGCTAGATAGAACCCTTTGGCTTACATGGAGGCACTCTAAATGGAATGTGGCCAACTGATCCACTGCAACGTTTAGTGGCTCCCAATTTGGGGTGTCAAAAATATAATTTAATGAGAAAAAATATAATATTTATAAAAATATACTTCTTAAAAAAGTATTTATTTTTGAATAGTACGTGATTTAATTAAAATCAAATAATTAATTGTCTGTTAACCATTAAATCTATTCAATAAATTGGTTTTAGAACTATTCAAATTATTCATTAAAACATTAATAATAATAATGTGTTAAATAATGTAATTTTATAGTGTTTTTATCAGTATTAGTATTTAATTTTCATATAATTTTAAACGATATATTTAATTTAATGCATGTGATGTATTAATATTTATCTTGGATTATAAAAAATATCAGGATTTTTTTAAGTTATGTTCTATTTATTACAAAATCTATTCAACATCATATTTATTTATTGGGATACACATACTAAAATATGATGATGTCACATCCTACCCCATAAAATAAATTGCATCATCTCAATTGTAATTTCTCACAATGATGAAATTTTATGAGTAATATACTATTATAGAAGTGAATCGTTATATAAAAATGTATTATAATCATTCTTGAGTGTTTGTAAATATATATTGAATCTTCTTAATTAAAAAATATCATAGTGTCATATTATGTACAGAGTTAGTTTTTTATGAGTGAGTGATGATGGAGTGAATACCCAACCAACCAATTAAAGGTAATTAGCCCTCAGTGAATTTGAACTATATCATAAACCATAAGTTTTATTAGATAGGGACTTCATTTATCATAAATATCACACTTTTTATAATGAAACATAAACTTATTAACATTTTTTGGTATTCACAACTATGAAATTTTCATCATATGACAACATAATATACTCTAAAATAATTATGATGTTCCATAAATTAAACAATAATTACTCATACCCATACTCCAATATCTAGGTTCAAATAATTATTATTACTAAATTAGTTGTGATAATTTTTAATGTGACCCAAATATAACTATAAATTATTATAATATCTATAAAAAGTATAGAGTCACCTACATAACCCAGACATAGCGGTTTATAGATTTAGGGAATTTCGAAAAACATTTAACATTAAACCCCCATATCATTCAAATATAATGTTTGTTCTTATCACTAAATCAAGGAATCAAAATTTTACATTCATTTTTAAGCATCTCTTATAAAATTATCTAAACATAGCACCCTTGTAGACATTTTATACAAAATAATATTCCCTATAACCTGGGTAAATGAAAACATAAGAAGTGGGATATCAGATTCTTAATAAGGGGTATTGTACATTAGATTCTATCATTAAATTATTTTTTAAAATAATATAAATGTAATAAATAGGAACAAGATAATTCCATGTACCTAATAAGTAGATATTTTTTACATCGATTGATATGAAAACGTTTATAAATAGTCTAATGGAAAAAATAATGGGTGTAATAGTTATAGAATACATTATTTGGAAAATTATAAAATCACTTCTAATACCTCATTCCAAGACACCATCAATAAATATGTATGGATTAATGAAAGACACTAAGCCTATTTTTTCCATCATATTGAACCAATTAATCATATGGATGTGTAACTTTTATCATAAACATAACAAAATATGTGTCACGTATTCATCTTATGAAGGAATGAATAAAAAATACAATTTATAACCATCATATATTATTAAATAAATAAATCCCTATTTATATAACTAGTATAAAAAATTTCAATAACTTCCATATTCATTAAATTGAATAAATTCCATTTTAATTACCCATCTAACTAACATGATGTATTGTAATAGATATATGGTTTTTTAGAAAATGAAAATATTATATGGAAATATTGAAATTGATATATATTATAACCTTGAGATTATAAAAAAAATTAACCTATAAGAAATGAATGATTTCAATAAAGAAGTAAATATGGATAAATAATATAACCCATATTAACATGGTAAGTTACAATCTAAAAATTCATAACAAAATTTTCATGGTATTACATGATACTCGTTTTAATTTGGGAAATAACATTTATTGTGTGAGAAGAAAATTTTAAAAAAAAATTAAAAATATTTTTCATAATGATTTTTTAACGTCAATGTAAAAAAATATTCTAATACACTTTTATAAATACCATGATTATATGTGTGTTTCCTACGACTGATTGATTATGGCCATTTGGGTATAGACAGCATGTTAGGATTGCTATGTTTTACATGCCTAGTGTTGTCAGGGAGGATTTACTATTTATATGAGATGAATGTGTTTTGTATTGTGAAAGTATGACCAAGGGGGAATTTACACTGAGTGATTCCTGAGTTAGGCTCATTTATGTATAATTTATTTTTATGTTGACCAAGAGGTATTGATTGTGATAGATACAAGGTGGTCATAAATCTGAGAGGTTAGATCATACGGGCTACCCAAAGGATCATTAATTTGTGAATGTTGGACCATAGGGAATTGACTGTGAGATATTCTAGCGGACATTATATTTTATTAATGCAATGCAGAATAAGGGGTATTGACCGTAATATATACTTAGGTGGTCATTTGTAATTGATTAATGCTATGTGTGACAAAAGGGGACAGAATATGTGAACTTCTCATAGGGTTATTAAATATTATTGAATTGATAATATATTGAACTAGAGAGGTTAAACTGTGAGAGAATTCTCAGAGGGTTTCTTTGAATATTTGAATTAATGTGACGAGTATTCCAATCCAAAGAACAATCTTGGACTCGATCTTACTAGTTTTTTAGATGGTATTTTGTGATTTCTATTTGTTATATTATATAGGGGAATACAAATATTTTTCTATAACCTGATATTAAATTATTCAATGATTGAAAAATGAATAAATGTAAATGAATGTAATTGAAAAATTGAAGGATTGTTTTTTTTTGCGTACGTCATGGTTTATTTCTTCATTTCTTGTTATGACCTACTATATATATTCACTAACTTTTAGGAATAGATATTTTTGTGGTTGGATAATGGGATTCATCTCACACCATGATTAGGGAACGATTTTGTACCCAAACAGATGATATGGTTGTAGGTATACATAAGGGAAAGAACCCTCGATCCTCATGTTCATGATTGTTATTGGAGCTGGAGAGCATTGGACCAAAATGAGGCTTGTGATGTTATTGGAGTTACTAATATCTGTACATTAATTTTCGTATTACTTTTCTAGTATGGTGACTTGTTTGGATGATTTCAGATACATGTGACATGCATCATTTATTTATATATGTTGCAGTGGTTTACACTATCATCCTTTCACAGTTTACATCTATTATATTTTATTACAGGTTCCTTTACTATTACTATTTATTATTCCACTATGTATACTCTTCCAATGAAGTAAGAGATTCCCCTTTATCAAAATTTATATCTCGCTGCTAGTCTGCAGCCTCTGGCATTTGGGGAAATTCACATGAGGTTTTGTGATTGACCAGGTTCGGGGAACCATTGGTCGACAACCAAAAGTAGGACAATAAAAAGTTGTATAAGAGTGTGTTTATTTTCTACATTGTATTATTTTTTGAGCCTACGGACAAGTATAAGAAGATATTGGATGTTGGTAATATGTTTTTTGAAAAATTAGAAAACCATTGTATAGGGAAAAGACATGTTAACTCGAATATTGGAATTTTATGGTTATTTAATTGTTACAGTTGATTTGATTTCATTGTTGGGTGATTCATGTGTTTTTTGTTGTCATCATTGATATTACAGAGGTTCAATTTCTTTTTGAACCCGATTAGATGACACTATTTCATCTCATGCATCATATAGGCACTTTCTAGAGATCGCATGTCATGCATTCTCGTCATTCCATTTAGGATTCATTACTAATTACATGTTGTTGTGATAGATTTTGTGATATATATTAGTGGTGTTGTGATAGATTCCATGATAGAGATATTTACTATTTTGATAGGGTGTTTTAAATTTTAATGTTTCATTGGTATGGATGCCAAACATTTCTTCATGAGGTGTTATGGGCCCTCTTGGATTAGAATTTGGTGGATCATGTTTGAAATTTAATTTAATCTTTTTATGTGTTGATGTGAAAAAGGATTCCAAACATATATTCGTCTGTATTATGGGATTCCACAGGCCTGAATATTTTGTGCTTTGGACAAACTTTTATGTTTTAGGGGTTCGAGAGATGTTTCAGAGGCTTACTCTCTGGAAACCTAGACAACATGGCATATGATGTTATGAACACACACCATGTGTTGTTTTGTTTTGGAAGAAATGACATTTCTTATGTAAATGATGTGTAATATTAGTACACCCCATGTAGTTTTCGACTATGCCACTGATTTTGTGAACAGAGACACGGGGTTGGGAATCATTAGGTTATACATGACGTGTCTATATTTTACATGTCGTGTAGTTATCAACTGTGTGTACGACCATGAGAATAACAACATGGGTGGATGAACTCGAGGTTGTACATGTTGTGTGCCATTTTTTCATGCTATGCAAAGTTGATCGTGTCTCCTACCATGTGACTAACAACACTGGTGGTTATAAATTATGTAGTAAATTCCATGTCAAGGGTGAACACTCTAAGTATTGTTACCCTGAAAAGAATCATTTGGTTTGAGTTATGCAGAATTACATAGGAATGGGGTAAAATTCAAGTACATTCCCATTCATAGGGGGAACACACCAGGGGTAGGGGTGCTACACAACTAGGTTTGGTAGAGGAACATGCCCTTTATGAATATTTAGGGAACATAATGTGTTGGAGTAGTACATGCGGTGTAACCCAGTTTTTGTTAAACATGAATATTTCTTCTCCTATTCCTTCATTAAATTCTATTTATTGGTCCATGATAATCATGAACTATGTTTTTTTATTTAATTTTACAATTCATTCTGTCAAAGAATCCTATGGATGTATGCCAGGTGTAGGGAAATGACCAGACACAGGAAAGGATATATCAGAGACTACAAGAAGATCCTCCTGTCGTGTATATCCAAAAAACATCTATAATACTAGACATAGGGGATGATGCACAGTTCTGTGATTGATTTATGAGGATCATTAAAACATTCTAGGGATCACCACTACATGTCCCAAAAAGTGGTAGAGGTGACGTGGGTGTTACCACTTCATCATCCTCCCACTTTTTCTAGGGATGGAGAAACACATTCTATAGCGTCATCATTGGTGTCTAAGCATTCTATCTTTTAGCATCTGGAGATGCCTCCTGATAGGATGGTGAATCTCGCGATGTACATTCTACATGATTCTTCCAAGATATGGTGGGATTGTATATCATAGGTAGTAAATCGTTGGGATATGTCTTAGTTAGTGTTTCAGAGGACTTTCTATTATTATTTATATCTCAAGATGCTGAGGACCGATCGAGCCAGAGAGTTCAAGCATTTGGTGGAGGGCGCTCATTCTATGATGGATTACTCATCTCATTTTTTAGAGCATCAATGCTTCACACCTATTTTTGGAGGTTATGATTTATCTTTATCTAGGTGGTTTGAGGATTGTCTCAGGTATGACATCTGATCGCACAATGATGTTTTTAGGAAGACATTGGTGAGGGATACAGTAAATTAGGTGCTAATTATTGAGTGAAACCTGAGGGAATTGGGAGCTACAATCTAGGGTAGTTTAGCATCTGGGGATGTTACATAATTTTTTGGTAGAAGGAAGAACCATATAGAGGCCTCATGTAGTGATTTTAGTATAAAGTTTGTATCTACATGTAGCTAGGTGATGTTCTAATACTGTGGGAAGAGTGGGCACACAAGACATTAGTGCTCGAGACACCCAGTAGAGTTACAAGCTTGTAGAAAGATGGTTCATCTTCATTGTCTTTTTTTCTTTTTCTCATGAGATTCTAGTGAGAGGGGGTCATTTCTTACACCAAATTCATGAGCAGGACCATGAGTTTCTCCTCAATCAGGGAACTGTAGTTCATCAAGTTGTTCATGCTGAGGAGATGGTCAAGTCCATGGTCTCTAGATGGAAAGCATTCAGAGATAGTACAATGGATCAACTAAAGATAGTAATAAAGGGTCACAAGGTTGTGGTACAGGTCATACATTATAGTGGAGTGGACCCATCTAGAGTAGGATCCCAAACCCTCTATATTTATAGATATGATTATATTTTCCTCTGTTCTAGATTCTCTAGTTTTTTACTGTTGGGTACTCGCATAGATTTATATTTGGGGTTGTTGTGGAGAGCCTTGGGCTCACCATATTTACTTATGAAGATGTTATGATTAAAGACACTCAATTTGGGATTATGAATGCTAGTGTACGTCAGTGAAAGGGGTTACATCTTAAGGTTGGTGGATGTCACTTCTTATGGTAACACTATTTCATAGAGATGTCAGGCTTTGATTTCATTCTTGGAATGGATTGGTTGGTCTCCTATCAAGAATTTGTTGACTTCTATCTCAACATGGTGAGTTTCACATCACTAGAAGGTGGGTGCTTTCTAAAAAAGGGTGTATGGGATGTACAGGAGAACAGGGACTCAAGCATCACGGGTTGTGAAGAGTTACAACCCGTATTTGAAGTTTATATCTATATGATTGGTGGAGTTCACTGATGGACTATCCTCAAGTGCTAAATAATTTCAGAGTTTTCTTTTTCGATGACTTTTCAGGATTACCTTCAGAATGAGAGGTTGGTTTATCTATTAAGCGTTTTCTAAGAGCGGCGCCAGTGTCCATTCCTCTGTATAGGGTGTCTACACTAGTTTTGATAGAGCTCAAGAAGTTGTTAGAGGAGTTTCAAGAATAGGGATTCATTCAACCTAGTATATCTCCTGGGGGTTATCCAGTCTTTTATGCAAAAACATTTGGACGGTACCCTCAGACATTGAACGGATTATCAAAAGCCGAATCAATTGATAGTCAAGAACTAATATCTGTTGCAAAGGATTGATGATCTCTTTGATCAGATTCAAGGATCCTCGGTATTCTTGAATACTAACATGAGATATTGTTATCATCATTTGTTCTTTAGACCATCATATATTCTTTTTACAGCCTTTAGGAAAAAGTGTGGTGTATTCATGTATGTGTTTATTTCATTTGGTCTCATGAACGTGCTGACCGCTTTGATGGAACTGATTAACCGACTGTTCCATCCATACATGGATTATTTTGTGTTTGTAATCATGGACGATATCTTTGTGTACTCTCACACTCAACATGACCATTATACCAACCTAGAGATCATTTTGAGTACATTGAGAGAGCATCTGTTATATGTTAATCTCGCAAAATGAATCTTTTTGATGGATCAAATTCACTTCTTGGGTTGTGTTATCATAGAGAAAAGAGGATTAGCAGACACAAAGAACATGAGAGTTGTTGTTTCTTGGGAGTAGATGAAGAATTTCCTTTAGGTACAATGTTTTTTGGAGAAGCCTAGTTACTACATGTGCTTTATACAGGATTTTTCATGCGTAGCAACACACCTAACATGAATTATTAAGAAGTGGGTAATGTACTTGTTGAAAGATTCCATTGATTCATCATTTTAGGGGCTGAAAGGGAGATTGGCTTCATCACCAATACTGATTTTTCTGGAGCTGGCCAAGAGTTACACTTTTTACTATGATGCATTAGGTATTGAGCTATTGTAGTTCTTCTGAAGGTGTTTGGATTTGTTGTGTACAAGTCGCAGCAGTTTATGTCACATGTGAGGAATTTCCCAATACACAATCTTGAGATTTCCGCAGTTGTGCATGCATTAGGCTCTTAGAGAAATTATATTTTTAGAGACCATTTTATGGTATTCACTGACCAGAAAAATCTCATATTCTAATGGCCTTCCCCTATGAAAGAGTGTGTTAGGAGAGAACCCTAATCCTAGGTGGAACATAGGCGATGATGAGATTTTTCATTTTTCATGGACGTGTATGGTTGTTGGAAGACATACCTTAAGAGCTGATGTGAGATTTCCATGCCTCAATTTGGGCAGTTTATCTTAGTGTCACAAAGATGTATCGTGATATACACTATCAGTATTGGTGGCCAGGTATGAAGAGGGATGTATCTAGTTTTGTTTTGACATATTCCACTTGTCAGGAGGTGAATGTGTATCATCAGCAATAGCCAGGGCTTTTATAGTGGTTACCCATTTTGAGTGGAAGTGGAATGATGTCGCGATGGATTTCGTGATGGGTTTACGAAGGTCTCCTTGAGGGAATGATGTAGTTCGGGTTGTTGTTCATACACTCGTGAAGGATGAATAATTCTTTCTGATCAAGGAAACCATTATTTTTTATGATCTTGGAAGGTTGTACATCCAATAGAGTATACATTTGAATGGTTTTCCACACTCTATCATATCAAACTGGGATTCCCTTTTTACTTTTGATGTCTAGCAGGGATTATAGAGAGATTTGGGTACACAAGTACTTCTGGGTACAACATACCATCCCCAAATTGATGGCCAGTCTAAGCGCACAATTAATGTGTTGGTGGACATGCGTTGAGCATACATCCTAGATTTCAAGGTATATTTGGAGATACAGATACCCCTAGTCGATATTTCTACATTAACAGTTTTTAGGAATCAATTGATATGGAACATTATAATGATTTTCCATTAGTCCATGTTGATCCCACCTATGTTGGATGGAGGTAGGAGAGTATGTTATTCTAGGACCATGTATTGTCTAGTAGATCACAGACTTGGTGGAGTAGATTCAGAAGAGGATGGATAATACATAGTCTCGGTAGAAATCATATTCTAATTGATGGAGTCAACCTCGGGAGTTTGAGGTAAGAGATCAGGTTTTTGTATTTGTAAATTTCAGGTTGGAACACATGAGGATTATGAGATAGGGGAAAATTTAATTGAGATACATTGAGCCTTTTTATGTTTTGGAGAGAGTCGGGTTGGTTGCCTATCAGTTTCAGTTACCTCATAGGTACCGAGCTATGAAGAACGTATTCAATGTTTCTCATCTACAACGTTACTTTTCAGACCCTCCTCACATGTTTCACCCATATGATAATAGGTTGTAGGTGTATGCACCATTTTAGGATAAATCTATTTGGTTTGTGGATCACAAAATGAAGGTTTTTTGTGGCAGTCTGTTCCTCTGGTACGAGTGTTATTGTAGCACGGGCCATTACAAGACAATACATAGGAGAGGAAGGTCGGCGTTTGATCATAGTGGACAGAATTGTTTGAGTTTTCTTCTGTGACACCATTGGAAGAAAAATTTCATGTCAAATTTATTTAAGGTGGGAAGTTTGTAAGAACCATGATCTTCATTTTATGTATGGATCATTATTTTACCTTGTTTCCGAGGAAAATAGAATAAATGAAATTTTTCTATGGACACATCATGTACTCATAAGTACACATTGTGTATCTGGTTACCACATATAGCCATGTATTGGCCATGTAACGGCCTAGTACATGGTCATGTTGGTGACTCTACAGACCTCCTAATTCATGATCAGACTTATGCTAGTACACAACATATAGATTAAATGAACACGCTATCTATTTTTATTTTATTTTTGATTAATCATAGAGGGGTCACATCTTAACAATATAATTCTCTTCTTCTCAATGTGTCTCATACATGGGAGTGACAAAAGGCCAAAAAAACATCAAGATCATCTCGTTCATATATCTGAGCTCCAATTAAGATGTCGTAGGGTGATTTGGTGTCCCACCAGTGATTTCTCTCTTTTCCTAGATCTTCTCTTCCTGATTTCTTCTCTCCCGTGATTTATTCAAGGTGGAACGTTTTTGAACTTTTTGTATATCAATGATTTTCTAACGGTTTTTAACAGATGATGTTCTAGATTATTCATCATGCAACATCAAGGTTGGTGTTTTTCCCCTTACATAGATTATCCTTGAATTGTATACACTAAAAGTGTTGAATACCCATGTTTAGGGTATTGCATGTTTTGGATATTAAACATTGTTTAATACATGTTATGGTGTGTTTGTTTGAGAATGGGTTATTGGTTATGCCATACTTTTGTTGCCTTGATAATGAATGTGTTTTCCATGTTTGATTAATTATTTCCATTGGGTCTAGGAAGCATGTTAGGATTGGTTTCTTTTCCATTCTCAGTGTTGTTAGGGAGGTTTTTCTATTTATATGAGATACAAGTGTCTCACATTATGAATGTATGACCAAGGGGAACTAACTGTGGGAGATTCCTGAGGTAGGGTCATTTATGTATAATTTATTGTTATGTTTACAAAGAGGTATTGACTGTGATAGCTACTCAAGGGTCATAGACCTGAGGGTTTAGACTTTGAGAGCGACCGAGAGGGTCATTATTAAATGAATTTTGGATCACAAGGCATTGACTGTGAGAGTCTCTATAGGGTCATCTTTTATTGGTGATATGTAGACCACGGGGTATTGACCATGAGAGCTACCAAGGTGTTCATTTGTAATTTATTAGTGAAATGTGGGACCAAAGGGGTTAGACTCTAGGAGGTTTTCATAGGGTTATTATTTCTTATTGAATTTATATTATGCTGAATAAGAGGGGTTAGTCTATGAGAACATCACTTATGGGGTACTGTGAATATTTGAATTAATATGACCAGACTACCATGCCAAATCACAAGCATCGAATCGATCTTACTAGTTTGTTTTCATGGTCTTCTGAGACATATGTTTTTTATATCATACAAGGGAATACAATGCTTTAGATAGATCCCGACATTTAATTTTTAAATGATTAAAAAATAAATAAATGTAAATGAATATAGTTGAAAATATGTAGGAATGATTTTTTTGAGTACTCCTTGGTTTATTGTTTCAATTATTATTATTATCTTCTATATATATTCACTGACTGTTAGGCACAGATATTTTGGTGGTTACCTTATGGGATTTGTCTCACACCGTATTTGACTCATGATTTTGGACCCAAAAAGATTATATGGTTTCATTTTTAGTTAAGGGAAATCACCCTTCTTCCTTAGGTACATGATTGTACTTGGAGTTGGACAACATGAGACCAAGATGAGGTTTGCGATGCTGTTAGAGTTACTACGTTCTGTACTTTGGTTTTATTATTTTATTTCCCACATTGTGACATGTTTTGATGATTTCTAGTACATGTGAGTGGAATAATTTATTTAACTATGTAGTAATTGTTTACACCATCAGGCTTCCGTTGTTTACTTCTACTGTATGGTATTACAGCTTCTGTTGCTATTACAATTTGTTATTATGTTGTGTATAAACTGCCAATGGGGTCATAGTTTCCTTATTATCAGACCATGGACTTCACTAATATTTGGTAGCCCCTAGCATTTGGTGAAATGTTCTTGAGGTTATTTGATTGACCGAGTTCAGGGAACCTTTGTTCAGCACCTGGATCTAGGACATTACAATAGTCAATAAAAAATTGATTATTTCATTCTGTCCTATGATCAAACTTTTGATACATTATCTTTTTACTGAAATACTTCTATACATCATCCATGAATCCCATAAATATCTCATAGGATTCATAATTTTCATCATTATTTATAGGTATCCATATCTTCTCAAGTAAATAGAAACAACTATAAAGTACAAGTTCACACCTCTAGATTTATCTATAAAAGGTTAACACACTCCTATATGAAACAATTATAGATGATTTTTGGACCTTTCATACTTTCAATAAAATTGTGGTTTTTTCCCTGTAAATAATCATGACAAATACAATTTTTTATATTTCAAAATTACCCAAATAATCATCTCCAAACACCATTACAATGTCATTTAAATTCACATGACTATGTTAATGATTCCACAATTGGGTGTCTAAAGGGTGAAGTAAACCTAATTCATTAATGATTTACAACACATGATATTATATTATATCACTTAAGAGCTATTATTAAAATGTTTCATATAATAAAAAATGATGACTTATTAATTTCTTATATTTCATTCTGAAATGGTAAAAAAATCCCTCAATGAAAATACCCAAATGGTTTTTTATAATACTAATTATATAATAACAATTATTTAAAACTACAATCAATCACTTATGAAAAGTATGATTGTAGTCTCATATAGAAAATTTTGACAGTATTTCTCAATTGGTATCTTGCAGATCCACTTAAACTCTACAATCTTTCATTAATCATCTTGTTTCTTGTATTTGGATAAATATTTGGATGTCAACGATTAAATATAATAATAAAATAGTACTTTTACATATATTTAAATTGATAAAAACCACACATTATTTTTCATCATAATTTGTAAATATATTCAAGTTCTTATATGAATGTTCATTCATTACATAAGAAAATAAATCTATATCATGCTTCTTATGTTATCTTTGAATCATAGTCCTCTTACTTGGGTTTTTAAAATAAACCATTATCATGGAATGTGTCTTGGATACCTGTTCCATTCCCTACCTCATGATCACTATAATGAAATAAATTTTTTCATTCCTAATGTCCATATATTCTTAGTGAATAGAACTGAGAAGTTCCATGAGAGGCTTGTCAATATTTTATATACTAAAATTCAAAATTAAAATATAGCATATTTTTGGTTTTTATGAAATTATAAGTTCAGTTTGCAACTCCTTAGGTATCATAGAACCCATGATTTCCAAATTCTCAATATTTCTGATCATCATGAATACATGAGGTATGACCGGTGAACCATCTCCAAGAATACATGTATATATTGACTTTGAGGCTTTATACCACTCTTAATTATCCTTATCCAGGTATAGATCTCTATGTTGGGACAAAATTGTTTATGTATAAATTTTTTCATGCTCATTCTACATCAAAAAAGTGATATATGATAAAAGGAATACTGGGCATCTAGTGCATAATCGGTGTATCTCATGTAAATAATAATATCCTACATATTCAAGTTCTTAGAGGGATCATCAAGAATAGGGGACTCTAGAAAAATTTACTTCTACATATAGCATAATATTATTTGAAAGCCATTGTACCACTTTTTCATGATTCTATAAAATAGTATATTATTATTAAATGGATTCTATTTGATGTATTTAAGCTTCATAACATTAATTTTTCTATAAATAAGTATTGTTTTTGTACAATGAAGTAATTAACAAAATGTGATGTTAAAAATATAATTATTGTGGACTCCCATTACTTTATCATTTCTCAATATCCCTCACATTTGGATTAATTATAGTGTGTTTCATGGATACTCTCATTGAAAGGATTTATATATCCCTTCTCATTATCCAATCCATGTCCTGAATAATTCTTCCTATATATTTTTTTAATTGGGTATTTCAAATTGAATTAACTCATTGTACCATTATCCATTGAGTGGGATCTGGGATCTTGAAATCATGGATATATATATTTACATAACACATTCCTTATTTTTAAACCATGAATTGAATTTGAATTCAACCATTGATGTGAATTCATTATGTTCAACCACAAAAAATTAGTTAACTGTTCATAAAAATTGAATTCACCCTAATTTATAGATGGGAATCACATTAACATATAGTATCATTTCAACCAATGATATATAAGTCTACATTGACATAATATATTCATTTATAGAGTTTTTTTATAATCCTAGTTTTTTAATTTTTATATTTTTCCATCGTTTTTAATATTATATTAATTTTACATAATTCTTTATTACTATATAATAAATTAGTTTGCATATTATCCAATTATTTTATTTCATCTAACATTCTTCTTAATTCATTAACTTTATGTGATCAGAAAATAAACATTGATATCATATAAAATTATTAACCATGAACTATTAGAGTGAAACAAACCTTTCAAACATAGAATTTCCAACATATAAATGAATATTCATTACATAACATAACAATACATACCATAATCATATAGGTCGAGTATACTTGGAAACATACATATATAAAAAACGGGTTCATAAGTGAACTACATCATCTCCAGCTATATTCTTCATAACTATAAAACATACTAAACATATCATACATAATAAATTTCTCTATAACATTAGTAAAAAGACTGGTAAGAAAGTGTGAACTAATATTCTCAGTAATGGAATAATAATAAATCGATGATCACGTAAATAATAATTATGAATAATGGTAAGAGAACCCAATAAAAAAATTTAAAACCATACCCTACATATAGTAGATTATAATCATAAATATGTAATAAAACTTGTATGTTCATAATACATAAGTCATAATGGAATCATCGAACACTAACCATGAGGGAAAAGAATTTTCACAAGGAATGATTTTTTTAATACACTTAAGAATATAAAATCATTTCAATAATATCCAAGGATCGTTATAAATACTATCAGAGTTGACTTGGCCTACCCTAAAAAACTATCATAGTAATCAAGGTTTACCCCTGATAATATCTCAATGGATGGAGTCCCTTACTAAGCTAGGTTAAATACTCATTCCATTATAATTTACATCATGATATATTCATCTTTAACAAATAAATTGTAGGTCATTATAATTTCAATATCACCCAAAAAAAAATTAAAATCATAGATATGTGTTTCAAAAGATCATAAATAGATCATTATATCAAAACCAATGAATAATAATATAGATTCATAATCATTTCCATATGGAATATCCAATGTAAAAGAAATAGAGTTCATAAACATTTCATAAATTCATCAAAGACTAACTAATGTAAAATGAACAAGTTATATAAACATTCAATAATAATAATGATAAACCATATACGGAAATAATATAGTTGGTGAAATTTTAGAATGTCCCTAATAAATCCTAAAAAAACCCAACAAATTTTATATTAGATGAAAATTTATAAAAAAGGTAATATGAATATTTTGTGATAAATATATATCTATTTAATTATGAAATAACATTTTAAAAAGTGAAATTCAAAAAATATATTCAAATGTGTTTAAATTGAAAATAAATATGGAATGATATAATCAAATCGTCAATTGATTATGTAATAATGATGGTGGGGAATTCTATTTATGCCATATAGGTTAAAATAATGATTCCTTTCACTTTTATATAGAATGTCAAAGTACATTTTAAAAAAATATGATTAATATGAAACATTTACATTAAAATTAAAACAATGGTTAAAGTTAATTTAATCATTCATTGGAAAATTCTAAAACATTATAGAAAACATTTTACTTAAAACATGCTAATTAAATAGAAATATTATCGACTAAATAGTAAAACAATTCTATTTTTTATTAAAAACAATTTAATGTGATATATATATATATATATATTAAATAATGGAAATTGAAAGGAAAACATTTAATTTATTGTGATAAATATAATAAAATAAATTTTATGGGTTTTTAATGATGTAGATCATAAAATTTCATTATTGGAAACATAGTCATAAACCATCCTGATAAATCATAGTAACCTTCTTTATAATAAATTTAAATTTATTAAAAATGTATTCCATGATAATGTACATAATTAAAAAATTTAAATGTACGACTTATAAAATTTCATTATCCATTTACAAAGTGTGTCTTATTAAAATTATTGTATTTAGTTTTTCAACTCTTTCGTTTTTCATGAGTTTCATTTAGTAGTTTTATTACATGTTCATTGATAATTTAAATATAATTAAAAAAAATTCAAATCATGATATGAATATATTTTATATTAATTTTAAACATATTTATATTAATTAATTAATTCTTTTTGTAGAAAAATGAATTACACCATTCATGGTGATGGAAGGTTGTACATATGTATATGCACTGTTTTCACTTTATCAAGGATGTAAAGAAGGTAAATATTTATTCACCTTTATATAATAATTATAAAATAATTTATATCATATATATATTCATTATATATATCTTTATTACCATTTATTTAATGAATAAATGATAAAATGAATCACATCCCTTTGGGCGAGCTGTGTTCCACATGTAAGCATGAGCAACATTATCATCTTCCAATGTATTGTAAGGTATGAACATAGATGTGATATTATCATTAAATAAAAGTATCATTATTTATGAAATATAAAATATATATATATATAATTTAAATACATCATTATATATGTCCAAGAGAGGCGATGATGGAAAAAATTGCATCTATTCGTGAGGCAGTAGTATATTAAACACATGAATGATGGTTTCATTTCTAACTTAATGGAATGGGAGACGGATATGTGTAACTAAAATAAGGTAATTACATATCAACATATTCATGATCCATTTTCTATTATTTTAATGTGGTTTGAAATAATTTTATGTATGTAAGAGAAAAAATAAAACAGAAATGAAAGCTTAAGAACTATACATCTTCTTCATACTAATTCATTTGGTCTATAGATTAATTATTCATAGAATGTTTTAAAAACATAAAAAACTCTATTTAATTTTTATATATATTAGTAATGTATTTTTTCACAGATAATTCATGAAAAATGATCTTTACTTTTTGAGATAATCATATAGGGGGTTTCGTTTTATATGTATGAGATAAGAGAAAATATGAATTTTTTAAAATAATAAAAAAAATTAATTTTATATTCATACAAAATATATACAAATTGTACCATTATAAAAACAAAATATTTAATATTGAGTAATATTGTTTCCATAAAATATTATTTATAAATTTTTTAGGCCATTTTAACCCTTATCATTTTTATATTAACACTTTGTAAACCTGTTTTATCTGTAAATATGGAATCAAATTCGTACAAATTTTCTCTATTAATTATGAACAAATATTAAGTGAAAAATATTAAAAAATAAAAACTATTATGATTGAAAATATTTAATCCATTTTATAAAATTAAATTTATAAAAGTTTCATGGTTTTGTTTGAAATAATGCTGAAAATTACGATGAAAATTTGTTTTCTAATAATGATGTTTCCTTATGTGTAAAATAAAATTTGATTTCAAAAAATTTACATTGATTTGATTAAAATGATAAAAATAGTATTATTAATAATATAATTTCTTAATATTAATTTTAAAATATTTTAAAGAAAAATAATCTTTAAAAATTCGTCAAATAAATTTATATATTTTAATAAAAATTTGAATTTTTTCCTATTTTGTAAAAAATAAATCCATTCTTGAAATTCTCAAAATAAACAATCTAAGATAATTTTGAAATAATTATTTGAAAAGTTAATTATACATTTTAATAAAATTTTATAAAATTTTCAAATATTAGTTTTATTATTTTTGAAAAAAATCAATAAAAGCAATTATGTGGAAATTGTGTTGTTGTCTAATTTAAAAAATATTATATACTTATTTATCAATATATTTTCGTTATATATAATCATTATAAATATTTTTAAAATTTTATTATTCCAACTCATATCACTAATTTAAATGCTAGGTGATTATGGTAAATGGTAATAATATTCTTTTAGGCTTGGGGTTCCTTGTATCAAAATATATCAAACAAATTGAATTTATTTAAAAAAAAACCATAAAACATCTTACTAATCAATTCTAACCCCCCCCCCCACCCCCATGAATCTATACATTAAATTCCATTATTTTGATGTAAAAAATTTTGTATATATCTTTTTCATTACATCCTTGTATTCCCATGAATGTTTATAGAATTTTTTCGTCCTCTATTAGACTTTTACTAATTGAGTTTTCATATTCCATAGCACGTTATCTTTATTCTTCAATATGTAAACCTACTTTTCTTCGTATAAATAATCATTCTCCAGAATTAAGACCAATGGGTTTATTATATATAAATGACCAGGTATATACTAACTTTATAGTGTTACGTGGAACACATCATGAACATGGGAGTGGTTATGTGGAAGTTACAACTCATAATCCACATACCCTTATCGATAAAAAATCTCAAAAATCCAATATACCAGGGTATCAACTTCCAATTAATTCAAAACCTCAAAAACATCTACCATGTTTAAATTCATAGAAACCCCTTCTCACTAACATCACACAATACATCATATTGATGATTATTAATATAAATGTTATATCATCTCTACGCTATTTGGATGTAATATTGAATAGTTTGGAATTTATTTTCCATTTCCTTTGGGATCTCAAGTCGCAATAGAATTTTTTCTGTAACTTCATATTGGATGGTTGGCATTATACACTTTTTCCCATATATGTATTAAAATAGATCGATATTAAATATTTAATGGAATCTATTATTGTAATATAACACAACTAGATAATGGTGTTTACCCCAAAAACAATTGAAATCCATAGAATAAGATATAAGAATATCCTCAATGGACTAAATGGTCCTCTCAAACTAGCCACCTATTTGAGTATTATAAGTAATAATAAAACTCAACACTATATGCATATCATTTTTAATACTTCACCAAAACAATACAGTAAACCTTAGATCCTAATCTGATACAACATAATTTTATAAACCATGAAACCCTACCACATATATAATGTATATTCTTGAAATATTGTCAATATTAAAATACTTTCTGATAGAAATCATGTTTTTAAACGTTATAAGGAAGTTTATTAAAACCCAAATAGAATTATGGCCTTCATATGTTTTTGGTTAGTGAATGTATAGAATATTTTGTGTTGTTTCCCACATTCTATTATGATATGGGTAATGGTAGTAAATTCCCCTTAGGAATCTATCTCTACGAATTAACATACTGACATTTTATGAACTAAGATACACAATTTTTAATCACATTATTCATGAATGACCTTGACAAAAAAAAATTTACATCCCAATAAATATTCATTCATCCATGATTAATAGAGAATGATAAAATATGATCCTATTACAATCTCCCATTATTTGAATCTCTCATGTATGAAATATATACATCATATTTTAACGTTTTAATTTCATCATAATGAAGGTTGATCTTAGGTTCATTTCTCTTTATCCTTTATAGTTATACATCTTCCCTTTATTCCACTTTAATCCTTACCAGAACAGACAAATGCATAGTCTTTTGAGATTGATAGAATTTATCCCTTCCATAAAATTTTATCGATCCATAATTTATAAATCCATAAATAATTGATCATTTTTGAACATAATCATTGATAAAGTAATGACCGAAAATACTATATCCCAGAGGTGATTGATCATTTATTACATTATAATGGGATTCAAAATAATCAATTCATGATATAAGTAAAATTTGATTATTATTATAAAAATAGATACATGAATGATTTATAATTTAAATTTGAATAAATAAATTACATCATATTTTTTACTAGAATATCCCTATATCTTCTAGAATATCATTATATATAAATCATAATACACTTATAAAATTAAATAGAAATATAAATATCAAGTGTAATATCATATAAAGAGTATAAGGTATGTAAAGTGGAATCTATCATGAGTAAATGAAGATAAATCAATATGGATTAATCAATATGGAAAGGAATGTATCTGAACACTTATTCTATTTATTCAATTACTTTACTATCATGATTAGATTACAAATAATCAAATAGTCAAGTTAAATAAATCAATAAACATTACATTTTAATAACATCAAAATAATTTATTTATAAGAGTTAAATAATATGTAAATATAAATATTTTAAAACATATTACATTTAATGAATAACAAGAAAATTCAGATTATATAAGGAATAATCAATATTATATGGTAAATAAATGAACTCATATGTCATTTAAATTGTATTACAAGCATGAATTGATAATTATTAATCAGTATGGAATAGTAAATATATGTAAACAAGATACATTCAATCAATAATCTATGAATGAAATTATTCTATAATAACACCATTGGAAAAATATCAAAGATAATAATAAATGAATTCATAATAACTAAACTGCATAATTACTGAAAATCATGTTCATAGCCATCATGATACATATACCATCAGAACCCTTAATAAATTTGTATAACACTAAATGTGGAATCACATTTAATGATAAAATACTAATTAACCTCATGAAACTACTGATACATTAAAGGACAATATACTATTATGTCCCACCTGTCACCGCTTGTCAAAATTATTTCATTGATATCTAAAAATGGATTTAATTCATGAAAAATGTGCCTTATCATAAAATATATTTATTATGTAATGAATATAGATTTGTCAATATTTCACTAGGAAAAAAATGTCCTTCACTCTAGAACTGCATTTGTAGAAATTATAAAAGGTTTAGAAATAAAAATTTCCATGATAAATAATATGGATATTATGTGAAAACTAATATCCAATGATCATAGGAAAATTAATATTTCAAGGTAATGTTAATGAATATTATAATAAATCAAGGAAGTGAATTTAAATACCATAAATGGTCAAAATTATAATAATCCATTCATATAATAAATAATGATTGTATCAATACCAAATTTCCAAAGTCGTGCATTAGTAGAATATGTATTATGGAAAACGAAGAATATAAATTCCATTATAAGATCATTTAGAACATGATTGAGGAATATAACCATTGCACATTAAAAATAACAACATAAACCTAAAATTTTACATAACATTTTTAATGTATATTTCATTGACAATAACCTTTTCAATAATCTAAAATATGTCATGAAACATTGACTGGTCGTGATGGATAGAAATTATGTTCATTTCTTACACATTAAAATATCCATTCCTTTCATATTTTCCATAAAATAAAAATAGGACTTGTTTTGAAAATTACATGAATATTACATTAAATATTATTTGTAGAATATAAAATGGGTAAAAAGTTAAAAAACATTTGAAAAATTTAAAAATCATTTTTTAAAACATTTTAAGAAAACATGGATTTTTCGGAAAATTTATTTTCATATGAAGAGAAAAATGAATTCTGATTTTACAAAAAGTATTTTTCATAATTTAATTTTATAAAGAGGGGAAAAATGGTACTATTACTTGAAATAAAAATTAATAAATATGTGAGAATATAATTAATGAGTTTATTATTCATTGATCAAATTATATACATTAATATAAATTTAAGCATAAATATTACAAATTAAATTGTGATTTTTAAATATACACTTACTAAGATCATAACACTATGTTGAGAATTATGTAATGAATATATTATGTGTATAAAATTTAAATAAAAATAAATAAATTACAAATTATATATGATATATTCAAATGTAAATACATAAATATTTTTTCCGTAGATAATATTTATGTCATCCTGACTGTTGACTGCTAGGATTTGTGTTTTATTCAATCATTCTCATTGAGTTCACTACTTCAAAATTATTTCCAAAGTGTTTGTTCATGTAACAAGAAACACCCAACATATTTTTATCCATGGGAACCTTATTTACAAAGGTAGGTGATCATTGATAAATTTGGTCACAGTTTCCTAGAAAATTACATTGGCTTACATGATGGGATTTCAGGATCATAACACCATTTGGGGGTGGGTTCTTTATATAGATATCATATAGATTTAAGATATGTTCATGAATCATTCATTAACTCTCATGTATGTTGTATTTTACCCTTTAATTAACAATAAATTCTTATAGTATAAGAAATTTAGAATCATATATATGTATATAAGGTTTTTGATCAATGGATGTACCTATATGAATCCAAAGTTATCCATTAATAGATTCATTTTATGCACAAATTATAGATTATATGATTGAATTTATGACGATGCATGTATTCTAGCCATAGATAGGGGAACAATGGAAAATATTATTATATAGGGAGTTGAGAGTTGACATGATTTTGGGATAGATCCCAAGAGATAAGCTTCCTACAAATCATTATGAAATGAATAATATCCCATGTATTTTAGTTCCAATTAATGGGACAAATCATACTTTCAATGATTATAATATATGGACCAAACCATGGTGATTTAGAATCATATGGTAAATACATCTAGGATTAATATTACTAGTCAATGGTTGGTGTGGGACTTATGCACAGTCATCCATGGGGACCGATAAGGTATATGAATTTCATATGTGAATTACAAACTGATAGAAATGAGTCCTTGACTGAAAGATATTTATTTTAGATGATTGGTTTTGGACCTCCATGGGGAATCGTAGATATCCCATTTGGATGGTAATAAAACCCCACATAATTAGTTTTGTCTCATAGTGGTTAGAGATCCATTGATTGGATTAAATTGGTACATTCTTTTAAATAGGATTCCCTAATAAAATGGTATATTTGTAACGTCCTGGACCCAGATGCCACCTGAAACTGTGACCCAAACCCGGTTGGCCACATTTCCTCAATCGCATCTCCAAAGATTCCAAAGGCTACTAACTAGATATGAGGGCCTATGTGAGTCTGTGAGGAGACTATTCCTCATTTCCAGAGTAACATTGTAGAAGGAAAACATATAATAAATAGCACAAGCAAAAAAATCAAAAGACATATGAATGTAAGATAAGACAAGAATGCATTCCAACAACTAGAAGTGTCTCATATAAAAAATTATAATGACTGTACAAGTATATAGAAAGCTTTAAGAATATTACATGGAAATAAAATAAAATACAAGTATCCCAAAAAGAAAAAAAATACAAATATGGTATCCCAGCATCGCAATCCTCACCTTGGTCCTATGCTCCCCTTCTTCAAATCCACAGTCAAAAACCTATACTAGGGTACTTTCCCCAATTATCTCCTACAAACAATTACTCCATTTGGGTCCCCAAGACAACCCAAATGGGGTGTGATATAAACATACCAAAAGGAAATCATCTATGGTCTATACTTTTCTAACAACAATTCTTGAAAATTGATAGTAGGTGTAAACAACCACTAAAGATTTTGAATATATCGATTGCATACCAATAATAATTTATGTAAAACCAATGTTCCCTCAAGTCTTCCTTAAAAATAGAGTCATCTCTTAATAAGGCATCTATAAATGGTAATCATGCACTTCACATGGCCATGCCGTCAATCCGTATGTATCAAGAAATCCACAGCCATGCTGTATAGAAAATTCATGTATCCCACATCCATGCCGTATAGTGAAGTCAAATATCCCACAACCATACTGGAAAATGAAAAGAAGACATGAAGGTTCAGATCCAAGGTGTATGTAGACCGAGGCATCCATATAATAATTCTAGACCATGGATGACTGGATCGAAGGATCTTTTCAAAGGCACACCATAATGTCCCATGGGTATCCTAGGAATAAACAAGGATAGGAACTGTTTAGGGTCATAGGAGCATGGAAATACCATGTCCTATGTGAGCCCAAAAAATCCAGATCCACGGGGCAGTGTAACACCCCATGATTTCATAGTACATTACTTCTTTAAAGTAATTCAATAACTTTCACTACACGCAACACTGAGTTCAAGAGAACCACAACTTTACAAACTAGTCATTCAAAAGCAGTTATGAATAGTATTAACTGAATTTTGATCTTTAGACAATCCATTTAATTTCAGAATCTATATTATGAGTTTCTTAGACATAATGTATAAACAAATTCATTTTTTCAGATAAAGGAAGTATTTAAAAAAAATCAATTTTACCACCTTTTAATTGTGATCCCTTTTTAATACATTATTTAAAAATTATATATATATATTCAATTTCACTAAATAAATTTATTCTTTAGAATGGGGACATCAAAATTTACTTTGTGTAAATTTTTTGAATTTTTCTAATAAAGTTCATTTTTTATGAATAGTGAAAAATATTTTATTTTAATTCAAATGTGCCTTTTAATCTAATTTATTTATATGGTTATATTATAATTTTAATTGGTTTTAAAGTTTAATTATAATATATTTTTAACATTTAATCCAATTTTATTTATTGGAATTAATTTCTCTTTGAAACTAAACATAAACAAAAATCAATTTTTTGAGAGTTATTGATTCTTAAAAAAACGCTATTTGTTTTAACAACATGAATTAATTTTAAATTAATTAATGTCACTACTATTATTTGAATATGGTAAAATATACTTCTGTTTTTATTTTGGAATATCAAAATTATCTTAGGGTGGATTTTGTTATTTTTCTGAAAACTTTCAATTTTTGATGAATAGTGAAAAACACTAAGTTATTATTTAAAACCTAAATTTATATATAAATAATAATTTATTTTATTTAAATTTATTTTAGGTCAAAAAAAAACATAATACCTATATATGTTCAATTTATTTCATTGGAATCATTTTTTAATAATATTTGATATATAAAATTTTATTTAACTTTTCACCGTCTTTTACTTACCTCCTAGGAGAATTTGAAAATTCACATAAAACAATTTTTTACCACTTTTGTGAGTGGAATTTAAAATATATTAGAGACACGGTTAACCTCATAAATAAAAATTTGGTTCAATAAGATGAAAATAATTTTTGGTGAATAGTAACTTGTGACTTTTATTTACCGCGGTTAAAGGGAAATAGGGTAATTCAACATAAAAATAATATTGTAATAATTCAAAATTACCTTAAAAAATTTCATAAACTTATTGGATGACTAATTTCCGACCATGGGCATCCTTGGGTCGATTTTAGGGCCCCATGGAGCCACTTATGAATTATAATGACACTTTAGATTAATTAATTTAATGTAAAGACAAAATTGGAATAAACAAAAAGCTTTTAGTAATTAATTTTTATATGGTGATATAAAAGTAATCTTTTTTACAATAAATATTATTTGGAAAGATAAAACGATTTAATACATCATTGTAGTTTTTTAATAATTTTTATACATCGAATAAATTAAATTATTTCTGACACAATAATGATGCAGTATTTTCCCCATTATTAAATGATTGAAATAAATTAAATTATATATATTATAATAATAAACAATACATTTCCAATTCATAATGGATGATTTTATATCGAACATGATCCACCTTATCATTGACCCTAATGATTTTTTGACCTTTAGAAACCAAATATCATTAAATAATAGAATAATATGTTTACACTTTTCTAAAGAGCCCCTCCCCCCTTATAAAAGGCGACCAATTATAACCCATTTCTCAAACCTAAAAAGCCTTTAGGGTCATACAATATCTGGAAAATTAATCACCCTACATCCGTCTCGTCCTCCTATAAGCCTTACCTTTTTCAGAATGAACTTCAAAAAGTCCTTTTGGTTAAACCAAAATAATTTACCCAAATTAAAGGTAACAGTTTCTCTAACTTCTTTTCTTTTATTTTACTTCTCGAAACACTAAACTCTTTTTATTCCTTTCTTTTATAACAAAACCAGTATCCTAAATATACTAGGATGATTTTATGATAATTATAATAACTACACTTACACACAACTCCTTCTAATGGTTGATGAACATAATTTTTCTAAGGATGACAAACTAACGCCTCAAGAAACGATGATTGTTCAATTACCTCCTACCGCCTCTCATGGTGGCCATTATGATGACACTATATATATATATGATATATATGTTATGTTTATGTTTTATTCTTTATTATTTATTTTTCTTTTATAACATACCTTAATGGTTTCCATTATGGGTAAACGAGATAATTTGATTTGAGGAAGTGCGGACGACCACCCCCTCAAGGTGATATGACTTGTTAATACTATATGTGGTATGTATAAAGGAAGTAGTTAGTGATATTATATATGATATTATACTAGAATTTTAATTTATCTATGTATAAGTATTTTTAAATTCCATTAAAATAGGAAATATAAATGAAATTAGCGTTCATGCGTACGTACGACTTACTGTCTCCATGAATAGTACATTTCATTTCTTACCCCAAAACGATATTACTGTTATAAATACATGTATATATTGGATATATATGATATCTATGATATCTAAATCATTAATATAAGTCTTTATATAATGAAATTTTGAACATGTGAACAACTTGTAACTATACAATGTTCATTTTCTACTCAAGTTCCAAATATCGACAAAACGAACGTTATTTACATAAATGATTACATAATGTTTATAACATGGTAATAAGTGATATAAAAGGAATAATAAAATTGAAAAAGGTTCTTAAGAAAGTATAAATTAACATTAGTATATTATTCAGGATATTAAAGAATGAACGGTTCAAGTCAGACAAGAGGTAGGGGGTTTCTTATCGCACTTTTAATTCTGTGATTCTTGCATTGTTCACCACATATTTTTTGGATGTGGTGTATTTTGTACTACCATTTGATATATATTATCATGATTATCTCTATATTAATGATATTCTATGATTCATTTGGTGATTATTTACTACTATTCATACGACATGATTGGTTACAACGTGGTAAGGGTTGATTTCACAATCACTTCATTATTTGAGGTTGTTATCTAGTGGGATCTCATTATCATCAACTGCCATGTTTCTTAAAAATGTATTACAAAACATTTTTACTGTTTTATAGACTATGGGTTAAAGTCATTTATACCCTTGTTTGACTTTTATAAACTTTTTATAAAATAATCTTTCCTTCGTTTTCCAAACAAGGTCCTTTATAACCTTTTCAACAATGTTTAGGTAAAAATGTTTTTTTTACTTATACGGCAGGTGAGACTATTTTCCGCCATTATGAAATCACCAAAGCTTCCCTTACAAGATTATAATAATATTTACAAAATAAATTTTATCTTTATAATTATGTGACTCTTAAATGATTTCAAAATAGAAAGAGATATTCCTCAAAAAAAGGTTTTGATTTCATCTATGTCAACATCATTTGATGGGTTTTAAGTTTATTTGAAGTTGATTTATTATGATACCAAACATCCATATTTTATTGATGGTTTTGTGATATGTTTGACTATAGACGTGCTATTCGTATACCATTCATGGTTTATCATTAAAGTATTAACATTTCATATT
Source organism: Viscum album (assembly GCA_963277665.1). Classification (NCBI taxonomy): domain Eukaryota; kingdom Viridiplantae; phylum Streptophyta; class Magnoliopsida; order Santalales; family Viscaceae; genus Viscum; species Viscum album. The sequence goes on along the minus strand of OY728166.1, from coordinate 1,176,185,696 downwards.
ATAGTTTTAATACTAATGTTTATGTTATATGTAAACCTTTTCTTATAATGAATGTATTGGACTAGTATGATTCAGGTTGGGGAATGGTAAAAGTAATCCCTCTAGGTTGGGGTCTAGTTACAGCAGACCCTCTGGGATGGAGTCTGGTTACAGAGACCCTATGGGTTGGAGTCCGGTTACAGAGGCTCTCCGGGATGGAGTCCGGTTATAGAGGCTCTTCGGGTTGGAGTCCGGTTATAGAGGCTCTACGGGATGGATTCTGGTTACAGAGGCTCTCCAGGTTTTTATCCAGTTACGGTTAGCCGATAGGTCCTGGCATGAGGCCTTGTGATAGAAATTAATGTTTGGTATTATACATTCCATCCTTATGAAAATAATATTGATGGTTCATGTGGTCATTCGACTAGTAGAATACCCATGATTATGTTTTATTATGGCATTATTTACTCAGCTCATATTCCATTCATAAAAGTATTCATGTTTATTATTGGTAAAGGAATGTGGTTTCAATTATTCATCATGCTTAATATTTAGGTTGTCTTCCTCTATATTGCTTACCCTTACTGAGCGTTTGATCTCACCCTTTTCTATGTTTTATTTTTCCCAGGATTCCAAGAAGTTTATTTCGATTGATATGCAGGGTTATGCTAAGGGAATAATGGCGTTCATAATCGATTATTTATGTTGTGTGGTATGTTATAAAGTGTAATGTAACATACATGTATGTAATCTATCTTCCAAGGCTGCTAAACTGATCGGTCCTTCGGGACTTGATTCCTCATAATCCTTCCAAGGTATTAAAATAATGCACCAACTCTGGGTAACAGGGGTCAGGGCGTTACAATTGGTATCAGAAGAAGTTTAGCAATAACTTTGGAAACTATATTTAGATAATCACTGATTAGAGAAAATTACCCTAAGATAGACTTTGAGGATTACTATATATGAACTTCCTAGAATTTTGGTAATGCAGAGATTTTGTGAGTTTTCCATGAAAATACATCCCTGTCTGGATACGAGCAGGTAGAGCCAGCTCTGGAAAAAATGGACCTAGGGGTAAAACCCGAAAACACCACTTTGAGATTGACTCTAATGAAAATTGGTGCACGACCACAGGCCTTGCTGCACTCCTGGTTATGACACTCCGGGGGGATATGATTCGGATAATTCTCAATTTTTTTGAACTCGTTATGAAGGGTTTATGAGTATATACTTTTTCAACGAAATTTTTCTATGATTGTCGATTATATCCATAAATTGTTCAATTTATTTTAAGTGTCTTCCATTTTTGAAATTATGTCTTTCGATTCATAAAATAATCTAGTTTATGCCATTTTATTGAAATGGCGCCGCGTAGAAAGAATGTGAACTCCGACAACACGTATGATCCACAGAGTAAGAAGGATCATATCACTCACATGATTAAGACAAAATTTAGAAGTGTAATAGTCTCCCATGTATTCTCAACATATGATGAAATAGTATCATGTGTTAATAATATAATTAAGTAATTCTCTGAGTCCTATTCCTTTGAAGGGAAGAATGAGAAGAAAAGGTTGGAAGAGAGAAAGATAGATAAAATGAAGAGGGAAAAGATGGATTTTCCTATATGTGATAAATGTGGGAAAAAATCACCTTGGTAAATTCTTGAAGGGAATGTGAGTTTGTTATTAGTGTGGTGAAAATGGACCCCAAGTACATGATTTCATGGGCAAGAAAAATGTTTCCAATGTATAATGCTTTATCTGTAAGGAGTTGGGACACTACGCGAATCAATGTCCAAATGATCTGAGTATACCCCAAATGCTGCTATTGGATAATAATAAAGTTATGATACTACCGAAGATGAAGAGGAATAATTAGATGTATTAAGTTGTTATTATTTTATTGTGTCATTTAAGTATTGTATTAATTTTTTACATGTTATATGAATTATAGAATATATAAGGATTATATTGTTGTATTATTTCATTAAGTACTTGAGATTGTGTGGACCAAGAAAAGTAACTCAATTATAGATTAAATTTTTAGAAAATATATGGTTGAGAGAATGATAAACCATAATATGGTTCTGATACTGAGGTTGTGATTTTGGAATAAGAGATGATTGATTTGGATAAATTATAAAGGATATTCTTGACATACTTGGAACTGATTAATAGTTTTTTTATTTCATTATTGTTGGAATATTCAATATTTTGGTATATAAGGAATATATCCAGTATTGTATAAATGATAAAGGAGAATGAATGTAATTAGTATGTTTTTATGGTAATTTAGGGTGTTACCACGTTTTAATATAATACACAATGAAGGTATTCACATGTTATTACGTGGAAAAAAGGATCTTCATTTTGTTTATCTTCCTTATAAATTTTTGACTGTGAGTTTGGATAGATTTATTTTGATAAGTATAAATGTTGTAATGGATTAAGATACTATTGATAAGGTTATTTTTGGATTTTTATAAAAAGGACCACACACAGACCATTTGACAACCCGTCGGATTGGACAATGCTGTGGGAATCGAACCCACAACCATAGTGTGATTGGGATTTATTGCCTACCACTAGACTATGTGAATACCCTCGAATGTATATTTTAGTTTCTTTTTAAGGGGTTCTGACGTATGAATTATAAATACATTTTTTGGAACCCTATACGAATAATATTAATAGAATATGTTTTAACTTCTATTATCTTTTAGAGAGAAAGATGAGTTTGTGGTAGAAATTAGATAAAGGATGGAACTCTACTTGTCAAGTATATATATATATTTTTCTCATCTTATTCAATGAGGAAATTATTTCTTAAACTTTAGGTAAGGGATTTTAGAACTAAAAATGTGTTATCCTAATACCTAATGTTTTGTTGAACTGATGCTATTTTAAATCACCATAGATTGATGGCTTTGAGGTGCTCAATTATACAATTGTTTATGACTGATGACCTCAATCAAACATTATAAATATTTAAAATTTTCCTCCAATTATGTGTCCCTAATTTCCACAAATATTCTCCTAATAGATATCATAATTTTGTGTTGAATTTTTCATTCCCATTTTCCTCTTATTAAGACTAAATTTTATTAACCCAATTTCTGAGGTGGGTTTTCCCACAAAGGTATATTCTACTTTCAACCTTTTATTTTAGGGGAACAATTACAAAATTATAGGAAACAATTTATTGAAGGAGGGATTATTGTAAAAACCCGAGATTTCATAGTACATTATTTCTTCAAAGTAATTCAATAAGTTGCACTACACGAAACACTGAGTTCAAGCACACCACCACTTACCATACTAATCATTCAAATGTCGTTATGAATAGTATTAATTTAATTTTAAACATTATATAATAGTTATAATTTTAGAATCCATATTATATGTTTCTTATACATAATGTAAGAACAAATTTATTTTTTTCAGATAAAAGAAATATTTTTTTTAATAAAATGCAATTTTTCCGCCTTTTAATGGAGAACACTTTTAATCCAATATTTAAAACTTATATATATTCCATTAAACTAAATAAATTTATTCTTTATAATTGGTACATCAAAATTTACTTTGTGTATGTTTTTGTAATTTTTCTGATAAAGTTCATTTTTAATGAATAATGAAAAATATTGTATTTTAATTCAAAAGTGACTTTTAATCTAATTTATTTATGTGGTTAGATTATAATTTTAATTTTTTTGAATGTTTATTTATAATATATTTTTTCCATTTAATCCAATGTTGTTTATTGGAATTAATTTCACTTTGAAAATGGACATAAACAAGTATCAATCTTTTGATAGTTATTATTTCTTAAAAACATGCTATTTGTTTTAACAGCGGGAATTAATTTTAAATTAATTAATTCCACTTATATGTTTTGAATTTGGTAAAATAGACTTCATTTTTCAATTCAGAATATAAATATTATCTTAGGGTGAGTTTTCGGTATTTTTCTAAAAACTTTCAATTTTTGAGGAATAGTGAAAAACGCCAAGTTCTAATTTAAAAACAACATTTTCATTAAATAGTCATTTATTTTATTGGAATTTATTTTAGCTAAAAATAAATACATAATACCTATATATGTTCAATTTAATTTTTTGGAGTCATTTTGCAATAATATCAGATATACAAAATTTTATTTAACTTTTCACCGTCTTTTACCCACCTCCTAGGAGAATTTGCAAATTTATATAAAACTTAATTTTACCGCTTTTGGGAGAGGAATTTCAAAAATCCAAGAGACATAGTTAACCTTATTAAGTTAAATGTTGTTCAATAAGATGAAAATAATTTTTGGTGAATAATAACTTTTGACTTATATTTACCGTGGTTAAATGTAAAGAGGGTAATTCAAGGTAAAAAGAATATTTTAATAATTCAAAATTATCTTAACACATGTCTTGACCTTATTGTATGTGTAATGGACGACCATGGTCATCCTTGGGTAGATTTTCGGACCCCATGGAGCCACATATGAATGATATTGACACTTTAGATTAATTAATTTAACGTAAAGACAAATTTGACATAAAATAAAATCTTTTAGTAATTAATTTTTATATGGTGTTATATAAGTAATATTTTTTATTACAAATATTCTTTGTAAGACTTAAATTATTTACTACATCATGGTATTTTTTTATAATTTTTTTACATCGAATAAATTAAATTATTTATCACACAATAATGATGAATTATTTACCTCATTAATAAATAATTTTAATAAATTAGATTATATATATTAAAATAATATCCAAAACATGTCCAATTCTTATTTTATGATTTTATTTCGACCATTAGTCATTTTATCTTCGACCCTAATTATTTTCGGATCATTAGAAACTGAATATCATTATATAAAAAAATAATATTTTTACACTTTCCTAAAGAGCCCCACCTCACCCTTATAAAAAGAGACCACTTCTAACCAATTACTCACAACGTTCGAGCCTTTAGGCTCATCCAAACTGTAACAAATTAAGCTCCCTACATCCCTCTACTCTTTCTAAAAGCCTTATCTTGGGAAGAATGCACTTGAAGAAGTCCTTTTGGTTCAAACCAAAAGAAGTTACCCAAATTAAAGGTAACATTTTATCTTAACTTCTTTTCTTTTATTTTACTTCTCCAATATAGTGCAACAAATATTCTTCCCCTTATCTATTAGTATTTTTAATGAGTAAAGGGACGTTAGTATTTTTCAGGATGATGGTTAGGCCCAAAACATTTTTTTTCGGATTCATTACTCATATTTTTGTAATCTGAATTTGTATATATGTATTATAATGGATTCCTATATAAAACAAATTCATGTGAAATGAATAGGAAGGGGTTTTATTTTCCTTAATTGTGGATGGACCCATGATATGATATCTGGGAATCACTATTTATCTCTTCAAAATGATAATCAATCTACATATAGTTATCGAAGAGATTTCATATGCTCATCTGATTAATACAATGGAGAAAAAAATAATTGCGGATGAACCAGTGATATGATATATATGTGTCTCTACATATCTCATAAGATTAGAATAATGGTATACATGGTAGATAAATAGATCATCTAGTTTACTATTATGCAATAAGGACATGATAACATTGAGACTTTTTCCCATAATAGGATCCCATGTTCCATCATGTGGGGTAGATTAAAAAAGTAGGGATTATGCATAAGTATAACATGTGATTAACAGACTATGAATATTGTTTCAAATCACGGTGTTTTATAAGTTTCTTAATGATAAATTATAGGGACATTAATCATCCAATTTAATGTCATGGAGTGAGGGAAATGGTGTCTTTCTATTTTAGGTCATACAAATAAGACCCATTGTCATGTAGTTTATCATCATGAGATAAGGGCTATAAGACCACATAAAAATGCAACTCAGACGTAATCTATGTGATTACATGTAGTATTTCTTTATGAACCGTGCATTGGTTAGTGTCATAGTGATTTTTCACCCTACTGAGATCAAGGAGTACAATCTTTTAGAAATGACAATATGTATGGTGTAAGTTCCATCCCACTTTGTTTTTAGTTTTTGAGGATTTTTTCATGGTGTCATTGATGTTCTGTGGACCAATTATAGTTCCCCATATATAAATGAGTTGATGTGGGATGTCATTTTAATGGATTTAGCTATATAATATTGATAAAATTCCATGTGAGGAATTGTGTGAAATCGTTTCTCCACTAGCCCTTCCAATTCATCCATTCATTTTTTGAGTTTCTCATCAACAGATGATTGATCACTGATTGCAACATGAAAGGATAGAACTATATATCAAGAAGAACGACCTCTTCTATCCAACATACCGGTTATTATGAGGATTCTAATATAGTAGTATGTGCCACGGTCTGATAGTCCCATAAGGTGTGAAAAATAATTTCAGGCCAATAAATTTTATCTTTATCCAGCATCTTCTATTTTATGTTAGAAAGGGTATTATTAAATGTTTTTTATATTTCCATTATCCATTTTTTGATAGTAGGATGAATATTCAGATTTCCTATTTTACTTCAAATTTTTCTTATCGACATTAGTAGAATAGAAATTGGTGTTTTTCTCTATCTGTATGGTATGGTGAACACCAAATATGGTGATTATGTTTGATTTTATGATGCTAATGATTCTTTGGGAACTGATTTACTTGAGAGGTACTACTTTATCCCATTTGGACAAGATATTGGTACTAGTTAAGATATATTTAAACTAATTATCCATAGATGAGTGGTAGGGCCCCTCTAAATCAATTCAGAATTTAAGAAATTACCAGGAGAATTTGAATATATGTATAAACTATAGGGGTTAATGAATTAAGTTGTCATTCACATGGAGGGAATGATATTTCTTGGTGAATTCCCTGCAATCCTATATCATATATGTCTATAAGTATCTTATTCTTCATATTTTATCATAAATCCATTGTTTTGACTTGTGGGAACAACATGCTCCATCATGTACATCTTACATAGTAGACTCAGTCTCATATCCATTGATACATCTTAGAAATAATCTATCAATTCATCATTTTTATATGATCATTTAGTTATTTATCCCATTATCAGTAGTTAAATTGACTACTCACTGGCATATTTTATCTTTTCCAGCTCTGTCCGATGGTGGTACTCCATCTTATGGGTAATACATGAAGGAAATCATCCATCACATTGTAGGTCCACACAGCTCCGGGATGGGTCTATCATCATTGATCTCATCCTTTTAAACTTGATCAAATGTTGAGACCATGCAATTATGGGAAATTATAATTACTATATCTTCTATTTTTAGATATACTAATGATGTTCCCTCAATTTCAAATTCCTTGGCCTGGGAGTTATGTGATTGTGTGATATGAGTCAATATTGGATCCAAGGGAAACTCCACCATTAACTATTGATCATAATCACATACATGGGGGTTAACTCTTCTTTTCTAATGTCATAATTCTAGTTGTTATATTAAATTTCCAACTATAACTCATCATTCAGCTCCTTGTGGTTCACTGGTATTTGGAGTGAAAATTCCAGGAATTCAATAAGGGCATGATATATTGCTCATTGATTTTTCATCTTTTAGATATTTGGAAGGTGTATGGTAATATTTTCATTGTTAACGAGATAATAAAAACCTCAATCGAGAAATATTTTAGCTTTGAGTCTTCCATTCTATTCCTCATTGGGATCCTAGATACACCTTTGAAATTCACCTCGCATATTGGGACCCTTATTAAATGAATAATATATTTTCATCTGTGATTTCAGTATTTAATGACTTTTCTTCTTCATATTGGGGATCTATTAGAAACAATTATATAAATAATGGACATTAACTACTTTCTATGGAACTGATCATATATCGAACTACTACCGGCTAACCACCCACCATGCTAGTCATCCTATAAAAATTGGATAGTAGGGGATATATTTGAGAGGGTTATTATAATAGAATAACTAGACCTGATGGTGATGTAGTTAGTGCCTCAGTTTCTAGACTACAAAGAATAACTCTAGTAATTCCTTATCGACATCTAAAAAATGATTTTGATCATCGAGCATGATCTAAATGAGATAATAGAGTATATTTTCATTCAAAAATCATTACATTGTCTGATTAATGACCCTTGTGACCCTTACAGTTATGTTACAAAAATAATATCTGGATTTTTTTTCATTGGGTGGAATTTAAACCAATTCAATCAAGAGAAAATTCTTGAGCATGTCAACTGCTTCTTGGTAGTCACTGGCCCATTGATATGTGCATCCCTTTTTCATCTATCTATAGAAGGGGGAAATCAAAAATTCCAGTTAGGATATTAATTAATGGATATTTTTCATGTTTCATTGAATTCCCCAAAAATATTTATAGTTTATATCCTAAGGATGTCACTTTTTTCAAAGGGTGAACTTCCAAGCCATGGTGGTGTAAAAAGAAGCTAAGAGACTTCATCAAGGTTATCCCAAAATAACATTTTAATTGACTCATCTTCATGATATGTTTTAATAGATTGTTGAAGATGTGATCCATGTCAGCTATGTGGTTGGAACATTGTCTGTATTTGGCCACATGATCATCAAAATAACATTCGACAAACATCAATAGTAAGGGTTTGAGGATATGAGGCATGAAACATTTGTATGTGGCACCGACATTCTTCAAGACAAATGGAATTACTTGATAACAAAATACTCATAGAGGTTATATGATGTCTATTTTTTCTTCATATTATTGGTCCATTAGATTTTGGTTATACCCTAAATAGTTATCCTTGAAGGATAGGGCTTGATAATTGACTATTTCATCAATCATGAGTTCTTTGATTGGAAGAGGGATGTGATGTTTTTCACAATACCATTTGATACCTATGAATTCAATGAAAACTATGATTTGACCATTTTTCTTTTTCATGTGTAAAATATTGCATATAGTTTTTTATATTATACCACATGGGTGAAATGGTCCATTATGAATTTATCCACTCCAACATCGACTTTGGAGACATGAGTCAAGCGTGATCAAATGGATACATTATTAAAGAATCTTGTGTTAATTTATTTTGATTTATATGATTTGAGAGTGGCATTTCCACCCAAAAATATATCAGTTTTTCAATTGATTCAGTACCTTAGGAATTGGTGTAATGATATAGGGATGGTAACTTGATGATTTAGCCAAGGTCATTAAAACAAAACATTGAATTTTGCATCATATCTAATAACTATAAATCATGATTTCTACAAGATATCCCCAAACTGAGTGCTAATATTTATTTTCCTAAGAGTATTTTACTCATTTTTTCACAAACCTTTTATATTAGAGTGGATAGGGACAAGAGGGATTCGTTGAAAACCAATTGATGATGTGTTCATATTTGGATATGGTTGACTCCTGATATTTTTACAATAAATGTCCATCGAATATGTATGTCATTTATCTTCAATGATATTTACAAGGGCCTAAATTGTCTTTCTATGATGGAATACTCATCATTTTCTATGAATGATATGATTATATGAAATTCAATTGGATCATTCTCCGCCCTATAATCTTCAGTATAAGAAACCTATGTCTCATATTAATGTGGGAATTGACAAGGACATCATAAGTGCTCCGTGTAGAAACTTTGGTAGAATCAGCATATCCAAGACATAAAACATGGTTGGAACCAAGGAAATCTTCTTCAAGACATCATATCTATTGTCCAAACATCTGAAATTTCCATCATTGGTATATTTTTTGGGTACAATGGAAGCAGATTTTATTAATGTAGATGGATATATCTTTGAAATAGGAGTCACATGTTAGTATACTCTAGGTGGATTAGACTGGCATGTCTTTCTAGGAGGTGAGGTTGATTGGGCCGTGAAATATGATTTAATCGATATTCCATTATGATCATTTTAGGGAAGACACTGTCATCTATGGGGATATACCCGTATTCTTGTTGATCATGCCATATATATCTTCAATGAGTTTAGGATGTGTAGATATTTTGAGTAGGGAAAGGGATGAAGTTGTCACTTTGGGAACAATCATGTCATCCCCTATATCCTTGAGAGAATACTCTATTCCCCAAGTTCTCCAATCTAGTTTGGGGAATGTGGCTTCAATATCATGCTTATAATTTGAGAAGTGATAAATAAGTGAATAAAATCAATGAAACTAAAAATCATATCCCCATCTGATGAAGATTCTATATAGTTGGTAGACCCTTGTTGTGCCATTTTGTGGGGTGGTTCCCATGATTTTGGGGTTGTCGGTGTGATTTCATCTATTTCCAATGTAGTCTTGGCCTTGACATGAGCACATCTTCTTGGGATTTCTTCATACAATTTCTACCATGTAAAATTTTCAAGGACTAGATTTCAATGGATTGTGTTGTCGACGTCATTGGTTTCATTGTAGTGGAAGTGGTTGGAGGCACAATTGACTATTGTAACAATTATAATAGGATATCATGAGATCAGTTGATCATTTTCTTGGACATAAAATCATTGAACATCAGTATAAACATTCAATTGAATTCATTACATTTTTTATCTTTCTCTTTCATAGTGGTAAAGACACACTATACATGGGTTGTAAAAAATTTCAAATTCACCTACCTAGAGTCCAACATTTTTTATGAGGTATTTAAATATAGAATACTCATGGGTATAGTCCCTTAATTTTTGATAGAATGGGGAATAGTTTTTGTGATCATCATCCTCCTCATTTTTTTGGGATTCATGGGCTTTGGAATATCTATCATGTTGTTTAAATATGTTGATATAAATTATTAAGGGACAAGGTTATTCATAAAATAGTACACCCTATTTTTAATTTCCTTAAATTAGTGTTTACATTTATTTTTTGGAACTTCCCGATGAACCAATTTTTATCAGACATTCATGATGTAACATTATCTGATATGCTCAATAATTTGGAGTGGAAGTGGGTACAGATTCCTATATATGTGTAACATAAGTGGCCACTAAATTTCATATAATCTACCCCTAAATCTATTTAATTCCTCAAGAAATTGCCTATTGATTTTCAATAGAGTATTATACCTTTTGAGAAGTCACAAAAAAAATCCAAAAACCCTCCACTATATTTTATAAGAATCAATGGGGTGCACAACATGTCATGAATATTCACTATATAAATAGGAAACAACTCTTCTTGATGGAGTGGTAGGTTAAAGTTTAATGTCAGTCCTCTAAACTGAAGAATAAAATCTAAGAAACTTTAATTATCCCATTTTTTATAGATTATGAGATTGAAGACTTTTGACTTCTATAGCATTGAGATGAACTAGATGGGAATCATCTGTTGGAGGTCATCACTTCCAGTGATTGATTGAGACTAAATCCTATATCATTAAAAGTATGTCCCTTGTAGTGATTACACTAATTAGCTTAGTTACCTCACCTCTTGTTGTTTAGGGTTCCCCATCAAGGGTTTATAAAGAGAGGTGAAATGAATCAAATTATACTCTAGGTATCCCGACCCATTGACAATGCGAAATGGTGGGTTCCCAATATTTGGTGGGGGATGTGTGGGATTTGACCATTTTAGGTAAGTATTCTTTATTATGTTTTATTATCCCTCTCCATTAAACCATGGATTCTAATACAGTTTTGAATAAATCAATAGTGTTATTAAGTATTCTAGAAATTTTTGGCTAAGCCAGAGACTAAACATGTGTGTCCACTGATAAGGTAATCAGTGGAGACACTACATGTATCTTCCATGGGTAACAAAATACATTATTTATTATAAGTAATTTCATGAAAATGTTGTTCTAGTGAATCTAATGGATTCAAATCTAGATCTACAGTTACGGGATCCAATAATATTGGTTTTTAGTATTCCTCATTATATATATAATCCAATTTCTCTTCAGTTTCATTAAAAATCTTCATTGGTGAGGTAATCCAATTGGATGTATGAGTTGAGGAGAAATATTTGGAACACATCTCAAAATATGGTTTCCTTAGATTTGTTTTTCATTGACTCTCTTAAATTATTTCATCTCTTCCAATTAATAATAACATTATTCTTCAATTGAAAGGATCACAACCTCTTTGGATGGAAGGTGAGGAACCATTTTACCCTTACGTTTATCTTTATTATAAGCTGTTAATGTTGGATTATTCAAGGGAGTTCCCAAATTCATTGTAAGCTGCTGGTTTCATGTATATAAACCCCTTTCAAATGTTTCTGTATTGACAACATTACGAGGTGGAGCTCCCTCTTTTGACTAATCTAAATTGGAATCGTTTTATGTTGAATAAATTTGGGAGGAATTAATAAATTCAATGAAATGAAATTAATTTTAGGTATTATATCATAGATCTTGTGGCACTTTCTTCTTCTACACCCTCTACAAGGCCTTGTCCTCTCTTTTTTTGATTCCCTAGAAGCTTCCTCATGGACAATAATATGTAGGGGATCTCCTGGTTGTTCATTTTTATTTGTTACATGTGATGGTATTGAATCATCATTTGGGAAAAACTAGTAGGATTCATTTTGAGGAATCTTCCCTAATATGTTTAAAATCAAATCTCACTGAGGAGGGTGTTTTGTGGTAAAAAAACTCCAACATCCCATAGGGTTTGGATTGTTCATATTTTTTATTCACAACACTCTGTGCCTGGTTGGCTAGTCTCAAAGGATGGGTTAAAAAATCCCTCATCCCTACAAGATATGGTTTCTCATGAATTATCACGGATGATCCTGTCATGGTTTCCAAACTGATTTTATGGATTTCATTCTAGACATTGGATTGGGGAGTCATTCATATTCACTTGAGGAAACCATTTCTGAAAACTAGTCCATATGAATGTTGAATAATTCATTGTTTATTATTTCTCAATATATGTATATCATATATGTAATAACATAAATCTTCAAAGCTCTTTTCTGAACCAACACCCATGAGAGTTGGTCGTGGCATTTTTATTTTGAATTCCTTTTCCTATAAGAAAACTTTCTATTAAAGACAACCCCAAGCTATAATATTTCACACTATAAAATATGGAAGTATTATCTAGATTTAGTGAATAAATAAATTTTTGTTCCATGTGCATCTAGTCCTCTTATGTTTACACTAGATAGGGTATCGATGATAAAATATTGAAACCTCATTTATGCACTGATGCATGCATGTCGAAGGGATCCTCAATTTTTTTTCAAATTTTGAATGTTTTGAAGATATCATATCTTCTATGTTAACATGGAATTAGAACTATTCTATTAAAATAACGGGACTTTGACACTCTTTGTATTGTAACACTTTCTCTTTCAGGTGGTGAAGAGATTTATATATAATGAGGTAAATGTTCTACACCAAATCTTCTCAAGATGCCTCTTGAATTTTTTGTTAATGGGTGGTTAAAGGCTATAACATGAATGGTATGTCATCTTTATAATTTTTTCCACATGTTTAGAATTTCTTCATCATCATTATCGAGAGTTCCCTCTATATTCTCCATCTTATGTAGAGGTTTTTTGACCATTTATTTATAAGAAGTGAGATAGATTGGGGATTCATATACTTCCAGTGATGGTAGTTGACCTGAGGGTGGTTTTGAGAATTATTTTCACCTCGGGATGTCTATTGGTATAGAAATCATTTCTTCCAAAAGTAAAAAGAAATTAGACATGGTTGTACTTGAGTTCGCATGTGTCTCGTGGTAGGAGGGTTTTCACGTCACTATATTTCCAATTGCATAATTCACTTATTAAGAGGGAGACCCATTTCACCATGATCTTCTAGAGAAGTGGAGGATGACATGAATCTCATTAGGATGTGGGATCTCAAGATAAATCAAATTGTTTCCATGAATCATGACTTCTTGATGATGTGTATGGAGAGATAATTTTAAAATACTACCAGTACTCTCTTAATTATAAATGAGAGAGTAGTATATTCAGATTCCATAACTATGTGTTTGTGGTCTTCAAGAACACTAGAATTAAGTTCATTAGGATTCTAGATCATCTAATGATCTTCTTGTTATCTTTTGTGGGGAAACATTTGGGTTCCTTCTTGTGAGCTACTGGTGCCACTTTCATAGGGATTTCGTTTTCAAATATATTTGTTTATACATACTTGGGAGTGGTCCTTGGGATAGGTCTACTTCCACTAGTTAAAGAGGGTGTTTGTTCCTAATATGGTTTTCCATATATTAGGTGTAGTTTCCACCATAACCCTCCTATATAGGATCCATGGGGTATTTCATCTATTGGGAGACAGGATGATGAGCTTCACCATTTGCAGGAATGGGATTGTGTGTCCATCCCTCTAGCACCATGACATCCGCTTTAATGATATCATGACTGATACGTATGATATTGGTAGAGATTTGGGTCTACTCATTCATCACTTTTAGAGTATTCTTGGTGAAATAGGTGATTGGAATAAGGATTTATTCACATTTTTTAATCTATAGTGTATGTATGTGCTTTCTCTCTACCTCCTTTTACTGTCTATTGATTTTGATAGTGCTCATGTGTTGGGGCAAGGGTATCAGTCTAATCCCCATTTTTCGTTGAGGAATTTTGACTGACATTTCCAGATTCTATCTGATGTAAATACTTATAGGATTGAGGAATATAAGAAGGTGTGTGTTCCACATTCCTCTTTCCATCAATCATGGTTCGCGGGCTTTCTCTTGGTGTTGTCAGATGTGTCTGTTGATAGGTATAGTTGGTGTAAGAAGATATACTTTCCTACCAATGGTGTGTCCTTTAATTTGAATAGGGGTATTCCATTTAATATTCTAGATGTGGCTGCAAGAAGGCTAAATTAAAGTCGGCGAGTGTATGTTCCAACTCAGAGTTAGCCATAAAATTATATTAGTGGGCCTCTCTGGAGAGGATATGGCTGTTTAAATTTTTTCTGGTGAAAGGATTCTTCCCTTAGGGGTTGGATGTAATCTTTCAATCTTGTTTCTAGATGTCTTGATATTTCTAGTTAGGGATGGAACCCTCATCATGTGATAGAATATTGTTGTACAGTGTTAGTGGTGTTGATTTCATGACTGATTAATTTATAAGGAATCCTATTTCATCTATATGAGGTGGTATGTAGCCTCTTGATATACAACCCTAAGACACAAGTGTTACTGGATGTCTATTTCTAGGGATAATATTAAAAAAAATTAATGACATTGGTTGACACTATGATCTTTTGGACCATCGGTCATCATTGACTGGATGAGTAGTTGGGCTAGGGGAGACGGATAGCCTGTCAGGTGGCCTCCAGAGTTAGGATTGTATAGTATTGATGATTATCTTTAAGTAATTAGTTTTAGATTGTGAGTTAATGATTATATGTTTGTTATGGATTCCTATTCTTGTACAAAGAACCGATGCGTGTTGTAGTCAGGGAATACATCAGTGGTAGTTAGAAGGAATCCATTATAATATTAGGAGTTCATAAAAATGTTTTTGGATTAATGAGAAACTAATAAATGAAATATAAATCAAAAAATAATATCATATGAATGAACATGAGAATTATTGATTTTCTTATTTGATTCTATTTCATTTAAGAGAGTTAAAGGGGCCTCACATGTGGGAGAAATTATCATAATGGTTAAGGATTCACATCATTTTCACAATTTAATGTATCAATATTTGATAATGTTCATATTATCTTGACAATCGATTTCATGGGTTTGAATGTTATATATTAATTCACATCGAGTTCACAATTTTCTAATGGATTTCAATGGGTATATTCATTGATCCATAAATAAACAAAAACACTTTTCCATAGAGATCTCACTTTTTTAAGGTAGGTGGTCATTGGTAAATTTGGAAATGTTTCTTAATAACTCACATTGTTCGAGAAGATGAATGTTCTGTCTCATCACACCCATTAGGGGGATATAATTTCCTTTAATGGGACTCTCTTATTGATTAAATACATGTTGTATAATTCTATAATAACTCCCATGTATGACATATTCCACCAATTAATTTTCAATAAATTATTAAAATATATGAAATTTAGAATCATCGATACATATCTAAGTAACCTAATAAATGGATATATATGTATTTATATATATTTATCATGTAATTATATCCTTTTAGGTATTTATTAGGGAATATTTTTTCATTATTATCATGATACTAGTTTTTTAGCCAAGAGGTTGTGAACTCTAGAGTGTATTGTCATCTAGGGATATGGGAGTTGTTTTGATGTTGGGATAAATCCCATGTAATATAATTCCTATGTATCCTTACATAAGGAAACAATACCCACATTTTTATTTGTTATTGATGGGATACATCACTCCATTCATGTTCATGTGATAAGGACCAAACCGGGTAGTTTTGGTGTCATTCAGAAAGGACATCTAGGAGACCATTTCTTAGAAAATGATTGGTGTGGGACTTATGCTGAAGCATCCATGGAAACCATAAAGGGAAGTTATTTTATTTGATAAATTATACCCTTATAGGAATGAGGCCCTTATTGAACATGGCTAATTTTTGATGAATGGGTTTTGACCTTAATGTGGATTCTTACATATCTCATTTGGATAGGAATAAAATCCCACACAGTTCAGTTGATCTCAGAGTGGTTAGTGTCCCTTCATGAAGATTAACTTGATATTATATCCTTATTTGGATTCCATTATAAATGGGGTTACAATTTAGGATTACAACTAGTATGGATTCTTAAATAAACATGTTTAGGACCCTGAGAAGTGGTATAACTCATGCAGATATTTTGGTTTGGTTTGAGGCCTACTCCTAAGGAGGAAGACGAGATTAT
This sequence comes from Viscum album, assembly GCA_963277665.1. Classification (NCBI taxonomy): domain Eukaryota; kingdom Viridiplantae; phylum Streptophyta; class Magnoliopsida; order Santalales; family Viscaceae; genus Viscum; species Viscum album. Next base: position 1,176,168,909 of record OY728166.1, on the reverse strand, counting down.
TTGATATTTTTATGTGACTAACTCTTGAGGGGGATTCACATGTTGATGAAATGATTGGGATCATACCAAGTAAGAGGAACTAATAAATGTTGGGAATTAAACATGTAATGATTCTTATAATTCTTAGATTCAAGTGGATATCATGACCACTATCAAACTCTAAGACCACATGAGTGATTCTTGTTACGAGAAACATGAGGAAATAGATGATCTGAGAAACCACAAAATCCCCTATTCCCTAAGGTTGGATACAAGGATTTTTGGACCCACAAAATGGATTCACTGTACTGAAAAAAGTGGGGATGATTCAAAGGATGATTCCATACAGAAACATGCATCCAACATTTTGGATGTCATGATCATAGTTATTCAAGGAGGAAGCAAATGAGCTAGGAAACCAAAAACATATCATACTCCACTATTGAAAGAGGCTGATAGAATGAAACCTTTATCACATTATATTACCCTTGAATGGATATAGGTTATGGATACTATGGGGGAAAGTTATAAGTATATAGAGGAGAAGACTCTAGTGAACATCACTTCTCTGAGACAATGGATATGTGGACAAGAAATTAAAGAGTGTAACCTCCTTCAAGAAAGGATATTTTCCAATTCGAGTTGGGATTCCATAAAATTGGTCCATATGAGTGGGGAAGAGAGTATGATTCAAAGTTTAATATAAAATAATGTTTTATCCTCATAATCTATGAAAGTAACTAGAGGCTCAGAGTCATAGAGATGAAAAGGGTAGGACAATGTCCAAACCTAATTTCCAAAAACTAGGTACTTCCTAACACAATTCCAAAGGTCAGGTTCCACATGAACATGGGAATAAAAACACGTAAAAACCCTATGTATCCTAACCATGTGGTTGGAATAGTGTACGAAAACATTAAATATAGGAATACAGACCCAAATGGGAGACATGAAATTTTTCATTTTCCCAGGGATTGAAATTTTGAAGGATTTAGTGGAGGTTTCTTATAGTTCAACATTTAGAAAGGAATCATGATGAATAAATTACCTTCCATGTATTTTATTGTAGAGGGAATAAATAGAGGGTCTCAAGGGATGGAGTTTAGGGAGATCCAATGGAGACTCACGCTGGTAGGCAAGGGGGAACAAGGTTTGCATAGGTATTCCTAAATGAGGTTATGGTACCTTGGTCAATGAACCTCCTGGTAAACTACACTAGGTCAATACCTTGTTTAATACTTCATGGGTATCCATACGTGTTCCTATAACTGGGTCGTGTAGGTCCATACTTATGGAAGTGAACCTCATGCTAATATTTATCAACCATAGGGGAGAGAGTTCCCCAAACATCTGTTATTTATTTTAAATCTTGTAGGAAATTAGTGATTATTAACCCCATTCTATTTCCTCTTATTTAGGTATTAGAGGAGTACCAATATGGTTTCTAATTTCTTGAGATAAGTAGCAGGGTGATCAGAGTATCTGAAGGACTTCACAAATATCAATCTGTCCAAATGAAGACCCCATGGTCTTATTAATAATAAAATATGGGACATTGGAGGAAGGACATATCTCACTCAGGGTTTCCACTATGGCGTCACACCCATGATCTTTATCAGACATATCAAATAGGTTCTCACTTAGACCGATCACACATGCTGACTCCTAGGTACCCTAAGTGATGATAGTGAATTGGGGTACATAATTGAATAGCCTTTGGTGACCGATCTGACCCTTATGATTCATCATTTCTAATATTCTTTTAATAAATTGGGTTTTCCCCTTATCACCTTATTATCGATGTGAAAAAATAGTGTAAAAAATACAAAATCATAAAATTTCAAAGACAATAAAGAAGTAAAATAAAATAATGATAATAAATTGACGTCTGAAATTAATTACCACATGATACTTTTCATGTGAAATCCACTTTGATGAAATAATTAAATTTGTATCCTAAAATACAATTAATTATTAATAAATAATTTTATTAAAAGTAAAAGTTTTTTTTATACACCATATGGAAGAAATTATGTGCAAAACATTTCAATATTCTCAAATGATGGGAAATTGAGATGAATACCCTTACCTCAGACTTCCTATTAGAGGAACATTAGTTAATATTTTGTATAATTGTTTTATGAATGATATTAATTTATAACTAAACCATATTAAAAATTTTAATGAATTATATGACCCTTTTATAACATCTTGGAATTCATTCTTTAATAATCTTTTATTGTTACTATTGTTTTGGGTTTTAACTGCCCAGTTCCATCATCTGAGTTTTTACATGAATATTACGGATCATGGATATAGGATATAGATAGATAATATATAGAAGTGTTTTTAAAAGATATAAATATACTATTTAATCATATTATTCTTTTTTATTATCTTTCATAATGTTTTAAATAACAAAATTAACCACATCACTTTTTGGAGATAGTATGAGTTATGTACACACGAGGGATGATATCATTCCATTTCAAAGTTAATGGATAAGAATGTTTGTGATATATTAATATTAAAGAGGAAATAAAGTTTCATATTTATAACATATATTCATTTAATTTTTCTTCATTACAATCCATATAAATTGAATGTGAAAAACAAATCACATCACCTCGTGAGATAGTTGTACATAGTGCCGCAAGAACCATTATTATAATTTTCATGGACTATAATGTAAGAAGGTATATATGATATTATAATTTTAAAAGTTTAATAATATTATAAATATTATATAAATTATTTAAATCCATCAATGTATCTTTTCATTAAATGTGGAAATGGAAAATGACTAACATTAGTTCTCGAGGTGGTAGTCGGTCGTACATAGAATTAATAGTTTCATTTTGCATTTGATGGAAGAGGATATTGATATATGTAATTATATTAACAAAATAATGTATCTTCATAAATAATATTATGAGTTTACTATATAATGACTGCTTAAGAATATTTAATAGTGGTGTAATAAGAATCCATATAAAAACACCCTTTTAAGAATATAATATATTCTTCAGACATCATCGTCAGTTTTCCACAAACAACCTTCCTTGGATGGAATTATGATAATAAAAATAGATCTATGTATTCTAGTGGATTAATAATGTGATTGTTGCATTTATTTTGTTATTTAAATGGGTTTCAAAGTGTAAATAGGGTATGATAAGGGGTTGAATTTCATAATTTGGTTGGAGGAAACACATATAATATGTCAAAACAATCAATTACAACACCATTATTATCTTGTAAAAAGTAAATAAAATGATTAAATAAATAATATTAATGGTTATAAGGTCTACCTATATCCATAAAATGGATGTTTTACTAGTTTTAGTTCATTTTATGCCTTATTAACGAAATTTAACCCTCTGGAAAATAAATATTTATGTCAACAATAATACTAAATTTTTATAGCTTTTAATACAAATATTGCTTTAACATTACGTAGGAATTATATGATAATATATTTTATTCTAATCTAAACAATTCAAACCACATCTAATTTCAATTCAAAGAATTTTCAAAACCTAATATAAAATTATACCTACAGATCCATAAAAAGTGGGTTTCCAAAGAGAAAAATCATATATGTATATAATGTTTTAATATAGTAATAAAATATGAAATTTCTTCACATAAATTAAATTAGTCAAATGATAATATAATTGACCTAATTTTAGTAAAAAAATCATTCCAAATATTATATGTCCTATTAAATTTTTGAAATTAAAATTGGTTTTAAAAAAATCTGTATTTTCACTCATTATTAAAAAATGAAATATTTTAGGTAAAATCACAAAGAAACCCATATGGTAATTTTGGTATGAATTTATAAAAAATTGATTTCCTTTTTTAAAATAATATTTGAAAAATTGACAAAAAAAAAGTAATTTTGTAATCTGTTCTTAATGAATGACAAGACAGTTATTTCAAAAAAAAAATATAGTATTCAATTAAGTAGTTGTTTTCTTTTTTATGTCAAAAATATTTTTTTAATTAATATATAACCATAATTTTCATAATTTAGTTATTACTCATAACATCCTTCAATTTAATGGAAAGGTAATGATAGTATAATATATTGCAGTTCATATAGGCTCAATATTGTGTGTTCTGTGTGGTAGAAAAAGTAATACCTTATCTCATGTAGTTTATCATCATGCGATAAAGACAACGAGACCACATCATATATCAAAATTCAGTTTGGATGTACTATGAATTATTAGACAAAGTATTTATTTTTTAGCCTTTAATTTTTTGGTGTCATAATAATTTATCACTCCATTGAGATCAAGGAATCAAATAATTTAGAATAGAACTTAGGTATCATGTATGTTCCTTCCCACAATGTATTCAGTCTTGGAGGCTTCCTTATTTTTGACATTTGTGATTGGAGGACCAATACCGGTTCTTATTAGATGAATGAGTTGAGGTGGACCATCTTTGTAAAGGCTCATGCGATCTGATTTTGATAGACTTCTATTTAAGGAAGGGTGTGAAATCATTTCTCCCCAAGTCCCTCCAATTAAACCATTAATTTCTATGAATTATCATCTATAGCTTATTGATCATAGATTGCAACATGAAGTTATGGAACTATATATCAATATGAATGAATGCTTCTATAAAATAAAATAGTGAATAAGAAGTTTCTCATGTAGCTGTACATGTTGTTCTCTGATAGGTCCATAAAGAGTGCACAATATTTTTTGGCCAATACAATTTATCTTTATCCACCATCCTATAGAGAATATTAGAAAGGGTCTTATTTAAAGAATCTATCCTTCCATTACCTGTTGTGCGATAGTGGTATGAATGGTCGGATTTCATATTGAACTTTTAATATAGCATATCGATCTTATTAGAATATAAATTGGTAGTTATTCTCTTTCCCAATAGTATGAGAAACATCTAATGTAGTAATTATGTTTGATTTTATGAATGTAATGATGATATGGGGCCCGATTTCTCTAAGGGGGATTACCTCAGTCCATTTGGACATGAAATTAGAACTAGTTAAGAACTATTGAAACTACTTATCCATACATGGTGGGATAGGTCCCCTCTAAATCAATACAACATTTATAATATTTCCAAGAGATTTTAGATGTCTTTATAATCAATAGGGGTTCATGGATTATGTGGGTACGAAATTGGAAGTAATTACATTTCTTGGAGAATTATGTGCAATCATGCATCATAGATGTCCGGAAGTATCTGATTCATCATATTTAATTAGAAAACCTATACCCTAATTGGTGGGAACTACAAGCTCCAACATATACTTCTTGATTAGTATCTTCAATCCTGTATCCATCAATATATCTATGATATAATCTATTGATGCCTTGTTTGGTTATGAAAATCTAGTTATTTGGTTCATCATCAATAGTTAAATTGACCACTCACTACTTAATTTTTTCCTTACCATCTCTATTCTATGGATGTGCTCCATCTTATAAGTACAACATGAAAGTAATCATTCATCTCTTGGTAAAAAAATATGGCTCCGGGATGGGGCTAACTTCATTGTTCTTATCCATTCTATCTTGAAAAAATGTTGAGACCGTGAGATTATGGGAAATGATCATTCCTATTTCTTCCATATTTTTATATACCATAGATGTTGATAGATTTTCTATTGCATCATCCTAAGAATTCCGTGATCGTGATATATTATTCAATGTTTAATATGAGGTAAAATATACCATTACCCTTTGAACATAATCATATAGAAGGGGGAAATCTTCTTTTCATATGGCATAATCCATGTTGATCTTTTGAATTTCCAACTCTGATTCAACTTTCACCTATAGGTGGATCACCAATATTTAGAGTGAGAATTATAGCCTTCAATAAGGGCTATATATACTACTTCATTATCGGTGTATCCTTCTTGTTATTGGGTGGAGAAAGTTAGGATTTCTATTGTTAGTGAGGTACGAAAAACCCCAATCCAAAATTTGATTAGCTGAGAGTATTCCATTATCTTCCACATGGTGATCCTAGATAAACCTTAGAAATAAATCTCCCATTTTTGGGTTATGTCCTAAATGAAAAATATTTTTTAATAATTTAATTCAGTATTTAATTACTTTTCTTCTACAAATGGGTTCTCCATATGAAAAAATTTCTAAATAATGAACATTCACAACATTCCGAGGCATGAATTTTATATCGAACTACAATAGGTAACCGTCCACCATGCCATTCATCCAATTAAAATTGGATAGCTAAGGATATATTTTTAGGTGTATTATGAGATAATAACAAGACCTCTTGGTAATGTAGGTAGTGCATCACTTTCTAGGCATCAATGATTAACTCTATGAACCCATTCTCGATATCTAAATATCATGTATCAGCCTTGAGCATGATATAAATGTGATAACAGTAGTTGTTTTTACTCATAAAAACATTATATTGTCAGAGGTATGAACCATTAGATCACTCTAGTTCTGTCACAACTATAATGTGTGGATTTCCCGTGTAAGGTGGAATTTATACCAATGGGATCAAGAGATAATACTTTAGAAATTCAAGTGGTTCATGGTTGTGAGTGATCCAATGATATGTGACTCCATTATTCATCAATATTGGGAAGGTAAAAAGATACCTTCATGTTAGGATATGAAGGATTGGATATATTCCATGTTTCATTGAATTCCTCATAAAATATTTAGAGTTTACAGGATTTGACATCCAAAGGATGTCCTTTTTTTAAATGGTCAACATTAATGCAGCGATTGTATAAAAAGAAGATGAGAGACATAATTAATGTTTCCCTGAAATCACATTTTTTGGATTCATCTTGATTATATGATATGATAAATTGTTGAATATGGTAACATGTCAGCTATTTGTTTTGAATGTTGTAAATATTGGAACACAATAGTATCAACATATCATTTTACATATATCACTAGGAATGTTTTGGTGATGTGATGTATAGAACATTTGTATGTGTAATCGACCTTCCTCAAGAAGAACAGAATTACTTGAAAACATAGTACTCCTTAAGGGGATCTATAGTGTATGGTTTCATCATATTCTGGGTCCATAAGAATTTGGTTGTACCCTAAATAGATATCCATGTAGTATAGGTCTTGATAACTGGTTGTTTCGTAAAACTTGAGTTCTATTATTTGAACTTGGAAGTTATGTTTTGGAAAATACCAATTCAGACCTCTAAATTGGATGAATGCTTTTATTTTCCCATTTTTCATCATCATGTGAATAATTTTAGATATCCATTTTGTATATTATACCACGTCGATAAATTCACCCTTCATGAGTTTATCAAAATCATCCTCATTTTTGGAGCCATGAGTTAGGTGTGTTCTTAAGGATACATTTGTGCAGAATATTATGTCAATTTATTGTGATTCATAGGATTTGAATGGGGCCGGTTCAATAAGAAATCTCTCAATTTTACCATTAAAAAAATACTTTCAAAATTTGTGGTATGACAGAGGGATAGTCACATGATGATTTATCTGAGGTCTTTAAAACAAAACATGGAAGGTTTTATCCTATCTAACAACCATAAATTATGATTCCATCCTGGGATCCCTAAACTGAGTCATGAGCATGATTTTCTTGAGAGTATATTGATCAATCATTTCATAATCATGTTACATTAGAGTGGATGGGGATAAGTGGGATTCATTGAAAACTATTTAATGAGGTGCTCCTATAAGGATATGTCTGACTCCTAACACGTTGACAATGAATGTCCTTAGAATATATTTTTCATTTATCCTGAAATATATTTATAGGGGCCTGGTGTGTCCCTCTAAGATGAAATCCTCATCCCTGCCTATGAATTATATGAATGCATGGAATTTAGCTGGATCATTCTATACCCAATATAAATCAGTAGAAACAACCTATGATTCAAATTCATGGGGACTTGACAAGGACACCATAAATTCTTCATGGAGTTATTTTTGTAAAATCAACGCATCCATGACATAAAACATGGTTCGAACCAGGGAATCATGAATTAAGACATCATATGTATGGTCCAAAGGTCTACATTTTCCAGCAATGGTATGTTTATAAGTACTTTGAAAGCTGAGGTTTTTAATGTAGATATATCATTCCAGTAAATAGGAGTCATATGTAATTTCACTCTATGTGTATTTTGCTGGATATGTCTGCATAAGCATCAAGGTTGATTGGGTGGTGGAACATCCTTTATTCTATATTCCATTATAATCATTTTAGGGAAGGCCCTGTCTTTTGTGGGGGAATAAGCTTATGCATGTTGATCTTTCCAGAAATACTTCCCTAAGTTTTGGTTATGTATATAGTTTGAGCATTGGAATGGTTAAAGTAGCGTCTTTATGAATAATCAGGTCATCCCATTGATCTTTGACTATGTAGATTCTTCCGTATGTTCCCCAATCTAGTGTTGGGAATTTGAGTTCAAGATCATTATTATTATTTGATAAGGAATCCAATAAGTGAATAAAATTAATGAACCCATATATCATCTCCTCATCTAATGGAAATTATATCTATTGGGTGCACCCTTGTAGTGCCATCTGTTGGGGTGGTGACCATGATTTTGGTGTTGTTTTTATGATGTCTCTTATAGCCAAGGTAGTATTTGCCTTAACATGAGAAAAAATTATTATGTTTTCATAATACCATTGTAGGAATTTCAAATTTTAAAGGACTAGGTTTCAAAGTACTAAGTTTTCTCTGATGCTGGTTGCGTTGTAGTGGATGTGGCTAGAATCACTATTGTCTACTGTAATTATTCTCGGAGGATATCATGAGATTATATGATCATTTTCCTGACCATCAAATCCTGGAAAATCTTTATACCCTATCAATTGAATTCATTAAATTATTTATCTTCCTTTGTCTTAGTGGTAATGATACACTCTACTTGGGATGGGAAAATTTTCATATTCCCCTATCTAGATTCCATCATTTTTATCAGGTGATCTATAATAAGAAAACACATTGGGGACTTTTCTTCTACTGTTCATGTAGTGGGAAATAATTTTCAAAAAATTCATCCACAGTTTTTTTTGGGATTCTTTGGATTTAGCATATATATAATCTTTTTTCCACTATAGATATGAATTATTTGGGGACATGGTCATTAATAAAATAACAGACGTTGTTTTTCATTTCTGTAAATTATTTTTTACTTTTCTCCTTCTTGAGAAATTAATTGAAGTAGTTTTTGTTTTTGACATTCAGGATGTGAAGCTACATTATATGCTGAATAATTTTGGGTGTAAGTGGGTATAGGTTCCTACATAAGTGTAACAATATTATCCACTTCATTTCCTATTATCTATCCCAAAAATTAATGGGATTACATAGAACATTACATAAGTCCCACATTAGAGTCTTCTAAAATTTGAGAAATCACTGAAAAATAAAAAACCTTCTTATATATTTTATAAGAATCAATGGGATATAGAAATAGTCATGGATACTCACTATAGAAATGGGAAACAACGCTTCTTTATGGATTTTTTGGTTTAATGTTTATGAAAAGAATTTCCACTAAAAAAGGAATTTCATACCCTTTAATTATCACATTTTTATAGTGTATGTGATCGATGAATTTTGTATTTTATACCATTGAGATGAACTAGAAGGGAGACATAGGTTGGAGGTCTTACCATCTAGTGAATGACCAAGACTACAAACTCATTTACCATAGAATGTATGTTACTTGCATTAATTACATGAATCTCGTGAGTAACCTCACCTCTTTTTGTTTAGGGTTCCCCATCATGGGATCTGAAATAGAGGAGAAATGAATAAAATTCTACTCTGGGACTCTTAATCCATTGAAAATTGGAAATGATGGGTTCACAATGTTTGGTTGGGGAAAGTTGGGATCTACCCATTTGAGGTAAGTCTACTTTTCATGTTTTTTCAGTGACATTTATTCCACCATGGATTCTAATAGAGCCTTGAGCGACTCAATAGTGTTTAACAGTATTCTAGAAATGTCTTTCTAAGATAGAGTATGAATAGTTGTGTCTTATAATAAGGTCATCGGTGGTTACACTACTAGTAACATTAATGTGTAACATATATTGGAAGGCCTATAAGTAATTTCCTGACCATGTTCTCTTTGTGAATCCAATTGATTAAAATCTCGATTTACTTTGGCTGGTTCCAGGTATAATAGTTGTTATTACACCACTTCAACCATAGATTCCAATTTTTCATCAATTTATATCCAAACCCCTCATTGAATATGTGGTCTAATTGGTTGTATGAGATCAGGATTAAAATATAGAACACATATAATAGGAGGAGTACCTCAAATTTCTAATTCATTTACTCTCCTAAATAATTTCGTCTCTTCATCTTGATAATAATATTTTTCCTCAAGTGAAAGGATCATAACATCTCCAGTTGGAAGGTGATGTACCAATTTACTCTTAACTTTCTTCTTATTTTGAGGGTATAATGATGGTTTATTCATGGTATTTACCAAATACATGGAAAGCCTCTAGTTATGGGTTTGTAAACATCTTTCAAATGAATCGTTGTGGACTTCATTATGAAGTCGAACACCCTCTTATGACTCAAATGAATTGGACTCATGTTCTGTAGAATCTATGATTAATGAATTGATGACATTAACTAAAATTAAATTCATTTTAGGTATTATATCAGTTCCTTTGTGACACTTTATTCTTATGAAACCTCTATGTTTCATTCACCTCTCTTTTTTTTGATTCCATGGGAGCTTCATAATGGATAATAATCTGAAAAATATTTCTGTATTTTTTAGTTGTGTGTGTGTTCAATGTGATGGTACTAAATAATGATATGGGATGAACATGGAGGACTTATTTTGAGGCATCTACCCTAATAGTGTGAAAATAAATTCTCACTACGGAGGGTATTGCTGATGTAAAAAAATCCTCATTCCTTGATGTTTTGGGTAGTTAATATAATTCATTCCCTAATATTCATGCCTAATTGTATAGTCACAAAAGATGGGTTAAAATATCCCCCAGCCCTACATGATATGGTTTCTCATAAACAATTGGGGTATCTCATATCAAGGTTTAAAGACTAATTTTATGGATTTGTTTTTTGGACATTGGATTGGTTCACCATTTGGTATGCACATAGATCAACCATTTCTAAAGATATTTTCACTATCTCAAACATATAGTACATGTTAATGGGGAATTATTCTTAATACTAGTATTACCCAATCTATTTAGATCATTGATTTAACAATATCTCAATTACAAGCTCTCTTCTGTGCTGATATTGATGAGAGTTGCTCGTGGCCGATTTATTGTTTAGAATGCCTTTGGATATGATTTTTTTTACGTTTATACCATACAAAAGCTATAACATTTCACACTAAAAATTTGAGAGGGATTTTTTAAATTTTTTGAATAATTATATTTTACATTTCATTTTAATCCCATTATTTTATGTGAACACCAGGTAGGGTATTGATGAGCAGATATAACAACAACATTTATATACCGGCGCATGTGTGTCGAAGGGATCCTTGTTGTTTTTCAATCATTGAATGTGGTGAATATAAGAGATCTTCTAGGCCTATTTGTAATATTTACTCTTCTATTACCTTAACGTGACCTTGATACTCATTGTATGGTAACACTTTCCCTATCATGTGATGATGTGTTTTCCATATATTGAAGTAGATGTTGTTCACATAATCATCTAAAGATGCCTCTGGAATTTTATATTAATGTGTGGGTAAGAGCCATAACATTAATTTTATGTCATCTTTATCCAATTATTTCCAAATGTTTTACATTTCTTCATCATCTTTATCCAAAGGTCCCTCAAAAGTCGTAAACCAATTTAGTGGTATTTCAACCATTTTATCATAGGAAGTGAGATCTATAAGGGTTTCCTCTACAAAACATGATAATAGTTTACCATATGATGGTTTGGTGAATAATTTTCACCATGGTATGTCTTCTGGTTGAGAATGTATTTCACCTAATAGTGATAAGGAATTATACATCCTTGGGTTCACAAGTTCCTCACAGAAGGAGGGTTCTCTCGTCACTACATTTCTAATTGGAGAATTCGATTATCAAGTGGTGAGGCCCACTTTATCTTTAATTTTCTAGATAATAATAGGGACAACATGACTATCATTAGGATATGGTTCTTGAGATCAATTTTATTATTTCCATGAAGAAATTATTTATGATGATGTGTATGGAGAGAACGTTTGGAATTACAAACACTACTCTCATAATTTTATAATGGGGTCATAGTATATTCACATATGGTAGATAAGTGTATGAGGGCTTTGAGAACCATATAAAAATGTTGACTAGGAATTTATACCATCTCATTTTCTTCCAATTTTCATTTGTGAGGCTACAATTTGGATGCGTTTATGTGAGATACCAGTGCCACGTGCTTGGGGAAGTGGTTTTAATAGGTAATTGATTGTTCATACCAGCGATTGGTCACTGTGAAAGGTCTATTTCCTCTAGTTAGAGAGGGTGCATGTTCCCAATCTTATTTTCCATATATTGGTGGAGTTTTCACCATAACCATCCTGTAAATGAGAATTGGTCTGTTTCTTATTATGGGAGACATGATGATGAGCTACACTATTTGTTTGGATGGGGTTGTGTTTCTATCCCTCTAGCACTACAATAGTCACTAAAATGGTGCCTTGACTGATATGTTGGATATGGATAGGGATTTGGGCTTACCCATTTCCCATTTTTAGAATATTTTTGGTGAAATATGTGATTGGAATAGGGATTTATTCACATTATTTATATAGAGTCTGTGTATCTATTTTCTCCTTTCCCATTTCCTATCTTTGGATTTTTTATATAACTCATGCTTCGGGGTAGAGGGTTGGGTATAATCCCAATTTTTCATTGAGATATTCTTATTGATATCTCTGGATTTTACCTTACTATACTAATTATAGGCTTGATGAATACAAGAAGGTATGTGTGCCCACTTGGCTCTTTCCATCAATATTGTTTCACGGGCTTCTTTGGGTGATGTCCAATGTGTCTGCTGTTAGGCTTAGAGGGTGTAGGAATAAATGAATTCCTACTCATGGTGTGTACCTAAATTTGAATGGTGGGATTCCATTGAATTTTCTAGACGAGGCTGATGGAATGCTGAATTAAGGTCAGTGGGTCTATATTCCTTCTTAGAGGTCACCATCAAATTAGATTGGCCAGCTTCTCTGGAAGAGTGTATAAATCCTCCCTAGTTAAAGGATACTTCCCCCATGGGGGGAATTTAATAATGGGTCTGTGTAACACCCCAAGATTTCATAGTGTGTTACTTCTTCAAAATAATTCAATAACTTTCACTACATGCAACACCATGTTCAAGCACACCATGACATACCAAACAAGCCGTTCAAAAGAGGTTATGAATAGTATTAGATAAATTTTAATGTTTATATAATCCTTATAATTTTAGAATCCATATTATGAGTTTCTTAGATATAATGCAAGAACAAATTCATTTTCAGTATTGCACTTTTATCAACTTTAATAGTGAACCCTTTTTAAATACTATATTTTAAACTTTTTGACTAAATGGGGACATCAAAAATTTAAAATGAAACATCCCAAGCTTCTACGGAACGCTTCTCTTTGAATAATGTGATAGCGTGTGTTGTACGCAACACCGAGTTCTAACAACCAATTAAACTAGCCGTTATGAATAGTAATAACTACTTTTTGAAATTATATATATTTTATATTTGAAAATGGACTTCATTTTTGGATTCGGAATATCGAATTTAGCCTAAGGTGAAATTTTGGTACATTTCGGATAACTTTCAAATTTTGATGAATAGTGAAAATTACTAAGTTTTAATTAAAAACAACTTTTTTAATCAAAATAATTAATAGTGATAAATTATGAATTTTAGTGGTTTTAAAGTATATTTAGAATATATTTTTACCATTTAATATAATGTTGGTCATTGGACATAATTTTACAATTAAACCGAACATAAACGAGTGTCAATCTTTTGATAGTTATTATCTCTTAAAAACACGCTTTTTGTTTTGACAGCGAGAATTAATTTTAAATTAATTTCTGCCACTTCTGTGTTTTGAATTTAGGAAAATGGATTCCATATTTGGAATCAGGATGTTCAAATTGTGTAAATAGGTAACTTTTATTTTTAGACATTTTGAATAATTAATGCGGTAAATATTTTATTTACCATGGTTAAGGGTAAATCTGGTAAATAAGGGTTAAAAAATAATATTATAATAATACTAAATTACCCTAAAACGTGTCTTAACCCTATTGGTTGATACATGGTCGACCATGGGAATCTTGGGGTCTATTTTGGGACCCCATGGATCCACTTGTAAGTGATAATGACACTTTATTTTAATTAAGTTAAAATGAATACAAAAATGACACAAGCATATATCTTTTAGAACAACAATTGTTACATAAGGATATATATGTTGGAATTTAGATTATAAATATTCATTAGAAAGCTAAAAGGATTTCATACATAATTATATTTTATTTATAATTTTTAGACATTAAATAATTTATTTTATTTATGACACAATGATGATGCAGTAATTACTATAATAGTGAAAAATTAAAATAATTGATATTATAAATACAAAAATAAATATAATATGAAACTTTTAATGAATTAAACTAATTTTCTAAGATAATATGATATATTATGATTGATTTAATTGACTTTGTTTGAAGTAATCAATCTGTTATGAGTTTCACAAAAATCAACTATTGAATAGTGTCAAAATTGACATAAAAGAGTTCTTAAAACAAATATTATATTATTAATTGATATTAAATTCCTAAAAATCTAAGGTTCGGCCAAGAGACTTATATCAGGATAGGTTCATCATTAATGTACCACTTGGGGGTCGCTTGGATGTATATAGTAAGTTTATTAACCATATTATATAAAAATACAAAGAGACATTGTAAAAGTGAAACTAATTAACTTAGAGTTAATACTTAAAGATAAGGTTAATATAAGTACCCAAACCTGTCTAAATTCTATTGGTTGAGTGGTTTTAGACCTATCCCCGCCTTAACCTTTGAATAATATACTTTGGAGCCATTAGAAACCGAATATGAATTTATTATAGATTAATATTTCTAGCTTTTCCAAAGGTGCCCCTCACCCCTCTTATAAAAGGGCACTCCTCCTTCTCATTTCTTCACACCTTCAAAGCCTTTTGGTTCGGCCAAACTCTGCCCAAATACTCTCCCAACATCCCTCACTACAACCTAGAGGACATAGTTTGATCAGAAAGCCAACCTAAGGAGCCCTTTTGATCAAATCAAAAGGAAGAACCCGAAGAAGAGGTAATGATTTCACCACCCTTCTCCAAGTTCATTTCTTCTTCCACTTCTTCTTCCTTTGTTCTTACCATTGTAAAATAATAACTCTAGTATCTCACATATACTGTGATGTTATTATAAATATGGTACAACCATATTCAGTATTCTATCCACCCTTTAAATAACATGTCACCATACGTGCGTACGTACGGACTACCGTCTCCACGTCGTGGTTTAATTGTTATTCAATATAATATTATTTGGATGGGTATAATAATGATGTGTAACTCATGTAAATAATAAATATAACATGTTAATGATTCTGTATATATGATATACCATCCATTTATATATTATTTTAATATCAAAAGAATGATATTGTCGCTCGTGCGTACGTACGGACTACCTTCTCCACGAACGCGATGAGATTCATTCTCCATCGTATCCATTCAAGTATAATTATCATTTGATGATTTAAAAATGATGTTTAAGGACTAGATATCATTCTGGATATGAATAAGATACAACAACCATGGCTTATGTAACAAAACATATAAAAGAAAATGAGTAAGTTAACTCCCGAAACGACGATAATTCTAAGATATTATTAACAAATCAATGTTAAAAGATCATATATGATATCATATTAATATATATGATTCTTGTATAATTTACTAACAAATATTTCACCATTATACAGGAGGTTAACCTACCCCAACCAAGGAAAAGTACAAGGTCAGGATTTATTTCGCAATCTCTTCATTATCCGAGATTGTTTATACATAATTATCTACTGGGACCTTGTTATCATCCACGTCCATGTTTCTTAAAAATGTATTTCAAAACATTTCTAATATTTAAAATAATATGGGTTAAAGTCATTTATACCCTTGTTTGAATTTTTATAAGAGGTTTATAAGGGAATCTTTCCGTCGTTTTCCAAACAAGGTGCTTTTAACCTTTTCGACAGAATTAAGATAAGAATGTTTTTTTTAACTTATACGGCGGGTGCGGTTATTTTCCGCTGTTATAATATCGTCAAAGATTCCCTTACAAGCTTATAAGAACATTTTCAAGAAAATGTTTTATTTTATATGGCTCTTAAATGGTTTCAAAAATAGAAAGAGATATTTCTCTAAAAAGTGTTTTGATTTCATCTATGTCAACATCCTTTGACGGATTTTACGCTTTTTTGAAGTTGATTTATTATGATACAAAACTTCCATTTTGTAATAAAGTTTTGTGATATGTTTGACTGTGGATGTGCCATTTATATAGCATTCATGGTTAATGAGTAAAGTATTGACATTTCGTATGCTAGTTCCAATAAGAATGTTTATGTTATATTTCAACCTTTACTTCATATGAATGTGTTGGACAAGTATGTTCCAGGTTGGGGACTGGTTAAAGTAAGCCCTCCAGGTTGGGAACTGGTAAAAGTAAGCCCTCCAGGTTAGGTACTGGTAAAAGTAAGCCCTCCGGTTTGGTCTCCGGTTATTAGAAGGACTCCGGGTTGGTGTCCGGTTATTAGAGGCACTCCGGGTTGGTGTCCGGTTATTAGAGGCACTCTGGGTTGGGTTCCTGTTACAGTTAGCCCCAAGGTCTTGGGATGAGGCCTTGACAAAGAAATTAAAGTTCAGCATTATACATTCCAACATTATGAAAGTGGTTATTGATTTTTGCATGTGATTATTCGATTAGTAGAATATCCATGTGAATAAGTAAATGGCATTATTTCATTTTATTTATGCCATACCATGTTGAAAGTTCATATATAAAAGGCTTTTGTTTTAGTTATACATTTCCTTAAATGTTTATTCTTATTTATGAAAGTTTCTGATATATTGTTATCCTTACTGGGCATTTGAGCTCACCCCTTTTCTATGTTTTATTTTTCCCAGGATGTGAAGAAGTAAGTTATGAATGACCTGCAGGGATTTTTATGAAGGGTTAATAGTGTGGATTGTGGAAACATTATGTTGTTGTAGTAGTTTTTCATTTTATGATGTAATGTAAAACTTATGAATATATCTAGTATTTCCAAGGCTACTAAACCAATTGGTCTTTCGAGATATGATCTTTCTTGTGATCATGCCAATGTTATGTAATAATGCACCGACTCTGGGTAACTGGGGTCGGGGTGTTACAGTTGGTATCAGAGGAAGTTTAGTACAAACCTTGGAAGCTAGATTTAGATAAACTCTGATTAGAGCACGTAGACCTAAGATGAACATTGAGGATTAGTATAGAAGAACTTCCTAGAATTTTGGTATTGTAGAGATTTTGTGAGTTTTCCGAGCAATATATCCCTGTCTGGATACGAGCAGGTAGAGGCGGCTCTGGCACAGATGTACCTAGGGGTAAAACCCGAAAACACCGCTTTGAGCTAGACTCGAACGGGAACTGGTGCACGACAACGGGCCTTGCTGCACTCTTGGTTACGACACTCCCGGGGGATATGCTTAGGATAACTCTCATTTTCTTTACAAATCATTTTGAAGGGATTATGAGTATATACTTCCTCAAAGAAAACATTCTTATGATTATGGATTATATCCATAAATAGTTCAATTTATGTTAAGTGTTTTATAAGTATGGGATTATGTATTTTGATTAATAAACTGATCTAGTGTATTCCATTGTTTAGAAATGGCGCCCAGTAGAATGAATGAGAACTCCAGAAATGCACATGATCCAAAGAGAAGGAAGGATCATATCTTTCATGGTCTTAAGCTAGAATTTATAAGAGAAATAGTCTCCCATGTATTATCATCATATGAAGAAATAATATCATGTGTTGATAAGATAAGTAAAGAGTTTACTGAGTCCTATGGCTTTGAAGGGAAGCAAGAGAAGAAAAGGATGGAAGAGAGAAAGATGGATAAAGGGAAGAGGGAAAAAAAGAATTTTACCATATGTGGTAACTGTGGAAAGAAACACCCTGGAACTTGCCTGAAAGGAATGGGAGTTTGTTATAAGTGTGGAGGAAAAGGGCACAAAGTACATGACTGCAAGGGTAAGAAAATGGTTTCAAATGTACAATGCTTCATTTGCAAGGAGTTTGGACACTACGCAAACCTATGTCCCAGTCATCAGACTATGCCGCAAATAATGCTATTGGATAATAATCAAGTTATGATACTACCAGAGATTAAGAGGAATGATTAGAGTTATTATGTTGATTATATCAATTGAGTGTTGTATCAACAATGTACTTGTTATAATAATTATGGAGTATATAAGGATTGTACTGCAGTACTATTTCATTAAGAACTTGAGATGGTGTGGAACAAATAAAAGTGACTCAGTAGAAGGTTAAATGTTTGGAAAATATATGGTTGAGAGAAAGATAAACCATAATATGGTTCAAATACCGAGGTGGTGATTTTAGAATAATACATGATTGATTTGGATAAATTATATTGGATATTATTGACTACCTTGAAGCTGATTAATGATTTGTATATTCCATCATTGTTGGGGTTTAAAACATTTTTGGATTAATGAAGTATATCCAGCATTCTATATGGAATAAGGGAACATGAATGTAATCAATAAGGAATATGGTAATACATGATGAAGGTATTCATATGCTATTACGGGGTAAAAAGGATCTATATTATGTTTACCTTCCTTATAAATGTTGGACTGTGAGTTTGGATAGAAGTATTTTGGATAGTTCTAGTTTGGATTATTTTTGATTTCCATAAAAGGACAACCCGGAGGTCGGGCGACAACCCGTCGCGTCCGGCAAGGCTGCGAGACTTGAACTCACAACCGAAGGGCGACAATGGTGTATCACCTACCACTGGCCCACGAGATTTCCTGGATTAAATAATGTAGTTTTTATTAAAAGATCTTTTAGATGAATTATAAATTCGTTTATTTTGGAACCCTATACGAATAGTGTAAATAGAATTTTTTTTACATTCTATTATCTTTTAGAGTGAAAGATGAGTATGTGGTAGAAATTTATTAATGGATAAAACTCTAATTATAAAGTAAGTATATCTCTATATGATCTTACCCAATCTCATAAAAAATTCCTCAATATTAAGAAAAGCAAATTAGAACAAAAATGTTTTCCTAGATGGTACCTTAAATCATCACTAATTTATGGCTTTGGGATTGTTGGACTTTTCATAGCCATGTTCTCTACCACTCTCCATTAGATAATTGATGGTTAGATTTATCTTCCATATCCATATTTTCCTACATGGAACCCTAGTATGTGTTATTTTCGGTAATCTTTATACTTTCCACTCTTTATTTTAAATAGAGGCCTCATTAATTCATTTTTCGATGTGGGATTTCAACTAAGATATTTTCAAACGTCAAAAATGTGTTATCCCAATACCCTATATTTTGTTGAACCGATGGTACTTCAAATCATCATAGATTGATGAATTTAAGGACCTCAATTTTATACTTGTTTGTGATTGATGACCTCAATCACTACCTATAAATATTTACGTTTTTCCTCCAATTATATGTCTCAAATTGCCACCAATGTTCTCCTAATCGAGATCATAATTTGGTGGTGACACTTTCATTTCTCTTTTCCTCATATTAAGACTAAATTTTAGTAAAC
The DNA here is from genome assembly GCA_963277665.1 of Viscum album. Taxonomy (NCBI): domain Eukaryota; kingdom Viridiplantae; phylum Streptophyta; class Magnoliopsida; order Santalales; family Viscaceae; genus Viscum; species Viscum album. Next base: position 1,176,149,003 of record OY728166.1, on the reverse strand, counting down.
CAATTTCCGATGTGGGTTTTCCCACAAATATATTATCTATTTTCAAACTTTTATTTTCGAAGAACAATTTCAAATTGCGAGGACGCAATTTATTGAAGGAGGGGAGAATGTAACACCCCAAGATTTCATAGTGTGTTAATTCTTCAAAATAATTCAATAACTTTCACTACATGCAACACCAAGTTCAAGCACACCATGACTTACCAAACAAGCCGTTCAAAAGAGGTTATGAATAGTATTAGATAAATTTTAATGTTTATATAATCCTTATAATTTTAGAATCCATATTATGAGTTTCTTAGATATAATGCAAGAACAAATTCATTTTCAGTATTGCACTTTTATCAACTTTAATAGTGAACCCTTTTTAAATACTATATTTTAAACTTTTTGACAAAATGGGGACATCAAAAATTTAAAATGAAACATCCCAAGCTTCTACGGAACGCTTCTCTTTGAATAATGTGATAGCGTGTGTTGTACGCAACACCGAGTTCTAACAACCAATTAAACTAGCCGTTATGAATAGTAATAACTACTTTTTGAAATTATATATATTTTATATTTGAAAATGGACTTCATTTTTGGATTCGGAATATCGAATTTATCCTAAGGTGAAATTTTGGTACATTTCGGATAACTTTCATATTTTGATGAATAGTGAAAATTACTAAGTTTTAATTAAAAACAACTTTTTTAATCAAAATAATTAATAGTGATAAATTATGAATTTGAGTGGTTTTAAAGTATATTTAGAATATATTTTTACCATTTAATATAATTTTGGTCATTGGACATAATTTTACAATTAAACCGAACATAAACGAGTGTCAATCTTTTGATAGTTATTATCTCTTAAAAACACGCTTTTTGTTTTGACAGCGAGAATTAATTTTAAATTAATTTCTGCCACTTATGTGTTTTGAATTTAGGAAAATGGATTCCATATTTGTAATCAGGATGTTCAAATTGTGTAAATAGGTAACTTTTATTTTTAGACATTTTGAATAATTACTGCGGTAAATATTTTATTTACCATGGTTAAGGTTAAATCCGGTAAATAAGGGTTAAAAAATAATATTATAATAATACTAAATTACCCTAAAACGTGTCTTAACCCTATTGGTTGATACATGGTCGACCATGGGAATCTTTGGGTCTATTTTGGGACCCCATGGATCCACTTGTAAGTGATAATGACACTTTATTTTTATTAAGTTAAAATGAATACAAAAATGACACAAGCATATATCTTTTAGAAAAACAATTGTTACATAGGGTTATATATGTTGGATTTTAGATTATAAATATTCATTAGAAAGATAAAAATATTTCCTACATAATGATATTTTATTTATAATTTTTAGACATTAAATAATTTATTTTATTTATGACACAAAGATGATGCAGTAATTACTATAATAGTGAAAAATAAAAATAATTGATACTATAAATACCAAAATAAATATAATATGAAACTTTTAATGAATTAAACTAATTTTCTAGGATAATATGATATATTAGGATTGATTTAATTTACTTTTTTCGAAGTAATAAATCTGTTATGAGTTTCAAAAAAATCAACTATTGAATAGTGTCAAAATTGACATAAAAGAGTTCTTAAAACAAATATTATATTATTAATTGATATTAAATTCCTAAAAATCTAAGGTTCGGCCAAGAGACTTATATCAGGATAGGTTCATCATTAATGTACCACTTGGGGGTCTCTTGGATGTATATAGTAAGTTTATTAACCATATTATATAAAAATACAAAGAGACATTGTAAAAGTGAAACTAATTAACTTAGAGTTAATACTTAAAGATAAGGTTAATATAAGTACCCAAACCTGTCTAAATTCTATTGGTTGAGTGGTTTTCGACCTATCCCCACCTTAACCTTTGAATAATATGCTTTGGAGCCATTAGAAACCGAATATGAATTTATTATAAATTAATATTTCTAGCTTTTCCAAAGGTGCCCCTCACCCCTCTTATAAAAGGGCACTCCTCCTTCTCATTTCTTCACACCTTAAAAGCCTTTTGATTCGGCCAAACTCTGCCCAAATACTCTCCCAACATCCCTCACTACAACCTAGAGGCCTTAGTTTGATCAGAAAGCCAACCTAATGATCCCTTTTGATCAAATCAAAAGGAAGAACCCGAAGAAGAGGTAATGATTTCACCACCCTTCTCCAAGTTCATTTCTTCTTCCACTTCTTCTTCCTTTGATCTTACCATTCTAAAATAATAACTCCGGTATATCACATAAACTGTGATGTTATTATAAATATGGTACAACCATATTCAGTATTCTATCCACCCTTTGAATAACATGTCACCATACGTGCGTACGTACGGACTACCGTCTCCACGTCGTTGTGTAATTGTTATTCAATATAATATTATTTGGATGGGTATAATAATGATGTGTAACTCATGTAAATAATAAATATAACATGTTAATGTTTCTGTATATATGATATACCATCCATTTATATATTATTTTAATATCAAAAGAATGATATTGTCGCTCGTGCGTACGTACGGACTACCGTCTCCACGAACGCGATGAGATTCATTCTCCATCGTATCCATTAAAGTATAATTATCATTTTATGATTTAAAAATGATGTTTAAGGACTAGATATCATTCTGGATATGAATAAGATACAACAACCATGGCTTATGTAACAAAACATATAAAAGAAAATGAGTAAGTTAACTCCCGAAATGACGATAATTCTGAGATATTATTAACAAATCAATGTTAAAAGATCATATATGATATCATATTAATATATATGATTCTTGTATAATTTAATAACAACTATTTCACCATTATACAGGAGGTTAACCTACCCCAACCAAGGAAAAGTACAAGGTAAGGATTTATTTCGCAATCTCTTCATTATCTGAGATTGTTTATACATAATTATCTACTGGGACCTTGTTATCATCCACGTCCATGTTTCTTCAAAATGTATTTCAAAACATTTCTAATATTTAAAATAATATGGGTTAATGTAATTTATACCCTTGTTTGACTTTTTATAAGAGGTTTATAAGGGAATCTTTCCGTCGTTTTCCAAACAAGGTGCTTTTAACCTTTTCGACAGAATTAAGATAAGAATGTTTTTTTAACTTATACGGCGGGTGCGGTTATTTTTCGCCGTTATAATATCGTCAAAGCTTCCCTTACAAGCTTATAAGAACATTTTCAAGAAAATGTTTTATTTTATATGGCTCTTAAATGGTTTCAAAAATAGAAAGAGATATTTCTCTAAAAAGTGTTTTGATTTCATCTATGTCAACATCCTTTGACGGATTTTACGCTTATTTGAAGTTGATTTATTATGATAAAAAACTTCCATATTGTAATCATGTTTTGTGATATGTTTGACTGTGGATGTGCCATTTATATAGCATTCATGGTTTATGAGTAAAGTATTGACATTTCGTATGCTAGTTCCAATAAGAATGTTTATGTTATATTTCAACCTTTACTTCATATGAATGTGTTGGACAAGTATGTTCCAGGTTAGGGACTGGTTAAAGTAAGCCCTCCAGGTTGGGGACTGGTAAAAGTATGCCCTCCAGGTTAGGGACTGGTAAAATTAAGCCCTCCGGTTTGGTCTCCGGTTATTATAAGGACTCCGGGTTGGTGTCCGGTTATTAGAGGCACTCCGGGTTGGTGTCCGGTTATTAGAGGCACTCCGGGTTGGGTTCCGGTTACAGTTAGCCCCAAGGTCTTGGGATGAGGCCTTGACAAAGAAATTAAAGTTCATCATTATACATTCCAACATTATGAAAGTGGTAATTGTTTGTTTCATGTGATTATTCGATTATTAGAATATCCATGTGAATAAGTAAATGGCATTATTTCATTTTATTTATGCCATACCATGTTGAAAGTTCATATTTAAAAGGCTTTTGTTTTAGTTATACATTGCCTTAAATGTTTATTCTTATTTATGAAAGTTTCCACTATATTGTTATCCTTACTGGGCATTTGAGCTCACCCCTTTTCTATGTTTTATTTTTCCCAGGATGTGAAGAAGTAAGTTATGAATGACCTGCAGGGATTTTTATGAGTGGTTAATAGTGTGGATTGTGGAAACATTATGTTGTTGTAGTTGTTTTTCATTTTATGATATAATGTAAAACTTATGAATATATCTAGTATTTCCAAGGCTACTAAACCAATCGGTCTTTCGAGATTTGATCTTTCTTGTGATCATGCCAATGTTATGTAATAATGCACCGACTCTGGGTAACTGGGGTCGGGGCGTTACAGTCTGGATGACCTAGGATGGTTATTCAAGGATGTTTCCCTCACCATGTTGATGGAATACTGATGTATGTTGTTAGTGGCATCGATTTATAGTAGGGAATATTTATAAGGACTCGTGTTTAATCTAGAAGAGGTTGTATGTGGCCTCTTGATCTACCAATATAAGAAATAAGAGTTAGTAGTTGTCAATTTTTAGGGATAACAAACCTAAATGGTTATTGATGGTGGTCGACACCATGATCTTCTGGACCACTGGTCATTACTATCCGGATGAGTGGTGGGGAACGGGGAGATTTTATGCCTATTAGGTAGCCTCCATTGTTGGGGTTTTATAGAGTTAATGGTTCTCTCAAACTAATTAGTTATATATTGTCTGTTAAACATTATAGGTTGGTGTTCTATTTCTCTTTTTGGACAAAGACCCATTTTGAGTAGTAGTCGGGGCATACATTTTTGGTAGCTATAAAAAAGCCATTAGAATAAGGGGAGTTTTGAAAATTGTGTTTGGATATATGACAAACTTATACAAGAAATCCACATCAATGAAGAATATCATTTGAATGAACACATGCGTACATTATTTTCTTATTTTTACATATAAAATTTAAGATAGAGAAAGGGGTTGGTCATATGTGGTACATTATCATCATAGTTAATGGTTCATGTCAGGTTCAACATTTTTCGTAGTATTCTTTGAGAATATTCATATCATCTTGAAAATAGATTTCATGGGATTGAGTTTTCTATAATCATTCATGTTAGGTTCAATATTTTAGAATATTTTCCAATGGAGTTTTTTATGGAACAAGAAATAAACAAAAACGCCTACTCCATGGGGTCATGCTTTCCAATGGCAGGCACTCATTGGTAAATTTGGACAATGATTCTTATGAACTCACATTAGTCAATAGGATGGAATATCAATCTCATCACACCCATTTGGGGGATATTTTTTCCTACATTGGGACACTCTTATAAATTTAACACATGTTCAATAATTATTCATTAACTCCCTTGTATGAAACATTTCACCCATGAATTATCAATCAATTATTAAAATGTATGAAATTTACAATCATCTATATATATCCATGTATTATAATCAATCGATATATCTATATGCATACATTTTTCTCATGGAATTTTATCCTCTTAGGAAATTAATAGGGAATCAATCACCATTATTATGAAGATAGTAGATATCTCGCCACACTGTTGGGCACTCATGAGTGTATTTTCATCTAGGGAGATGAGAGATATTTTGATGTTGGGATCAAACCCATGTAATTGAATTCCAATGTATCCTTATGTAAGGAAATTGAACACACATAGTTATTTAATATTACTGGTTTACATCATACCTTCCAATGTCATGTGATAAGGACAAAACTATGCAATTTTTTCATCACTCTATAAGAACATCTGTTATAAAGGTTCCTAGTAAATTTTTGGTGTGGGAATTATGCCAATGATTCCATGGGAACCATAATGGGATATGAGTTTCAATGTTTAATTATATCCTGTTATAAATGGGGCTCATAATGAATAGGATTGATATCTGATGAATGGGTTTTGAACTAATGGTGGATTCAAATATGTCCCATTTGGGTGGGAATAAAATCCCACATAGTACAATTGGTCTCACAGGGTATATTGGCCCTTTGAGAAGATTAAATGGTTATATAATCCTTAATTGGATTCCCTTATAAATGGGGTTACACATGAGCACTACCTTTGGGAATGATTCTCCCATAATCGTGTTTGGGACCATGAAAAGTTTCATGTATCATGTAGATTTGTTGGTTTGGATTGAGGTTTACTCTTGAGGAGGATGATTGGATTATTTTATTTTATTGTGGGAAATTCTCTTGAGGAGGATTCCCATATAGATGAAATGTTAGGATCATACCATATAGGAGTCCATAACCCATGTTGGGGATTACACATGTAATGATTCCAATAATTATTGTAATCATGTGGAAATCAAGACCATAGTGAACCTCTAACACCACGTCAGGGATGCTCATTACGGGAATCATGGGAAAACTGATGATCTGAGAAACCACACAATCAACTTTTTACTGAGGGTGGGTACATGGACTTAATTACCCACACCAATGGAGAGACTCTAAAGGAAGGAGTGAAAAATATTCAAAGGATGATTCTGTAAAGACCCGTACAATTTAAGGGAAATTTTTTCTTAATTTTCTTTGGGCTTTTACAAGAACGCAGTTTCTGACTACACCTAATTTCGATGCCTGGTGTGACCGGAATCAATTTCCGAAGTTTAGCTCGGGTACGTTCAGTAAACGAACGAGTGGGATTTTTCCTAACTTTTGAACTGGTGCTCGGAATCGAAATCTGAGGGCACCGATGAGACCGCAGTGCCGATAATTGCTTAGGAACACCTTTTCTAGAGTTGCGTTTTATCAGGTGTGGTTACTAAATTAATGGGTTAAATATTGAATAAAATAAAATTTGTTCAACCAATTTTATTTTTATCTAAGTAGTTATATCCTATGTGTGGGAGTTGGGTGGGACCCACTAGTGAGGTGGGCCCCACACAAGCCCCACCCCTTTCAACTTCCACTAACCCCCATTAATTTTGTAACTCACCCGCACCCCCACGTAAATGAAAATTCAACTCTCGACTTAAATTGGATTATTAAACGCCTTTAATTAAGTTAAATAATTAAATGCGATATTTTGAAATTCAAAAGGGATTGGCATGAGAAATAAAATAAGGGAAAGCCTTATTTTATTAGGTTGTTTTGTTGTGCGAGAAGGATTTGAAGAGGAGAGCTCAAGTCTTGGAATAATCATCTTCCACCTTGAAGAACGCGAAGAATGCACCGTCACCGATGAAGAACGCCAGCCTCCGACGAAGGACGACGAAGAACGCCGAATCCTCGGAGATCAACGATGAGATTCCATGTACCGCGACGCCAACGATTCTCTTCTCCATGACGTTGATGACACTTACGGAACCTTGTTCCACGACGTCGTCTTCCGTGATGATTTTTTCACACAACGAACCTTCGTTCGACAACACCTTGAGGTAGGGGTTTGGTTTTGTTCATGTATAATTCATTGAGTTCTTCATTTAATATCTGGGCCACCTATTATCAATTTAACGGGAGGAGGTCGGACCGCCAATCATGGTCGATCCTCCTTGCCCTTTGATTTTGTGTTCGTTGCGGCTCGAACAAAGGCGGCGCGGTGCAACGACACCGCGTAGAAACAAGAGGGAACGCAACGAAGGAGGGCGGCACCGTCGCACCGCGCCATTGATGCCGAACAAGCTGTGGCGCCGTCACACCGCGCTAGAGAACCACGAAGAGGCCACGGCTGGAGAGGGGCCGCGGCCAAGGGGTGAAGTGATGTCACACCGCGCCGGTCGGACAAGGGAGCGGCTCCAATCCGCGGCGGTGGAAGGCGGTGCGGCCGGAACTGCCGGTCGCCAGCACCTCGGAGGGCGGGACCGCGGCGGTCCCAGGGCGGCCGCACCGGCCGGCTAGATCGGGGCGACCGTTTAGGAAGGGAGACTGGGGGTCTTAACCCCCAGCTGGAAAGAAGGAGTGGCTCCACGTGGGGGGGGGGGGCACAGTTTCAATCAAGGGGGTCATCCCCCCCCTTCTGCTCAGCTTGGCCAGCACTAAGCTGGCCACCCGTGAGTCGTGCCCGCACTAGGCCAACCGGCCGCCCAGGCTGGACCGGCCGCACCGGGCCGGACCGCCCCAGCTGGGCTTGGCCGTGTTGGTTGGGCCGGGCCACACCCTAATGGGCCAAACCCGGGTCAGGTCTCCCAGGTTCGGGCCGACCCATGGGGTCTCGGGTCGGGTCGGTCCGGTCCCAAAACCCCGTAAAACCGGACATGTTCGTTCATTTTCCCACATCTTGGGCTACGAACCTCCGATCGACTCACCGTCAGTTGAGATGCAATCCATGGATCGAGATGGTCGTTTCTGTATATTACAGTGAAGGTTTCGGAGAACCTTGTGTATGGCTGCGTTGGTTCAAACACGAAACCAACCGGGCCCTTGGAGCGGAAACGCTTATAACCTGAGCTCCGGACATCCGATTGATGTGTCGTTGACTTTGTTGGAATCCTCTTAGTGAGACGAAAATTTTGGATTACTCCACTCGAGGTTTGGATATAGTTGGAGTGCGGTAGGGTTGGTTTTGACATAAAAACCAACCGGGCCCTGGAACGAAAAAGCCAATATCTCTCAGACTGGTCGTCCGATTGACGCGTCGTCTGTCACGTTGAGTTCCTGTTGACGATACGGAGCTTTGGGATACATCAACATTGGACTTAATTTCAGTTGATGTATCGGCCCCTTGACTCGTGGAGTGGACCCTCCCTGAACGATCATGCTGTGTGAGGGAACCCTAGAGCTTGCTGCGACTTCCACGACGATGAAGACTATACAGAAATCCTCCTTGGGTTCGACAGTGACGACTAAAAAACTTATCAATCTTGTGTGGATCAGTGCTACCGATCCTGTGTGGTCCAGATCTTGTGTGGGTCAGTGCTCATCGGTCCTGTGTGGGCCGCGCATACCGATCCTGTGTGGGTCAGATCCTATGTGGGTCATTGCGGGGGTTAGTACTTATCGATCTTGTGTGGGCCCGATAGCTTAGATGAATCAGTAGCTACATCTAGTCATCTCTATTGTCTTACGAAGAAGTATACTTGTGTGAGCTGAGTCTTGAATTTCAATCAATATCTTCGATGAGATTGACATGATATCCTGTGTGGATTACGTTATGCTTTCCTGTGTGTATTGGGTTGTCAATTCCTATGTGTAATGGGTTAAGTTTTCCGGTGTGGACTAGGTTGTACATGGGCTCGGTTGTTGGAGCCAAACCAGAATTAATGACTTAGGTATTTGTATGGGAATATAAATAAGTAGTGTCAGATGTTACTTCGTGATTGTATCTTTCCTTTGTGGATTATCCCCTGTGGATTCTGGGAGACCTTCGGGGGTCTCGGGGTCCCTACTATGTAGCGTATACTCACCCCTGCACGGGCTATGCCCGCACTACATTGTGTTGGATGCAGACGACAGACAACGATGATCATGGTTGAGACTTGTGGAGCAATTTGCTACCTGGAGGTGGACCACTGGGCGGGACGTACACAGAGCAGACGGATGGACCCGAGGAGCTGAGGAGGCTATTTATACCCACCCTTCTTGTGTGATTTCCAGTGGACAACTCGGAATTTCTTCTTTAATTTTCAGTTGCTCTACTTTCAGTCCAGTTGTACATTACTTTTAGTTTGGGTTTTTATTCGGGCCCACTTACTTTTCTGCACTTACTATTGTACCCAGTTTTACATAGTGTTTACTTCTTCTTTCTTACTCTATGGTGTTTGTTTACTTTATAAAAGAAAATGCCTTCTCATTTTGTCAGGATTTACGCCTTGTTGCTAGTCTCCATCCTCTGGCCTATGGGAGGCGGGCTTGCGGTAGTCATGAAATGAGTTCCGAGGATGAGTCGTGACAAATTGGTCTCAGAGTAGTTCGGTTCTACCACAGAACTCGGGACTCAAATATTTCTTTTATTTGAAGCAATAGTGTTTAGGGTATTGAGTGTGGTTATCAGTCCAGGGAGTCCAGTGTTGGTGCGGCGAACGACGTATCCGTACACCAGGACCCTGACTTCTGATTTCCGACTCAATGCACGAATACATTGATTGCATGTGTGTTTCAAAAGTTTTCTTTGTGATGACTTTGTGTCAGCTCACCAGGTATATTGTTTTGACCGTGGCGAATCTGTTTCTTTTCAGGATGGCCCCACGACGGCAGCCAGCTAGGGTTCAGAGCTTTGTGCGAGACGACAGCCCACCGGGTGATGAGGCCATGGTGCAGGGCCCTTTTTCAGTGGAGGCATTGATGGTACCACTACCCGCCGAGCCACCGATGCCACCATCCACAGCCGCTGAGAGTGAACGTCACCTTAGTGAACTACATGAGTTTCAGCATTAGAGACCACCCAGGTTCCATGGAGAGACGGACCCTCAGGACGCTGTGTATTGGCTCGAGGCGGTTGTGCGAGTTTTCATATTAGTGGGGACACCAGCTGACCTCATGGTGATCCTCGCAGCGAGCCTCCTGCACACAAAAGTAGGCATATGTTGGAGCTTGATGCTCCAGGTGCACGATGAGGAATCTCTTCTCTAGACGAACATTGAGATCTTCTTTCGCTCGGAGTTTGTCCCAACCACCCTCTGTGTGGTGCGCATCCAGGAGCTTCTACAGCTATGACAGGGCATCATGACGGTCTCCCAATACTCAGCGAGATTTAACGATCTCGCGCGCTATTCGATGGACATGGTATGGGACCCATTCTTCTGGGCCCGGACCTTCGAGTAGGGACTGAGGCATGAGATAAGGGCATCACTGATCTCCCTCAGCATTCCAACACTAGGAGGAGTACTAGAGAGAGCCCTTCTCATTGAGAGATTTTTTGCTAAGCCTACACCAGCAGAGAGTCCTACCGCAGGGTGGCACATAACGAAGTCTTCTGTAGTCGGCAGTAGACAGATGTCACAGAGGTCCAAGCGAACCGGGCCATTAGGCGGACGACCACAGGATACTGACTCGGAGGTGTGGGGCACACGCAGCAGAACTGGTCTTACGAGTGGCAGATAGTGCTATCCATGCAGCGTGCAGGTCCACATGGCTCGTGACTGCCCGACCCACCATGAAGAGGGGCAGCGGACGGTTTAGGGTCCACCCAAGCAGAGGCAGAGGTTCGACCATGGTGGTCCACAGGGAGCAGGTGGATGAGGCCGAGGAGCTGGTCGAGCGGCAGGTGGTGGATGACATTTTGAGGCTCTACCACCACCACCACCACCACCATGAGGTCCACCCCGACCACAGGGGAGATCACAAATTTAGGCAGCTGAAGCTTATGATAATGGAGCTCTGGAAGCAGGTGGACAAGTGCGGGACTAGCTCTAGGAATGAAGGCCTTTTCCCATAATGCCTCTAGCTTCGTTGTTTGTGTTGCTTTTTGTCCTTGTACTTTGAGTTGAAGTAATAAAAGACACTTTCAATAGTGACGTTTTCTTTCTTGTCTTTTGTATGTTAATACTAAGTGGTTTCGGTTAAAAAAACTGTCGAATTGACCCTCACATTCGAGATTCCTACTTGAGGATACCTAGTGACCACACACTGATGCCGACAGTGTGACTCAAGCCTTAAAGGAGAGAGTAACGGTTGGATCTCTTGGTAGCAGCGTCGAGGCCTTACGACGTCATCCATGACATGAATTAACTGATCATGATGGGATTGACTGTATTAGGCAAGGAACGTGGTTCATCCAGGGGATGAGACCGAATTTCTCTTTTCATCAAAGGAGAAATCTTTGCAGCTTTGAAGAACGTTAAGGAAGAAGGGAAAACCCTTCGTGTGGTCAGACAGATGTTAGTAGAGCTTCCAAAAGCTGAGACAAAGATTGAACAGCGCACCTATCGTGAGGCTACCGAAGGAGGGAGTAGGGTACGTAGTCTACTGTGATGCATCAGGGACCAGAATCGGATGTGTCCTGATGTAGGAGTGGGCCGTGATCACCTATGGATCACGTCAGTTGAGGAAGAATGAGCAATAATACGCTACCCATGACCAGGAGTTAGAAGTGGTGGTCTTCGCTCTGAAGATGTGGCGACACTATCTGATGGGAAAGTGCTTTACAGTCTACTCTGACCACTAGAGTCTCAGGTACACCTTCTCGTAGAAGGACATGAATCTGAGACAGCGGCGATGGCTCGAGTTCCTCCAGGACTATGACTTTGAGATAGTCTATACTCTTTAAAGGGGAACGTAGTAGCTGAGGCTCTCAGCAGGAGGACGAGAATCCAGCTACTCAAGGAGACAACAGAGTAGCTAGTCGCTTTGAAGATATCCTTCATGGATAGAGATGGTGGATCCTTTCTTCAGTCACTCATAGTCACTCCTCCATTACTGCAGTGGGTCAGAGAGGCAAAACATGGGGACTCTGACTGTGTGATGCGACGTGTGTAGATATCCTCAGGACAGGCACCTAATGAATTCCCTGTAGGAGGAGAGCACGTCATCATTTTAAGAGGACGTGAAATGGTACCAGATTCATTACATGAGGAGATGCTGAGAGAGTTTCGCATTTCACCTTTACCAGTACATCCAGGAGTGGAAAAGATGTACCGGGATCTTAGATGATAGCACTAGTGGCCGGGTACGAAGAAGGTTGTGGTAGAGTTTGTTTCTTGATGCCTCACCTACCAGCAGGTGAAGGCATAACACCAGGTACCAGCAGTCTTCGTACAGCCCTTGGAGGTCCCGAAGTGGAAGTGGGATGGGATGTCTATGGATTTCGTGACTGGACTTCCACGCACTTCAAGAGGTCATGATTCCATTTGGGTTATTGTCGACCGAATCACCAAGTAGGCCCACTTCATACACATTAGAGAGAAGGGCTCAGTAGGGAGCTGGGATGTCTCTATGTTCAAGGAGATTGTACGGCTTCATAGTGTTACATCATCTATCGTATCCGATCGAGATGCTCGTTTTACTGCACGAATTTGGAAGGGGTTGCAGGAGGCGTTCAGGACGCAGCTACGTCTGAGCACCGCCTTTCACCCTCAGATGGATGGTCAGACAGAGAGGACCATTCAGACCCTCGAGGACATGCTCCGTGCATGAGTACTTGACTTTTGACTAAGCTGGGAGGATCACCTACCTTTGGTTGAGTTTTCGTACAACAACAGCTACCACTCCACCATCGGGACGGCACCATACGAGGCATTGTACAGACGACCTTGTAGATCACCGCTTTGCTGGACAGACCCTGGGGAGTCAGCAATTGCGGGACTAGAGATGGTCCAGGCCACGACAGAGAAGGTCCAGGTCATCCAGGAGCGGATGAGGACAACTCAGAGCCGGTATAAATCTTATGCTGACAGGAGGCGGAGACCACTAGAGTTTGAGGATGGCGACCACGTCTTCTTGCGGGTCTCACCTCGACGTGGCTTACAGAGATTTTTCCAAGGCGGAAAGTTATCTCCATGCTTCATCGAACCATTCCAGGTCCTCATTAGGATAGGCGAGGTGGCTTATCGCCTGGCTCTACCACCTTTGTTGCACCGGGTACAAGACGTCTTCCATGCATCTCAGTTGAGGAGATACGTGCATGACCCGACACATATCATTGACCATGGGGAGTTGGACATTGACAATGGGGCGGCTTTTGTGGTTGTATCGGTGGAGATCGAGGATCGACAGGAGCGGGTCCTACGTGGGTGGTTGATTCCTCCAGTGCGAATCAGATGGCAGCACGGGAACCTCTAGGAGAGCACTTGGGAGTGGGAGGCTCAGATGCGTGCTCAGTACCCACTTTTGTTTCCATAGTTTTTGATGTATCTTTACGATGATGTAAATCCCTGAGGTGGGAGTAATGTAAAGGCCTGTAAAATTCAAGGTAAATTTTTTCTTAATTTTCATTGGGATTTTACTAGAACACAGTTTCTGATAGCACCTGATTCCGAGGCCCAGTGTGCCTGAAATCAATTTCTGAAGTTTAGCTCGTGTACGTTCAGTAAACAAACGAGCGATATTTTTCCTATATTTTGAACCGGTGCTCGGAATCGAAATCCGAGGGCACCGATGAAACCGCAGCACCGGTAATTGCTTTGGAACACCTTTTCTGGAGTTGTGTTTGCTCGGGTGTGGTTATTAAATTAATGGGTTAAGTATTGAATAAAATAAAATATGTGCAACAAATTTTATTTTTATCTAAGTAGTTATATTCTATGTAAAGGAGTTGGGGTGGGACCCACTAGTTAGGTGGGCCCCACACGATCCCCACACCATTCAACTTCCACGAACCCCCATTAATTTTTTAACTCACCTGCACCCCCCCCCCCTTAAATGAAAATTCAACTCTCAACTTAAATTGGATTATTAAACACCGTCAGTTAAGTCCAATAATTAATGCGATCTTTGGAAATTCAAAAGGGATTGGCATGAGAAATAAAATAAGGCAAAGCCTAATTTTATTATGTTATTTCGTTTTGTGAGAAGGATTTGAAGAGGATAGCTCAAGTCTTGGAATCCTCATCTTCCTCCTTGAATAACGCAAAGAATGCACCGTCGCCGACGAAGAACGCCAGCCTCCGGCAACGGATGAAGAAGAACGCTGAATCCTCAAAGATCAACGATGCGATGCCGTGTACCGCGACACCAATGATTCACTTCTCCGTGACGTCGACGACGCTTATGGAACCTTGTTCCACGACGCCATCTTCCACGACGATTTTTTCCCTTGACGAACCTTCGTTCGACAACACCTTGAGGTAGGGGTTTGGTTTTGTTCGTGTATAATTCCATGCGTTTTTCGTTTAATATTCGGGCTTCCTATTATCAATTTAACGGGAGGAGGTCGGACCGCCCCAACACGGTCAATCCTCCACCCCCTTTGATTTTGTTTTCGTTATGGATCGAACAAAGGCGGCACGATGCAACGACATTGCGAGAAAACAAGAGGGAACCCGATGAAGGAGCACGGTGTCGTCGCGTCGCGCCATTGAGGTCGAACAACCCGTTGCGCTGTCACGCTACGCCAGAGAACCACGTAGAGGGTGTGGCCGGAGCGGGGCTGCGGCGGAGGGGCGCGGCATCGTTGCGCCGCACCGGTTGGACAAGGCTGCGACTCAAAGCCGCAGTGGTGCAAGGCGGGGTGGCCGGAACTGCCGGTCGTCGGCACCTCGGAGGGTGGGACCTCGGCGGTCCCTCGGTGGCAGCACCGGCCAGTCGGACTGGGCCGACCATTTCAGAAGGGAGATCGGGGGTCGTAACCCCCGGCTGGCAAGAAGGTGCTACCCCACGTGGGGGGGGGGGGCAGTTTCAATCAAGGGGGGCAGCCCCCCCCCCCTCTTTTCTGCTCAGCTCGGCCAGCACCGAGCTGGCCACCCATGAGCCGCACCTGCGCCAGGCCAACCGGCCGCCCAGGCGGGACCGGCCGCACCGGGCCGGACCGCCCATGCCGGGCCAGGCCGCGCTGGCTGGGCGGGACCTCGCCATCCGGGCCGGGCCACTCCCTAATGGGCCGGACCCGGACCCAGGTTGGGTCGACCCGATTTGGGCTGACCCTGGGGGTCTCGGGCCGGGTCGGTTCGGGGCCAAAACCCCCTAAAACCGGACAAGTTCGTTCATTTGCCCATATCTTGGGCTACGGACCTCCGATCGACGCAGTGTTAGTTGTGATGCAATCCTTGGATCGAGATGGTAGTTTCGGTATATTTCACTCAAGGATTTTGAGAAACTTGGGTATGGCCGGTTTTGTTCGAACATGAAACAAACCGGGCCCTCGGAGCGGAAACGCTTATAACATGTTCTCCGGACGTCCGATTGATATGTTGTCGACTATTTTTAATTCCTCTTAGTAAGACGGACCTTTTGGATTAATCCACCTAAGGTTTGGACGCAGTTGGAGTGAGTTCGGGTTAGTTTTAACTTAAAACCCAATAAGGCCCCTAGAACGAAAAGCCAAAAACTCTCAGATCGGGCATCTGATTGACGCGCTGTCTATCACATTGAGTTCTTGTTGACAATATAGAACATTGGGATACATAAACTCCGAAAATTGTGTCAATTGATGTATCGGCCCTTTGACTCATGGAGTGGACCCTCCCTGAACGAGCATGCTGTCTGCAGGAACCCTAGAGCTGGCTGCGACAGCGATGACTATGAAGACTGTACAAAAATCCTCTGTGGGTTCGACCATGACGACTACATCACTCAGCAATCATGTGTGGATCAGTTCTACTAATCCTGTGTGGGTCAGATCCTGTGCGGGTCAGCGCTCAGCTGTCCTTTATGGGCCAGCACATACCGATCCTGTGTGGGTCAGATCCTGTGTGGGTCATTGCGGGGGTTAGTACCTATCGATCCTATGTGGGTCCAACAGCTTAGATGAATCAGTGGCTACATCTGATCATCTCTATTTTCTTACGAAGAAGTATACCTGTGTGAGATGAGTCTTGACTTTCAATTATTATCTACGATATGATTGACTTGATATCCTGTGTGGATTACATTATGCTTTCCTGTGTGGATTGGGTTGTGAATTCCTGTGTGGAATGGGTTATGTTTTCTTGTGTGGACCGGGATGTACTTGGGCTCGAGTGTTGGAGCCGAACCGGAATTGATGACTTAGGTATATATATGGGAATATACCTATGTAGTGTCAAATGTTACTTCATGATTGTATATTTCAATTGTGGATTATCCTTTGCGGAATCTGGGAGACCTTCGGGAGTCTCGGGGTCCCTACTGAGTAGCGTATAGTCACCCCTAGACGGTCAATGCCCACACTATGTTGTGTTGGATGCAGACGACAGACAACGCTGATTGTAGTTGAGGCTTGTGGATCAAGTCGGTACCTGTAAGTGGTCCACTGGGTGTGACGTACACAAAGCAGATGGCTGGACCTGAGGAGCTAAGGAGGGTATCTATACCGACCCTTCAGGTGGGATTTCCAGTGGACGGCTCAGCGTTGCTGCTTTAATTTTCTGTTTTTGTACTTTATTTCCAGTTGTACATTACTTTCAGTTTGGGTTTGTATTCTGGCCCACATAATTTTCCGCACTTACTATTTTACCCAATTTTACTTTGTGATTACTTCTTCTTGTTTACTCTGTGGTGTTTGTTTACTTTATAAAGGAAATGCCTTCCCCTTTTTGTCAGGATTTTTTCCTTGGTGCTATTTTCCAGCCCCTAGCCTAAGGGAGGCGGGCTTAGAGTAGTCACGGCACGGGTTCTGAGGACGAGTCATGACAGATTCCATTTAGAAACATTTATCCAATGTTTTGGATGTTGTGATCATGCTTATTCGAGTAGGAAGAAAAAGATATGGAAATGCACACACTTATCCGCCTATGCTGGTGGAAGTGGTTGAGGGTATGACACTTTCATCACTTCACATGGCCCTAGCATGGGTCTAGGGTAAGGATACTAAGAAGGAATGTAATCATCATATATAGGATAAGTCTCTTCTTCACATCACTTCTCCAGCCCAATGGATAGGTGGTAGAGAGGATAAAGAGTGCATCCTACTACAAGAAAGGATTGAGTCTTCTTCTAAGAGGTAATCCCTAAAAATGGTCCTTTGGAGAGGGCTATAGGATATCTTAAATGTTGAATGGAAAATAATTTTTAATCATCATCCACCTTGAAATGAACTAGAGGCTTCGAGTCTTATATATTAAAAGGGTGTGACAATGTCCTAACCCAAGTGCCCAGTACTAGGTAAATCCCAATTCAATTACCAATGTTGGGTTCCTCATGAACATGGGAATTAAAATCTATAAGAACCTTGAGGTTCCAAACAATGTGGTAGGAATAGTTTTTGAAACCTATGAACATAGGACTACAAACCCATATGGGAGATAAGAAATTGTTCCTTTTCTTATGGTTTTCAATTCAAATGGATTTTATTAATATTTCAGTTTGTTCCACATTAGGGAAAGGATCAAGAAGAAAACATTACTTCCCATGGATTTCCTTGAAGTGGGAATAAATATAGGCTCGCATGGGATAATGTCTAGGGAGAGCCAAAGGATACATGCACTAGTAGGATAGAGGGGAATTATTTGGGCATGTATGCTTGGGCGAGGTGATGGTACCTTCATCAACGAACCTCTTGGGAAAGTAATTATGGTTGAAACCTTGGTCAATCAATATTTTGTCTCCATAGGTGTTCCTAGAAGTGGATCATGCTGGTACATACTTATGGAAGGGGACCTCATAATAGTATACCTCAACTATTGGGGAGAGAGTTCCCCAACCATCTATTATATATTTTAAAATATGGTACAAATTTAGTGTCTTTTATCGCCATTTAATTCCCAATTATTCATGTTTTGGGGGTGTACCAACAAGGTTTATGAGTTCTTGGGTTATGGAATAGGGTGATCAGAGTGCTAGAAGGCCTTCTTGAATTTCAATCTATCCAAATAAAGACCCCAATGTTCTTTTTATAAGAAAATATGGACCTTGGATGAAAAATATATATCTCTCAGGGGTTCCACTAAGGTATCTCACAAATGATCTTTCCCAAAATGATCATATAGTATATCACATAGACTAGTCGTGTATACTGAGACATAGGTACCCTTAGTAATGACTGTGCATTAGGGTAAATAGTAGAATGGCCTTTGGAGGCCTCTCTTATCCTTAGAATTATTCACAACTAATTATCAATTCATAATATTGGATTTCCTATTATCAAATTATCATCTATGTGAGAAATGACAGTGTCAACAATACATAATCATAAAAATTCAGAGCCAATGAAGATTTAATA
This sequence comes from Viscum album, assembly GCA_963277665.1. Lineage (NCBI taxonomy): Eukaryota > Viridiplantae > Streptophyta > Magnoliopsida > Santalales > Viscaceae > Viscum > Viscum album. Next base: position 1,176,130,358 of record OY728166.1, on the reverse strand, counting down.
TAAAATAGTGAAAATATTGAGTTACGAAATTCATTACCACATAGTAATTTTCAATTCAAATCCATTATGATGAAATTATTAAATTTGAAACATAAAATTCAATTAATAATTATTAAATAATTTTATTAAATGTAAAAGGGTCAGTTTATACATTGTATTGAAGAAATTATGCGCAAAACATTTTATTATGCTGCAATGAAGGGAAATCGAGACAAAGACCATTGCCTCACACTTCCTTTTGGTAGAACGTTCATTAATATCATGTATAATTGTTTTGAGAATGATATCAATTTATACAAGAACAAAATTAGTATTCATAATGACATATTTTGCCTTTTTATAATATCTTAGCATTCATTTGTAATAATAATTCATTTTTACTATTGTTTTGGGTTCTCAATGTCTTATTCCATCATGTGGGTTTTCTATGAATATTATGGATCGTGGGTATAGGATATAGATCCATCAGATATATATAATTATTTTAATGTTATAAATATAATATTTAATCATAATATTCATTTTTAGAATAATTCCCAACGTTTAAAATAGAAAAAGAACCACATCACATTTTGGTGTTGGTAGGATCTATGTACGCACAAGGGGTGATATCATTCCATTTCAATGTGAATGGATAAAAAGTGTGTGATATATTAACCATCAAAAATAAATAAAATTACTCATTTATAAAATATATTCATTAAATTTATCCTCATTACATTCCTTACAAATTGAATGTGAAAAATGAATCACATCACTTCATGAGATGGTAGTCTTCTATACACATGAGTGGCATTATCATAATTTATATGGAATGGAATGTAAAAAGGTATATGTGATATTTTAATTTTTTAAGTTTAATAATATAATAAATACCATTGAAATTAGATAAATCCATAATTATATCATTTCTTTAAAGTTAACGATGTAAAATGAGTCACATAAGTTCTTCTTGTGGTAGTTGGTCATACACATAATTAATAGTTTCCTTTCACATTTGATGGAAGATGATATGGATATAAACCATTGGATTAATATAATAACATATCTCTATAAATAATAATATTATTTTATTATATAATAACAATTTAATTATATTTAATGAAGGTGTAATAAGAATACATAAAAATACTCATTTTTTAGAATGTCACATCTTCTTTAGATAGCTTCCTTAGTTTTGCACCGGCAACCATCCTAGGATGGATTTATGGTAAACACAATGGATATACGTTTTTAGGGAATTAATAATGTGATTGGGTGATGAATTTTATTATCTAATTATATTTAAAAGAGTTAATAGGGTATGATAAGGGGCGAGATTTCATATGTTTGTTCAAGTAAACACATGGAGTATGTTAAAATATCCAATTACATCAACGTTATTATCATGTAACAAGTAATGAAATTTATTCATTGTGTGTATTTAAGGGTTTTAATGTCTAACTATATCAATATAAAGTATGTTATACAAGTTTTAGGTCAGTTTTAACCCTTATAATCTAAAGTTATCCCTAAGTAAATCAATTTTTACATTAACTATAATACTAAATTTTATTGGCTTTTATTACTAATAATGTTTGAAAATTAAGTTGACATTATATAATAATATATTTTATTTTACTTCCAATAATTTAAACCATTTATCTAATTTCAATTAACTGAATTTTTAGAATATAAATTAAAATTATACGTGTAGATGCATAAAGAACCGACTTTCCAAAAAAAAAATTCTTATATGAATAGAATGTTTTAATATAATAATTAAATATTAAATTGATTCAAATAATCTAAATTAGTTAAATAGTAATATAATTGATCTATTTTTACAATAAAAAACATATAATAATTATTCTATTAAATTATTGAAATGAATTTGTTATTTTTGAAAAGTTAATATTATTTACTATTCTTTAAATTAAGAAAAATTTTAGGAAAATCACAAAAAAACACCATATGGTAATTTGGATAGGAATTTTTCAGAAAATAATTTCATTTTTTATTATAAAATTTCTAAAATTGAAAAATAAATTATATTTTGTTTGCAATGAATGACTATACTCTGTTTTGGAAAAATATAGTATTGAACTAAGCAGTTGTTTCGGTTTTATAAGAAAAATATTTTTTAATTAATATATAACTATAATTTTCATAATTTATTTATTAATCATAATAACCATCAATTTAATAGCTAGGTTATAATGGTATACTGCTTTTCAATTCATATAGGCTCAATGTTACATGTTTTGTAAGCTATCAAATATATTAAACTTAAAGAAGTATATTTTGTGGAAATTTTAAGATCAGTGTTGAATGTAACATAACCCATAAAATAAAATGTTTCTTCTTTCAAATATTGGATTTTTATATTATTCTCACATTCTATAAATTGTGTCCTCAAAATTTAAGTCTGATATTAGTAATCAATGGTTCGACCTTGGGAAGTACAGTTGTGGAAATAAACTCCTAGTAAAATGGTTTTTAAAAAATCCAAAAGATAATAAAGGGCGTGAAATAAAATGGTCATATGGAATAACACAAAAAAACTTTACTTTATAGGGTCAAAATGGTATTAAGTGATGATATATAAAGTCAATAAACAAATAAATAATTATAGAGAGTTACATACATTATTGATCTCAATAAATGGAATGATTAATGGAATTTCAAGGTACTAAAAACCTTAAATATATTGTGATTTAAATACCAATTCACTCATCAGATATGAATTTAATACGATAACATTTTGGATTTAATATTCATTTCCTAATATTTGGTAATTCATTTACTATCAAACAACATAAAAATACCTAACTGATATCATTCTATTTAATTAGAATAATTTCATCCTTTAGTTTGGGATTTTAAAAATCCCACATAATCTATTACTCATGGAATGAATATCCCAAAAATAATTATTATAACTTAATCAATAAATTCATCATTTAACCGATAATAAACTCCAAAAATACTGACACTTATCTCAATAAATCTCTAAATATATTAAAAAATAAATATGGTTAGCACATATTATCCAATATAATAATATATTCTCTAATCCCTAGCATTAAAACTATAAGTTCATCATGAATAGTTTTTCATCATATTTTTTAACAAAAAATATCAACATATTAATCCAAACATCATGTAGACTAGTGGTAGGTGATAAAACCTTATTATCCTTCAGTTGTGGGTTTAAGCTATGTGGACATCCCCAAATGTAACAAGTTTTCTTTTTTTTCAAACAATATTAGTATAACTCATATATTATTCCCAATTTTTTTACCCAAAAAATATTTAACATCAAGTATTATATAAAAATTATAATATATCATTACGTTTAATGTTATTACAAAAAATGTTAATGGTGTTATTATTTAAAATAAAAAATTCAATAAATAAAAATAAAAACCAATGGGTTATATTACTATAAATGTGTACCATAGTATCATTAGTCCTCATTGACTCCCATAATATAAAAACTAAAGTGGGGTTATAATTCCTTGAAATCATTATCAATTTTATTCCAACAATCTGATTATGTTATCCATGTTAATGAGGATATATATTCTTCCTAAATTAAAACAATACATAGATGTATCGTGATTATTATAAGAAAAAAATCATTGGTAAAAATTTCCCTATGATATAATTCTTCAATCCTAATAAATATTGGAACCCTTGTATTTCAACATTTTTCCTTTCTTGGTATTGGGGTTAACCTTTAAATGATTTCATTCTTTGAAATATTCCAAATGTTCTATAAATTTAATACATTGCTTTATAAAAGGGTCACTGTGTGGAAATTTATTTCCATACATAATGATATTCATTTTTCCTCAGAAGTTCTATACATTATTTAGTTTACTTCTACATATATAAAATTTTCCCATTCCTTTTAGACAGTAACTTCTCAATATAAGACACCATTTTTTTATCCTTGGTCATAAATTTAAATCATAAATTTAAATATATTATAAATGTTAGAATATGTGAATTCCTGATCATATCCCTCAATAGTGGAAAGACAGATGTATATTATGGTTCTCTATCATATACAAAGAAATTATGAATTCATTCTTGATAATCCATTTTTGAGTTATTTCTTATAGGTACATCTTTTCCAAAATGGCATCCACTTGTTGTATCAAAAAATATATGTATTTCCAAAAAACACACGTAGTATCTATAAATCTAAAATTGTAACATCCCGGGTAAATAATTAATATTACTTTTTCATATTTATTAATATTTGTGAATAAAATATTAATATTACATTAAAGGGAATGCTATCCTCGATGGAGTACCAAATACGCAACAATGAGTTTCTTTGAAATCTTACGTTGTACTCTAATAATAAAATAATATTATTTTAAATGGTAGTTAATTTCTAGTCGTTGTACTGGTAGGAATGAATAGAACTAACTACAAAATGATTATATATTTTTGCCAAATATTTTTACTTGTATCCAATAAATGTTTGAGGATTAAATTGTGAATGAATACAATTTTAAGCGTAAATATTCTAATATTCTTTAAAAGGTCGATTAACCGCCTTTTGATGGAGAACCATTTTTAATTCCACTTTTTGAAAATTTTATATGTTATATTGGACCAAATAAAATCCTTCTTTAGAATCTGGACATCAAAATTTACTTTGTTTAAATTTTTGTTATTTTTCCTTTAAAGATCATTTTTAGTGAAAATGTTGTATTTTAATTCAAAACCACCTTTTAATATGATTTATTTATATGGATATATTATATTTTTAATTGGTTTTAAAGTGTAGTTAGAATATAATTTTACCATTTAATCTAATTGTGGTCATTGGAATTAATTTCACTTTAAAATTTGACTTAAACTAGTGTCAATCTTTTAATAAATTTTGTTTCGTAAAAACACAATTTTTGTTTTGACAACGGGAATTAATTATTAAATTGATTAATTCAACTTATATGTTTTGAATTTTTTAAAATAAAAATCATTTTTGAATTCGGAATATCAAATATATCTTAGGGGTAATTTTTGGTATTTTTCTGAAAAACATCAATTTTTGATGAATAGAGAAACCACTAAGTGGTAGTTAAAAAATTTATTTTTCGTTTAAATGAATATTTAACACTTCTATGATTTAAATTTAAAAAATCCAAAATACATGGCTTTCATTAGGATTCAAAATATGGTTCAATGGGATTAAAATAATTTTTTGGTGAATAGTAACATTTTAGTTTTATTAATTGTGATTAAAGGTAATTAGTGTAATTTAAGGTAAATATAATGATATAATAATATGTAATTACCTTTACACCTATCCTACACATATTGGATAAGTCATGTAAGACCAAGTAAATCCATGGATCATCTTGGGGACCCCATGGAGCCACATGGGTATGAAAATGACATTAACAACTTTTTATTTAAAGTTAAAATTAAAATGTCACCTTATGTATTGTTTTACTAAAACAATTTTTACATGGGGTTATAGAAGTAATAATTCTGACTATAAATTTTCATTGGAATGATAAAACCATTTCCTATATCAGAGTAATTTTTTAGAATTTTTAGACATTATATAAATTAATTTATTTATGACACCATGATGAAGCAGTGATTCCCTCATTCATGAACGATTTAAATAAAATGAGAAGAGAATGTAAACTATAAGACTTACACTTGTCAAAAACCTATTGTATGGGAGGATTTATATCCCTTATCACCTAATCCTAGAAATAAATAATTGTGGGACCTTTAATATCGGAAAATAATTTTCTAATAATGTAACTTTTCATGACATTCCAAGAGTGCCCCTCCTCCCTCTTATAAAAGGCCCCCACCTCTACCCCCTTACCCACACCTCTCAAGGATTTGGATCTACCAAACTCTACAAATTTTATCTCTACAAATCCCTCTCTTTATCCTAGTAGCCTTTACTTAGGCATAATGCTCTTCAAGAAACCCTTTTGGTTCAAACCAATAGGAGTTACCCGATTTAAAGTTAATGTTTTCTCTTATGTTCTTTTGTTTTATTTTGCTTCTCCAAACCCCTAAATTCTTTTTATTACTTTATTTTGTAACAAATCCAGTATATTCAATATACTAGGATGTTTTTATAAGAAGGATTTGAGATACACTTACAGACACCTTCGTCTAATGGTTAAAGAACACATTATTTTTGTGGATGGCGAATTTCCGCCGCACGAAACGACGATTGGTACAATATTCTTCTAACACCTTTCATGGTGGCCATTAAGATTTCACCATATTTATATATGATATATATTATGTTTATTGTTTACATATGTTTCTGTATTTTTCATTTATGGCATACCATTATGGTTTCCATTATGGGTTAACGTGATATCTTCATTTTTAGAAGTGCGGACTACCACCACCTCAAAGTGATTTGATTAATTAATTCCATATGTTGGAAGTATAAAGGATGGAGTTACTGATATTATATATGATTTTATACTAGAATTATAATATTCCTTTATATCATTGTGATTTCATTCCATTAAATACTAAATAGAAATGAAATTTTCCTTCATGCATATATACGGCTTACCATCTCCATGAATGGTGCATTTCATTTCTTACCTCTAAATCTTATGTAATATAATAAATGCATGTATATAATGTATATATATTATATATATGATATCTAAATCATGAATATAATTCTGTATATAATGGATATTTTACCACATGAACTACTTGTAATTATAAGATGTTTATTTTTTTACTCTAGTACCATTGATCGACAAAACCACCGTTATTAACATAATTAATTACATAATGTTAATAACATGGTAATAAGTGATATAAAAGGAATAATGAAAATTAAAAAGGATATTCAGCAAGTATAAATTAACTATAGTTAATTATCTTGAAGATTAAAGAACGATCGAGTCAAGTCAGACACGAGGTAAGGGATCCAACCTCTCTCTTTCTTTTTATGTACTCTCTTTTATGTCATTTCTTTTAAGCTTCTCTTTATTATGTTGGGGGATGTTATTTTGTATTCCTATTACTTTAAATTTTATTTTAATATTATTGGAGACCCAATTTTATTTCATCAATCCATTCTTTTAATGTTTTAAGTGGCGTCCTTAGGCTGCTGAATTTTCGTAATGGATTTTTCATCTCACTTTTATTCTTGGAAGATTTATGCTACATTTTCCACTATTTCCATTGAGTGGTGTATGTACTACCCATTATTATACTCTTTTTTTAATATAATTTCGTTTATGGGTATTTACATCAATTTTGTATAGTCTTTCTTTCACGGGGTGTACGTTTTGAAAGATACCCAAATCGGTAAGGGAACCTATAACCCTCTTATTTTTAAAAGACTTATTTTTTGTTAGGTATTTTAATTTACATATTATTATGTTAGGATATTTTATTATATATAATTATTTCTGTAAATGTTATGTCCAAGTGATGAGATACCCTTTTTTTATCTCTCATCAACTCATTTTTTGAATTTAAAAGTGGCGATGTTAGGCTGTCGAATTTCTGTAAAGGAACTTCTTAACCCAATTTCAATTCTTTGGGATAAACCTCTACGTCATGATTATGTCGTAATATTAATATGTGTGGATGACCTCTGATTGTTTTACACATAATATCCTCTTATATTGGGTGTATTTATATTTGTCACACACAATTATGTAATTGATTTATCTTTATTCTAAGGATATCGTCTTCGTAAGGGACCACGTCTCAATCTCCTTTCATTGAGGCATATTTTGTTCTAATACAAGACTTTCTTTTATACGCTATATAATACACCATTGACTTTTCATTTCATTCAAAGGGAATCTTTTTCTATGAAGTGTTTTACTAAATTACAAAAAGGAATGTTTCTTTTAACGTACGCGGTGACAATGACCTTTTCCGCCGCCATGAGTATTATTTGATCATTGTCTTCCTCAACAATCCGTAATGTTTTTAAAATGAAATAAATACCATACAATCTTCTATGTATTTTGGTATTGAAAATGGTTTTTATAATGGATTTTTTATGTCAATATATATAAGTGGTATATTTTGATCGAAATGTAGAAATGTTTTCGTTCCATTATATTTGTTTTATGTGTTATGATTTTATATTGGTACCTGGACATTTGACGGGTGGTTACTTGATAAACCATATGATGGGTGGTTCTGTGAATACCAGGATGGGTGGTTACGATATAACCTCTAATGAATTGGGTATGGAAGTCGACCGTTTGGCTATTCCATGTACTGATATGTGTGGAAGTCGACCGTATAGTTATTCCATTTAAGTATGTTTATGTCCCAAGTTACCTTTATATATTATGTGTTATTTATATGGGTTTTATAGTAATATTTTGGTTACAAAAGGGTAAGTAATGATATTTTATTCAGTGGATATTATTTACTACTTCTTAAAGGTGTAATTTATTACTTTGATAAAGCATTCATGGTTTACTAGATGTTTTGAAAAACTAACACTTTTCCTTCATTGTGTATACCTTACTGAGATTTTTATGCTCACCCCATGTTTTTTTGAAATGTTTTTCATATGACATAATGTGGATGGGGTCAATGATGGGATCAAGGAAAAGTCATTCTATCTTAAACATGTAATTAGACATGGCTCTCTTTTTTTAAGATTTCATGTTTAGTAAAAAAAGGAAACTTTGTAGAAGTGTCTTCTGTGTAGTCTTTTGGGATGTAATAGCTATGATCTAATTCTCTGAAACACTAAACCTGAAAAGATCCTCAATGTGTATTCTTTCAATAAATCAATATAATGTAATGTTTACGTTTGGGGCCTTATAGTTGGTATTAGAGGTCGGGTTAGATAACATTAGAGGTTAGAGTGTTGTTTATGCATAAGTGACAAGTTGTGTATAACCACAATGGGAAGTATATTAGATGGAGTCTTTGTTTTTTTTTAAAAGTTTGAATGAGTTTGAGATAACATAGATAACTATATATTATTGTTTATTCTCCTCATTATTATATGATTATTTTACTGATATGCTCAAACTGACCTTTTTGGTTTTATTAAATGGCTGGAACTAGAAGACACCAAAGTAACAGTGGATGTGAAGGAAGCTGTGACAGTTTTCTGAGCGAGGAACTGAATGATATGGGAGTTGAAATGAGAACACTTGTTTTTATCCTCAACCAAATATCTGGAGTCATGATTGACCACCTAAACCTTGGTGATTTTTATAAGGAATCATATATACGAGAAACAAATCCCTACAGAAGTTCAGGTGATAATCATAAAGGTGAGTGTGTTAAAAAACCTATGTGTCAAAGATGTGGAAAGAAACAGCTCGGAAAATGTTTCAAACAGACAGAAAGATGCTATAGATGTGGAAATGAAGTTCATAAAGTATGAACCTTCCATGGAAAATGGAAGCATCCAGTTGACTCGAGGAAAGGGATGGATGTTCTTTCTGAGGGATCAATTGAATGTTTTAAATGTGGTGTGCATGGTCATTATTCAAACACATGTACTACGAAGAAGATTCAGGAATGGGATCACCAAGACCGTAAAAATATTATTTTCCCAATACCTAATTCCATTCCGATTGAGGATTAAGAAACTGACAATGACCAATGAAAGGTATGGATTATTTCTTAACATATGTTTTCCTATCATCGGAATATTAGGATATGATTCATGATTTTATTTTTAGGAAAGAATTATTTCAGAATAAGTTGGAAAGGAATGGTTAATGGATCATGAAGAATGGTGAATGAGTAAAAAGTCAACATATAAGGGATTCAAGAGTTATGGTAGATTTTAGGATGTTGAATTTCATAAAAGTATTAAGCCTCTTTTGATGATGGGGTTACATTAGAAGGATTTTTATAGTATGTGTAACCCTGATGTTTGATATATGAAAATTTTATTCGAGGAATAATTATCTGTTCTTTTATGGATATAGTTATGAAGAACCCTTTGGGTTTATATGATCCTTGAATTGGACTCAATTACCGGTTAATACTTTTTGGGATGCAAAATGAAAGTTATTAGATATCCTTTGTGGTAAAATATGTTATGGTTATTTTTGAATATTTTATCTCTTTTTGGGGTAATGTTTTTTGAATTATATAGTTTTGGAAAAAGGACAACACACATACCATGTGAAAACCTGTCACGTTGGACGAAGCTGCGGGAATCGAACCCACAACCAAAGTGCAACTAGTATTTATCGCCTACCACTGGACTACGTGAAGTCCCAGGTTAGTTTGACTAGTTATTTTTAGTTTTATGATTTTATGAATCAAGAGTAAGTTGATTTTGGGTTATCTATGGAAATGATTATCCTGTCGTGGAGGATATGTGCTTAGGTTAATTACTTTTCAATATGAGAATTTAAGAGAAACTGATGTTATTTGGAGATAAATGTTAATATTTACCTTGGAAGACTATGTGATTTAAATCCATCAAAGATTTGGGTTTCAATCATAGTGTGGTTTAATTTGAATAATTTTATGGACAATTTTTTATCAAATGGTCTTTGTTGAACTTTGGGTTTTGATGGACAAATTTGGGAGATTAAGAATAGATTTTCTTTTTATAAAGGATTATCCTTTTGGGTATTATCTGATATCGTACTAAAAATATTGGTTTTGGTTTTGGTCTAAAGACATGGGAAATATATAGTTCTCTTTTTTGTATTTGGTGATTCTCTAGAAGATTATTATAATTCTATTAATTAAACAAGTCATCCTAAATACTCATCTTTTGGAGAAAATATGAGTTTGTGTAAGAAATATAGTAAGAGATCAAAGTCTACCAGATAAGTAAGTATTTTTCCTTATGATTTAGTTTAGATCATAAATAAATTCATCAATGAAAAGTAACACAAAACAAAAATGGTGTTTGTTAACTTTTCCTAATGGGGAATCAAATACTGTTTAACCCATCACTAGTTTGTGATTTTCTGGTGGTTAACTTTCTCCTAAACCTGTTTTCTATCACTCTCTATCAGAACATGACCATTTGATTATTTCTTCCATATCCATGTTTTCCTGGAATCCTATTATCTGTTGTCTCCAGTGACCTTGGTACTTTTCTTTCATTCTTTTAAAGTGATATTTTAAATTACTCCTTTTCCGATGCGAGGCTTTCAATGAAGTTTCCAAGCCCAATTTTAAAATTTTGAGGACGCAATTCCCAAAAGGGGAGAAGGATGTAACATCCCAGGTAAATAAATAATATTAATTTTTCATATTTATTAATATTTGTGAATAAAATATTAATGTTACTTCAAAGGTAACTCTATGCTCGATGGCATACCCAATACGCAACATCGAATTTCTTTGAAATCTTACGTTGTACTCTAATAATAAAATAATATTATTTTCAATGGTAGTTAACACCTAGCCCTTGTAATGGTGGGAATGAACAAAACTAACTACTAAATGATTATATATGATTGTGAAATATTTATACTTTTATCCAATAAAAGTTTGAGGCTTAAAATGCGAATGAATACAATTTTAAGCGTAAATATTCGAATATTCTTTAAATGGCCGATTAACTACATTTTGATGGAGAACCCTTTTCAAATCCACTTTTTGAAAATTTTATATGTTATATTGGACCAAATAAAATCCTTATTTAGTACCTGGACATCAAAATTTACTTTGTGTAAATTTTTGTTATTTTTCCAATAAAGATCATTTTTAGTGAAAATGTTGTATTATAATTCAAAACCTTCTTTTAATCTGATTTATTTATATGGATGGATTATCATTTTAATTGGGTTCAATGTGTAGTTAGATTATATTTTTAACATTTAATACAATGGTGGTCATTAAAATTAATTTCACTTTGAAATTGGACTTAAACTAGTGTCAATCTTTTAATATATTGTTTTTCATAAAAACACGCTATTTGTTTTGACAACAAGAATAAATTATTAAATTGATTAATTAAACTTGTATGTTTTTAATTTTTTAAAATATACATCATTTTTTAATTCGGAATATCAAATATGGATTAGGGGGAATTTTTGTTATATTTCTGAAAAACTTCAATTTTTAATAAATAGTGAAACCACGAAGTGGTAGTTAAAAAACTGATTTTTCGTTTAAATGAAACTTTACCACTTCTGTGACTTAAATTTCAAAATTCCAACATACATGGTTGTCATTAGGATGTAAAATGTGGTTCAATGGGATTAAAATAATATTTTGGTGAATAGTAACTTTTAATTTTTATTAATCGCGATTAAATGTAATTAGTGTAATTTAAGTTAAATATAATGATAAAATAATATGAAATTGCCTTTACACTTGTCCTACACATATTGGATAAGTCATTTCCAACTAAGACAATCCATGGGTCAACTTGGGGACCCCATGGAGCCACATGGGTAAGAAAATACATTAATAACTTTTTATTTAAAGACAAAATAAAAATGTCACAAACATGTATTGTTTTACTAATACAATTTTTACATGGGGTTATACAAGTCATATTTTGACTATAAATATTCATTGGGAAGATAAAAACATTTCCTACATCATAGTAATTTTTTTTTATTTTTTTACATTAAATAAATTATTTTATTTTTGACACCATGATGATGCAGCGATTACCTTATTAATGAATGATTTAAATAAAATGAGAAGATACGGTAAAATCTAAGACATACACTTTTCAAAACCTATTTTATGGGTGTATTTCGAACCCTTATCACCTTATCCTAGAAATATATAATTTAGGGACATTTAATATACGAAAATCATTTTATAATAAAGTATCTTTTCAAGACATTCCAAGAGTGCCCCTCCTCCCTCTTATAAAAGGCCCCCACCTCTACCCCCATACCCACACCTCTCAAGACTTTGTATTGACCAAACTATTCTTATTTTATCTCTACACATCCCTATCTTCATCCTAGAAGCCTTAACATAGGTATAAAGCTCTTCAATAAACCCTTTTGGTTCAAAGAAAGAGGAGTTACCTGATTTAAAGGTAAAGTTCTCTCTTATGTTCTTTTGTTTTATTTTTCTTATCCAACCCCTTAAATATATTTATTACTTTATTTTGTAACCAAACCAGTATCTTAAATATTATAGTATGATTTTATGAGAAGTATTCGAGCTACACATACACACACCTCCGTCTAATGGTTAAAGAACATACTGTTTCTGTGGATGGCGAATTTCTACCTCACGAAATGATGATTGTTCAATATTCTTCTAACACCTTTCATGGTTAAAAATAAGATGTCACTATATTTATATATGATTTATATTATGTTTATTTTTTCCATATGTTTCTTTATTTGTCATTTATGGCATACCTTTATGGTTTCCATTATGGGTAAATGCAATATCTTTAGGAAGTGTGGACTACCTCCCCCTCAAAGTGATTTGATTTGTTAATGCCATATGTGGGATGTATAAAGGATGGAGTTACTGATATTATATATGATATTATACTGGAATTATAATATAACTTTATATAATTATGATTTCATTCCATTAAATACTAAATATAAAAGAATGTAGCGTTCATGCGTATGTACGGCTTACCGTCTCCATGAACGGTACATTTCATTTATTACCTAGAAATGTTATGTAATATTATAAATTCATGTATATAATGGATATATATTATATATATGATATCTAAATCATGAATATAATTCTAGATATAATGGATATTTTACCACATTAACAACTTGTAATTATAAGAAGTTTATTTTTTTACTCAAGTACCAATGATCGGCAAAACGACCATTATTAACTTAATTAATTACATAATGTTCATAACTTGGTAATAAGTTATATAAAAGTAATAATGAACTTTAAAAAGATTTTTAAGCAAGTATAAATTAACTATAATATATTATTCAGGATATTAAATAATGATCGAGTCAAGTCAGTCACGAGGTAAGGGATCCAACCTCTCTCTTTCTTTTTATGTATTCTCTTTTATGTCATTTATTTTAAGATCCTATTTCTTATCTTGGGGGATGTTATTTTATATTAATATTACTGTAAATTTTATGTTCATATTATTGGAGACCCTATTTTATTTCATCAATCCATTTTTTGAACGTTTTAACTGGCGTCGTTAGGCTGCCGAATTTTCGTAAGGGATTATCATCACACTTTTATTCTTGTGAGATTTATGCTACATTTTCCACTATTTTCTTTGAGTGGTGTATGTATATCCCATTATTATACTATATGTGTAATATTATTTCATTTATGGGTATTTACATCAATTTTGTATAGTCCTTATTTCACGGGGTGTACGTTTCGAAAGATACCCAAATCTGTAAGTGAAACTTTCACGCTCTTAATTTTAAAAGATTTATTTTTTATTAGGTATTTAAATTTACATATTCTTATGTTGGTATATGTTCTTATATATACTCATTTTTTTAAATTTTATGTCCACGTGATGAGATACCCTTTTTTTATCTCTCATCAACTCATTTTCTGAATTTAAAGTGACACTGTTAGGCTGTCGAATTTCTGTAAGGGAACTTCTTAACCCAATTTCAATTCTTTGGGTAAATCCTCTACTTCTTGATTATGCCATACTATGAATATGTGTGGATGAACTCTTATTGTTTTACACTAAATATCCTCTTATATTGGGTGTATTTATATTTTTCACACACAATTATGTAATTGATTTATCCTTACTCTAAGGATACCGTCTTTGTAAGGGACCTCGTCTCAATCTCCTTTCATTGAGGCATATTTTGTTCTAATACAAGACATTATTTTATACTCCATATAAAACACCTTTTACTTTTCATTTCATTCAAAGGGAATATTTTTCTATGAAGCATTTATCTAAATGACAAAAAAATGAATGTTTCTTTTAACGTACGCGGTGACAATGACCTTTTCTGCTGCGAGTATTATTTGATCTTTTGCATCGTCAACAAGACGTAATGTTTTTAAAATGAAATAAAAACCATATACTATTTTATGTAGTTTGGTATTGAAAATGGTTTTTATAATGTATTTTTGATGTCAAAATATTTAAGTGATATATTGTGATCAAAATGTTGAAATGTTTTCTTTCCATTATATTTGTTTTATGTCTTAGGATTTTATATCGGTACTTGGACATTTGACGGGTGGTTACATGATAAACCATATGAAGGGTGGTGCCGTTAATACCAGGATGGGTGGTTACGTTATAACATCCAATGCATTGGGTATGGAAGTCGGTCGTATGACTATTCCATGTAGTGATATGTGTGGAAGTCGACCGTATGGTTATTCCATTCAAGTATGTTTATGTACAAAGTTACCTTTATATGTTATGTGTTCTTTATATGGATTTTATGGTAATATTTTGGTTACAAAAGGGTAAGTGATGATCTTTTATTCATTGAAGAGTAATTACAAGATCTTAAAGGTGGAAAGTATTACATTGATAAAGCATTCATGGTTTACTTGATTTTTTGAAAAACTAATAGTTTTCCTTCATTGTGTATCCCTTACTGAGCTTTTTATGCTCACCTGAATTTTATTTGAAATTTTTTTCACAGGACATATTGTGGATTGGGTCACGGATGGGACCAAGGAAAATTCATGTTGTCTTAATCATGGAAACAGACATGACTCTTTTTTTAAGAGTTCATGTTTTTTAAAAAAATGGAATCTTTGTAGAAGTGTCTTCCATGTAATATTTTGAGATTTAATATCTATGATATAAGTATCTAAAACTCTAAACCTGAAAACATCCTCAATATGTATTCTTTAAATAAATCACGATTAAGTAATGTTTAAGGCTGTGTACTTATAAAAACATTAGGTTGTAATTTTATTCTTATCATTGAAATATATTATAGGGTTAGGTACCCTATTCTATGTTTTCTTTAATCTAGTTTCCATGGAATCTTATAAAAAGCCATTAATTCAAACTGTAACGATCCCAACCCCAATATCCAAAATATAGTGGTTCCTTTATTATATTTTCAGATGATACATATAATCCAATCATGATGGGGAAAATGGTATAGAAATCATGGTAGTCTAGATACATACATGATTCCCATAAAACATTACAATATAATAATTAAAAAATAATTCATTTTTGGTAATATCATTATTACATCTAATATATAAATTCATGTTATTAAATGTAAACTTTATGGATTCATGGGAATGGAAAAAAATTAAAGGAGATCTCAAATTATTTGTATGAGGGATGTAAGTTAGAGGAAATCCTAAAAAAATGAATACTAATCAATATGTAAAGGTAATAATATGACCAAAAATTATATTTAATCAATAACATGACTAGCATGATTATATAACGAATATTCAATATGTAATGATAAATAATTGAACACAATTTTCACTTAAATAACCAATAAATCATGAATAAATAAGGATTAATAAATATGTAATAGTAAATATCTTAACATACATTCCACTTAATCAATAACTTTTCTATCATTGTTATTTAATGATCAATAAATATGTAAAAATAAATAAATGTAAATAACATGACTACCATGAATTGATAAGATATAATCAACATGTCATGGTAAATAACTAAAAATGATTCTATTTAATCAACAAAATCATTATTAATTATATCTAGAGTAAATATCATTGAAAAAAATATCATGGATAAAAATAATATAATTATTATTGAATGATGGGATTAAGTAATGGATGTTGTGATCCCAAAAATAATTATACCTCTTCCATAAATACCATTCAAAATATGGATTAAAACAATTGGTATAATCCCATTTAAATATGGCCCACTAATTTTCATCA
Organism: Viscum album; assembly: GCA_963277665.1. Taxonomy (NCBI): domain Eukaryota; kingdom Viridiplantae; phylum Streptophyta; class Magnoliopsida; order Santalales; family Viscaceae; genus Viscum; species Viscum album. Next base: position 1,176,113,591 of record OY728166.1, on the reverse strand, counting down.
TGTTATTAACAATGTATAAAGGGGATGTAACAATCTGTCCTCCACATTTCATTACATGTCTAAAGCATTCCTCATACATCAAACAATTTATTTAATTCATGATCAATGATCATAATTATAAAATATAGATATTGAATAATGTATATGTATTTATCAATATTTCACTAGCCCCAAAATAAAATTTAATTTAGAAATATATATGTATAAATGATATATGGTTTAATAAATAATCATGTCCTTAAAAAACTAATATGTATATTTAGTTAAATTTTAATGTACTTTGTTCAAAGTGAAGTGAATATTCCAAGTAAAAGTTGTTGATTACAAAAATGAATCAAGGAACTGAATTTCAGTACATTACTTGAAAAGGGTGATAATAATAAATCCATAAAATTAATATGTATGGTATCAATACATCATATAACCCAAGGAGAGTATGTAGAAAAAGTGTAGTTGTCATTGATGAATATAAATTAATTAAAATAATCCTTTAAAACAGTATTGATGAATGTAATAATTAAACATTTAAATCATCATTTTAAAATTAAATGTTCTCAAAAAAATTAATATAAAATTATTTGAATATAATATACAAAATTTATAAATAATATTTTGAAACAATGAGTTTTTATGGAGACTATATATTATTTCTCGTGAAGTATGTGTTAATAAAATATTTATTTTAATTGATCGAAAATGAAAAAAAAACCCTTATTCTTAATAAGTCATAGATATTAAATTGAAAAAATATAAAATAAAATGGTTAGAAATGAATTTATGGAACTAGTTTCAAAATGTAAAAAAAGTAATGTGTTTTTATAAAACATTGATTTTAATGAAAAATTATTTTCTACTAAAGAGATAGATGAATTCAGGTTTTTAAAAAAAACTTTATCAGTACATTTAATACATGATAGTGGGAAAATTGTTATATTTATTGAAAACATATTGAATAGCCATAGGGGATTAAAATTAAATTCTATTCTTATATAATTATCAAATAATTTCCTTTAATGGAAATTCAATAATAGATAATCCTAATTAAAATTTTACTATAGAATATACCCAGACAAGGATCATAATATTCAAGTGAGAATTAAAAAATGAATTGATTTTTGGTATCAAATATAAATTTAGACAAACCAATTGGATATAAAAATACAATAATTTAAAATTAATATATAATTTATCAAAGAAAATAAAATAAAATAAAGTAGTAATATTACCCAATGAAAATAAATTTATATATGAAATTAATTTCTACCTTTTAAATTTTTGATTAAAACACAATTGGATGAAATAATTAAAATTAAAAATTATAATACAATGATTTATTAATGAATAACAATATTACATTTAGTTGGTGGGTATATAAACAAAAATAAATAAATTATATTCCTAACATTTCAATGTGCCTCAATAATCAGAATGTGAGCCAAACTACCTTACCTCACACAGCCTATTGGGTGGAAGTGATTTAATATATAGTATAGTTGCGTGAATATAATTATTAATTCACAAAAAAATTAACTTTTACATTTATATTATCATATTTGATCATTTTATAACATCTTATCACCCATTCATTAATATTATTTCATTATTATTATACATTGTGTCATTAATTGTACTTTTTCTCATTGTAGCTTTCTAATGAATGTTATCGTTAATGGAGATATGAAATAGATATATCATATCCACTATTATTATAAGGCCCCAGCCTTAAACATTATTTAATCTTGTGTTATTTCAAGAATACATGTTTATGATCTTTTCAGGTTTAGATTTTTAGAGAATTAGATCATAAATAATGCATTACATTCCACGTTAAAACAAAGTGGTTACATAAAAGATAGTACTCATTTTTTCCATCAATAGAACATATTTAAAATAAAACATGGATTCCTTCTTGACACTTCCTTGACACTATCATCAAATCATGTACCTTTCCCTGGACCTATGAAAAACATTTCAAAATCTTTGGATGAGCATAAAAAGCAAAGTAGGGGATAAAAAAGTATGAAATGAAAACATCAGTCCATGTATGAAATCATAATTTACTCATAAAACATAAACATTTTAAGATACCTCATAAAATCATGAATAAATCATAGAAATCATAAGACATAAAGGTAACTTGAGGCATTCATAACATTCTTAAATAGGGAGTAACCCTCATGGTTACATTTGGAATACCCATCATAGTATATTCTCTAAATCTCTTCGGAGAAACCTTAACGTTTAACCCCTTCGTGATACCCAATGCATTGAAGAGCTATATCGGGCTCACTCGCCATTATTTTATCACAGAACCACTCGTCTTCATAAACAATGCCCAAGAACTATAACATAATTGTATCACATAAAACATGCATAAAGAAAACATAAAATTTCCACATTTCAATCACAAGATATCAATACAACACATTGATATAATACAAATATTATCAAAACCATTTTCGATACCAAAATAAATTAAAAGTAAAACATGGTATTTATTTTTCATTTAAAAAAAAGTAATGGCTTGTAGAGGAAGCTAAAACTCAAATAATGGTCACGGTGGCGGAGAAGTCATTGTCGCCGCATACGTACGAAAAAACATTACCTTTTTTCATTAGGTAAAACGCTTTGTATAAAAAATATTCCTTTTCAATAAATGATAAAGACAAATGGATTTATAAACCGTATAAAATAATGTTGTGTATAAAACAAAATATGTCTCAATGAAAGGAGATTGAGATGAAATCCCTTACCTCAGGCCTGACTTGACTCGATCGTTATTTAACCTCCTGAATAATAAACATGAGCTAATTTATACTTTCTTAAGAACCTTTTTCATGTTCATTATTCCTTTTATGTCACTTATTACCATGTCATGAACATTATGTAATTATTTAAGTTAATAAAGGTCATTTTGTCGACCATCGGTACTTGAGTCAAAAATAAACTCCTTATAATTACAAGTTTTTCATGTGGTAAAATAGCCATTATATAAAGAATTATATTAATGATGTAGATATCATATATAACATTTATATCCAGTATATACATGAATTTATAAAATTACATAACATTTAGAGGTAAGAAATAAAATGCACCGTTCATGGAGACAATAAGCCGTACGTACACATGAACGCTACTTTCATTTCTATTTCATATTTTATGGAATGGAATCATTATTATATAATGGTACATTATAATTCCAGTATAATATCATATATAATATTATTAACTCCATCCTTTACATAGCCCACATATGGCATTAACGAATCAAATCACTTTTAGGGGGCGGTAGTCCGCACTTCCTAAAAACAAGATATCGTGTTTACCCATAATGGAAACCATAAAGGTATGACATAAATGAAAAATACAGAAGCTTAAGGAAAAAATAAACATATTATATATTGTGACATCTCAATGGCCACCTTGGATGATGTTATAAGAATATTGAACAATCATCGTTTCATGAGGCAGAAATTCGCCATCCACGGAAATAGTATGTTCTTTAACCATTAGATGTAGGTGTGTGTAAGTGTAGCTCGAATAAATATTATTAAAAAATACTAGTATATTGAAGATACTGGTGTTGTTACAAAATAAATGAATAAAAAGAGTTTATGGGGTTGGAGAAGAAAAATAAAACAAAAGAACATTATAGAATACTTTCCTTTAAATCGGGTAACTCCTCTTGGTTTGAACCAAAGGGGTTTCTTGAAGAGCATTATGCCTAAGGTAAGTCTTCTAGGATAAAGAGAGGGGTGTGGAGAGATAAACTGAGTAGATTTTGGTTCAGCCAGTGGATTGAGAAGTGTGGGTAAGGAGGTAGAGGTGGGGGCCTTTTATAAGAGGGAGGAGGGGCACTCTAGGAAAGTCAAGAAATGTTACATTATTTTAAAAATGAGTTTTGGATTTAAAAGGTCCCACATTAAATTATTTCAAGGATAAGGTGATAAGGGTTTGAAATATACTCATCCAATAGGTTTTTGACAAGTTTATGTCTTAGGGTTTACATTATCTTTTCATTTTATTTAAATCGTTCATTAATGAGATAATCGTTGCATCATCATGATGTCAAAAATAAATTAATTTATTTAATGCCTAAAAATTATAAAAAAATACTATGATGTATTAAATTGTTTTAGATTTCCAATTTGTATTTATATTCTAAGATATCATTTACACAGACAAAATTAAAATTGGTTTACATGGGTGATACATTCTTTTGTGATATTCTCCATTGTTTAAAAATAAAAAGATAATGTGTCACTATCACACAAAAGTGATTCCATGGGGTCCCAAAGTTTGGAACAAGAAATCATATGTTCGGCCAAGACACAACCATTAGAATTAGGACACATATTGGGGTCATTTGTTATTATTATGATATTATTTTATTATCCTTAACTACCTGATTACTACTTAATCCCGATAATTAAAGATAATTACCGTCGTTACTATTCATAATGTCAAAAAACAAGAGTCTTAATTACATAATTTGGACCTTCTGATACAAATATGGAATCCATTTTACTGAATTCTAATCAAAAAAATTCCAATAATTAATTTAAAAGTAATTCCCATTGTCAAAACAAATAGAGGGTTTTTTTGAAACAATATCTATGAAAATTTTGGCACTTGTTTATGACCAATTCCAATGTGAAATCAGTTAAAATGACTAAAATTGTATTAAATTATAAAAATAAATTCGAATTACACTTTACAACCAATCAAAAAGATAATATAACCATATATTTAAATTAGATGAAAAAGCAGTTTTGATATAAAATGCAGTATTTTTCACAACTCATTAAAAAAAATGAACATTGTCAGAAAAATACCAAAATTACTCCAAAGTATATTTAAATTTCCCAATAATAAAGAATAATTTTATTTTTTCAAATAGAGATTATAAAATTTTCAAATGATATATTTAAAAAATGGTTCGCCGTCAAAAGGCGATAAAACAATATTTTACAAATAATAGACAATTTTATGCTTAAGATTGGATTTATTACCATTTTAAGCCTCTAAAACACTATGTAATTCATAAATATACATAGATAAGAATATATATTATTCATTACTTACTAGGGATGTTACATCCTTCCCCCCTTTGGAAAATTTCATCCCCACAATTTATTTATTTATCGAATAAGTGGGGGTATTTATCCCTCATTGCATTTTCAGATTCCAATGTTGCCTCTTCACTCATGTGGTTTTTCCACAAAACCTTTCCTTGATGAATCACCTTATTCCGCAACACTTTCTCACAGTGGTCAAGAATCTGGACTGGTTGTTCCTCCTAAGATAGTTTCTCTTCCATCTGAACTATCTCTGGACTCAAAACATGAGATGGATCTGGCATGTACTTCGTTAACATTGAAACATGAAAAACATTGTGTACCTGAGATAAACTTGGAGGTAAAGCCACTAGGTATGCAACTGATCCAACTCTCTCCAAAATTTCATATGGTCCAATGAACCTTGTACTCAGCTTTCCTTTCTTACCAAATCACATCACACTTTTCCATGGTGAAACTTTGAAGAAGACATGATCACCTACCTCAAAAGAGAGATCCTTCCTCCTGTTGTCCGCATAACTCTTCTTCCTACTTTGAGATGTTCTCATGTGTTTCTATATCAGCTGAACATTTTCTGCCAACTCTTATACCAATTCCGGTCACATCAACTTCCTTCCACCTACATCATCCCAGAAAGCTGGAGTTCGACACTTCTTCCCATACAATGCCTCAAATGGTGCCATTTGTATACTAGAATGAAAACTGTTATTATATGAAAACTCAACCAAAGAAAGATGTCAGTCCCAACATCCATGATAATCCATCAAACAAGCATGATCATATCCTAAAAAGTATGAATCATTCGTTCTAACTTCCCATCTGATTGAGGATGAAAAGATTTACTAAAATTTAATTCAGTACCCAAAAACTTTTGAAGGCCTTTCGAAAAGTTAGAAGTGAACCTAGGATCACGATCAGATCCAATGGAGAGGGGAACTCCATGTAAACTAACTATCTCATTAAGATACAAACGAGAAATTTGATCTAGGGAAAAAGTATCTCGTATAGCAAGAAGATGAGCATATTTAGTCAAGTGATCAACAATAACCCAGATTGCATTATTACCTCGAGGTGTCTTCGGAAATCCCACAACGAAGTCCCCAGATATATTCTCCCATTTCCACTCTGACACTGTTAAAGGTTGATGCATCCCTTTCTGTAACATTCTCTCTGCATTAACCTATTGACAAGTCAAACACTTCATAGTAAAATCAGCAATATCTCTTTTCATTCTGTCCAACCAGTAATAATCCTGAAGATCTCTATACATCTTGGTACAGCCTGGATGAACTAAAAACGGATTACTATGAGCTTTATATAACAACTCTCTCTTCAACTGAGAATCACAAGGCACACACAATCTCTTCCAAAATCTCAAAACAAAATCATTATCAATGATGAATTCAGGCAACTTACCTTTCTGAACCATCTCTACCATTTTTTGCAACACACTTTCTTGCTTCTGTGCTTGTATAATTCTGTCGGATATAGAAGATTTCACTGATACCTGAAACAAAACAAAAGGACATCCTGCACCAACAACTTATATGCCAAATTTCATCAAATCCATAACCAAAGGATCACGTTCCAAACACAACATTCTTAATGAAGCATTACTTTTTCGACTCAAAGCATCTACCACTTTATTTTCTTTTCCCGGATGGTAATGAATTGTACAATCATAATCCTTTATTAATTCTAGCCATCTCTTTTGTCTCATGTTCAATTATTTCTGAGTGAATATATACTTTAATCTTTTGTGATTGGTATATAATTCACACTTTACTCCATAAAATGATGCCTCCAAATTTTCAAAGAAAAAACAACAACAACTAATTACAAATCATGTGTATGGTAATTTACCTCATATGTTTTCAGCTGACGTGAATCATAAGCAATTACCTGATCATTCTACATTAGTACACACCCAAATCCTTTCAATGAATAATCACTACAGATAAAAAACTCCCCATTCCTAGAATGTAGTGCCAAAACTGGAGCATTCACCATTCTTATTTTCAGTTCCTGAAAACAATCATCACATTCTTTTGTCTAGATAAACATAAGACCCTTCTGGGTTAGCTTTGTCATTGGACTAGATAACCGAGAAAAATTTCTAACAAACCTTCGGTAATGGCCTTCCAAACCAAGGAAGCTATTAATATCAGTTACATTTGTGGGTCTTGGCCATTCTTCCACTACCTTTGTTTTTTCAGGATCAACAGTTATCCCATCTTTATAAACAATGTGACCAAGGAAAGAAATTTGTTGCAACCAAAAATCACACTTGCTGAATTTCCCATACAATTTCCATTCTTTTAAGGTTTTCAAAATAACCCTTAAATTTCTTTCATGCTCCCCTTTACTTTTAGAATACACCAAAATATCATCAATGAAAACAACCACAAACTTATCCAAGAACACATGTAAAATTCTATTCATAAGTTCCATGAATATAGCAGGTGAATTGGTTAGCCCAAAAGTCATTACTACAAATTCATAATGGCCATATCTTGTACGAAACACGGTCTTCGGAATATCTACTTCCTTTACCTTCAGCTGATGGTACCCCGATCTTAGGGAAATCTTTGAAAAATACTGAGCTCCCTGGAGATGATCTAACAAATCATCGATATGAGGCAAAGGATATTTGTTCTTAACAGTGATGTTATTCAAGGCTCTATAATCAATGCAAAGTCTCATTGAACCATCTTTTTTTTAACAAATAAAAAAGGTGCACCCCATGGTGATGTGCTAGGTCGAATGAAACATTTCTCTAATAAATCTTGAAATTGCTTCTTCAACTCTAAAAGGACAATTTCAGCCATTCGATAAGGGGGTTTTGAAATTGTCTTAACATCGTGATCTAAGTTAATAGTAAATTAAACATCCTGATCCGGTATTATTCCAGGAAAATCGTCAGGAAAAACATCAGGATAATCATTTACCACTGGAACATCATTAATCTGAACAGTTCCTTTGTTTTCAACAATATGTGCAAGGTAACATTCATTTTTATCTTTTACAAGTTTCTCAGACTCTTGATATGTTATCAACAGTAAGGGTTCATTCTTGTACACAAACTTAAATTCTTTCTGAAAAGGAACTTCTTTAGCTCTACAATCAATCTTAGCATAGTAAACAAGAAGCCAATCCATATCTAGGATAACATCAAACCCTATTAGAGGTAAAACAATAAGGTTTTCATGTAGGTTTTTTCCACGGATAAGGATAGGATGATTATTATAAATTCTTTTTTCCTCAATATTTCCCCCAGGTGTTTTTACCACAAGTTTAGGAGTCATTTCATGAGATGGTATTCCCATTTTACTAGAAATGTTTTCAGAGATGAAGGAATGTGTAGACCCTGAATCAAACAACACACTGGAATAATCTGAAAAAACAAACAAAGTACCTAATACCACTTCATTTGATGGACCAACATCTACTGAAGTAGTTGTAAAGGATTTCACCGCCCCTTTCTGCTTGTTGTCTAACTGCTTCCCATCACTCTAGATCTTTTATGGACACTCGTTTGCCTAGTGACCCATCTCATTGCACTTAAAACATTTCTCTAACTATAAATAAAATTGGTCTTACCATCACTTTGATCTTTTTCAGTGAAATTATGAGCCTTATGTCCCATCTTACCACATCGATAGAAGTTCCTGAATTCAGAAGAAATTCCCTTGCATTCATTTTACCACATTTATCAGAAACTAGAAACTTAGTTTTCTTACCATCATGCCTTTTTGAAGAATTCTTCCCTTTATATTTCCACCTCAGTCTCTTCCTCTATTGGTTGTTTAAGAACACTTGATCATTGGAAAACTATATTTCTACCTTCTCAGTACATCAAACAAGATTTTCATAACTCTTGAACTCGGAAGAAGCTAATACCCTTCAATATTTTGGCTTTAATCCTGAGTAAAAATGAATGATTTTACTATCATGGTATCAGATAAAATTTGGAGCGTAACTTTCCAATCGAGTGAAACTTTCTTCATAATCAGCCACTGAGTCATCCTCTTGCCTCAATTCCATGAATTGTTTTTCCATCCTAAGTTGAACAGACATAGGAAAATACTTCTCAAGAAACATTCCTTTGAATTCATCCCTGTCGAGAGAATCAATATCATCAGCATCCCTGATATTTTTAACCATCGACCACCACTGATCTGCTTCACCCTCCAAACAGTAAATTGCAAGACTAACCTTTTGATTGTTTGAACACCCCCATGACATTGAAAATATTCTCCAGTGCTTTAATCCGCCTTTCACCTAGCACATGGTCAGATGATCCTATGAATGATGAGGGATGTTGCCTCATGAAATGTTACACCACTGACATGTTCCTCAGCGGTTGATCTGGCGGATTTCAGGCATGGATACCACCACCATTTATCGCTTGAGTCAACTGCGCCATTACTAAAGCAAACTGTACAGTTCCGATTCCGACCATCTCAGGATGCTGATTCGGAAGGTCATTTCCTTCTGTATGACTTCCTAGCACTACTTCCCCATTTCCTCTGCGGAAAACCATTCTGAACAAACATGTCTTAGATGAAGCAACATGGTAATCTTCATATGCTATATCATTTCAATTTGACCATAAAAAAATATTTTTGGATGATCATTTAATAGAAATATAACTCCAAAATTTATCTAAACCAAACTTTGATACCAACTATACGGCCCCATCCTTAAACATTACTTAATCTTGAGTTATTTCAAGAATACACGTTGAGGATCTTTTCAGGTTTATAGTTGTAGAGAATTATATCATAAATCATGCATTAAGTTACACATTTAAACAAAGTGGTTACATAAAAGATAGTACTCATTTTTTCCATCAATGGAAAGATATTTAAAATAAAACATGGATTCTTTCATGACACTTCCTTGACACTATCATCACATCATGTACCTTTCCCTTGACCTGTGAAGAACATTACAAAATTTTGGGATGAGCATAAAATGCTCAGTAAGGGATATAAAAGTACGAAATGAAAACATCAGTCCATGTATGAAATCATACTTTACACATAAAACATAATCATTTTAACATATCTCATCAAATCATGAATAAATCATAGAAATTATAAGACATAAAGGTAACTTGTGGCATTCATAACATTCTTACGTAGAGAGTAACCCTCATGGTTATGTTTGGAATACCCATCACAGTATATTCCCTAAATCTCTTTGGAGAAACCATAACGTTTTACCCATTCGCGTTACCCAATGCATTGGAGAGCTATATCGGGCTCACTCGCCCTTAGTTTATCACAGAACCACCCTTCTTCATAAACAATTCCCAATAACCATAACATAATTGTATCACATAAAACATGCATAAAGGAAACATAACATTTCCACATTTCAATCACAAGATATCAATACAACACATTGATATAATAAAAATATTATCAAAATCATTTTAAACAAAAAAAATAAAATAAAAGTAAAACATGGTATTTATTTTTCATTTAAAAAATTTTATGGCTTGGTGAGGAAGCTGAAACACAAATAATGGTCACGGCAGTGGAGAAGTCATTGTCGCCGCATACGTACGACAAAAACATTCCCTTTTGTCATTTAGTAAAACGATTCTTATAAAAAATATTACTTTTGAATAAATGTAAAAGTCAAAGGGGTTTATAATCCATATAAAAGAAAGTTGTGTAGAAAACAAAATATGCCTCAATGAAAGGAGATTGAGATGAAGTCCCTTACCTCGGGTCCGACTTGACTCGATCGTTCTTTAACCTCCTAAATAATAAACATGAGTTAATTTCTACTTTCTTAAGAACCTTTTTCAAGTTAATTATTCCTTTTATATCACTTATTACCATGTCATGAACATTATGTAATTATTTATGTTAATAAAGGTCATTTTGTCGATCATTGGTACATGAGTCAAAAATAAACTATTTATAATTACAAGTTGTTCATGTGGTAAAATATCCATAATATCCATAATTATATTCATGATGTAGATATCATATATACCATTTATATCCAGTATATACATGCATTTATAACATTAAATAACATTTAGAGGTAAGAAATAAAATGCACCGTTCATGGAAACGGTAAGCCGTACGTACGCATGAACGCTACTTTCATTTCTATTTCGTATTTTATGGAATGGAATCATAATGATATAATGGTATTTTATAATTTCAGTATAATACCATATATAATATTATTAACTCCATCCTTTACATGTCTTACATATGGAATTAACGAATCAAATCACTTTGAGGGGGCGGTAGTCCGCACTTCCTATAATGAAGATATCACGTTTACCCATAATGGAAACCATAAAGGTATGACATAAATGAAAAATAAAAAAGTTTAAGGAAAAAATAAACATATTATATTTAGTGACATTTTAATGGCCACCTTTTAAGGTGTTATAAGAATATTGCACAATTATCGCTTTGTGAGGTAGAAATTCTCCATCCACGAAAACATTATGTTCTTCAACCATTAGATGTAGGTGTCTGTAAGTGAAGCACGAAAAAATATTATAAAAACATCCTAGTATATTGAAGATAATGTTGTTTTTACAAAATAAATGAATAATAAGAGTTTAGGGGGTTGTAGAAGCAAAATAAAACCAAATAACATTAGAGAAGACTTTACCTTTAAATCGGGTAACTCCTCTTGGTTTGACCCAAAAGGGTTTCTTGAAAAGGTTTCTGCCTAAGGTAAGGCTTCTAGAATGAAGAGAGGGATGTGGAGAGATAAAATGCGCAGCGTTTGGCCCAGCCAATGGCTTGAGATGTGTGGGTACGGAGGTAGAGGTGGGGGCCTTTTATAAGAGGCTGGGGGGGCACTCTAGGAAAGTCAAGAAATGTAACTTTATTTTAAAAATGATTTTCAGATTTAAAAGGTCCCACATTGATATATTTCGAGGATAAGGTGATAAGGGTTCAAAATATACACATTCAATAGTTTTTTGACAAGTGTAAGTCTTATATTTTACATTATATATTCATTTTATTTAAATCGTTCATTAAAGAGATAATCGGTTCATCATCATGATGTCATAAAAAAATAATTTATTTAATGCCTAAAAATTATAAAACAAATACTATGATGTAGGAAATCATTTTAGCTTTACAATGAGTATTTATAGTCTATTAGATCATTTACACAGACAAAATTAAAATTGTTTTACATGGGTGATACATTCTTTTGTGATATTCTCCATTCATTAAAAATAAAAATATAAAGTGTCACTATCCACTACTAAAAGAAGGGTATTAGCGACCGCCATTGGTGGTCGCTATAGGAGGCCAAAATACCGGCCATAAGCAACCACCAGGCGGTCGCTATTGGGTGTGGGATGGGGACCATTAGTGACTGCTTTTAGCGGTCCCTACTACTGCCCGGACAGAAGCCTATAGCGACCGCCACTGGCGGTCGCTAACGCTGCCCGGCAGCCAGTCTATAGCGACCGCCAAAGGCGGTCGCTACACTGGGGAAATTTTTTTTTAAAAATAATTCATACCGAAATAAATAAATAAATATATATTTTTTAAATAAAAAAATATATATTTATATTAATGAAAATATTTATATATATAATATTAAATAAAATATTTTTCATATTTTTAATGAAATTGACGAATTGTGTTTTTTTCTTCACGGTGCAAAATTAGAGATATAACAAGGTAACATTCATAACAAATGGAAAAAAATTTCATACAGCATAAACATCAAAATCATCATAAACGATAAACGTGCTTCAACGATCCGAGCAGGTCCATCTATTTCAATCTTCTGCCTCAAAACCTACAATAAGATAAAAAAACAAAACAAACGTAAATTGAACATAATTATTCTGTTATTATATACATATAATAAAATTAAATCTGACATCAAATCATGGTGCTATAATAATTTAAAACCCACAATTTATGAAATGCTATCATTTCAGGTCATTCAGAGCACGTTTGCTCCGAATTCGACCATCTCACGCCGTTTTTGGGGTTTTATGACACCAGAAACATGTTTCCGGTCACCGCGGTCAAAAAAAACATCCGATTGACGTGCCGTCTACCCGAAAATTTCACAAATCACACAACGGCTATTGTCCTACGGTTTCATGGCATTCCAAGTTCGTTCGGGTGGTTTTGACCCCCCACATGTAGTTTTACCGCGCGCGGAGCTGCTGAAAATGACGCACTCAGTCGTACCGCGCGCACCGCACGTCCAATGGGCGCGTCGTCTCCTCCTACACGTCACAAATAATATTCCTAATGTTTTCGTGTGGTTTCAGGTCATTCGGAGCACGTTTTCTCTGAATTCGACCGTCTCACGCCGTTTTTTGGTGTTTTATGACACCGAAAATGCGTTTCCGGTCACCGCGGTCAAATGACACCTCTGATTGACGTGCAGTATGCCCGACCATTTCAAAAATCACACAACGGATGTTTTCGTACGGTTTCATGGCATTCCGAGGTCGTTATGGTGGTTTTGACCCCCCCCCCCCCCCCACGCGCCGTTTTAGCGCGCGCGGAGCTGCTGAAAACGACGCACTCGGCCGTACCGCGCGCACCGCACGTCCGTTGGGCACTCCGTCTCCTCCTAGACGTCACAAATAATATTCCTAATGTTTTCGGGTGTTTTCAGGTCATTCGGAGCCCGTTTGCTCCGAATTCGACCGTGTCACGCCGTTTTGGTGTTTTTTGACACCGGAAATGCGTTTCCGGTCACCGCGGTCAAACAACACCTCCAATTGATGTGTCGTCTGCCCGACCATTTGACAAATCATACAAAGTCTATTTTCATACGGTTTCATGGCATTCCGAGTTCGTTCGGGTGGTTTTGACACCCCACGCGCCGTTTTAGCGCGCGCGGAGCTGCTGAAAACGACGCACTCGGCCGTATCGCACGCACCGCACGTCCGATGGGTGCACCATCTCCTCCGACACGTGACGAATAATATTACAAATGTTTTCGTGTGGTTTCAGGTCACTCGGAGCATGTTTGCTCCAAATTCCACCGTCTCACGCCGTTTTTGGTGTTTTTTGACACTGGAAATGCGTTTCCAGTCACCATGGTCAAACAACACCTCTAATTGATGCGTCGTCTGCCCGACCATTTCAAAAATCACAAAACGGCTGTTGTCGTACGGTTTCATGGCATTCTGAGTTCGTTCGGGTGGTTTTGACCCCCCCACGCGCCGTTTTAGCGCGCGCGGAGCTGCTGAAAGCGACACACTCGGCCGTACCGCGCGTACCGCACGTCCGATGGGTGCGCCGTCTCCTCCTACACATCACGAATAATATTCCTAATGTTTTCGTGTGGTTTCAGGTCATTCGGATCACGTTTGATCCGAATTCCACCGTCTCACACCGTTTTTGGTGTTTTATGACACCGGAAACGCGTTTCCGGTCACCGCAGTCAAATGACACCTCCAATTGACGTGCCGTCTGCCCGAACATTTCAAAAATCAGACAAAGGCTGTTTTCATATGGTTTCATGGAATTCCTAGTTCGTTCGGGTGGTTTTGACCCCCCCACGCGCCGTTTTAGCGCGCGCGGAGCTGCTGAAAACGACGCACTTGGCCGTACCGCGCGCACCGCACGTCCGATGGGCACGCCGTCTCCTCCTACACGTCACGAATAATATTCCTAATGCTTTCGTGTGGTTCCAGATTATTCGTAGCACGTTTTCTCCGAATTCAACCGTCTCACGCCGTTTTTGGTGTTTTATGACACCAGAAACGTGTTTCCGGTCACCGAGGTCAAACGAAACCTCCGATTGACGTGTCGTCTGCCAGAACATTTCAGAAATCACATAACGGCTGTTGTCGTACGGTTTCATGGCATTCCGAGTTTTTTCGGTTGGTTTTGACCCCCCCCCCCCCTCATGCGCCGTTTTAGCCTGCGCGGAGCTGCTGAAAACGACACACTCGGTCGTACCGCGCGCACCGCATGTCCGATGGGCGCGCCGTCTCCTCCTACATGTCACAAATAATATTCCTAATGTTTTCGTGTGGTTTCAGGTCATTCGGAGCCCGTTTGCTCTGAATGCGACCGTCTCAAGCCGTTTTTTGGTGTTTTATGACACTAGAAACGCGTTTCCAGTCACTGTGGTCAAACGAAACCTCCGATTGACGTTCCTTATACCCGACCATTTCAAAAATCACACAACATCTATTGTCTTACGGTTTCATGGCATTCCGAGGTTGTTCGGGTGGTTTTGACCCCCCCACGGGCCGTTTTAGCACGCGCGGAGCTGCTGAAAACGACGCACTCGGCTGTACCACACGCACCGCACGTCTGATGGGCGCGACGTCTCCTCATACACATCACGAATAATATTCCTAATGTTTTCGTGTGGTTTCAGGTCATTCGGAGCACGTTTGCTCCGAATTCGACCGTCTCACGCCGTTTTTGGTGTTTTATGACACCGGAAACGCGTTTCCGGTCACCGCGGTCAAACAAAAGATCTGATTGACGTGCCGTCTACCCGACCATTTTACAAATCACACAAATGCTGTTGTCGTATAGTTTCATGGCATTCTGAGTTCGTTCTGATGGTTCTGACCCCCCACGTGCTGTTTTAGCGCGCGCGGAGCTGCTGAAAACGACGCACTAGGTCGTACCGTGCACACCACACGTCCAATGGGCACGCTGTCTCCTCCAACACATCACGAATAACATTCCTAATGTTTTCGTGTGGTTTCAGGTCATTCAGAGCACGTTTGCTACGAATTCGACCATCTCACGCCGTTTTTTGTGTTTTATGACACCAGAAACGCGTTTCCGGGCACCGCGGTCAAACGACACCTCCAATTGACGTGACGTCTATCCGAAAATTTCACAAATCACACAAAGACTGATGTCATACGGTTTCATGGCATTCTGAGGTCGTTCGTTTGGTTTTTCCCCCCCCACGCGCCGTTTTAGTGTGTGCGGAGCTGCTGAAAACGACGCACTCAGCCGTACCGCGCACACCGCACGTCCGATGGGTGCACCATCTCATCCTACACGTCACGAATAATATTCCTAATGTTTTCGTGTGGTTTCAGGTCATTCGGAGCACGTTTGCTCTGAATTCGACCGTCTCACGCCATTTTTTGGTGTTTTATGACACCGGTTACGCGTTTCTGGTCACCATGGTCAAATGACACATCCGATTGATGTGCAGTCTACCTGAACATATCACAAATCACACAACGGCTGTTGTCGTACGGTTTCACGGCATTCCGATTTCATTCGGGTGGTTTTGACCCCCCCCCCCCCCCACGCGCCGTTTTAGCGTGCGCGGAGCTGCTGAAAACGACGCACTTGGCCGTTCCGCACGCACCGCATGTCCGAGGGGCACACCGTCTCCTCCTACGTGTCACGAATAATATTCCTAATGTTTTCGTGTGGTTTCAGGTCATTCGGAGCACGTTTTCTCCGAATTCGACCGTCTCACGCCGTTTTTGGTGTTTTATGACACCGGAAACGCGTTTCCAGTCACCGCAGTCAAACGACACCTCTGATTGACGTGAATTCTCCCCAACCATTTAAAAAATCACACAAAGGCTGTTTTCATACGGTTTCATGGCATTCCGAGGTCGTTCGGGTGGTTTTGACCCCCCCACGCGTCATTTTAGCGCGCGCGGAGCTGCTAAAAACGACGCACTCGGCCGTACCGTGCGTACCGCACGTCCGATGGGCACGCCATATCCTCCTACATGTCAGCAATAATATTCCAGTGTGCGTGGAGGGCTGTACGGAGTGCGGGGAAGGCTGTCTGGTGTGCGGGACGACTGTCCGGAGTGCGGGAGGGCTGTCCGGGGTGCGGGAGGGCTGTGGGAGGGCTGTCCGGGGTGCGGGGAGGGCTGTCCGGAGTGCGGGGAAGGTTGTCCGGGGTGCGGGAGGGCTGTCCGGTGTGCGGGGAGGGCTGTCCAGAGCGAGGGGAAGGCTGTATGGGGTGCGGGAGGGCTGTCCGGTGTGCGGGGAGGGCTGTCCGGAGTGCGGGGAAGACTGTCTGGGGTGCGGGAGGGCTGTCCGGCGTGCGGGGAGGGCTGTCCGGAGTGCGGGGAGGGCTGTCCAGGGTGCGGGAAGGCTGTCTGGGGTGCGGGGGGGCTTTCCGGAGTGCGGGAGGGCCGTCCGGGGTGCGGGAGGGCTGTCCGGGGTGTGAAGGGGGGGGGGGGGTGGGGGCTGTCCGGGGTGCGGGAAGGACTGTACGGAGTGCAGGGGGCCTGTCAATATTCTCCCTTGATTTCAACTTACTAGATAAAAAAACTTCAGTCACTATAAATGGTCTAGTAAACCTGGACTTATTCTTACTAGAGATTAGCTTCCATATTGAAGAATGAATCAACACATTGTCTCCTATATGAATTTATCCCTCATATTTCAGTCAATTATGGATAGAGTTAGCATTCTCCTTACATTGTTGGGTTTCTTATTGGGTTTTGGTCTTAGTTTATAAAACTTTATCATCTCTGGCTTCATTTTTTTCAGTTTTCCCTAACTCCAGGTCAACGTTTTTGGAATACTAGATAGATTTATGATATAGCTCAAACCAAACATAAATATCAATAACAACCCTACCATTAAAATTAGAAACACACCTCGTGAATATGATGCGTCAAGCATGTTCATCACTGACCTCCATCCGGTAGGCAGGGGCCTACAACAAATAAATATTATGAATATTTTTATAGGAAAAATAATTTAAATTAAATAAATAAATACAGTATAAACCTGCGTCGTGTGATCCCATGCACCATCACCTGAACGCACATATTCCCACAATGCTCTAACCTCAGCAGCCAATTGCGCATTTTCCTCCTCAGAAGCCCGCTACCGTGCCTCGAAATATGACAGCTGTTGTGTCATCTGAGCAACAGCAGGACCGACAACCGCAATGCGTGACACTACAGAACAAGGAATCCATGTTCCATAGGTCAAACTATATCCATGTCCGTCCCGACCTATGATGCGATGAAATATCTCATCCCTTCGCATGGGAAGTTGTCGCTGATCCTCTAGCAGATGTTCTAATTCAACTTCAAATTGAGCCTGTGGAATATTTAAATATATATACATATATTAATATAAATATTTTATGTGTGTATTGGTAATGAGTACAAGCACTTACTATCAATGTTGCAGCCTCTGGATCCTTGCGATCACAAGTCCTTATCTACACCGACATTTTATCAGTTGGTGCACCTTGCTCCCGCAACTATATATGAATAGAATATAAAAACAAAACTGTATTAATTAAAAAAAATTAAAAATGAATATTAAATACCTCATGTCGGATCTGAGACATGTGATGAGTCCCGAGCCTGTGAGGTGGTCCCTGCAACGCTCAATTCTCATAATGGCGTGTAGACACCTCCTACATTCAATTCATTCAAATATCAAACAAATCACACATTCTTGAAGATATATATACCAAAATAAATATACAAACTGCAACACCCTCAGTAGACCAATATGCAACTAAATCATGCCACTGAGCCGGGAGGACACCTCTCGAGACTTTTTCTAGAATGTCTGGGGCACCCACATTTGGTACCCAGTGGTCCCTCTTGACTTTTCCTTTATAGTCTTTCCACATCTTACGGCATTTTCTCATACACACTGGTCGAAACTCATCGGGACATACTTTCAGATTTTTCTATTAAAGAAAAAAATTACATATTTTATTGCTGATTATACATAGGGAATAAATTAAAATGGTCTTCTTACCTGAACCTCCCTCCAAAGACGATCTAATGTGTCCTGAGGGATAGAAGCCCAGTCATGCGTGGTCAATGGAAATTGATGTGGATCACGTATGATATGACCCAACTGACGAATAAATGCAGGGGAATTCCGTCCCACAGGATGAAATACCTCATCAAATGAAACATCAAAAGTCGTGTCAGAATTCCTTGCTAATATCCCTCGACCAGGGCCTCCCCTGTGAGAGGAAGAAGCAGTCGGGTCTGATCCTGTTGAAAATAATTTTATATACAAATTGACAAATGTTATAAATATATATATATATATATATCTGTTTATTAATTACATAAAAAATAGAGACAATGACATTCCAACATACCTCGACCCTGAGACATAGATGCCTTAGATGGATGATGTGGATCTTCTGCCTCTTCCCCTGATATGGCTGCAGTCATGGAAAACATTAGTAAGGGGACTATCCAAAGTGTCCAAATGATAAATTGGACTGTTTTTTAAAAAAATCAAACTTTTACAGTTTTTAATCAAACAAAAAGGGATTGAATAATTAGTTGGGAATGAATTTTAAAAAATCAGAAAATTCACAAAACAGATATACAAATTATGTACAAAACCAATCAATGCATAGCCAAATTTCAAATTGAATTAATAAAAATTCAAGCAGCACATGAACCAAATGAAGAATACCTCAATGGAAAGATACATCGATAATAACATCAACATAACATGAGATAAATCACCCTAAATATTTATAACTGAATAAACTTCAAAAAGTGAGGATTAAACAAACAAGGATTTATAAAATGTTTACATAATTTATGATATCTTAGGATGAAAAGTGGGAAAACAATTATACCTTTCATTAAGCATGAAAATTGACCGTTTCTCCTTCAACAGCCGCTCTGACCCAATAAATATCTTCTTCACGTTGAACTATAGTATGTTGATCAAGTTGTTGGGAAACAAAAGGAACAGTCTCGGGTTCATCTTGTTCAAATACAAACACTCCTCGTCGAGACATTTTGAAAACAACTTGCCAACTTGGATTCGAAGGCAATGTAACGAAGAATACTTGTTCCGCTTGTGATGTCAAAATGAAAGGTTCATTATCAACTCGTTCATTTCTGTATAACATATAGTTAAAATTCACCAATGAAAAATGATATTGATCAACTTTACATCCACGCACTAGATCAACCCAATTACACTTTAACAATATGTACTTCAACCCGTGTGTGTATAAAACTTCAATGATGTCTATCAATTGACCATAGTAATAACCCGACTCAAAAAATGGACAACCGATGCCACTATTTTGTGTTTCTTGTTTGTCATCAACATCTTTAATGCGAAATCGAAAACCATTAGCATCTATAGATTTATAACGACGAGCCGTTATAGATGGACCCTCAGCCAGTTGGATAAATTCATCAGTTAGCATGGGGTCCCCTAACTCCCTCAGCTTATGAATCTACATAATTCATAGAATTCAATAATGATATATGAAGAAAGAAATTAGTATAATACTTCACTCATAATGAAAATCAATTTATACGTACATAATCCTTGAAACAATCATGAAATGACGCATAATGAGACTGTTGAATTTGCAACTCAGTCGCACGATATAGCTCTTCTTTTATCTCATTAATGTGTTTTCTGAAAATGATAACGCAATGCTTAAATGATCAACTTATGAAAACAAAACATTTAAATGTTAAACAATAAAAGTGATAAGATACTTACTGCATTAATGGTGCAACTGATGGAGTATTGAATAAGATATATCGATGCGCTTGTATACACTCGATGTTGTCCATATCATATGTGGTTCCTTCTCCAACTGGACCATCCTGAATCCGAGATGGCTTATCTAATTTTGTTTCAACATCTGTAAGATATTCTGCACAAAAAGTAGTACACTCATCCATCAAATAACCATTGGCTATTGATGCCTCTGGACGAGCTCTGTTGCGTACAAATCGTTTCAATGTACTCAAATACTGCTCAATAGGATACATCCACCTGAATTACATTGCTCCTCCATCCATTACTTCTTCAGTTAGGTTCACTGTCAAGTGGACCATAACATTGAAAAATGAGGGGGGAAATAGTTTCTCAAAGTGACAAAGCGTAAGTACAATTCGGTCCTATAAAATTTTTAAATCACTCATTCGTTGATTTCTTAAACAAAGCTGTCTAAAAAAATTACTCATCTCAATCAACGGCTGAACAACATTGGGGGATAAACAATCACAAATGGCTATTGGAATCAACTACTGAAGTAGTATGTGATTGTCATGACTTTTCAACCCTTGCAATGTCTTGCTCGTCAGATTCACACACATAGAAATATTAGAAGAGTAACCATCAGGCACTTTGAGCATCTTCAAAATGGAAAGAAATGTCTCTTTCGCCTTTGTAGTCATCGTATATTGTGCAGCAGTCATATATGCCTTGTTTCCCTCAGCTAATTGTAAATGCAACTGTTTACTTAAACCGATTTCTTCCAAATCACGGTGTGAATTAACATGGTCCTTTGATTTCCCACTGACACCTAAAATGGTCCACAATATGTTATCACAAACATTTTTTTCAATGTACATGACATCCAAATTATGCCTCAGCATGTCAGTTTTCCAATACGGAAGACTATAAAAAATACTTTTCTTTTTCCAATTGTGACTGCGCTGCCTACCCGCAGCTTGAATATTACGTACCGGAGGTGCCACCAAATCCTAAATTTCATATACCATGCGGATGTTTTCTTCCTCAATCTGCGATAGCATTTCGACTCCTGTCATGATCTTTGGTGCTGGGATGAACTCTCTAGAACCATCAAATGCCACTCTGTCCTTTCTGAACCTGTACTGAGGGGGGAGAAAACGTATGTGACCCATGTATGCCCATTTTTTGGAATGCTTAAGCCATACATATTTTTTACTTTTGTTGCAACAAGGGAAAGAAAATTCCCCTTTTGTACTCCAGCCTGATAAATTTGCATAAGCTGGGAAGTCATTGATTGTCCAAAATAAAGCAGTCTGCAATTTGAACATTTCATTTGTTTTACAATCATAAGTCATCACACCATCGCCCCGAAATTCTTCCAACTCATCAATCAATGGCTGAAGTAAAACATCAATCTTATCCCCCAGACTTTTAGGTCCATCAATAAGAGTGGAATGTAATATAAATTGTTCCTTCATACAAATCCACGGAGGAATATTATATGGAACCAACACCACGAGACATGTGCTATGAGTTGCACCAACCATAGTCTTCAATGGATTGAAACCATCTGCTGCCAATCCCAATCGGACATAACGAACATCATTGGAAAAGTCGGGATGTCTCTTATCAAAATCCTTCCATGCATGATAGTCTGCTGGGTGGGTTAACATATCACTTTCAGGAACTCTTTCTGCATGCCATCTCATTAAATTAGAAAATTTATATGACATAAAAAATCTTTTAAACCTTGGTTTAAGGGGAAAGTAATGCATTTTCTTTACGGCAATCGGTTTCCCCTGTATCACAATCTAACTTTGAAGAGTCTGATTTCCCCTGTTCTCTTTCCACCTGTAAGCACCAAAATGCGTACAAATATCCAAATGGACAGTTTCCTTTAAAAACAACATACAATTGTTTGCACATGAATCTATGGTCTCATATGTAAAACCTAAGTTCAATGTCATCTTACGAGCATGGTAATATGACTTGGGAATCTTAGCATTGTCAGGAATAACCTTTTTCAATAACACCAACAACATGTCGAATGATGTGTCTGACCAATGATTTGATGTCTTCAAATGCAACAACTCCACGATTAACGAAAATTTATTGAAAGAAGTACATCCATGATATAATTCTGTTTTTGCATCATCAATTGCTTCATAAAACCTCCTCGAATCACGATCTGCACCAGAGAAAAGATTTATCTCACCGGTCTCAAGATTCTGGATGGCAATGCCTTCAGGATCCAACCCACGTACCATTTCAGTAAGTATTTCATTCATTGGATTATTCATCCATGCATCAAAATCCATATGAACTGTATCTGTATTTTCACAACGAACATATTCTTCTCCATGACGAGTCAAACTCTTTTAATTTATCCGAAATCCATTAAAGAATAGGTTCTCCCTCACAATATCTCGTGTGAATTGATATCTGTTAGCACATTTTCTACATGGACAACTAATAGAGTCACTTTCAAATCCTCTAGTGAAGTCAATAAACTGCATAATGCCATTGAAATACTCTCTAGACGTTCGATTTGGAAGATCAATCCAACTCTTATCCATAATAAGATCCATATAAAAAACATTTACACAAAACTTATTACATTTTCATTTTTCATATCAAATATGTTTAAAATAAATACTAATTAATTGTTTGTGAACAATTTATAAAATAATAATGTATGTGAAAGCCCATGTCATACCTGATTGCGCTAAAAACCTGTAAGGGAGGGGAGCCGATGGCGGTGCTGTGAGGGAGAGGAGAGGCAGCGGTGGGGAGCCGTAGCCGGAGCTGGTGCGGCGAGGGAGGGGATGGTGAAGGAGGGGACGAGTGGCGGTAGTGCAGCGAGGGAGGGGATGAAGACGAAGGGGATAGGGGTTGGTGGGGTATGGGGGTGTTTGGGGTGCTGGGGGGGGGAGGGACGAGGGGGATGAGGGCAGAGGGCGGAGGTCGGAGGCCGGAGGGGCTGGGGGCCGAAGGCTAGAGGGCAGCCGGAGGGCTGCCCGAGGGCTACCGGTCTGCCGGAGGCGGGTGGCGGGTGGCCCGAGGGATGAGGGAGGCCGCAGGGTGACTGCAAGGCGGAGGGCGGCCAGAGCCGGAGGGCGGAGGGCGGCCGGAGGGCGGCCGGGCTGCCGGATGCGGGTGGCGGGAGGCCCGAGGGCAGAGAGAGGCCGTAGGCCGGCCGCAAGGCAGAGGGCGGCTGGAGCCGGAGGGTGGAGGGCAGCCGGAGGAAGGCGGGGCCAGAAGAGGGCGGCCGAAGGGTAGCCAGAGGGTGGACGGAGGCCGGAGCGCGGCCGGAAGAGGGCGGGGCCGGCGGAGGGCGGGGCCGGCGGAGGGCGGGGCCGGCGGAGGGCGGGGCCGACGGAGGGCGGGGCTGGCGGAGGGCGGTCGGCCGTCGGGCACTACGACGGGGAGGGTGCAGCGACGGGGAGGGCGCGACGACGGGGAGGGCGCAACGATTGGGAGGGCGCGGCGACGGGGAGGGCGAGGGTGATGGGGAGGGCAGGGGCGACGGGGAGGGCGCAGAGACGGGGAGGGCGCGGCGACGGGGAGGGCGCGACGATTGGGAGGGCGCGACGACGGGGAGGGGGGAAGGGCGGGGGGAGAATTTGCGAGGAGGGAGGGGTGAGGGGCAATAAAGCTCCCCTTTTTTTAGGGAATGGCAGCGACTGCCAATGGTGGTCGCTATAGGTTAAGGGGCTCAAAAGACCATTTTTCCAGTAGTGATCACACAAAACGGATTCCATGGGGTCCCATAGTTTGGAAAAAGGCATACTATGGTCGGCCATGACACAACCAGTAGCATTAGGACACATGTTGCGGTCATTTTTTATTATTATGATATTATTTTATTATCTTTAACAACATGATTACTAATTAATCACGATAATTAAAGATTATTACCGTCGTTACTATTCATTATGTCAAAAAAAGAGTCTTAATTACATAATTTTTACCTTTTGATTCCAAATATGGAATCCATTTTACCAAATTCCAAACATAGAAATTGCAATAATTAATTTAGAAATAATTCCCGTTGTCCAAAAAAATAGAGGGTTTTTTGAAACAATATCTTTGAAAAGTTTGGAACTTGTTTATGACCAATTCAAAAGTGAATAAATTACAATGACAAAATTGTATTAAATGATAAAAATATATTCTAATTACACGTTAAGACTAATTAATAATATAATCTAACCATATATTTAAATCAGATGAAATAGCAGTTTTGATGTAAAATGCAGTATTTTTAACTATTCATTAAAGAAATGAACATTGTCAGAAAAATACCAAAATTAATCCAAAGTAAATTTCACTGTCCCAATCATAAATAATAAGTTTATTTTTAACAAATAGAGCTTATAATATTATCATAAGATAGTTTTAAAAATGGTTCTCCATCAAAGGTGGTAAAAATTATTTTAAAAATAATAGAGAATTCTATGCATAAGATTGGATTTATTCTCATTTTAAGCCTGTAAAACACTATATAATTGATAAATAGACATAGATAAGAATATCTATTATTCAGTAATTACTTGGTATGTTACAAATATAATATTGTTTTGAATATATTGTTGACACATTATATACAGTACTACAATTATTCAAGAATTTATGAAATAGAGAATGAATCTCATTCCTACATATATACGATAGGTCGTATGCACGCAAGATTGAAAATATCACTCCATTTTTTATTTAACTTGTATATAAGTGAGTGAGATATTAATATTACATAATTAAAATTATATCATATATAGAATATTTTTTAAATAAATTTACCCTTATTACCTTATAGTTAAACATATGTGAAAAATGAATCACACCACTTAATGAGGTAGTAGTCTATCGTACACACAAGTGATGTTATGATAATATAAAAAATACATAATTTAATAAGTCATAAGTCATATAATAATTTAAAACGTATATAAATATCCTAAATATCATATATATGGGTTAAATCCATCATTATATTCATCCTTCAATAAAATTGATGGAAAATGAGTTACATATTTTCGCGAGGTTGTATCTCATGGTACACTTCAACATAATATATTATTTTATTGAATAAATAAAAGAGTACAAAGATAAAAAATATAAAATGGAAAAGGTAAAAACATGAAATACAGGGGGGAAGACCCCCCCCCCCCCCCAATCTAAGATGGAATCAAGGGAGGTCTGAAATGATATATACTAAGTGCATCCCCTTTGATACTTTCAGTGCCATTGGGTTGAACACTACCCGCAGTGTGATGAAACACCTCCACCGATCAATTGAAGTCCACCGATGCAAAGTGGCCTATGACAGTGTTCCCCTCTCTTTAGTTGTGAAGGATAATAACATTGGAACTCATCATTTTTTTACATTTTCTGATGAAATTTCTAATCGACCATGAGGATTATCTATACCATTTCAAGGATTTATGAATACTTAAGTAGAATGTTTTGATTTCAGAGATTATTAGGTCCTTTTGCATTCAAAGGATTGGCCCGGTGAGTATTGCCTTCACCTCCTCTTATTGAGAAGAGTTCTGGACCAATATGGAAGACAAATATAAATAAACTGAACCTTTTTGGTCCTATACAACTACTTCTCCATGCAAGAAGCCTTGGATGATGGATCCATCAGTATTGAGTTTCAAACCCCCCGAGGGAGGACTCCAGAATACCTAGTTTCCTTCCCTTATTCTAGATGACAAGTCCACGTTGTAGTCTGCCTAGAAGGGATGAAGAGTATGAGACACCTTCCATGTACTCATTATTGTGTTCAGGTCGAGTAGCATGTTTTTTTCCCAAAAATATTGATATGATCAGAAACCCCATCCTTCCATATAATTTTACCTTGTAAAATAATTAAACATAATGGATGTTTAAAATTAAAAATAATCTTTTTCAATATTCACTGAAAAATAAAACATTTCACAGAAATACCAAAAATTTACACTATTATTAGTTTGATATAATGATTATAAAAAATTGTTTTATTTAGAAAATATTTTCTTAAATTGGAATAAAATTAAATTATGTGTGCACTGTGTGACTAAACCAATTTTTAGTAAAACACAAATTTTTTGAAAATTTATATTCTTTCCCTTAAATAATTCATATATTATTTTTAATCAATAGAGAAATACAATATTTTAAATTAATTAGTACTATTAAAACTAATATTTCATTACTATGTTATAATGGTATTATATATTACTATTCTTTTTGGATAGGGGTTGAATGTTCTGAAATCGAGGGAAGAGATAAATTTTAAATAAATATATTTCTTATGTTATGTAAGATAAAGTTTCATGTCTCATATTTTATAAAATATTATTTTACAATTTTTAAATATCATGGTTAAATATATATCCCTTAATTATCATTCTAACTAATATATATGTCCCCCTAGTTCTCTTTCAGAGGAGAGTAATGTAATGAGCAGTCAAAATATTTTATCAACTCTGAGAATATCCTCTGGCAACTATTTATCTCTTTTTGAGTGAATATATACTTTTTACAATAATGATATAAATATATCTCTGATTTTTTCTCCACAAATATAATTCCTACATGTATATAATATATCAATTATAAAAGATAACTCCAAATAATTACCTTTATTCTTTTTCTCATGAACCATCAATTATTATGAGGCATAAGTTATAGCCATATAATTCTATATAAGAATTAATCCTAGTCCATTCATTAATTAATCTCTATATTTTATGAACCCTTATCTTCTATAGGGTAATGTAAGAATATGTTCATTGACAACCTTCTCTACAGTTCATTGAAATTGAATTTTCAGTCCTCTTTCCAAAGGAACTAGGGTCCCTTCTAAGATAAATTTTTGAGTGGAATAGACATTCATGGTAAATGTTTTATGGAGAATAAAAAATATCAATCCAATATAATATAAATGTGGATCTCAATACCAATGGTTGGTAGTGACCAATTATTTAAAACATATATCATTTATGGATCCACCAATACAATGTTGCTTCAAATTGAATGACCAAAAAAT
This sequence comes from Viscum album, assembly GCA_963277665.1. Taxonomy (NCBI): domain Eukaryota; kingdom Viridiplantae; phylum Streptophyta; class Magnoliopsida; order Santalales; family Viscaceae; genus Viscum; species Viscum album. The sequence continues at coordinate 1,176,086,031 of OY728166.1, read as the reverse complement.
GAAACATTTATTACGAAAATTCACATATTTTAAATAGTTCATATAGATTATCATTCATTGGGGTAATATTTATAGTAGTTTAATGATATTATTTATCTTTTTCCTTAAATATATAAGAATACCTCTTATAATGGAAACTACACATCAATAAAGCTAATATTTAATGACACTATTAATTAAATCCCTGAAGTTAGAGGGGAAATTGGTAAGACCAAATGGTATCACTATACATTCATAGTGTCCATTAATTTTATAGAATATTTTCATGTGTTTTTATTAATTATTTAAGCTGAAATTAAGATATCTAAAACTAAGATCAATCTTGGAAAACTGTTGTCCTTCATGAAGCTGATCAAACAAGTACTCGAAATGAGGTAGAGAATTATTATTCTTCATTTTGAACTCTTTATGATCCCTTTAATAAATTAATATCTAAATTGATCAATAATTCTTCTTAATAAGACAAATAGGATTAACCAAAGGTTATTCGTTTCCTAAAAAACCATTGTTATGATTCTCCGAGAGTTCCAACTTTAATTATTACAACTCAATTATGGAAATTCTCTATATTGTATTTGAAATAAACCTTACACCAGGTATGAGTCCTATTAAGAACTCAAGATAATGATTATGTGGTAAAATAGGAAACTTGTCCAAAAATACAAAAAAAAACTCTTTCACAGTTGTTATATCATGGATGTTGTGTTTCTCCTCAACCTTCTAAGACAAAAACCCCTTTTTAAAAGTTATCCAAAACCTTATAATGGATGTAATTTCCATCATAGTGATAGATGGTCGTTGGATGGTTTGGAATATAAAACCTGAACATCATTACTTTAAATTTTATGTTGTAATTAAATAAATTAGGGTAATATATGTCTATCATAACATCAAATTCAATAAGAGGGATAATAATGATGTTTTTTAAAGAACATTTCCTTAAACATCAAACAGATAAGATTAATATACGTGATATGTGATCATCACACCATTATGCTTTTCACTTCAAAATAATCATCAAATCATTGAAGAGATATGTAGACATTCTATAAAGAATTTCTTGATTTAAATTAATTAGTATAAATATTCTAAAAAATGTTAAGGGAATATTTGAGAAAATAGGTAACCATATCAACATTATCAATCTATCATCAATATCATATTTAAATAATATTTTTTAAACATGATAGTTATATTTCCATTACAATATTTATCATTCTTTCAAAGTAATAATATGGATTTCTAAACCGTGACACCTTTTTGAAATATATGAAACTATAGGATTAATTTGGGTCTTTAATGAACAAAAAAAACATTTGTATGTTTTCATATAAATTGAAGTATCCCCATTGTTCTTTATATATTTTTATTTTTATAGTTTTAAAAGGTCAAAAAACCTCACTTTTATACTAACTATATTGACCCACAATTTTCATATATATATTGTACATATTAATTTATGAATATTCATTTGAAAATGTAATGATCCATTCTATAGTTCTGTTGATTTTTTGTATTTATAATAATAGATACATAAACAATCGGTTCATAAGTGAACCAAATTATCTCCCACTAAGATATCTATAACTATAATTCTTATTAGAAACATTTTATATAATTGCATGCTTCATAACTTGGGAAAAATACAAATTATGAAAGGGAGATCTTAGATGCACAGTAAGGTTAAATAAGTCAGATATCAATGATCACATTATTATAAGAGTACAATGTTTTTAGAACATAATTATATATTTTTTAGAAAATAACCTATAAATAATGGATCACAATCCTTACCCATTTAACAAATATTGAAATTTCATAACATATGATTCATATAGGAAACACGAAACATGAGCTATGAGAGACTAACATTTTCATAAGACATAAGTTTGTTGGATAATAATAAGAATAGAAATTAATTCCATTAAGAGTCATGGATCACTACCAAGAATATCTTGGGAGATTAGGTTCACTTCTCAAGTCATCATGTTACTCAAAGTTCACTAAAAAAACATCATAGTTGACAAAGTCCGTTACTGAACTAAGATCAAAAAAATTTCTAATAATTTTTAACTCATGAGTTTTCTATATTTACCAACTGAATTGGAAGTCAATATATTTAAGGTACCACATATCACCAGAAAAAAATACATATATGTATGAAATAATATGATAATTGTTTATTCAGATCGTAACTCATTAAAATATAATGGGTTTCATTCAAATTATATCATGGAATAATTAGTAGAAAATAGTTGGGTTCCCTAGTCATTCGTTCAATTAATCATAGACTGACCCATGGTAATTAAATTATGACCATAAAATTAAGATCGCCATAATATAAAACATTCTAGGGAAAAAATTTTGTCTGGTATAATAGAAACATATCCATATTAAATTATATGTAACATTAAATGATTTCATCATTGAAGAAAATATAATTAAATGGTCAAATATAATATTTCATGTGGAAAATATCATTTTCAATTAGCAATCACATCATTATTATTTTTAAAAATCCATAATACTATGGAAGGAATCTATTATTAAATAACCATAAATTATTCTAATATATTATTCAATGTATTTTATCCTCTGGATTGAGTGAATTTTTTTCATTCCATAACATTAAAACAATGTTTCATTTCTCCTTTTTTGGGAAAAAAGTAAACTGTACATTATTCATAAAAAACAGGAAGATTCTTTTGAATCATTTTTATAACAATAAAAAATTAATATAAATTAATTTAATGTTTTATTATGAAATATTTTAATTATATGAAAGGAAAAAATTACAAATAATATTTTAATATAATGATTCTTTATTGAATAATAAATCAATGTTTTTTTTCAAAAAAAATTATTTATTATACCCTTGAGTAATTAAAAAGAGAGAACTGAATTGAAAAAAGATAAAAATATAGATATAAATATAATAAAATAAAAAATATTAGTTTCCATAAAGGTAAATTATAATATTTCATCATCAAAATCTTAGTCCAAATAAATTTGGATAATTAATGAGATAACAATGAAAAACTGTTACCGCTTTAATTACATTAAAATCAACACATAAAAAAATAGGGATCCATAGATGGATATTTAAAAACAAATAATTTTAATTATTATAATTCAAAAAAATACATTCATTGTAATTATAATGACCACATATATTATACAACTTGTGACTATGGCATGTTTCTCATAGAAGAAAAACTGAGATGAAAATCCATTACATTGAATTCCACTTAATTCGAAAGAACTCTAACCTACATTATAAAAAATTTAAAATTATAAATGATATAAAAATATATAATTTAAATACATTTATTATCATTAATTACCAAATTATTTAATTTATAAATTATTTTATTGAAATTTTCTTATTATAATTGACATTTCTTGGTGTTAAATATTTTTTATTTCAATAGAGTTTTGGTTTGGTAGTTTTTTTCCTCGTGTTTTCATTTTGGTTTTGACATATAAAAAAATTTAATTAATATATAAATATCACATATATTTATTTTTTATATCTTTATAGTCATCCAAAATTGTTAGATATTGAAAAAATAATTACGCCATTTGTGGAGATGGAAGGTTGTACATATACATTAAGACTACTTTAACTTTTAAATGGGTGGAAAAAATGTTACATATTAATGAACCTTTAAAACATCATTATTAAATCATGTAAATCACCTATAAATTAATTTATTATAACCTTATAACCGTCTATGTAAAAAAGAAATGATAAATTAACCCCATCACTTCATAGAGGTGGCAGTCCACACGTACGCATGAGTGAGGTTATCATTTTCCTATAGATTGGAATATAAGATGATATATATGATATTATAAATCCCTAAGATAAATTATGTAATAAATATAATATATATAATTTTAACTAATCATAATATCTATCTTTGAGATTCTATAGTAGAAAAAAATTACATTGGTTCGTAGTGATGTAGTCCTCCACAGATATAAACGATACATCCATTTATCATTTAATGGAGTATGAGATATATATTGTTTATTTTGTTAATGTAATTAAATCACACTATATTAAATAAAATGGTTTGGTTTATACATAATTTTTAAATAATGTTTAAGGAAATTTTAAGGTAAATTCAATGAAAAATATAGAGTTAATAACTTTGCCACTTCATTGAACAATAAGTATAGATTTATATCTAATTCCATCCCAAGAAGGGTTTTTATCCATCAACTGACTATTGGATATGAGGAGGAACATAAATATGGGATTAGGGTAGAGATTTTCGAAATTGGATCTATTATGAGGAATGATAGTTATTTCCATGGGAGTTATATTGAAAATCACAATCCTATAAATGTATTATTCATGATACTATTATTTGACATTTCTTTGTTATAATGGGTTATCCAATATAGATCATGATATAAGGTGCACCTATTACAGCTTATGGAGGTGGTTATTCTTATATATCTCTCTAATTTTTTATCTAATGATATAATGTTAATCTATTTTATGATTACATTGCAATATTATTGGTTGTTATTGAGAATTTTATTCCTTTTGTCAGAGTGATATGAAGGTGATTTTCAAACACGAAACCATTTTCTCTTAATACAATAATAAATTTATAATGGATCCCATTATTAATGAGTATTTTTACATGGCTCGTTATTATGAATTTATATGAAACTAAAATTATGATAAATCTTTATTCAATGTCCAATGTTTTATGATCCTGGTTTTGTTATGTATGGATTGTCCTATTCTATAGTCACGCAATTTGATTAGGTAATGATACAAATATTCTTGAATTATTCGAACTGATAAAATGTGTTTTTGAATTTATATGTTTACCCTTATGGATGATTTGATCTAACACTTCTTAAGTTTCCTTTTCAATTTTGTGCTTATGATTGTTTTATGTTTCATTTATCTATGGAAGATATTCGATGTGATGAACATAGTTATAGATGATATAGATTCTTATGAAATTATTTTTCATATAACCATTTTGTTATGTAATTGAAATTCCTAATTCTATAAAATAGTATACCAATATTTTCATTAGGTATGAAAGTGATTCAATATTTCAGTTGGATGTTATATTTTTTGTAGGGTCAAAATCGGGTCATATTTATCGATATCAAAGATAAAAATGTAATGAAAATGTTTTGTCACCAAATATAGGAGTTTTGTTTAATGGAAGTTATATAGAATTTAAAATGAAATCATTTATTAGAATTATCAATAATTATATAAATTGAATTATTATAGAGATGATTAATGGGACACTTATTGGAATATAATTTTTTTGTTTGTATTGAAAATAAAACAAAAGTGATGGATTAATAGGCTCAATTTGTTTGAATAAAATTTATTGAAAATGGTTGTCAATAAATCTGTAAATTTCATATGTGATTGATATCAATATTTATGAATGAGTACATAGAGTGAAAAATAGACTTTAAGATTGTAAAATAATCCCATCAATCTTGTGATAAAATTTCCCATGTGTTATATCAAAATTTTAAATGTGAATAATTATTGGAAGACATCTATTTAAAGTTGGCGTTTGGAGTTTATTATAATTATTTATATAAAAAATTAATATGTAATTTCCTTGTATATAATGGTATATCCATTTATAATTGATGGGTAATATTTTTTGATGATTTTTGATTAATGTAGTAGTTATGATGTTAAATTATATATCTCTGTGATACATTTTATTAAGGATATCTATTCATATTTATCTAAATAATATGTTTATTTTCTAAAATTTAAAATAGAATAATATATGGGTGGTGGATGGAAGGTTAAATAATTTTTTTTATTTTTTACTTCAATATTTTGAAAAATTAAATGATAAGCTATAAGAGGAAAAAATATATTCTAGCAAAAAGATAGAACATCCACATAATAAAAAAAGGAATCTCTCTAGAATCAACCTGATAAAGATGGAGGAATCATGGTGTGAGAATCATTTGAGGAGACATAGTGGTGTTTTATCCCCCTTAAACATCATGGTGTAGGATAATAGAGACAATAATATATCGTTTGGTGTGAAATGGAAGACCAAATTGACTAGAATATAGGCCCTGTGATTTTTTGACCCATAATAGAGCACTAGTATTAATTTGGATGTTCTCATTCAACTAAAGATTCATGGATTGACTCATGTAATTAGTACATTGCTCATTATTGAAAATTTTCAAAATATTATGATTTATGTTGTCTATATATTTTTAAACCATCTAAGAGAAAACCATGTATTAATAACACATATATTCATGGTTTGTATATGTTTATTTCATGTATGACTAAGATCTAAAATTGATGATGCTGTGGAAGTTGTTATTTGGAGAAACAATTTCATGAGCTATGTGTTATGGTTAAATAATATTATGAATAATATCAATAATTACTGAAGTTATTTCTATCATGAAGTATAATGCCACGAGTATTGCGATCAAAGCCATTTATTCAATTTAATTAATTATTTTTAAACTATAATATAAAATATGCTCTACTCAAAGATCAATTGGACTTGTGTATTTCAGAGGCATTGTTTATAATTTTTTTTAAGGAAACTCAAACAGTATATACTTATCACATTCTTCATAATGTGATCTTAAACCCATCTATGATCTTAAAACTGTATAACATATCATGGAGAATACATAATATAATGTGTAATTTATAAACCCCATTTAGGGAATAAAGAGAATAAATAAATGTAACAAATCAGTCTGTGAAATGTCAATATATAAAAAATGATAAGGATCTTGAGTATTAAAATGGAAGTATATAATAAATATAATTGTATAAAAGTTTCAAAGATAAATATTAATTTTAAATAATCTTATAAAATTAAGTAATCATAGGACTAGGATCACATCCTAGACAACATCAAATGGTGAGAAATATCAATAAATTGATTAGTTTTACTCCCTAATCCCATTCAATTTGTCTCATGACACCAAACAATTTTCACAATATAACAACTTTGCTCTTTATTAGGCACTTAAACATGATTTATTACATAAAACCATCATTTTATATAATAAAGAAGATGGAGATGTCTAGTTTATTTGTAGATTAGGAACCATACGAACAACATAAATCCTAATACGCAACATCTTATTGAAAACTTCTTCTACATGACCACATCATTACTTTGTACATATCATTGCAAGGGATAACCTGAGGACATGAATATTTAATGTTTTATCTATAAATCCTAGAAAAAGATTGAAAATGATTAACATGAATAATACATTACATATTTGGGAATAGACATATCAACGGAGCACAAGAGGAACATGAACATAAAGTCATGATATAGCATGCTTATCATAACATGGAAATGTGGCAACAACATTTAACATTATATTAGCAAGCGCCAATGCCCATTTCACATGGAGCATGAGTAAACCCTCATTTAACATGAATTATAATGATTATGTACTCATTGTACATAATGTATCAAGATACTAATCTTTACCCAATGCATTAGAGTGCTATCCGGGCTGGCCATTCCTAATCATTTCATTTCATGCATAAGTGTGCCACATAGATCACACAACAAGGATTCATTAAACATCATAATTTATTCCATGATAAATTAATGTGAAATTCATAAATGAAACTCTATAATCAATAATTAAATGTTCATAAATTTGAATGCCCTTGATAGATAAATTGGCATTGTATTGACTACACAATGACTTTGGCTTGGAAAATCACGGTGCAATTTTGGAAGCCTAACGGTGTGACATAAAAATTAATAAAAATGGTTTATGAGAGTGAAATTGGTGTCTTATCATATGTATTTTAGATGAAAATTAAGTTGGTCATATAGATACATGTCTCAACATATGTAAAGAAATTTAGATTCATAATAAAAAATAATTTCTTGAATGTAAATGAAGAGAGAAAATTTCCTTATAGAATTTCGGCAAGATAATGGCTGTAAATGGGAGTAATTAATGAAAGAGGAATGTATCTCTCATCATTAAAATATAAATTGTGCATTATGGTGGAGGTTAAAAATCAAACCCCAACACGTGTAATTAAAATAAAAGGGCCTAACAACAAAATGAAATTTGGACAAAAATAGGAAAGGAAGAAATACCTTATGGAATTTTGGCATGGTTACATGTATACATGGAAGGCATAGATGAGAGGAAAATGGGTCAATCATCATTAAAAAATAAATAGAACACTATAGGGGTGTTTCTTATTTATTTCCCAATATTTATAATTGGAAATAAATGGATTAATAATATTTAGAAACATGGATAAAATGAATAAGAAAAGAATCCCTTAATTGGAAGTGTGATCATAAAAGCATGGGAAAGGCTTGGTAGAGAATTATTGGGATCTTGGGGAGCCTTGAACGGATTATAGAGAGAGTAGGGAAGGGGTTAGTCAAGCTCCAATGTCTTTTAGGGAAGAGTAAGTGGATGCTTTGGTGGGTTTATATAGGAAAGGATAGTGAATTCGTTATTGTTTATGTTTCAGACACCGTACATTAAACTAGTCAAAACCACAAATCATAACATGGATTTTTCCAGTTGTTTTTTCCAAATTGGACTAAAAAACATTAGTTTATAATTTCAGTGGACGAATATCTTAATATTTTAGTATTTCTTATGTGGAGGTGAGTCACACTCTCATGGAAATTATTTTAAATGTTAAAATGTTTTATAAGTCATGGAGGGTCCACTAATGCATTGTAAAATAAATAAAACAAACAAAAAATTACATTAATTTTATGGTAAAACATATATTGGACTAAAATCCCATTTATGGTATTTTATTACAAAACTATTAGGTATTTATGATTCCATAAAACACATTATACAATTGAACAATATTTAAATTTAACCAAAAAATTCGACAGCCTCAAAAAATTATAAAAAATTCACCATTGAATATTATCAACATTCGGATTCCAAAAATAATATTCCATTTATCTAAATAATTTCCTAATTATGTGAATGTTTTATTTTAAAATAAAACTGACATTTATCAAAAATTCATGTGTTTTGAAAAAAACACCTTCCAAAACTTAATAAAAATCACAATAGTATTTATAAATATAATATGATTGTTTATATTTAATAAATACTAATTTAGTAATAATATTTTAGTAAAATATTATGTAATTCAAAAATACATTAATTCATCAAAATAGATTTATTACTTGAATAATTACTAAAAATATAATTTTTTTCTTTAAAAACTATTTACAAAGTTACAATAGTAAAATGAATTCGCATTCTTTATTCTATAAAACAATAATTAAAATAATCATAGTGTTCGGGTCTTGTTACATAACCCCTTATAACACTTTCATAACACCTAAAGGTAGGGTGTGTGATGGTGATAGACTCTTGGGGTGGCTTAGATAACATCACTTGGGTGGTAATATAAATTAACTTCTACTTCTCACGTAGGATGTTCCGTTCGAGCATAACATATAGAAGCTCATCTTTGGCTTAGTAAAGATTAATTCCCAATGACACCACCTCCTTTTCGAGATCCGACAAATGGGCTTCGAATGGAGAAATTCTATAGGACGAGATCATCGCTTCCTTTGTCTGAGTATATTAGATTTGTTTAAGCGATATATTTATAAAAATAAGGTGATCACTATTCAATAATTATTTTATCAACGATAACAATTATTAATAGTAATTTGAAATCAAAAAACATAAAACCAAACCATTGGAAAAAATAATACATTTAATTATATCAAGAGGAATTTTTATTAATAAAAGTTTGGGTTGTTAAAATCATTTCCCCTTAATAAATTTCACTCTCGAAATTTCATTTTCCCACACTAAAATAGATGAGGGTAACTATTCTTCTCACTTCCTCTGATTGCCACATAGCTTCTTCAAACTTGTGGTTTCGCCACAACACCTTGACAAGTGGCATTGTCTTATTTTGTAGAACTTTTTCCCTACGATCTAAGGTCTTCACCAGATGTTGTTCATAGGATAGGTTATTCTCAAATGGTACCACCTAATGATTTAATACATGCGATGGGTCAGTTATGTAGTTCCTCAGGAGTAATATATGGAATACATCATATACTTGAGCTAGGTATGGTGGGGGTTCTAGTCGATAGGCCAGTGTTCCAATGCGATCAAGGATAAAAAAAGGGCTGATGTACCTTTGAATAAGATTTCCCTTATTCCCAAATCTTATAACTCACTTCCATGTTAATATGCGTAGAACTACCATGTCTCTGACATAAAACTCTAGGCCTCATCGGTGATTATCATTATTTCTCTTTTATCAACACTGAATAGCTTTATTGTGATTTTGGATGTTCTTATCCTTCTCCGCCATTTCGTTGACAATTTCCGGACCATGGAGTTTTCTCTCCCCAACTTTATTCCAACATGCAAGTTTTCTGCACCTCTTCCCTTACAGGGCTTCATAGGTAGCCATTTGGATGTTTGAGTGGGAACTATTGTTGTAAAAGAACTCAAATATAGGAAGATTATTATCACATCCTCCTTTGAAGCCCATTTTGCATGCTCTCAACATGTCTTCAAGTGTCTGGATTGTCCACTCAGATTGGTCATCAGTTTGAGGATGATAAGTCGAACTAATGTTATCTCAGTATTCAGATCATGTAGAAGACTCTTCGAAAGCATAGAGGTGAATATTGGATCTCAGTCAGGTAAAATATATAGTGGTACTCCATGTAGCTTACCTAATCTCTTATGTATATATGTGGTAGTTGATCCTGAATTTCAATGATGTGTGCAATAATTATAATATGATCCACAATAACCCGAATAGAATCATTTCCTTGTAAAGTATCCAAATATATGGTGACAAAGACAATGATGATGGTCTCCCAATACTATGCTAGTATGGGTAATTGTTGCATCATCCCCTTGTACTTCTACCTGTCAGCCTCCACTTGGTAACATACCAGGCACCTTGATGAATACTCAATGATCTCATTCTTCATGTTATCAAACCAATAATTCTATTCATATCTTGATACATCTTTGTGTTTACTGGGTGAGTGGAGAAATTTGAACGATGTGAATCATCCAAAAGTTAAATCTTCAACTCCATACATGATAGAACACATAGTCTTGACCCTAATCTCATAGTTCCTTCATTATTAAAATTGAACTCCAATTATTTACCTTTTCTGAGAGTTTACACTTTCTTTTAAATTACCACATCAAACATTGGTCAACCTTCAACCATTCCAAAAGAGACGGTTAAAAAATTATTTGTGAAAGGATTGACGATGTTCTATTATTTATGATTCCCATGTCTATCTTCATCAACTCTAAGAATATTGGATACTTTTCAATTCTCATTAATGAAAAAAATTTTGGGTCCTTTCTACTTAGAGAATATGCCACCTTGTACACTATCTTAGGGTGGTGATGGATTGAGCAGTCATAGTCTTTGATCATCTCCAACCATCTTTGATGGAACATATACAAATCTTTCAATGTGAATATATAATTAAGGATTTTGTGGTCCATATATATTTCACACTTATCCCCAAAGAGGTAATGTCACTATATTTTTTAAGCGAATATTACTATGGCCAACTATAGATCAAGTGTTAGATAGTTTTTCTCAAAAACATTCGATTCCCTTAAAGCATAGGCATTAAATTTTTCATTTGGTATCAACACAGAACCTAGGTCCTTCTTCGAAGCATCACTAAATACCACAAAAATTTATCCACTTATGCATAATGTGAGAACGAGAGCTGTGATAAGTATTATTTTCGTCTCCTTTATTCTCTCTTTGCATTCACCACTCTAAGAAATCGGGACTCCCTTCTGATTTATCTTGGTAAGAGGGTTTTATAATGATGGAAAATTTCTCACAAATTAACTATAATATCTAGCTCACCCAAAGAAGCTACAGATATCTATTATCGATGCTAGCCTCGGCGATCATTAAAATGTATCTACCTTGGAGGTATACAAATATATCCTATACCTTATGATGATATGACCCAGGAATGAGACCTCCTTTAACCAGAACTCACAATTGTTGTACTTTGGATAGATCTTATCCTTTCGTAAGGTCTCTGGTACACTGGTTGGATTATGCTCATACTCCACAATGGTTTTGGATTATATTATAATATCATCTATAAATACTCCCACAAATTTGTAGAGGTAATATATAAAGACTCTATTAATCATGTCCATGAATTTTGTTGGAGCATTAGGGATTCTGAAAGGAATTAATAGGAATTTATAGTGACTGTACCTTGTATGGAAAGCTGTCTTGGTGACATCCTCCTTCTTCACCCTTAATTGGTAATTTCCCAACTATAAATCCACATTAGGATGTATTATGCTCCACATAGCTGATCAAAAAAGTCACCAATTTTTTGTAGAGGATACCTGTTCTTTATCATGATTTTGTTGATCTCAAGAAATTCAATGCAAAGGCGCATTGTCCTATCATTCTTCTTGGTGAAGTGGATCAGTGCACCCCATAGTGAAGTACAAGGGGGTATAAACCCTTTATCCATATTCTATTGTAGTATTTTCATTAGCTCCTAAAGCTCCACAACATCCAATCTATAGGGAGTCTTGGGTATTGCCAATGCCCTAGGTATAAGATCTACTGAAAATTGAACATCTCCTCTCGAAGTAAGACCAGACAATTTCTAGGGAAACAAATTACTGAATTCCCTCCCAATAGGCATGCATTCAAGGATGGTTTCTTCCTTTGAATAAATAATCTGAGCTAGATACCAGTGCTCAAATGGAGGTAATATCAATGCTTGTGATCATGGTGATAAATAAGATTCATCCTCCTCCTTGCTCCTTTACAGAATCAGGGGTCAATTCGCCTTATAGAGTGTGATTTCCCTATCAAGGAAATTAATGTTGGTTGTATACAAGAAAATATAATACATGCCAAAAATTTCATCAAATTCCACCAAAGGTAGTATGACGAGGTTCACATGGAATTTCAATCCAAAAATTGAGATTGGGAGGAGTTATATTCTTGGGTTGCAATGACTATACAATTTTTTGTTCTCACTGATATCATTACATCCATGATTTATGGTGGTGTTAGGATTGTTCTACTAACTATTGGTGATATAAAATAATGAGTAGAACTAGAATGAAAAAACATGTTCACTATTTTTGAATGAATAATAAGCGTACTTGTCACCACAATGTTTTCGAGGTTTGGTTCGGTGGTATTTATGGAACAATCTCACTATTTCTACCTTGGCAGTTGATGGTTGCCTCTGAAAACCCATTGCTTAGGAAAATGGTTTACAAACTTCCCTAGAACATTGTAGTTGAAGTAATGAACAACACTTTGAGGGTCGAACTGATCGTTCCTTTCCTATGTAGTAGCCATTGATTTTTCTTGATTGCAGTTAATGGCCAGGTTCCCTTCTCTTCCACACATAAAGCATTTCCACGTCCCCTTCAAGAAATTTTTGGGGTTCTTCTTTCTACACCTTGGGCAAGTGGGGTGTTGTATTTTATTAGAACTATTGAAGTTATCCACCAGAAAACCAAAATTAAATTCCACCATAAACATCGTATCCCCATGTTACCCTTGAAATTAACTGATATCCATTTCGACATTGAGGGAACATCATACAATTTCCTCATAGCTCTTTAAGTCATTGATCGCTAGGGATTTTCGTAGGCAAGGTTTTTCCCCCCAAAGAAGCGGTCAACATTGAATTCAGGGGTAATGACAAAGTCATAGGCATATCATGTAATATTTTTGAATTTTGCGTCATATGCTCTGATGGATTTGTCATCTTTTTCTTTAGGGAAAGAAATACCATTTCAATCTTAAGTCAGAGGATGCACGGAATATATTTATCGAAACATATTTTCTATAAATCCTTCCATTCTAATGCCTCGATCTATTCCTCAGGCTTTATATATTTGATTAATGTTCACCATTGACCAGTTTCACCCTCCATACAATAAGAAGCCAGATAAATCTTCTCTTGCTCAGAACATTGAAGGATGGATACGATCTTTTCTATAGAGTTGATCCACTGTTATCCAATTGAGGGATTAGATGATCCATTAAAAGTATGAGGAATTTGTTTCATGTAGCTGTTGATTACATCTTGTTCCTTCTTGGGGTGGGGTTTAATGTTCCTATTTAACCATATATCTTTTCAAAATTTGAGTTAACTGAGAGAGTATTGTGAAAAAGATTCTGATTCCCGCTCCCATCAGATTGGGCATCTCATTTGAATAGTTGTCACATTGATTTTTCATCAATAGTTACCATGAGTCCTCATATTACTTGTAATTGGATGGAATAAAATGAATTTTAGGGGTAACACATTAAGGTTAATCCCAAGAAAAATATGGATGAATTATAAATTACTTTTATTTCCTTAACATATGAATTTATAGGCTTTATTCTATGTTATCTATGATCTACTTCCTAAAATATATTATTAGGGGACATTTTTTTAATTCCCATAATAATTGTTCATACTAAGATTATGAATTTTAAAAAAAATCCCTTGGAGTGTTGTAACCAAGAGTGAATCAATTCCTATTGCTTTACACCACTTCCCAATCGATTCTAGCTCAATGTAGTGTTTTTGGGTTTTACCCCAAGATACATCTGTGCAAGAGCCGCATCTAACTACTCATATTCAGATAGGGATGTATTTGATTGATAAACCACTTACTCAATACTAGCCAAAATTTAGGGATTTTTTAATTATAAATAGTCATATCCCTAAGCCTTTCACTAGGGGTTTCTAATCCTAATCCCAAAAATAACTAAACCTATCCTCTAATACCAACAATAACAACCCTTCTCATTATTACACACTTATACATGATTTGTTACATAAAACATTCACTTGATGAAACATATAAGATCGAGATTTCTAGTGTATTTTTGGATTAGTAACATTACATAACAACTTACAAAATAATACACACCATCTTATTGAAAACTTCTTCTACATGGCTACACCATTCCTTCGTACTTAGCATTGAATGGGATAACCTGAGGACATGAATAATAAAACAGTGATCTATAAAGGAAAATACATGTGTAAAAAGTAATAAAATGAAGAATATAGTACAAGATAGTCAATAATCATGTCAATCGAGCATAATAGAAACTTAAACCTAAAGGCATGATATAACATGTTTACCAGAACATGTAAATGTTGCAACAACATTTACCCTGATATTAGCATGATCCATGGACCATTTCACATGAAGCATGATTAAACCCTCATTTAACATTAATTACCATGATTAAAAAATCATTAAACTTTAAATATCATGATACTAATCTTTACCCTATGCATTGGAGCATTATCACACCACACCTTTCTTAATCATTTAATTTCATGCATAAGTGTGCCACATAGATCGTACCACATGGATTCGATAAAAATAATCATTTATTCTGTGATAATTGAATGTGGAATAATTAAATTAAAATATATAGTTGATATATAAATTTACATTATGTTGATTACTCTTGATGAAGAATAGGGCAAGGTATTCACTACACGATGAATTTTTCTATGAAAAGCACTGTACAATTTCGGCAGTATAACGACATGACATAAGGCTTCATAAAAATTGTTAATGAGAGATAAAAGGGTGTCTCATCATATTTATTTGAAATGAACAGTAATGGGGTCATATATATATTTTTCCTAACATATTTAATGAAATTTAGATTAATAATACAAAATAATTGATGGAATGTAAATGAGGAGAGAGAAATTTCTTACGGAATTCTGACACGGTAAAGAGTGTACATGTGAGGAATTAATGAGAGATAAAGGGATATCTCATCATTAAAAAATAAATAGGGTATTATGGGGGAGGTGTAAAATCATACCCAAATATTTTTAATTGAAAATAGGGCATAACAACATAATGAAATTTGTGGAAAATGGGAAAGGAAGAAATCCCTTAGGGAATTTTGGCATGGTAACATGTATAAATAAAATACATAAATAAGAGAGAAAGGGGTATTTCCTCATTAAAACCTAAATAAGAAATTATATGAGAGTTTATAAATCATACCATATCATATATAATTAAAAATAAAATGGAATAACAATAATAAGAATCTTGAATAAAATGAGGAATGAAGGAATCCCTTACTCGTAAGTGTGATTCCAATGTCTTGGGAGAGGCTTGAGAGAGGCATATTGGGAGAATGGGGAACCTTTTGGGGATTATAGAGATATGATTTCAGGGTTTGGTAGATCTCTAAAGGCTTTGAGTGAAGATTAAATAGGTTATTGGATGGGTTTATATAGGAAAGGATAGGGAATTCTTTATTATTTATTATTTCGACACCACACATGAAACTAATCAAAAACAAAAACCATCCAATGGTTTTTTCGCATGGTTTTGGACAAATATGAGTTGAAAACAATATTTTATAAGTCCAATGGAACATATTTTTAAATTATTACTCATTCTTATGTAGAGGTGAGTCACACTCTCAAGGAAATCATTTTAATAGATAAAATGGTTTGAAAGTCTTATTGGGTCCACTAATGCATTGTAAAATAAATCAAACAAACATAAAATCGAATTATTTTAGTGGTAAAACATATATTTTCTGGAAAACCCATTTGTCATATATTATTACATCACTGTTAGGTCATTATGAGGTCATAAAAACATTATACAATTAAACAGTATTAAAATTTTACCCAAACATTCGACTGTCTCAGAAAATTATGAAAAATTCACGGTTGGATAACTTTGACATCATTATTCCAATAAAAATATTTATTTTATCTAAATAATTTTATAAATATATGAATTTTTACTTCTAAATTAAAAACAGACATTTATCTAAAATTCACGAGTTTTGGCCAAAATGGATTTCAAACATTAATAAAAATCACAATTGTATTCATAAAAATTATATGATAATTTATATTTAATTTAAATTAATTTAGTAATAATATTTTATTAAAATAATATTTAATTTAAAAATATATTAATTCATCAAAATAGATTTCATAATTTAATATTACCTAAAAATAGTATTTAAAAAACCTATTAACAATGTAATAATAATAAAATAAATGCATAAACATTTTTATATAAAACTATAATGTACATAATAATAGTGTTGGTTTCTTGTTACATAACACCTTATATAACCCACATAAGACCTAAGGGTAAGGTGTGAGATGGTGACAAAATCTTGGGGTGGATTGGATAACATCATACAGGTGGTAATCTCTATCAACGTGAAATTCTGACATAGGTGGTTCTGTTCGAGCTTAATGTGTTGAAGCTCAGCATGGTCATAGTAAAGAGAGAAGCCTAATGATGCCACCTCCTTTCATAGAACTGATAGATGGGCTTTATATAGAAAAATTCTACTGTATAAGGCCATCACATGATTTTTGGAGTAAAATGGAAATTTTAAAGCCCTATGTTTATATTAATGAGGTGATCACTACTCAATAGATATATTAGCAACAGTAACAATTCATAACATTATTTTGAAATAAAAAAACACAAATCCAAACCATTTTAAAAAATAAGACATTTAATTAGATCAAGAGGAATTTTCATTAATGAATATTTGGGTCATTATACACAATGAATTGTATTTCTATCTAGGAACACCACAATAACTTTTAAATGTTTATGTGAAATAAAAAGGTACATATGGTAAAAAAAAAATTACCCATGGAAAAAATGGGTTTCATGATCAAAACCCAAATTATAATCAAATGATGTTTCATAAAAAAGGATTTTTATAAATGAACATAAAGAATATATTACCCCTTAAAGGAAGGAAGAATAATATAGTTATACATATATATGATACATATATATAGATTTTAATTACATACAATTAATCACATAAAAGCTTATCGTCATTGATGAAAATGTCATTAAATGATCGCATGAAAAAAATAATGTTGAAATTTTAATATTAGATTTTAAATCTCTTTTTAAAAATAAAAAAATATTTAAAAATTTTAACGAAAATATTTTGTTTGAAATGTGAAATTTAGATATGTAATTTAATAATCAACCCATTGAGCTATCGTGGTGGTGGGAATTTCCATTCATTGAGTATATGTTAAAAATAAAACTTTTGTTTCACAATTTTATGAAAATATAGAATGATTCTTTTTTGAAAAATGAAAGAAATATTCCTTTTAAAAAAATATATTAAAATTGTAAACATAGATACAAATGTTTTAGTAATTCATTGGATAAAATTAAAAACATTTGGTAAAATATTTTAAGAAAAATATATACATGGAAAATATTGAATTTATATTTAATGAAGATACTCGATCAGTATTACTGAAACATATATTTCTTGTCAATTTTTTACTCATGAAGGGAGGAAATAGAAAAATATATATAACACATTGATGAATAGAGGAGAATAAAATATACTTGGCTCAATAAATTAAGTATTCATGGTTTCCCCCAAATGAAACATGAACATAAATAATCATGAAAGGTGAGATCATAACCTAATGTATTTACCACAATGGTAACATTCAAATCAAATACCATTAGATGAAGTAAAATTAATTGTATCGTTATATACCATTATATAGGAAGTATTTATGATATTTATAAAAAATTTCTATATATACTCCATATAAAAGAAATTATATATAGAGAATTAAAATATTAATTAATGTATGTCAATTGAGATGAAATATCTTTCCTCGAGTTCTACATGCCACGTACGTACTTTATAATAAAAAATAAAAAATTTATGTTAATTATTTATTATATTAAGAATTTTTTTCCAATTTATTATTCATGTTATATTATTTATATCAATGATTAATTTACTTATATAATTCATTAAGATCATGTTGGATTTTTTTGACTATATTCGGTTTATATGAGAAAAATAATATCATTAGGGTGAAGATGATCAAATATTTAATTATTCAAAAATATATATAATGACATCATTAAATAATTATAATTTCAATACATAAATTATGATTTTAAAACAACTTATGAATTATTGTTAGGAAAAATGATCCACGTTATGATAATAGAGATGGTAGGTCATACGTATGCAATAGTAATGATTTTATTTTTCAATAATAGTTATGTAATGAATTTATGTATTATTTCATATTTCCATAATTTTCATTTTATCATAAGGAATATATATATTATTTTAAATAGAAATATATTTACCATCCATTTTGATGGGATGATGAAAGATAAATAACCTCAAATTGTAGATGCGGAATTTTATTCGTATAAATGATTGATGTTATCAATATTCCAAGACAGGAAAGGTAAAAAATAAAATGGTAATTACGATTAAATAATGAAATATATTTCTTGAATATCATATATATTCATTAAATCAATAATATAAAATATTATTTAGGGGAAATAATCGAAAAAACTTACATCTCTTCGTTGGACAGTTTTCCATAAAACACATGAATGATATTTTTATTTCCTGTTTTATAGAAGTGGACATGGATGTAGCATATTGAATTCAAATAAAAAAAATAGGTATATGGGAGGGAATTATTTTTTAATATCGTCATGGTTTATTGTGATTTTATTTAGGTGTTAGATGAAATAAATCAAAAAACTCAGTTAAGAATCCTACTACATCTCTGGACAACCTCTTTATCTTTTCACCAACAAATTATAATAAATAGTTGGGAGAGGAGACAATCGAAAACAAAATTACATATGTTCCTTGGAAAGTTGTCCATTGAACACACGAAATGTATTTATTGTTTCCTATTTGATAGAATAAATGAATGATTTATCTTATTGAATAACAATAATAACATATAAGTATATGGGAGGTAATTATTTTAGTATATAATCATGTTTTAGTGTTATTTTATAGAGGTGTAAGAAGAAATAAATCAAAATACTCAGTTAATAATGCTAAAAATTCTTTCGACATCCTCTTTATGTTTTCACTTAACACCTTAAAATAATAGATTTGTAATCTAGAATTTTTCAATAAGACGTAGTATATTTTATCTTATATTGGAAGAACCAAAATTATTTTGATGTGCGAAGAATATATGATAGGAAGTGCACTTATATAACTTAGAAGAAGTGTCATTTTTTAAAATACCAAAAACAATTAAATTAATAGGAGTTCAATCTCACTAAAAGTGTAAATAATTATAAATGATGTATTTGATGTAAGATATGATCAATAACACCAAAAAAATATTCATTAAAAACTTTTATGAATTTTATTTCATATTACATTATGGTCACCCACTAACACTATTCTCATTCCCACTAGGGTTACATGTTTTTACATAGTAAATATAAATATTATTAGAAAATAAAAATGATCCATAATAGAATATTTGGACCTAATTATGTTAAATATGGAATCCAATTTATCAAATTAAATTCCAATGTCTGTAAAATTTGTCTTTTAATGGAGGCTCCTGTCACATGGAAAACCTAATTTTAACACTAATCATGGTAATACTATCATAATTGCCTAAAGGCCTTCACTTTATTTATTATATTGATAATCAAAGATTCATGGGGTGAGTTGGAACTCTTAAAAGGCCTAAAGGATTAGATACATTTACATTCCCTATAGGTCTTAGAAGGAATCACCTTAATAATGAAACTTGTAACTGCTCCTCCCCATCATATGTCATGATATCAGCACTCCACTATGGTAATACATGTTTCTATTTTTATTATTAATTGTGAAAAAATATTACGTTTACCTGATTAAATAATATTAATTATTAGGATAAAAAATATATAATCCATTTTATCAAATTCAATTAATGCAATTGGAAAAGTTGAATTTTAAATTAATCCCACTAAAACAGACGACAATCGACTTTTCATGAAAATACTTTTTTCAAGTAATAGATAAACGTATATTAACCATATGACTAGGAAAAATCATTATATTAATTTGAATTACTATAAATGGATATATAATATATAAATTTATTTTATTTTTTTGTTACTATGTTTCACTCTAATTTGTTACAGTCGATAAACATTCTCCACATTATAAAATTATCCAAAATACTGGGTTTTCAGCATAAAAAATAAATAAAAAAAATTAAAAATGATAACTGAAATTAAATTAATTATGTTATTATAGATAAAATATTAATTTTTTCAATTTAATAAGAAATGATAACTAAAAAGTGGATATGAAATTAAATAATTTATTTAAAGAAAATCCTTTATGTGAAAGATGGGTAATTTCCTTATTCAATGAAAATTAAATCGTCTAAAAAATATACCATAATTTCACTATATAATAATTTTGATATGAAGATTAATGAAAGTATTTTTAATATATAGATTGTTTCTGAAATGTTCCAGATGGTAAAAATAACATTTTCTCCTACAAATAAATAAAAATGATATTTGAAGTGAACATATTTTTTATGGAATAATATGCCCTCCTAAAATTATATATATATATATATCAAATGGTTTTATAAATAAATTATCACTATATAAAATTCATAAATCAATTAATACTATTAATTCCCCAAAAGTTAATGGATTGGTTATAGTGGCCATATTACAGTAATAAAATTTCATAGTTAAATTATGCTCAATGTTGCATGTTTTATACAGTATCAAAATATGTTTTCAATTTTTAATCAAGGTGTATTATATTATACGACCCCCATAATAAATTAATCCTCTCAATTTTTGTTTTATCTCATTAATTAATGTTTTTAAAATTTAAAATTTCCTTGATTAAATTCATCATCAAAAAATGTGTTCAAAAACATGCTCTTGAAAAGTGGAAAACAATTTGGAGGTCATCACATACATAGGTTACAAAATATGACAACATTAAGGGTAAATTAAAATATTGTCATGGAGTAATGTTAAAATTTAAAAATAATCATAATTGGTGGTATAGAAAATTTATTATAAAAATGTGAATTATCATGATAATGTAAATGACCAAAAATCCACAAAACAATGTATTGCAAAAAATAAAATTGATTCATAATATAATAAAGGAAATATTATTGGATTTATATTGTTTTTTGAACCGTTTAAAAGTTTATGAAAATTATTTTAACATCAATACTAAAAATATATTGAAATATAGTACTTGATTTGTATAATTTCATCCATTAATTAGTTTAGAAATATAATTTTCTTTTTCATTAAACAATGAGTAATAGAGATAGAAAAATATTCTTATTGCACAAAATTACCTTATAATAGATCACAGAATCCAATAAAAAGGATAACATGTTATTCTTGTTATTTTTAGACATTAATCAACACCAAAATATTTAGAAAAAGGTAATATAATTCCCAAAATGAATAAATGGTTGTATGAAGAAATATAACATTAATAACTAAGGTATCATAAATTAAAATTATTTTCTAATGTAGATAATTTAATAAATATATATTATTAATATTTATCAAAATTTTCCTTACTAAGTTAAAAGAAAAAGCTTTGAATGATGTGATCGCATATTAGAAAAAGATAAATTAAAATTTTGTATCCAAATTATGTAAATCACTCCTAAAGTAACAAACCTAAATGTATATTCCCAAATCATGTATTTTAATCATGTTTATAAATAATGTTACACCCCGAAATTTTATGAAAAATATTCTTTTTAATTTCATTAATGTCTTGTGTTGTACGCTACACCAAAAGAAGCTTTCACAATACGCATCCTTGACATGCCTTCCATTACACGCAATCGCGGCCTTCCTCGATAGCGTGTGTAGTACGCAATAACGAGTTTCACAAAACAACAATATGCCATTAAAATATTATTAAAACTAGCCGTTATGAATAGTAATGACCACTTTTTGAAATTTTGAAAATTTTATTTTATCAAAATGGACTTTATTTTTGGATTCGTAATATCGAAATTAGCTTAGGGTGAAATTTTGGTACTTTTCAGATAACATTTATTTTCAGATGAATAGTGAAAATTACTAAATTTTAATTAAAATCAACTTTTTTAATCGAAATAATTAATAGTGATAAATTATTAATTTGAGTGGTTTTAAAGTATATTTAGAATATATTTTTACAATTCAATACAATGTTGGTCATTGGATGTAATTTCACATTTACACCAGACATAAACAAGTGTTAATCTTTTGATAGTTATTATCTCTTAAAACATGCTATTTGTTGTGACAACGGAAATTAATTATAAAATTAATTAATGCAACTTATATTTTTTGAATTTTGTAAAATATAAATCATTTTTGAATTCGGAATATCAATTATAGCATAGGGTGAAATTTTGGCATTTTTCTGAAAAACTTCAATTTTTGATGAATAGTGAAACTACTAAGTGGTAGTTAAAAAAATTAATTTTTTCATAAATCTTAATTTTACTACTTCTGTGAATGGAATTTCCAAAATCCAAGAGACACGGTTGATGTCAGTAAGTAAAATGTGGTTCAATGAGATGAAAATAATTTTTGGTGAATAGTAACTTTTTACTTTTATTTACCACTGTTAAATGTAAATAGGGTAATTACGGGTAAAATGATTTTAATATTATCCTAACACATGTCCTAATCCTATTGGACAAGTGTATCTTGACCAAAACAACCTTAAGTGTAAAATATTATCATTTAGGCCCACTTGGATTAGATTAGAACATTTATTATTATTTAATTCAAAGAAGAGTTAAAAGAGTTAAAATCAAAGTTTATTTACTAAAACATTTTTAATATAGGGTTATACATAATATAATTTCAACTATAAATATTAATTAAAAAGATAAAAATCATTCCTACATAATTGTATTTTATTTGTAATTTTTATACTTTAAACAATTTAATTTATTTATGACACAACGATGATGCAGTAATTACCTTTTTAAGAAAATATTAACATAATTGATGTTATAAATGCCCAAATAAATGTAATTTGAGACTTTTTATGACTTAAACTAATTTTATAGGTTAATATGACATGTTATTGTTGATTTAAGTAACTTGGTTCGAACTTATCATTCTGTTAAAAATTTAATAAAAATCATGTACCAAATAGTGTCAAAATTGACATAGATTAGTTTTTAAAACAAATATTATATTATTAATTGTTATTTATTTCTTAAAAATCTATGTTTGGCCAAATGACTTAGATAAGGATGTATATATTAATAATAAACAACTTGGGTTTCGTTTGGCTTGATATAGTAAGTTTATTAACAATATAGTGTAAGAAAAAAAAAGACACGGTAAAAGTTAAATTATTTAACTTAGAGTTAAATCTAATTGATAAGGTTAAAATAATAACCTAAATTTGTCTAAATCCTGTTGGATGAGAGGATTGCGACCCATACCCACTTTATCTTCGAAATAAGACCATTTGGAACCATTATAAACCGAATTTGACCTTAATATAAAATAATATTTTGAGATATTCCTATGGTGCCCCTCTCCTCCCTTATAAAAGGGCACCTCCTCCCTATCCTCCTCACACCAATTTGAGCATTCAAGCTCGGAAAAACCCTGCCAAAATCTCTTCTCCACTTTCCTAGTATCATCCTAGAGGTCCTGGTCTTTTTCAAAGACCATCCTTAGTTCTTTAAGTGGAGGTTAAGAAAAGGCGTGTCAAAAAGAGGTAATATCCATTACCGATCTTTTTCAATTTCCTTCTTCTTAAACTTATTCTTCTTTAGTTGTTTCATGATAAAGTAATAACATCAGTATTTCTTATATACTGATATGTTATTATAAATATGAAACAACTCTAATTAACCTTCTATCCATCCTACGGAAAAAGGAAATCACTGCGCGTGCGTACGTACGGAATACCGTCTCCACGCCGTGGTGTAATCTATTTTCTGCCACCTCCTTAATTGGATGGGTATAGTGGTGTAAGGAGTAACTATATATGATTATTATAGAGTTATATTGATACTGAAATAGTATACATACACTTCAACACAATTCCACGACCATGGGAATGATATCATCGCTCGTGCGTACGTACGGACTACCGTCTCCACGACGCGATGAGATTCATTCTCCATGTTAACCATTTCAGAATAATTATAAAGTATATATAAGCAATAATAATAAAATATATTAAATTATAAGGCTACTGGATTTATGTATATATGTATGTCATCTACTTACTTCCATTCAAGACAATGAGGAAAGGAAAACAGCGTTCATGCGTACGTACGGACTACCGTCTCCATGAACGGTGTGTTTCATTTCATTTATATATTTATTAAATATATATATATATATACTGAATATATATGATATATAAATCATGTTTTATATTCTGTAAGTAAGTAAATCATTATATAAGTAATAATAATATCAAGAACAACAAGTCCAAACACCTACGATAAATGAAACGATTTTACCCAAAACGCTTCTTTAACATGGAATTTACAAAAGAACGGGTAATATAAAGTCATAAGTGAACCATATATGATATCATAACAATGAATATGATTTTTTTAATAATTTAATGACATTATTTAAATCATTATACAGGAGGTTCGGACACTTACGAAGCAAATCGGACTTAAGGTCAGGGATAAATTTTCAATCTCATTTTTATCTGAGATTGCTTATACGTAAGTATTTACTAGGGTTACGTTTATCATCCATGACCATGTTTTCTAAACATGTTTTTATAAAATGTTTACCATTCTTCCATGAATGTTTAATGTCATTTTTACCCTTTATTGACTTTTTACCACATTGTATGAATGGAATCTTTCCTTTGGTTACCATATAAGGTACTTTTTTTGACTTTTTCGACAAAAGTACGAGGAGAATGTTATTTTTAACTTATACGGCGTGAAAGGATTTTTACGGTTTTCATAACACCTCATTTTCAAGAAGCTTCCTCTACAAGATTGCATGATTATTTTCAACAAAACCCTTATCTTTTAAAATTGCATGAAGTTTTGTGAAAAGAAAATGATTTTAAAGAAGAAAGGATATTTTCCTCAAGAATTCATTTCAAGTGTTTTTCTCAAAACTATTTTCCATATAAGATGACATTATTTGATGTGTATGTTTCAAGTAAAATGTCTTTATGATTTAAATGGTTTCCATTTTCTTATGATGAAATGATATCCATGGTTTATGGATTATGATGGCATGATGTTTATGAAACCCATTTTATTTATTGGGTTATTATGAATGATGTATGTTTTTTTGTGGCACACATAAGAATGGTATCATTATGAGATGGGTGGGACCTATATCTCCCTCTAATGAATTGGGTAAATATTTTATATCTCATGAGATAGACATGGCAGGAATTGTAGGTTATACCGGTTCAGTGAAATAGGACTGAAACGAGGGTGACTCGGTTCAGAAAGGGACATTGTCCACTAAGATAGTCTTGGAAATGAGTCATGACTAAAAAAAATGACTCTCTATGATTATGTGTCTATGACACAAAGTTTCATGTTTTACGTTATGATTATTGGGATTTCATTTCACTACTATGATTTATCCCATGTTATGAAATTATGCTCTCTTTTGTAGGTTATGATTTCCAAAAGTTATGTTCTTATGAATATGATGTGATTGAATTTTCTTTTGTTTACCATTACTGATAATTTGAGCTCACCCTTTATGTTTTCTTTTCCCCAAGATATAAAGAATGGTTTTAGGTAAAAAAAAGGGAAAATCTTTATGAGAGATATTGAAGATATTTCACCACGATTAGAAGATTACGTTCCGAGTTTCCAAAGACACTAAACTATTACAATCCTTGTGTGTGTGTGTTTTTTGTTATGAACTAAGTATTCCGCAAAATTAATGTAATGTTCATGTACGTCAAGATTCGGGTCTCTACAGTTGGTATCAGAGGACAGGTTTAGTCAACCTTTGGAAACTAGGAATCGAAAGCGTTAGTGAGATCCCTAGAGATATTTCTAAGGTATGTCTAGGGATGTCCCTAAGGATAAGTATAAGTATAGGATACAATCCTAGAACTACGGTAACGATCATAGAATTTAACCTAAGATGTTAGATATTGAGGATACTCCACCTTTATAATGTTGTTTTCCCTAGCATGATTTTTGACTCTCACACTATTCTTTTTGGGTTTTAGATGATGGCTGGAACCCGAAGGAACCGAGTTGATCAATGCAATGGACAATACAATGATTTCCCTCCTGAACAAACAAATGTTATGGGATATGGAGTGAAAAATCTTATTTCTATACTTACACAAGCTATGAATAATTCTGGACTTCCAAATGAGCAGAGAAAGGAACAATATTCTATTGAGTCCTTCATGAGGCAACTTCCACCTTCTTTCAGTGGGTCTTCCGATCCACTTGTTGCTGAACAATGGATCAGTACCACTGAAAAGATATTTTTAGTTCTTCAATGTTTTGAGCATGATAAAGTCATCTTAGCAGTATATCGTTTGGAAGGTGAAGCTGATCAATGGTGGAATCTTATCAAGAATACGAGGCCAAGAGATGAAATTGAGTCCATGGAATGGGACGAGTTCAAGAACTTATTTTTCAATAAGTACTTTCCTCGTATTCTTCGAACAAATATGGAGAAGTTGTCTCTTGAACTAAAGCAAAAGGATGATGAATCTGTTGATATATACGAAGCGAATTTTACAAGACTTGCAAGGTATGCATCTGGCATTATCATCCAACCTGAAAGTAAAGTTGATCAATTTTTCAGTGGCTTAAAACCAAGTCTTCGAAGGGCATTAGCTATAAGAGACTTCAGTAGCTATGAAGAAATTGTGCGTTGTGCTATCAAGGTAGAAATGGAAGTTGGTGTTACATATCCATCTCATGGTTTTGACAAGAAACGAAAGATGGAGTTCAAGGAGAAATCTCATAATAATGGTGAAAAGAAGATGAATGTTTCCTTATGCTCAAAGTGTGGAAAGAAGCATGGTGGAGATTGTCTTAAAGGGACTAGAAAATGTTTTAAGTGTGAAAAATAAGGTCATCGAGCAGCTGAGTGTCGAAGTAATAGAAAAAGGGATTCTAATGATGTGAATAAAGCAAATACTGCAGAGAACCCACCACCAACACTTCAATGCTTCAAGTGCAAGGAAATGGGGAATTATGCTAATAAATACCCTAATCCAAGGGTTAGTGATGATCGACATGAGCAACCACTTAAGGCAAAGGACAAAGGGAAGTCACATGCGATCACTATTGGCGATGTTGAATATGACAACGACGTGGTGGAATGATTAAGTGTTTATGTAATGGGATTCCAAAATAATGTTGTATCATGGAGTATTGGAATATTTATGTATTCGTCTAATGTGGTATTCAAAGTGATTGAGATATTTTTGGAAATAAGATGATATGCGCATAATGAAGGGAAAACGAGAAAATGAAATGTTTAACAGTATTCATGAGCTCATGATTGATATAAGGACTAAGTGATATCATGGTTTGAGTATATAGAATTTTGATGATTTTGGTATGTGGAAAGTGTTAACTTTTAACAGCATTCATGTTTTCACTAAGGTTCAATGGGTATTCATTCTTCAAGAGAATACATGATTAATGTATTCACATGTTTGTAATTTGACCAACATGATATATCTTATGATATATGGGGATCAACGATGGTATTAAATCTCTGGTAATCATTTTCACTATGTTATGAGAGTGGACTTTAGTATTATGGATAAGCCTAAAGATTGTAATGGATTATGTTGGACATAAGTTAGTATTGTTTAAGGATAGAAGTTTTTTCGATATTATTGATGGGATGTTATAGTAATATTGTTTTAGAAAAAGGACAACCTGCAGGAAGGGCGACAGCCCATCACGTCGGACAAGGCGGTAGGAATCGAACCCACAACCGAAGTGCGACTGGCCTTTATCAACTACCACTGGCCTACAAGAAGTCCCTGTTTAGTAGAAACTAGTTTTATTATATTAAGCAGTATGATATATGAAGTATAAGTCCATTTTAGGAACCATATATGATTAATCTCACTATAGAATGACTTATGTATATTTAATAACTTTTTCTAACCTTTTGTTTGAGACAGATGGAATGACCCGTCATTCTATCACATGATCTGCTAACACTTCACGAAAAACAAATTCAACTTCATTTATTTAATAGATGAAGTGGAAATTGTTCAAGGCACGAACAACAGTGATATTGTACGAAAATAAAGTAAGTATTTATTCTAATTCAAATTCTTCAACT
Organism: Viscum album; assembly: GCA_963277665.1. Taxonomy (NCBI): domain Eukaryota; kingdom Viridiplantae; phylum Streptophyta; class Magnoliopsida; order Santalales; family Viscaceae; genus Viscum; species Viscum album. Next base: position 1,176,056,841 of record OY728166.1, on the reverse strand, counting down.
TTAGGGAAACGATCTTGAAAACCAAAAATGTTGTCCTAGTGATATTATATCTGATTAATTAGATGGTACCTTAGATCGTCACAAATTTATGGATTTGTGATTGTTGGATTTTCCATAGACATGTTCTCTACCACTCTCCATCAGAACATGATGGTTAGATTTTTCTTCCATATCCATATTTTCACCTATGTGGAAACCCAGTGATTAGTTTATTTGAGTAACCGTTACGTTTCATACTTTTGTTTTTAAATATTGGTTTTGGTATTCCTTTTTACGATGTGGGTTTCTATTAAAGAAACTTTTGAATAGTAAACCATTTATTACCCCGACAAATTTCAAGGGCAAAATTCATTTTAAGGGGGGTAGAATGTAACACCCCGAAATTTTATGAAAAATATTCTTTTTAATTTCATTAATGTATTGTGTTTTATGCTACACCAAAAGAAGCTTTCCCAATACGCATCCTTGACTTTCCTTCCATTACACGCAATCGTGGCCTTCCTCGATAGCGTGTGTAGTACGCAATAACGAGTTTCACAAAACAACAATATGCTATTAAAATATTATTAAAACTAGCCGTTATGAATAGTAATAACCACTTTTTGAAATTTTGAAAATTTTATTTTATCAAAATGGACTTTATTTTTGGATTCGTAATATCGAAATTAGCTTAGGGTGAAATTTTGGTACTTTTCGGATAACTTTTATTTTCTGATGAATAGTGAAAATTACTAAATTTTAAGTAAAAACAACTTTTTTAATCGAAATAATTAATAGTGATAAATTATTAATTTGAGTGGTTTTAAAGTATATTTATAATATATTTTTACAATTCAATACAATGTTGGTCATTGGATGTAATTTCACATTTACACCAGACATAAACAAGTGTTAATCTTTTGATATTTATTATCTCTTAAAAACACGCTATTTGTTGTGACAGCGGAAATTAATTATAAAATTAATTAATGCAACTTATATTTTGGTAATTTTGTAAAATATAAATCATTTTTGAATTCGGAATATCAATTATATCTTAGGGTGAAATTTTGGCATTTTTCTGAAAAACTTCAATTTTTGATGAATAGTGAAACTACTAAGTGGTAGTTAAAAAAATTAATTTTTTCATAAATCTTAATTTTACCGCTTCTGTGAATGGAATTTCAAAAATCCGAGAGACACGGTTGATGTCAGTAAGTAAAATGTGATTCAATGAGATGAAAATAATTTTTGGTGAATAGTAACTTTTTACTTTTATTTACCACGGTTAAAAGTAAATAGGGTAATTAAGGGTAAAATGATATTAATAGTATCCTAACACATGTCCTAATCCTATTGGACAAGTGTATCTCGACCAAAACAACATTAAGTGTAAAATATTATCATTTAGGCCCACATGGATTAGATTAGGACATTTATTATTATTTAATTCAAAGAAGAGTTAAAAGAGTTAAAATCAAAGTTTATTTACTAAAACATTTTTAATATAGGGTTATACATAATATAATTTCGACTATAAATATTAATTAAAAAGATAAAAATCATTCCTACATAATGGTATATTATTTTTATTTTTTATAATTTAAATAATTTAATTTATTTATGACACAACGATGATGCAGTAATTACCTTTTTAAGAAAATATTAACATAATTGATGTTATAAATGCACAAATAAATGTGATTTGAGACTTTTTATGACTTAAACTAATTTTCTAGGTTAATATGACATGTTATTGTTGATTTAAGTAACTTGGTTCGAACTTATCATTCTGTTAAAAATTTCATAAAAATCATGTACCAAATAGTGTCAAAATTTACATAAATTAGTTTTTAAAACAAATATTATATTATTAATTGTTATTTAATTCCTAAAAATCTATGGTTTGGCCAAATGACTTATATAAGGATGGATATATTAATAATAAACAACTTGGGGTTCGTTTGGCTTGATATATTAAGTTTATTAACCATATAGTTTAAGAAAACAAAAAGACACGGTAAAAGATAAATTATTTAACTTAGAGTTAAATCTAATTGATAAGGTTAAAATAATAACCTAAATTTGTCTAAATCCTATTGGATGAAAGGATTGCGACCCATACCCACATTATCTTCGAAATAAGACCATTTGGAACCATTATAAACTGAATTTGACCTTAATATAAAATAATATTTTCAGATATTCCTATGGTGCCCCTCTCCTCCTACGGAAAACGGAAATCACCGCGCGTGCGTACGTACGGAATACCGTCTCCACGCCGTGGTGTAATCAATTTTCCGCCACCTCCTTAATTGGATGGGTATAGTGGTGTAAGGAGTAACTATATATGATTATTATAGAGTGATATTGATACTGAAATAGTATACATACACATCAACACAATTCCACGACCATGGGAATGATATCATCGCTCGTGCGTACGTACAGACTACTGTCTCCACGACGCGATGAGATTCATTCTCCATGTTAACCATTTAAGAATAATTATAAAGTATATATAAGGAATAATAATGAAATATATGAAATTATAAGGCTACTGGATTTATGTATATATGTATGTCATCTACTTACTTCCATTCAAGACAATGAGGAAAGGAAAACAACGTTCATGCGTACGTACGAACTACCGTCTCCATGAACGGTGTGTTTCATTTCTTTTATATATTTATTAAATATATATATATACTGAATATATATGATATATAAATCATGTTTTATATTCTGTAAGTAAGTAAATCATGATATATGTAATAATAATGTCATGAACAACAAGTCCAAACACCTACGATAAATGAAGCGATTTTACCCAAAACGCTTCTTTAACATGGAATTTACAAAAGAACGGGTAATATAAAGTCATAAGTGAACCATATATGATATCATAATAATGAATATTCTTTCTTAATAAGTTAATGACATTATTTAAATCATTATACAGGAGGTTCGGACACTTACGAAGCAAATCGGACTTAAGGTAAGGGATAAATTTTCAATCTCATTTTTATCCGAGATTGCTTATACGTAAGTATTTACTGGGGTTACGTTTATAATCCATGACCATTTTTTCTAAAAATGTTTTTATAAAATGTTTACGATTCTTCCATGAATTTTTAAAGTCATTTTTACCCTTTATTGACTTTTTACCACATTGTATGAATGGAATCTTTCCTTCGGTTACCATATAAGGTACTTTTTTTGACTTTTCCGACAAAAGTACGAGGAGAATGTTATTTTTAACTTATACGGCGTGAAAGGATTTTTACGGTTTTCATAACAGCTCATTTTCAAGAAGCTTCCTCTACAATATTGCATGATTATTTTCAACAAAACCCTTATCTTTTAAAATTACATGATGTTTTGTGAAATGAAAATGATTTTAAAGAAGACAGGATATTTTCCTCAAGAATTCATTTCCAGTGTTTTTTCAAAACTATTTTCCATCTAATATGAAATTATTTGATTTGTATGTTTCAAGTAAAATGTCTTTATGATTTAAATGGTTTCCATTTTCTTATGATGAAATGATATCCATTGTTTATGGATTATGATGGCATGATGTTTATGAAACCCATTTTATTTATTGGGTTATTATGAATGATGTATGTTTATTTTGTGGCACACATAAGAATGGTATCATTATGATTTGGGTGGGACCAATATCTACCTCCAATGCATTGGGTAAAGATTTTATATCTCATGAGATATACATGGCTGGAATGGTAGGTTATACCGGTTCAGTGAAACAGGACTGAAACGAGGGTGACTCGGTTCAGAAAGGGACATTGTCCACTAAGATAGTCTTGGCAATGAGTCTTGAATAACAAGAAATGATTCTCTATGATTATGTGTGTATGCCACAAAGTTTCATGTTATAAGTTATGATTATTGGGATTTCATTTCACTACTATGATTTATCCCATGTTATGAAATTATGCTCTCTTTTGCAGTTTAAGATTTCCAAAAGTTATGTTCTTATGAATATGATGTGATTGATTTTTCTTTTGCTTACCCTTACTGAGCATTTGAGCTCACCCTTTTATGTTTTCTTTTCCCCAGGATATAAAGAAAGGTTTTAGGTAAAAAAAAAGGGAAGATATTTATGGGAGATATTGAAGATCTTTCACCACGATTAGAAGATTACTGTACGAGTTTCCAAAGACACTAAACTATTACGATCCTTGTGTGTGTGTTTTTTGTTATGAACTAAGTATTCCGAAAAAGCAATGTAATGTTCATGTAAGTCATGATTTGGGTCTCTAAAAATAACATAAATCCATAATAATATAATGAATTCTTCCAAAAATTAACATTACATGTAGATGTATATTGATTATTATAACCCAAATATCAAGGATAAACATTCTTATACAAAATAATTCTTGAATCACAACACATAAATATTTTATCCTCAATTATTGGTATATCATATGACCACCATTGGTCAATGAGTTAAACAATTGAATAATTCATTGACTTTGAAAATTCCCTTATTCCCAATAATTAGTACAATAAACTGTAAATGTTTCTCTATAATGAAATTTATTTATCTCTATTCATATCCTGAATTTTCATTAGAAATTTTTTTATATATTCCCTTATTTTCCAGACCTAAAAGAAATTTACTATTTATTTGAGAAATTTTTCATGGTGTCTCTTCCAATAAATATGAAAATATGGAAATTATTTATTCTTTCCCCAGTTCTCTCCTGCTCCATAGCTATTAGAAAAATCTATCATCATATTCTTTAGTTAGTTAGATATTTGGTTAAGGTATATGTTATTAATCATATGTGGTGATAACTGATTAGGTATAATCATAATAAATTTCTATTCATTCATAGTCCCATTCGGTTTATCAGAATCACCATATATTCCATCACATTCAACATTAACATCAAGCCTCATTTTTTAGATATTAACTAAACCAATAATCATCATTTGAGAAGCAATAATAATTGTCATGAAAAATCATTTAATGGATATCTAAAGCATGATACATTATTTTCAACACATGAGGATAAAAGATTATACTAGTTAATATATGATCATTATCTTTTAAAATGATTTATTATTTTTCATTATAAAATTTATAACTAACCTAAGTATATCCCTTGACAGTGTCAAACCATGTACGAAGTAAGGGAATAATCAATGTTGCTTTAGAATGATTGTTGAAATATAATCATACAAATCTTTTTAGGGTAATTACAATTACATGAATCTTTACCCAATAAATGTAAAACAAATTACCATGAGGCCCATTATCATTAGAAAAATACGTTAATAATAGATCAAAATGTAACTAAAATGTAAAATAATGATATATTTCTCCATAATGATCTCCTCAATCGATTCGGTCCCATAAAATATTATTATAAATCATAGGGAATACACAATGAAAGGGTCGATCTATAATTCTTATTATTGGAATAAACTTAATAAGGAATCATACCATGTTAGTCAAAAGTATAACATGATTTAATAAAAGAGAAGTCACATGAGTAGTCACAAAGTATCAAAACATAAAGAATATTTTATCATATGATCGTAGAAACATAGTATAGGGGAATAAATATATCAGATGATGTAAATATAAGTTTTAACTAACTTCCAATACAATATCACATGGTTGAAAATGCCCCATAATGGATTATATTTTCTCATTAATCTTATATATAACATTTAATGAGAGAAATCATATTAAAAATCTAAAGAGATATCTATATGAAAATAAAATGATATCATGTAAATTTTTATATGTTCCCTAAAAATGGAATAATTCATATGCTATAATCTAGAATCATGTCATAGTAAATGATGAATTCATAAATAAGGAATTTGATAAATGAACATAAGGCATGTATTAACCCCTCAACGGAAAAGAGAATACGTTAATAATAAACATGTAAGAGACATATATATTTAATTAATAAGTAATACATAACATAAAATGTTTTCATTCTTGATGAAAATGTCCTTAAATGATCACATGTAAAAATTTATAAGTTAAAAAAATTTCACGTTGAAATGACTTTGATAAAATATAAAAATTAAAAATTTTATAAGATTTTTATAAAAAAGGTCTATTATTGGAAATTGTATTTAGAAATATTTGAATACTAGAAAAAATAATCATTTAATGGTTTCAAATAAAATCAATACATTGAAGAGAGTTATACCATTTCTATAGAAGATACAATATACGTAATATATAAATTTGTTTGGACATTTTCTTTATCAATAACAGAGGAAATGGAAACTATGATTTAAAAAAAATCATGAATAGATGAATCAAATTAAATTTTTTTGAATGAAATAATTCTATTTGATTCTCTCAATGTACTATTTAACATTTACAATGTTTAAATAATGGACATTCTAAACTAAATCCTTCACCACTTCAGTAATTTTCAAATAAATCCCCATTGGAGTATTTATTATTAATTAAAAACTAAAATACCATGAATTTTGAATTTTTAATGATATAATTTGTAAATTTTCATTACATACACTATATAATATAAATTAGGAATATAACAATAAAATATACCTCAATAGTGGGGAATAGAGACAAAATCTCATACTAGGTGTTCGACTCGTGACTTACAAGATTTATCATCTTGAATAATAAAATTATTTTAATTTTTTAATTTCATAATAAAATATTTCATGTTTATTATTTCATTTATTTTTTTATTTACATGCTATATTTATTTACATAATTAATTAATCTAATATATTATAATTTGATTGTATTCATTTCATATGTCCAAATAAGAATTTTTTAAGTTTACTATGGTAAAATAAGCCATTATTCTAATATCTAAAAAATAATAATCATGAACTAACATTAATTTTAATAAAAAATTTATAAAATTAAAAAAACATGACTTACTGTTATGAATAATGACGTTTTATATAGTTATTGAGAATGTTGGTCGTACCTAAACATGTGCAACATTTCTATTTATAAATGATCACTATAAGAATAAGGTATATTTTTTATCTTTATATAATTTTAATTATATCTTAAATAAGTTAATACTTCTTTAAACACACTTATATATAATATCTATGTGATGCAGCACAGAAAATTGAATCACATTCCTTCGTAGAAATTGTAGTCCTCACTTACACACGAAAAATGTTGTCATTTTTCAGTGAATATAGATGTAAGAAAATATATTATATATTACATTTATATAATTATAACTATTTCATTAATACCACATATATATACGTTAAATATGACATCATAAACATTAATGAGAGTTGATTATGGAAAAAATAACATCAGTTCTGAAAGCGATAGTCTGATGTATATCCGAACTATGGTTTCATTTCACATTTTGAGGAAGATGAGATAATGTAGGTTGTGAAATTAATATAATAAAATTTTAGTATATGGGATAAATTTTTTTATTCTATCACTATGGTTTAGAAATATTGTATAGAGGTGGAAGAACAAATAAAAAAACACATGACTAAAAATTATACCACTTCTTCCGACAACATAATTCTGTTTTCATAAAACCTTCACTATAAAGGATTTATAAAAAATAAAGCCTCTAAGTTCTGAAAAGGAACTCAAAAAAGTATTTTATTAGGATTTTACAAACCAAATATCTTATTATGTTTGAATAAAATAAGAGAGTGGACTCCCTTTTATAATTGGGAACAAGTGAAATATATTTCAATAACAAAACAAAGTAAATAATCCAAAGTCTTACTCTTTTAAAGATCCTCTAAAAATGAAACATTATGTAGTTAATATATGATATGGTCATTATAAACTCCACTATAAATAATGAAATATATTTCATAAAGATTATTCTCTTTAAATTTATTGTTTTTCACTTTTACCATTTTTGTTTTCAACATGGCAGCTAGTTTTTAACGAGGTAATTTATCCTTTAATACTTAAAATAAAATTATAATTATTATTTAATTTGGACCAAATAAATTTTAATATGAAATAAAATTCATCAAAAAAATTCATATGTTCTTTAATAAGAAATTTTAAACTAATTTCATGTAACGTACAATACCTCTTCTAACCATAAATAATGTCATATATTTTAATATGTTTATAAGTCATTACAGACAATACTAATGTTGAAATTATTTAATAATATTATTTATATTTATTAAAAATAAAAAAGTACTTTTTATAAAATTCCATTAACATATTTCTCATTATTTAATTTTATATTAATACAATAAATTATTATGAAAATATTTTTTTTTATAAAAATTAATGTTTTTCTTGAAATAAATGATTTCATATTAACTCTATGAATAGAATTTTTAATAATAATAAATTTCATTAATAAAAAATTATTTACATTTTATCAATTTATTTTTAACAATATATTAAATTGGGTTTTTTATAATAATTAAAATGGATAAACATTATGAACATGAAAGCATTTTGTAGAAAACATAATTTTTAAGCACAAAAATAATATTATTCCAAAATATTGAAAATTGCTGACTCAAATAAAAGTAATAAGATTGTTCAAAAAAACATTTCCATATTTATATTTGAGGCCAAATCCAATATATATTGGTACTTTTAAATTACATTATTTAATTAATTGAAATGAAACTATATGAAAAATTAGATATTTTTACTATTCATCTAAAAATAAATCCTTTCAAAAAAATACTAAATTTTAAAAATATGATAATTTTGATATTCTAACATCAAAAATGATATTTATTTTATAAAATATAATTTCGATATGTTATAAAATTATTTATAACAATTTCCCAAAAAAATATATAAAAATCATTTTTGAACAAAATGTATTTTTTGAAGAATAAAATACCTTCATTAAAAAACATATAATTATTTCCAAGGAATTTATAAATACATTTATATTCAGTATGATAATTATATATATTTTGCCAAAAATTTAATCCTATTTAAATCCACTTCTTTTAAGTATATGTTATTATATCCATATTTAAACAATAATATTTCATAGTCCTCTTGGGATTATTACTCTGTTTCATATAAATCATCGAACATATTTTTTTAAACTTCATAGTGCTATAATGATTGTTGATAATTATAAATGGTTGAATTAATTATAATATTATATAAAAAAATTCATTAAAAGAAGACAAATATGTTCGTGAGAATATTTTAAGGAAGGAGGATGAGGGTAGTTTTGCATGTCCATATAACCACCCATCATAAAGATATGTATGTGTGAACATTATGTGATAATGTATTAGTACTTATGATACACAATAAAATGGTATCTAAACATCATTTATGACATTTTATTGAATGTGTATAGACCATATTCTATGTAATTTAATGAATATAGCATTGAATCTATAGATTCTCATCATAATGGTGATAATTTATAACACATTGATTTAAAATATACTCCTAGGTAATTATCACATTTAATTTTTTTAAAATTTATAAAACATATATCATTAGAATATATATAATATAATAATAAATTGAAAATAATATAATGTTTCAATAGATATCCAACTCCCATGTAATTTAAATTTCACTAGATCCTACTACAAACATAATTCAACCCACATCTCTCACATTGTATTCAATGGGTCTACCACAATAACTTTAGTTGAATATATAATAAAAATAAATTCACCACTTTGGTTAAAATACATTAAGGGGTTATATTTTTGTAATATATTATTCTATTTTTTGTCATCATAGGATATTAAATTATTATTTTTACAATATCATGACATTATTCCATGATAGGATATGCACTCCTAGTTATGAAACAATTCTTTAGGATAAAAATTCGTATATATAATTCATTATTACCTATATCTGAATCCATAGCACTCTAAAAATCTATTTTGATATTTTTTATCGACTAATTGGTTCAAAATACCATCTAACATTGCATATTTATTGATCTAGAAACCATGTCCTAAATGTTATTTTAGATCATTTTGATTTCTTTGGAAAATAGAATCTATGAAACTGCTTATAACCAGTTCCCTAGTTTCTCAATCTTCTATCAACAAATCCATTTTTTGCCTTAAATAATTACATATTATTTTTATTATTACCTAATGCATCAATTATTGATCGTTTTAATATCATTCTTCAATTCTCAATGTGTACGTGGCATAAGTCTTACTATATATAAAAACTTACATGATCAACCTACTTCCAAAATCGATAGTAATTAGACCCATTATTTCTCTCTAATCTCACGGGAGATATGTATTACATGTGACCTTAGAAATAATCCCAAATTAGATTATCCCCTTTTAAAACCTTTTAAAATCATATCTATATATGCAATCTTACATGAACCATGAAACATGTTAGATATATCTAAATAGATCATATTCTATATTATATCAGTTACTTAACATATGTTTCTATTGATAATCATTTCTTTCATCCAAATCATAACTAATAGTTATTTCGGTAACTCATTGATTATTAACAATAAATCAGCACCATATATCACATTGATCATAAAGGAAGACCTTGTATTTTTACTGCAGTTATTTGACTCAATTTCATTATTTGTGAAATGATGTTGTATTATGGCCACACCAAAACAAATATTCCATGATCATGATACCATATATAATTAGTATAAAAATTGTATAAATTTTTTAATTTACTAAATTAATTTTTTCTACAAAAACTTTTTGTTATTCCATAAAAACATCCTCCATGTGTTTAATGATTAAGAGTGATGTCTTCAAATTCATTTATCAAATTTTATAATTATGGATTAATTTAATGGAAATAATGATTATATAGGATTTTAGCACTATAAATGTTGAAAAAGTATAATCATAATCAATAAAATGAAATTAATTGAATCCTTTAGAGAGATATAAATCATTATTTGAAATAAAATTACAATATGTAAAACCCTATATTAAATTATGTTATGAAAAGTAATATATTATTTTATTGCATTTTTTTCCATGGTTTTGTGTGAAAATATTGGTTATATGTGTTCAATGTAGTTCTATTGGATCCTAGGGAGTTGGTATGGGTGTAGGAGTTAGTAAGGAAGGATTAAGTGGCATCTAGGGTTATTAGATACCCATCATGGATTCTTATATGTCACAGTGAGATCGATCTGGCCAGTTCACGAGAAAACAATTATCTATACACCATGTTTATATCTGTAGTGTAGAAAAGTTTCACCTATCGGAAATAGATTAAAGGTACCTACCTATAGTTAATCCACTTGTCCATTTTTGTTTCTAATGAAAAACTGCATATGTGATTGAGGTGCCTAAGTATAAATGGGTATTGGCCACATAATATTTACTTTTCAATGGTTGTTTTGAATTGGAATATCTATAGTAGAGAATAAAGAGGGTGAAATTTCTATCATAGAGACTCATGACTTAGTGAAGAATGAAAAACCTAGGATGATCTTCTTATTATATTCAATATGGACCACAATGAGAGGAATTTCATAGATCCGATCTAGGTTATGCTTTGAGATTCTTTTTAAATCAATGAGTTCCACTTTCTATGCTATCTTGTTTAACTAGTTTTGTAGAATTTTCATCCCCTGTTGTTTAATATAAATTCCCCAAAATCTATCCAACCCCACCCTTGTCATTACATTGATATTTTAAAACCTATTTCTAAACTAATTTAAGTTTTGTTTTTATTTTGGAGAGCCAAAGGTAAATGAATTATTCCATTATATTCAATTACTCCTTTATTTTCCATTCAATAATTACCACATTGTTATGACCTATGTGTTGGGATTGTATCATCTTTTCTTTTTCGCACTATTTGATCCCTAGTAAATATATTATTTTTAATGGGTTGGGTTCTACAATTAGAGGATTTTTTTCGTAGATATACTCTAAGAGATCATTGTTGTTTCACCTATCATGGGTTTTTTTTCATTATAGAATAACTATGTGGTTTACCAAAAAAACAATTAAATAATTTTTGATGGTAATTTATAAAATTGAACATCATTATAATTGATAATTGAATTATTTGTGATTAGACCAAGAATTTATCCACCAATTATAGTGCACTTGAATTGGAACAGTGTTTTAGGAAAGGAAAGGTGGGACTCAAGGGATGTCATGAAATATATAAATGTTTTCATATATTATTCAAGATTCCAAGGCATGTCGTATTATTTGTGGTTCATAATATTTTGTTTGAACATGAAGAAAGGATCTTTCCCGATAACCTGCCTTGGTTTCCTCGTGTCACCGGGAAGGCCGTGTGTCCAACATTTCGACCACATTGTTTCTTGCATTACTGGTCAAGTCACCAACTGGAAAAGAAAGTTCTTGTCATTTGGGGGTAGGATCACGCTGGTTAATAGCATCCTCTATTCAATTCTTATCCATGACCTCTCTGCAGTTAAATTTCCCAAGGGTGTTCTTGGATGCATTGATAGGGTGACAATTTCTTTTATCTGGGATGCACATTCATAGGGAAAGTGTCATTGGGATTCCTAGTAGAGACTCTCTAAGCCGGTTGAGGAGGGAGGCATCAACGTGAGGAGCATCTCGGATACCCTGCATGCCATGCATTCTAACCTTTCCTAGGATGTGATTGAGGGTTTCTCACAGTGGGGCAAGTTCCTGGCCGCAAAGCAGAGTGAGGGGTTCCAGGCTGGCCATGCAGCCTCGGTCGGCCCACCATCGCTCTTTTGATTGAATCCCTTATTCTACACTCCAGATAGATCGTGGGGAGAGGGTAGATTTCGTTATGGCACCATGACTGGTTAGGTTCACGTCTTGGCTTCCCAGACTGTCTTGTTACCAACATTTCCTTCCGCCAGGCTAGGATGTATCGAACTATTTTTGCGGCAGTTCTGATCATGGAGCAGCGTGATGTCTTCGACCTTACTAATATCAACAATGAGTGGGAAAATTAAGTCTTCACTGCTTCTAACTCGGGTGAGTTTTCAATGATGGAGTTCTGTAGGGTCTGCACAGCCTCGGTCCCGACCGATGTGTGGGGAGGAACCATCTGGAGAAAATAAATCCCAAAAAAATACAATTTCTTGGTTTTGGAGGATCCAGAATCAATCAATTTCCACTGATGACAACGTGAAGAGGACGAGAATCCATTTGGCTTCGCGGTGCTACTTTTGTAGGGCTGGGTTCGATGGATCCCCCACCACTCAGGCCACAGTCTGAACACTGACAGCTCATGTATGATGGGAAGCATGAGGGGGGTGGTGTGATCAGTGACACGTAGGGTGTGGTATTGGATGCTTTTGCGGCCATATTTGGCATGGGTGATTCGTTACAGGCTGAGGACTTTGCGATTCTCTCCATCCTGAAGTTATCCAGGAGGAGGAACATCTCCCTCAGTGTAATGGAAACCAACTCCATCATCATTTACAACTCTCTATCAGGTAAGAGCTCCACCCCATGGTCCATTGATTACATTATGAAGAAATTCCTAAGTCTTATAGATACCAACACCGACATTCCATACTTGGAACGAGGGTAATAAGGTTGAAGACTATCTTACTTCCATGTTAACCCATGGGGAGAGATTCATTTTCTTTCCAGATATTGTCTTGATGTATTCAGAGGGGGAGCATCTGGTTAGAGGGGATTCTCTTGGGATGCACTATTTTAGACCCCCTTAGCTTCTTGTTTCCTGGATCCTTGGAACTTTGTTTCCTCGGTTTTCTCCATTTTTTACTATTTGTTCATTCTATTAAATAATTAAATGATGATGGTGGTGGTGGTTGGAACACTATGGAATAGATTCACCTATGGTTTAGTGATAAAACCTACTATTTTAGAATTCCTTTTGGTAGATTTATCTTAGGACTATAGTATACACCTACTGCTCTATAAAACCATGGGGAATAATCACATTTGGATTCATCATGATGACAACTACAATGAATTCCATTGTGTATATTCTCAATACGTTGGGCGATGAATCCTTATAGTTTTCATTGACTTATGTTGTATTTCCCTTGTGTTTTTTGATGAAACCTATTACTTTAGAAAACCTTATTGAATATTCTCCTTTTCTTTGGAAATAATGATTATTAAACTAGAATTCCTTGTGATAAATTCATCTTGGATTAATTAATGATGTTAATTAATTTAGAACACTTAGGATAGATTATCCATGGATTTTGTTTTTATTAATTATACCTGGATTTCCTAGGGTAATTCCATAGGTATTTGTGAGTATACATGATGACTATTTATGATTAGTATAATCTTGTTTATACTGAATTATGACTATCTAGTCTTGTGTTCCTTCATAGAACCATATGATAGAGAGTGCTTTTATTTACATATTTATCATGGGAAATTTATTTATTTTAAACCTTACTATGAATTATATTCTAAGAAAATATATGTTTTCATATTCTATAGGTGGTTGGTTACTATGTAATAAACATTATCTTACTAGGTCGATATTTGGTACTTGAGTATAATTCATGACTAGAAATGAGAATGAACCCCATAACCGATGCATGATTTGGAATGATATTATTGACTATGGAAAATTGGGACCAGGATAAATGTAATATTTTATTTTAGAAGAGTTTTCAAAATTAGGATTTTGATCCTTATTGGATTTTGGTTTATGTGAAATTCTAAATGTATGACTTCATAGCAATATATGTTGTTCATTTATGAATATCATGGGTCATAATTTCATTTTTATAACTTCCAGTTATTTATATAATTAAATTATGATTGATATATTTTATGATTTTATTTCAATAAAATATGAAGGTATAGTCTCCCCCACCATACCACATTAGAAACCTACAGTTAGTTTGAATCCTTTTCTTACGTAGACTAATGCATGAGTTCTAAGGGCTCTATGACCTGGGCACTAGTAAGTAGCATATGACTAGGGTCTTGAGAATTGTTATCATAGCCTTTTATTATTGAACACTTAGGAGTGGTAGATAATACATAGGGTATTTTATGGACTTTGAATAGAAAATATTGTTTTTTTGTATCAAACCCAATTTTTATTGAAATGAAAATGATCAAGGATGTTATTGGTGATCTTACATTTTTATTTTATGGGAAATCTACTTCCCCTTGGGTGATGCACAAAAATTTGTATTTATAAATTAAAAAATTTAGATCTCTTGGTCGTAATGATAATATGGTTTATTTTCATTAACCATACCTATAAATGTTGGACTCGCTTGTCATTTTTCTGATTTCATTTCATTGGTTACAAATAATATAAGAAGTATTAGTTATTTAACGTGACAACCAAACATTATTGTGTGTTTTCCCACATAAATTTATTTTGTAATAATACATAACTGATATTATTAATGGTTAAAAATCTCTTAAATAACTAAATATGTTTATTATTAATTAGAGTTATCTAAATAAAATTGAATTAATATGTTATATGACATTTTATTTATATCTTATAATATATTTTCAATTAACCTATGGATTATTAATTGAAATAATAATTAAATTAAAATAGAAAAGTGTAATTACATGGAGCATCGATGTATGATGTGAACCATGTATATATATTATTTTGACCATGTGTATGGGTGGATAAATCTAGTAAGAGTTCTATAGTTGTGAGTTTATTTTTATATTATTTCTAGGGATTTTTAAGGTGGTAAACATAAAATCAATTTCCATATATTGTAATATCATGAACTATTGGGATAACATGATCTTTTGGGTATGGTTTCCATTATATTAATATGAATTTGTAACAACCTGTTATAGACATGAAAGAGGTGGAAATGTGCATTCCCCATAGGTGGTTATGTCAAACCCTCATGTATAACTAGGTTTGCATATGGATTTTCATCTTCGAGAAAACATGCAAGGAATAATATTTGAGATGGAGGGAGGGGATCTATGTGAATGGCTAAATATTTTTTGTTGACCAACTTTTTTGAGTTCCAATGCCCACTATTATTTCATAATAACGGTGGTCATCATGTAGCTGAGAAATAGATTGTGTTTAGGTAGATTATCTTTGACCATGAAAATAATTCTTTGTAAATATGAGTATTGTCAGCCATTAATATGCTATGATGGTTAGTTATGGGATGGTGAAACATTCTAGTCTAGGATGATCAGCATGAAGTGTTATCCAATGAGAAAAATAAGAATCATTTAGTTTTCAATTTCATTATTAAAAACATGAGATCAATCAAGTAAAGTGAGTACATGAACCTGATTTAGGGGAATTTCATGGTCAAGGGCTATATTTGTCATTAAATATATTTAAAATGGTTTTACTCTACTCTTGTGGGGGGGGTATAGTGGACTGAGTGAGATACCTCTGAGATGGGATGTGATATAATATCTACGATGAAGTGAATATTTTCTCTCTTTTGTTAGTTTTAGAGGTAGTGAACCATGACCTTTTTTAGATGAACATGAGAAATGGTAGGGGCCAATTGTAGGGGTATTATACATGGGGAAGTAAGGGGTATTTGGGTAGAGATCATAATTCCATTAATAATTCATGATAGTTACGTGGTGGGATGGGTAGCTAGGGTGGAAGATCATTATGTCTCCATCTTATAGATTGTGAAGTGTAGAGTCACCGATGTAGAATTTTTGGCCACATTATAGATGCTTGTGATCCGGCAACTATTAAGTGTTGAAAATGATGTAGGATGAGTCCCTTGAAGTTTTTATTCAAGGGTTCTTAGTAAAAGACTTACTATGTCCAATGCATTCCTCAGAGGAAAAGGTTGAATCATAATATAAACCTTCGTATTAAAACTATCATATGAAATGTCAATATTTTAACCAAAAACCAAGAATGGTTTAAAAATATAACATCCACAATCAAACATAACTAATTCAATGCAATATGAAATATTTTATTATAAAAAATCAACGTCAATTGAGAATAATGAAGGACATTGAAATAGATGAAAATAATCATTAAAACTATTTGAGAGAAATATCCCCTCTTTTCATGAAAACTTTTAAATGTCTCACTAATTATCAAGAAGTAATTTAAAATAGAATTTTGAATCAAAGTGTCCCATACCACTTTGAAACATATAAAATTAAATTAAATTTTAAAACATTCATGTCCATTTTAGTAAATCCTTTAAACCATTTTTAATACATGAGTAATAATGAGAATGATTTAGAAGAATAAATCTTCAAAACATTTAAAATGTTTTTTTAGTTATAGTTCGTTACAAAATTAGAGATACATGAATAAAAATGATTAAGGTAAACACATTATAATATCATGAGAGTAATGATAATCATGATATAATATGTCAATGTATTGTATATACATCATATACAATTGAATTGGACCATAACAACAAAGAAGTCTCAATGGAATGTAAATTGAGATGAAATCCCTTACAAAGATAGTATCCATAGGTTAAGGAAAAATAAATGACATAATTATGTGTGAAAAATATAAATACAGTAAATATGATTGGATATTTTGTGTAAATCAATCCGAGGACATTCACCCATATTTTTGTAAAAACTACACCAATGACTTGGATGTTTAACAAATTAAATGGAAGTTGAGTAAAATTATTATTATCATGTTCATATCGATGACTTGAGAATTTATATATGTAGTGATTATGTGTAGAAAATGTATATCCAAACCAAAGGGAACATAAATTTCTATATAATTGAATAAATAGTGATTTCAACATAATCTTGGCTTGAAATAATCAATGAAGTTTTCATAGAACCCAATGAGTTAAAATTTAAATTAGAAATTCCCTTACTGGTTTCGTAACTTATGCAACATACACCCCATGAAATAAAGATCATAAAATTAAGATGTAAATACCCATAAATTAAGTTATATTAAAAAAATAATACAATCACTGGCAGTACATACACCACACAGAAGGAAATAGTGGCAATATAGCATGAATCTCACCTGAATAAGAAATGAGATGAAAACCCCTTACCAATTTGTTATCAATCGAGTCATATGACCAAAAGATAATAACCACCAAATGAATCACATAATACCATGAATATAAAGATAATCATGATAATATATATCATATGGATGCATACAATACACTACATGCAAGAAATATGTGGCAAACAATGGAAATCTCACAAAATTAAAAGTTAGATATGAAACCACTTATCTTGTAATTTTCCTTAATAGAGGGTATGTTAACCTCAATTATAATAGTCAGTAATTGTTATTAAATTTCAAAAGAACCACATACATAAATATTGTATCATATATGATCTTCTAATGTTTCTTTGTTAATAATATTATAGTTGTATCATTGTTTTAGGTGTTAACTGATTCATTTACATTTATATGTTTTGTTACGTAAGTCATGTTTGTTATGAATATGATGTATTAGATTCATATCTATAATGATATAAATTCTTTAATAATACTTTCTAATCATCAATTAAAAATTGGTCTTGAATGGTTACGATGGGGAATGACATCTCATCATGTTGTGGAGACTGTAAGCCATACGTACACGACTGGAAAAGAGGTCTATACCCACGGTTTTGCAAAAAACTGTGGCTATAGGGAACCCATATACCCATGGTTTTCCAAAACCGTTTGTATAGGGATAGTATGTGAACCTATACCCACAGTTTCCAAAACCGTGTGTATAGTTTCCTTTTAAGACCTATACCCACGGTTTTCTCCAATACCGTGGTTATAGGGTATTTTCCGATGACCTTTACTGACGGTTCTTCAAAACCGTGGGTATTGGGGGTTTTTTTAAGACCAATACCCACAGTTCTCCAGAACCGTGGGTATAGATTTCCCGCGTTATGTCAGGGAATGAAAATAAGGCAGGACATGAAAAACATTTGGCGGGAAGAATTTTTTTCACGGTTTAGATTAATATATTTACTTTAATATAAATGTACAATTTAAAAAATTCTTCATCTCGGTTGGTAAATCCTTCTCTGAGGGTGTTGTAGGTCGCGGGTTCAATTTCCATAGGTAACATTTTTCGAACCATGGATAATATTAATATATATATAGATGTATGTATATATATCAGATGAAAATGGTAGCTCGGTTGGTCCCTTGATCAGGCACGGTCGTGTGGCGCTTTGTGATACACTGCTTCGAATATCTCTGGCTGCGTTTTTTGAATTTAAATACCTCACTGGATTATATTAATATATATATATATATACAGATATATGTATATATAAAAATTAAATATCATAGCTCGATTGGTTCATTGGTGGGGCCCACTAGTGAGGCGTAGCGTGAGGTGTGGTTTTGATTCCCCCCAGCGCTGTAATTTTTTAATTTAAATTCCCCACGGTTTGAAAACCGTGGGGTCTGTTGTGTGCCACGCTGGAATAGAGTTGTGCCACATTTGAATACCCAATACCCAAGGTTCTCCAAAACTATGGGTATAGGTTGAGTCCCCTATACCGACGCCTTTCCATCCCATGGTTCCCAAAACTGTGGGTATAGGCTATACCCACGGTTTTGAACAGTGGGTATAGGTCTTTTTTCCAGTACTGGTACGCATGAACGACAATATCATTCTTTTGATGGTGAAATTGTATAAAATTGGATGGAAATAAAACATAAATAATCATTAACATGTTATATTTATTATTTTGAAATGTTATACTCATCATTTTACCCATTTAAGTAATGACGTTTTTGAATAACAAACTGCACCACGACATGGAGACGGTAAGTCTTACGTACACACGTATGGTGACTTTGTCATCTATAAGATGGGTAGAATAATGAATATGGTTGTACCATATTTATACTAACATTAAATTATTAAGAGGCACTCGATTTATCATTTTGGTATGGAATCATCAAAGAAAGAGGAAGTGGAAGAAGAAAAGAACTTGAAAGAGTGTGGTGAAATTATTACCTCTTCTTTGGGTGCTTCCTTTTGACTTGATCAAAAGGGCTCCACAAGTTGTCTTTTTTATCAAAGTAAGGACTCTAGGATATAGTGACAGTAGTTGGGAGGATATTTTGGTAATTTTGGCCGATCCAAATGGATTTTGAGGTGTGAATTAAGAGAAGGGGAAATACCATTTTATAAGAGAGGTGATGGGTCACTTTAGGAAAACATTGAAATAATATTTTATTATAAATCATTTTCGGTTTCTAATGGATCCAAAATCATTTATTTCAAAGATAAGGTGGGAATGAGTAGAAGTAATCTTATCCAATAGGTTTTAGACATGTTTATGTCACCATGTAAACCTTATCTTTTAGATTTAACTATTAGTTAAATAGTTTTACTTTTACCATGTCTTCTTGTATTCATACAGTATATGGTTAATAAATGTACTCTAAAATTCCAAGAGAAACTAAAGTGGTTCATTAATTACATATATAATATTATTTAATACCTTTTTCCTATCATTAGATTTATATGAATAATATATCAACCAATAATATAGTATTTGTTTTAAAAATTAATTTATGTCAATTTTGACACTATTTGGTATTTTGTTTTTGTCAAAGTCATAACAACCTTATCACTTCGAAAAAAGTTTATTTAATCGACCCTAACATGTAATATGAACATATATAATTAGTGGAATTCATCAAAAGCCAAAATTACATTTATTTTGATATTAATAACATCAATTATTTTAACCCTTCATTAAAAATGTAATTATTTCATCATCATTTTATGATAAATAAATTTAATAATTTAATGTCTAAAAATTATAATTAAAATTCCATTATGTGTGAAATATTTATATAATTATAATAAATATTTATAGTCGAAGTTATCTTATCTGTAACCCGATATTAAAAATGGTTTAGTTATTAAACATTGAATTTAACACTTTTAACTCTTCTTTAAATAATATAATAATAAATGACCTAATCTAATCCAATTGGAACTAAAGGGTCATATTTTATTCCTAAGGTTGTTTTTGGTTGAATAAAACTTATCTAATAGAATTAGGAAATGTGTTAGGGTAATTATAATTTGATTTTTATGATTAATTTCCATATTTACTTTCAATCGTGGTAAATAAAAGTCAAAAGTCACTATTCAACCAAAAATATTTTCATCTTATTGAAAAGAAATTTACTTACTATTGTTAACTACGTCTCTTAGAATTTTGATATTAAACTCAGAGAAGTGGTAAAATTATTTTTTATGAAAATTTGCAAATGCTCCTAGAAGGTTGTTAAAAGACTGTAAAAAGTTCAATAAAATTTTTATATATTTAAAATTTTTATAAAATGACTACAATGAAATATTTTGATCTTATATAGTTATTATGTTTCAATTTTGACATAAAGTTAATTTAAATAAAATAAATAATTATATAAATAACATGTCGGTTTTAAACAATAACGTAGTGTTTTCACTATTCATCAAAAATTGAATGTTTTCAGAAAAATAGAAAAAATTCACCCTAAGATAATTTTGATATTCTGAATTGATAAATGAAGACTATTGTACCAAATTTAAAATATATAATTTTGTTTTGTTAATTTAAAATTAAATCCCCATTGTCAAAACAAAAAAGAGGGTTTTTAAAAATTAAAAACTATCAAAAGATTGAGATGTGTTAATGAGAAATTTAAATGTGAAATTACTTATAATGACAAAAAATGTATTAAATGATTAAAAAATAATCTAATTATACTTCCAAACCATTCAAATGTATAATTAAACACTAAAAATTATTTTGATTTAAAAATTTGTTTTCAGTTAAAATTTAGTATTTTACACTATTCACCCATATAGGAAAATTATTAGAAAAAAACCAAAAATTTATCAAAAATAAATATTAATGTCCTGATTCTATAGAATATTATTACTTTGTCAAATTGAATATATAAAAGTGTCAGATATTGTATTTAAATAGGGTTCTCCATTAAAAGGTGGTAAAATTGCATTTTCTGAAAAATACTTCCTTTATATGGAAAAAAATGAATTTGTTCTTATATTATGTCTAAAAACACATAATATGGATTCTAAAATTATATGGATTGTCTAAAATTTAAAATTCATTTAATACTATTCATAACTACTTTTTGAACTGCTAGTTTGATAAATCATGGTGTGCTCGTACTCAGGATGCATGTAGCGCAAGCAATTGAATTACATTAATGAAGATAACTTACTATGAAATATAAGGGTGTTACATTATTCCTCATTTTGGAAATTTTATCCTATAAATTTTAAAATCGGTTTTGGGAACATCATTGAAAGTCCAACATTGGAAAAAGAGTCAACAAAACTGTCACTTAAAAAAAAGATAAGTACCAAGGTCACTTGAGATAACCCGTACTAGGATTACATGTAGGAAAACATGGATATAGAAGATAAACTAAGTGTCAAGTTTAGATGAAGAGTGATAGAAAACCTGATCAGGTGAAAGTTAACGACAAGAAAACCACCAACTTTTGATGGGAAAAATGGTCATTAGTTTCCTAGTAGGAAAATTAAATAGATATCATTTCTTATTCTAAGTTCAATTTCATAAAGTTGAGGAATTTATTTAGGAGATCCACTAATAACATAAAGAGATATGCTTAATTTTTAAGTATAGTTTCATCCTTTAATAAATTTCAACCACTAACTCATATTTTTTTAAATGATGTTCATTCAAGATGACTTGTTCACACCTGAAGCGCTAGAATCAACTTCTAGAGAATCACATGATCCAAAAAGGACAAACTATATATTTCTGTTGTCATTAGAGATTAACCAAAACCAAAATGGTTAGTTCAAGATCAGACACTCCCCAAAAAAAATAATCCGTTAAAACTAAATACTAATATTAATTTCAAAAATTAAACCAAAAATACCGAAAGTTCAAAAAATACCATTCAATAAACAATTTTCCTTAAAATGCATCAATATAATCCAAACTAATATTGAAACCCCAGACATAGAAGAATTTGATTACATAGTCTTCCACGTAAAATTGTATCTCCAAATAACATCAACTACTATTAATGTCACAAACTTAAAATTAGTTAACCTAATCACATAATCTCTATGATATGTTAATAATTTCCATAAATAACCTAAATCTAAAAAAAATACACCATTATTCCTCAAATGGAATCCCATAAAATTATATTTTCCATAGGAATATAGTATTCCCAACAGAGATAAAATCATCAAAACTAACATTTATCACTTAATAAAAAAATCATTTTCCTATACTAAGGATATCCATTTGACAAACATATTATCCCAAATCAACTTATTATTGATCAATAAGGTCATTTAACTAATAAAAATTAGTTACACTAACCAGGGACTTCTCGTAATCTAGTGGTAGGTGATGAATCCTAGTCACACTTTGGTTGGGGGTTCGATTCCTATAGCTTTTTCCAACGCAATGGGTTGTCACACGGTCTGCGTGATTTCCATTTTGAAATATAATATTTCATAGAATTCCCAAAATGATAAATTCCTCAAAATAACCATAAAATATTTTAACCAAAAATGTTATCTCATACAGATCATTTTAATCCAAAAATCTAATAACATATAATTGCCACAAATTCAAGGATCATATAAACCCAATCGGTTATTTATAACTATTTTCACTAGAGAAAACACAATTATTCCTCAAATAGAATTTTCGCATATCAAACTACATGGTTACACATACAAGAGAAAAGTATTCCAATGTAATCTCCTCAACAAAAAGAAATAATACATTTAAACATTTCTCTATCCATTTATTTCCACACAGGTTCTTCCTTGACAAAGAGGTTATCCTATAGAATAGGGAATTCAGTTGGGTAATGGCCAGGTCCCCTACATTTATGGAAAATGACTGTAATTGGATTCTTGGAATCATTTTTGTTTTCTTTCATTGTACTTTTCATTTTTCCACAGTAATTCTTTACATTTTTTCATTCTTTCCCACGCATAAAGTATTTCTTTTTCCCATTGAAAAACATTCATGGGTGTCTCCTTACACATTTCTTACATAAGGTAAATTCACCTTTCATTTCTCCATTTTCTCTGCTATTTGATATCTTATCATTCATTGCATTTCTCTTCGTTTTTGTGTCAAAAATTTGGTTAATATATATGTTTTTTATCATATTTTTGAACAACTTATTTGGAGTGAACCTGATATCTTTAACGGTTATCAACATTCCATTTTGTTGCTCATTTCCACTACCATTCCCACCCTGTTCATCCTACTCAATGTAACAGTGACTTCCTTGGAATCCAACCATTGACTAAAACTAGAAAGCATTGTTTGAGTAACAATAGTCATAAAATCATTTAGGGAATATTGTGAAACATTATTTTCAATCAAAACCGCCTTAATATTAACAAAGGTTATTTATTCTCATCTTATATTAAAATCTAGAAAATTGGTTTGTAAAGAAAATGTGAATTATCCTAAGAATATCCCCTTGGAGTGTCGTAACCAAGAGTGCAATAAGACACATTGTCATGTACCAGGACAAACTGTGTCAATCCCAAAACACCCTGTTAGAGTTTTCATTCCTAGGTACATCTGTTCCAGAGCCACCTCTACCTACTTGTATCATGAAAAAAGATTTATTTCATGGAAAACCAATATAAAATTCATATTACCATAAATTTTGGACGTTCTTCTATATTAATCCTCAATGTCTATCTAAGGGTAGTGTTTTCTAATCATAGTTTTTATAAATCTAGCTTCCACATTTTGTACTAATCTTTCTCTAATACCAACTGTAATTCCCCGAACCCAGTTACCCAGAATCAATGCATTATTACATAACATTGGCATGATATAAGGAATCATGTCCTGAAAGACCAACCAGTTTAGTAGCCTTGGAATTACTAGATACATACATAGGTTTTACATTACATCATTAAATAAAAAACAAAATTTTGTCATCATTGAACTCTCTTATATCTCTTATCATATTCCCACTGGTTAATCATAATATTCTACTTTGTATCCTAGGAAAAAAATAAATCATAAGAAAGAGGTGAGCTTAGATTCTCAGTAATGTTAACAATATAGCGGAAATTGTCTTAAATTAGAATAAAAATTTAAGGAAACATATAAGACTAAAACAGAAACCTTTTAAACATACACTTTATCATAATATGAAAAATATAAATCCAATAGTTACATTTACAAATTCACATGAATGTTCTACTACTCGAATAATAACATATAATATCAATACACAATTTCATAGTGAAGGAATGCATATGGCCAGACTTCATAAGCACATAGTCAAGGCCTTATGCCAAGACTAAAAATATGATTTTTTTCAAGGCCTTGTGCCAAGACACTAGTTTGTCTCATTAGTCCTACCAATGAATTGGGGAGCTATATCGGGATCTACCCATCACTTACTATGTCAAATTCATTCCTTATATGAAAAGGTTGAATCATAATCTAAACATTCGTATTTAAACTAGCATAAAAATTGTCAATATTTTAACCAAAAACCATGAATGGTGTAAAAAGAGATCATCCATAGTCAAACATAACACATTAAATACAATATGGAAGATTTTATTGTAATAAATCAACCACAATTGTTAATAATGAAGGTTATTGACATAGATGAAAATAATCATTAAAACTATTTGAGAGAAATATCCCATTTTCCTAGAAAACATTTAAAAGACTCACTATTTATCTGGAAGTCATTTAAAATAGATTTTTGAATAAATGTGTCCCATACCAGTTTAATCTTTTAAAAGGATTTTTGATTTTAATACATTAATGTGCATTTAATTAATTCCTTAAAAACATTTTTAAAACATGGACATTAATGAGAATGATTTAGAAGAATAAATATTTAAAACATTTAGAATGATTTTATAGTTAGATTTACAAAACAAATGAGAGACCCTTGAATAAAAATAATTGATATAATCAAAATAATATAATATCATGCAAATAAAGGGATTCATGATATTCTATGTCAAATTACAGTATATAGAACATATAAAATTGAATTGGTGCATAACAACTAATAGGTCTCAATGGAATGTAAATTGAGATGAAATCCCGTATAAAGATCGTATCCTTAGGTTAGGGATAAATAAATGACATAATTATGTCTGAGAACTATAAATATACTCAATATTATTTTATATTTAGTGTAAATGAATCAAAGTACATTCACACATATTTTTGTAAAAATGACACCAATGACATGGCTGTTTAACTCCATAAAGGTAAATTGAGTTAAAATTACTCTTATCAAGTTCGTATCGATGACATGAGAATTTATCAATGAAGTGATTACGTGTATCAAAATTATATACACAAAAAGGGGAGTGTAAATTACTACATAAATAAAAAATAGTGATTTCACACATAATCGTGGAGTAAAATAATCAATGAAGTTTTCATAGAACCCAATGAGTAGAAATTGAAAATAGAAATTCACTTACCGATTTGGTAACTTAAAAAACATACACCCATGAAAGAAGGATCATAAAAGTATGATTTAAATAACCATAAATTATATTATATTACACAATTAATAAAATCACGGGTAGTACAAAAACCACAAAAAAGGAAATAGTGTCAATATAGCAAGAATCTCCCGTGAATAAGAAGTGAGATAAAAACCCCTTACCACATTGTAATGAATCGAGTCATATGGACAAAAGTTAATTACCACCAAATGAATAAAATAATTACATGAATATAAAGAAGATCATGACAATATATATCAAATGGAAGTAAACAATACAACACTTTCAAGAAATAAGTGGCGAATAATTGAAATATCATGGAATCAAAAGTGAGATAAGAAACCCCTTACCATGTACAATACCTTAGTCAAGGGTTAATTAACCTCTTGTATAATAGTTAAATAGTTTTTATTAATTTATAAAAAGGCCACATACATAAAAATGATATCATATATGATATTTTAATATTTCATTGTTAATAATATTTTTGTAGAACCATTGTTTCTGGTGTTAACTGGTTTGTTTTCCTTTATACATTTTGTTTTGAAATTCATTTTTGTTATGGATAAGATGTATTTTATTCATATCCAGAATGATATCATGTCTTTAAACATTATTTTTTATCATCAAATAAAAATTATTCTTGAATGGTTACGATGGGTGGTGTTTCGTTTGTCTGAAGTGTTTTCTAGCACCAAATTAATTTCCCCAACTTGTAACTAGCATAGTGTGCTAGTATGGGGTATGTCCATAGGGAAACCATGTTGGTGTTTATGTATCTTGATTCTCAATTTCTCAAGTGAAGATTCTGAATTTAAATATGATTTACGTTTTCATAATGATGGATCTCGAAAGAGAACTAATTGTTTGGCCTTCTATAACTCACTACGAATTAACTTCAAAATCAAAGATTACTTAAAACTAGATTTTAATGGATAATGATAAAAATGTGCTGGTGCTGGAAATTTATGTGTGAAGTTAAACCTTATTCCCTTTTCGTTGTGTTGTTCATAATAACCCAAATTTCTGGGTTTCATTTCTTTCGGATCTCCCTTGGTCTGGTGAGTTCTGATTATGTTGGTTGGAATCAATCACTTAGGCTAGAAATTGATTTATACTCACTTTTAATTTAGGAACCACCCTCTATAAATGACAATTATATCCAATGTTCATTCCTAGCTTTGTAAAAATTCTCCAAAAGTTCCCTGGAAACTCTAATTTTGGTCTGATATGGGTTTTCCAGTGAAATAAGACATGGAAGTTGGGAGAATTAGGTGAGAGAGGATGAACAAACACAAGAATAGAGAAAATGGTTCTAACAAACCCACATTTTTTCCAGCCCCAACACGAGGGGGGTATGGATAATCATGATTAAAATGATAATAAGATTACTAAAATTTAAAAGATAGTTCATTACAATAGAATATAGATGAATCAGAAGCACAAAAAAATACAGAGAACAAGTCCTCCAAAATATTCCTCTCACCAAAAAAACTTTGTTCCCAACCCTCCTCTTCTCTTCTCTAGAATCATATCCTTCTAGGCTCACCCCCAAGAACTTCTCAATCAGAAAGGACCTTTTTTAAGTTGTCCAAAAGTAGGTATAAATTGGAACCACAGGTCCAAGAAATGTTGAAAAGTGAAAAGGATAAAAGGATAAGGCCTAAGTCGCCTGCATGGTTTTGGGCACACATTTTGGTAGGCCATGTGCCAACTGTGTGGATGTCTCTGTCTCAAATCCTTAAGGTTGCAAGGTTTTCTTGGATGGGCTTCATGGTTTGGGTAAGCTGTGTGCCAACCATGTGGATGTCCTTGTCCATATGTGCAGGTCTCACCCAGTTTCTCTAAAGGGCCGCATGGTTTGGGTAAGTTGTGCACCAACTGTGCAGAACACTCAGTCAATGAAATTTTCTCCCACATGGTTTAAACATGGTTTGGATAACTGTACAACAGTCATTCAGATTTCCTTTCTCTTTTAAATTCTTGAAATCACTCATCCTTCAATTCTAGGTGCTTGATCTGGGTGACTCCAATCCGGCACAGTCAAGGGAAAAGGGTCCAAAAGCCTCCAATTCCCTTCTGAATCTCCAAAATTCCTAGACATCCTGCTTCATCCTCTAGTGATTGAAAACCCTCTTAAGGAACATCAAACATGTAAAATCCATGCAAAAACCATCCTTAAAAAACATTTTATAGATATTAAACCATGTATAAATTCCTTATGCACAACATTTCATCAAACTCCCCCACACATTGTTTGTTGTTTGTCCTCAATCATAGTCATACATAGTCATTTCCAAGGAGTTACCAAAGAGGCAGGAAGTGACATTATAGATTATACCAATATGATGAATATTTAATTTTAACTAATTACAGTTCAAAATTAAAGCATTCATACTTCATGTATCCCCAAGTCTATGAGGTTAGCTAACAATGTAGGCTTAATCCAAAATAGTCAACCATTCAATAATAAATCAATTTTTCTTAAAACTGAGTTTTCCCTTCTTCATTCAAATAAAGTTCCTTCCTACATTTTCATCTTGTTATACACTCACATTAGGTAAGCCCTTTTTTCATTGTCACAAATTCGTGGGATATCCCTTTTATAGATCACCCACCCTCATTGACTTGCATTATTTCGAGCATGATGAAAGGTCATCAAAATTAATGGCCATGGATTTTCATATCTCAAAATTTATTGTTGTTTCATTATAGTTTGGTGAGATGCTAGTATAAACTTTTTACCAATTTTATCATGTCAACACATGATGAGAATGTTTTATAAAGTAAAGAGATCATGGATTTAAGACCGCGTAATAGCCACTAGTGCGGTAACAACAATTCCCGAAACCTCAACTCTCCTTATGCACAATTTTAATTCCATTTTAAGGGGTTACTCAATTCAAATTAATCCGTCACAAAATTAATTTTAAAACAAACTATTTTTCAAAATGAATGGGTAAATGTTACTTTTCAAGTACTACAAGGTTTATTTATATCTCAAACTTGGTTCGACAATCCAGACATATGAGAAATTTTCATAGAGAATTTCCAAAATTCATTTATGTATAATTGATATAAACCCATGACATCTATTAAAATGGGGTTCCAATTAAGAATTTTGAGCAAGAAATCAATCAAAATGGGGTTCCAATTAAGAATTTTGTCCCCCTCTCTTAAAGCCTTACATGGTCCCACGTGAAGGTAATAAAATAGAAAATGGTGGGCATGGAAGCATGAAAAGGGAGGGGGAATGTAAAGAATATAAAACATGGTAAAAGTGAAAAGCTCCCATGAATGATGGTCATGTGTGAAAAACAGGTGGGGTGTGAGATCCAAACGAGTAGAATGTAGGTGGGCATTGAACATATGGAAGCCACTGCTTGCGAGACACAATAACCAGACAAGTGAAGCAAAAAAAAGTAAAACATGCAGAAGGTAATGAAAAGCACAACACACAATCACAACAATGAAGTTAAAACATCACACCACAAAATAGGGTACAGTACAGGACAATACAAATGGCACATAAAAATAATGAAGTAACAAAGAACTTAACGCCCTCCCGTCGAGGGATCCGATGGATCGAAAAAGAAGGCCCGAGCGGCTGCATCCTATGTCGGATCAGTATTAGGTGGAGGAAAGTCCACATGATTAGTAGAAGTGGAGGTAGTAGAATGCTCACCCCTCGAGGTTCCAATTCCTGACATATAGTAGGAGGGAGGATGGTTGGGAATAACATCATATAGGTTGGGAGGCTGATGATCGGCCCAGATAAGTCACTCCACCTCCATGCGCGTCTGCTCAAGTTGCTAGTGGAACATAGAGTACTAGTTCTGGTGCCACTTCTAGTAGAGATTAGGGTCAGAATATAGTGTTCCCTATAGGGTGGGGTAGTATGGATAGGGTGGGTAAAATGTCGGGGGACCGAATGGGTGAGAGGTGGAAGTAGGAGAATCAAGGGTCCCCAGGGATGTGGAGTGGTGGGAAACAATAAGATCTCCAGGATGCTCTTTTATAGTTGGGTCCGCTGGTGGAGGAGCAACTGGGCGGCCCCAGAAACACCCCACAGTCGTAATCTAACACCGTCTGGCTCCAGCATCCACATCCGGCGGAGAAGAGTGATATCGAAGAAGGGTGCCACATGTAGCTCCACCAATTCCATGGCATCATACTCAAGGTGTAGCCGATCCTCCAGAAGAGTGGTAAATGGTCCCCCAAAAATGTTTACCATTGGATTGGAAAACATTAGCTTAAAATACTGGGTGAATACGTAGGTGAGATTGACATCGATGCCCGTAACCATGGAGTTCAAAATTAGTAGGTCCTGATTGATAACAGTGCCTTCAGTATCTGATCGAGCTATAAAGAAGGAGGTAATATTCCGATGAAGGACCCGGTGGATAGGGTTAATGAATCTCGAAGCTATGGCTATCTGTGGTGCGTATGGGGCCACTATGGCAATGGTGGACAAGAAAAACAGGGTTTTGGTCAGATCCCACTTTAATAGTGCCAAAAAAATAAGTGCCACTCTGCACGTATGCGTTGTAATACATGCCAATTTAGGTGGAAAACTCACTCAGTCGGAGGCTATGCCGCTGGTTCATAAAGTGGAATGTGACATCATCTGCAGCATTAATTGTAATCCCCAGCTCATCATCATTGTATCTCTGACATCAGTGAAAGGTAGCAACAAATTATAAGACAAGCTCCCTATAAATTGTATGGTGGAATACTTAAGAATGTATGAGATTGCCCTGAGAAATATGCATATAGATCTCATAAGTAATGCCCAAGGAGGAAAGGTTTTCTAAAGTAAACTCATGATGGGGACTAATTTCCCCTTTCAAAAGAGTGTGGTTTCACATGGTTTCTTCTTTCATAGTAAAAATGACCTTTGGGCCATGGGTTGAGCCTATGCTAGAGCCTCGAGATCTTTTGGAGGTATACATGATAGGTTAGTGTTGGGTTTTGGGCACCTGTAGAAAAAAAAGAACATACAACAATAGCATACAGTCACTACAAGTATGTAAATCAAATGAAATTTCCAAAATTAAAAACATAAAATATTACTATGGAAAATTCCAAATTCTAAAATGAAGGTTCTGAGAATATTTTTTCTTTGGGAAACCATTGGGGTGTATGTGGGTGATGAAGAAATAATAGAAAAACCAAAGAGGAGATGGGGAATGGACGACCAAGAACGAAGAAAAAGAAATGAAATGGAGTATGGGATTGGGGGAAAAATGTGATCTAACCCTAGGGAGTGATGGAAAAGGAAATAAAAAAGAAATAGAAAGAAGGAAAGAAGATGAAAATCAATGGAGGAAAAATTCCTTGGAAGTAGAGATAGGAAAATGAACTAGATGGAGGAAGAAGAATAAGAAGAGGGAGAAGCCTCGGGCGTGCACAGGCTAACCAGGAAGAAGCCGCACTGAATGTAAAAGGGGGGGGGGGGAGTCCAGGGTTTTTATAAAATTCCGTGTTTTAAGTTGCTGCAGAGCATAGGGCGCATGGTTTATCAAACAGTGTGCCAACTATGCGGAATCTATAGGAGTGGGGGGTTTAGGACATAGGGGCTATGCACAGTTGGGATAACCGTACCCCAACCGTGTGGTGGTTCTGTCTTGGGTGGTCAAAGGATAATGGTCCATGTATAGTTTGAAAAACCATGCACAAACCGTGTGGTTGGTTCTTCATGATGAAATATTGAATTTTTTTATTTTTTAACCAAAAACACACCCTTTGTATTAAAATCAAACTGCTCCCCTTGAATAAGATAAAATATCATGAGATTTTCTATAAGAAGTGTAAGACTTTCATTATAGAAATTCAATATGATACCCTGACATGTAGTGATAATTATACACTATAAGACACAATAAAAGAAAATCACACTATCATGCAGTCCTAGAAACACTTATATAGACAAATCATTTGAACAACAAAATTTACAGAATACCGGGTTACCTCTTATTCAATGCTACGTTTAAAGTCTCGAGCTCGAATTACATGGGAGATGAGCTACCCTTATTGCATGGTGGAAACTATTCCCATCAATTCTTCCATGCTAAAGTAAGGTTTCAGGCACTGCCCATTGACCATCAATGTTTGATCATCAACGCTAGCCACTCCCACCGCACGATGGTGGATAACCGTAATCACCGTAAAGGGTCCCAACCACCGGGACATCAACTGACATGGAAAAAACATTAGACAAGAATTAAAAAGGAAGACTTTATCACCTGGCTAGAAGTATTTCAGGTATATCATGTGGTCATGGACTACCTTCGTCTTCTTCTTATAAAGTTTCACATTCTCATTGGCCTCCCACCCTATCTCGTCAAGCTCGGTTAACTGGAATTTCCTCTTTTCTTCTACAGCCTTGAGATCATAATTCAGGGCCTTGACAGAACAATAAACCTTGTGCTCCATCTCCACCAGCAAGTGGAAGGGTTTCCTATAGATCAACTGGAAAGGCGAGATACCCAATGGTGTTTTTAATGTTGTCTGATAGGCCCATAACTCATAATCTAATTTCTTGGACCAATCCTTTCTTGATATTCCTACCATTTTCTACAGTATTTTCTTTGACTCATGGTTTGACACCTCCACCTGACCAGTCGATTGAGTGTGGTATGGTGTCCCTTAGTTTTACTTGACCACATACTTTATGAGCACATTTTTTGTGATTGGTTTGTCAAAATGTGTGTTTAGATCACTAATTTACAGTCATGGGGTCCCAAAACAACTAAAAATATTTTGCTTTAGAAAAGTGACGACAAACTTAGCCGTATAATGAGTCGTTGCCGCCACTTCTACCCACTTGTAAATGTAATCGACACATACTAGAATGTATTTCTTCCCAAAAGATGGGGAAATGGACCCATGACGTTGATTCCCCACATGTAAAAACTTCAACCTCATGTATCGAGTATTGATGCCTCTCTACAAAACATCCTACACTTCACGTCCGCTGGAACCGATCACTGTAGGTGACAAAATGATGAGTTTCCTTATGCATAGATGGCCTGAAAAATTCCGATTGTAAAACATTTTCTACTGATCAATATGTCCCATGATGTCCTCCTACTAGAGAAGAGTGATATAATTCCAAAATATATTGAATCTCTTCATCCAATATGAAAAGGAGGATTACCCCATCACCACATGAGTGAAATAGCAGGGGGTCTTCCCCAAAATACCTCATTACCTCTGAAAAAACGGCTTCCTCTACTGATATGATATGTTTGGGGGGACAACTCTTGTGGCTAAGTAATTTGCATGGTCAGCAAACCATGGCCAAGGTGGTAATCCAATGGAAAATCGCTGCTCATCGGGGAAATCTTCATTGATCTCCCAGTCTCCTTCTCTCTCTAAATGTGGTAGTTCTAACTGGGAGAGATGATCATCCACCACATTCTCACTATCCTTATATTCCTTAATCCCTAAATCAAACTCCTATAGGAGGAGAACCCAATGGATGAGTCGTGGTTTGGCGTCCTTATTGTTCAGAAAATACATAAGTGCAGCATGATCTGTGAAGAATACAACTTTAGAAAGCACTAAGTAGGAGCAGAATCTATCAAACGAATAAACCACATCCATAATTTCTTTGTCTGTGGTGGTGTAATTAATATGTGCTTCATTTAATGCTCGTCTGGTATAATAGATCGGTCTAAAAATATGGTCTAGTCATTGTCCAAACACTTCCCCCACAACATAATCCCTCACATTGCACATAAGTTCAAACTGCTCCTCCCAATTCGGGGCGATCATTACGGGTTTGTCGACCAGTTGTTCCTTCAGAATTTGGATAGTTGTGATTCATTTATCATCAAACTCAAAAACTGCATCCTTGGATAGTAGATTTGTTAATGGACAAGCAATCTTAGAGAAGTCACAGACGAATCTTCGATAAAAACCCACATGCTACAAAAAATCTCTGAATTGCTCGGACTAATGTGGGAATGGGCAGCTACGAGATAACATCAATTTTTTTGAATTCACCACAATTCCTTTCATCGTGATCCTATGAAATAGTATGATTCTGTGTTGCCCCATAAAATGGCACTTCTCCCAATTGAGAACTAGATTTGTATGCTGACATCATTCAAGAACCAACTCCAGATTCATCAAGTATGTATTGAATGACTTCTAATATAGCGAGATGTCCTCAATGAAAACCTCTAGAATCTTTTCCGTAATATCATGGAATACGGATAACATGCACCTTTGAAAGGTTTCTAGAGAGTTTCACATCCTAAATGAAATTTGGTGATAAGAGAAGGTTCTATAAGGACAAGTTAAGGTACTCTTTTCTTGATCCTCTGGGGAAATAGAGATTTGTTTATATCCTGAATAACCATCTATGAAATAGTAAAATTCATACCCTGCCAATCTTTCCATCATTTGATCCATTAATGGAAGAAGGAAATGATCTTTCCGGGTTGCATCATTCAACTTCCTATAATCGAAAGAAACTCTCCATCCCATAATTGTGTGGGTCGGGATGAGTTCATTATTTTCATTGGATACCACCATAATGCCTCCCTTTTTAAGCACCACCTTGAGAGGACTCACCCACGGTCTATCTGAGATGGGGTGTATAATTCGAGCATTGAGTAATTTGATCACCTCCTTCTTGACCACTTCTTTCATGGGGTTATGTCTTCATTGTGGTTGGCGAGAGGATTTTTTCCCTTACTCAATATGTACCTTGTGGGTGCAGACCATGGGGCTTATACCCTTAAGGTCATCGACCATCCATCCAATGGCATGTTTCCACCTTCGGAGGACTTGCAGAAGAGCCTCTTCTTGATCTTTTGAGAGTGAGGCATTTACGATCATCGGCAATGTATGTTCCTCTCCCAAATATCCATATTTCTATGAGGAAGGGAGATGTTTCATCTTGAGATGGGGAACCTTGAGAATGGAAGGTATGATCAGCTCGACCTCAGATCACTCTAATAAATCAGGAATAACCAACCCTACCATTAATGGTCGTCTTGGCCTACAATAAGGCATAAATCCTCTTGGTTTTCATTAAGTTGTTCATCCTCTGGAACGGGTTCATTTCTAAATGAATAATATTTCATATCATCTTCCTACAGGCCTAAGAACTCAAACGTTGTTGTCAAGGAACTAAAATTCCCTTGCTCTATCAGTGAAACATGTTTCACCGCCTTGAAGACGTTGTTGGAAACCTTCTCATCTCTCACATGGAAGATCATGTCGTCTTGGTCCACATCAATTAAATCATTCTTGGTAGCCAAAAATGTTCTACCATGAATCAATGATGCCTCTAGGCCTTCATCCATGTCCAAGATAAGCAAATCCATCGACAGAATTAATTTCCCCACTTTGACCAAAACATCTTCCAACAGCCCCTAGGTTATTTAATAGAATGATCAGCTAGTTGGAGTGCCTCTCAAGTTTTCTTGAGACTGTTCATCCCTAACTTCTTGAATACTCCAAAGGTAATTAAATTGACACTCTCCCCCAAATCAAAACGGGCTTTTCCAAACATGCAAGGTCCAATAGTGAAACAGATAGTAAAGCTTTTCGAATCCCAGAGCTTAGTAGGGAGAGTGTGTTGGACTATCGCCGAGCATTCCTTAGTCAGAGTAATGGTTCCCCAGTCTTCCATCTTCCTTTTATTTGAAAGGATCTCTTTCATGAACATCGTATCTATGGGAATTTGAATCAATGCCACTACAAAGGGAATTTTGTTATGAAGCATCCGAAAGACTTCCATGAACATGGAAAATTCCTTTCCCAGCTTCCATTGTTTCATCCTTGGTGGATATAGCAATGGAGTTTCATATTATTTAACCTTTTATTTTCCCTTATCCTATGGGACTTATGGTTCTTTACCTAGGTCATGTTTTGGGGAATATTCCTTAGCTGTGACATCTCCACCTGAGGATAATGTGGACTGCTTTAATGGTGTAGCACCCTGAATCATAGTTACCTTCAGTGTTAGCTCCTTCCCACTGTGTAAAATAAAATCATTATCCCAATCCCTTGGAATTTTTTTCATTATTTCCTAGAAGTGTATTGGCATGTCTATGAGAGAGATGATGGTCAAGATGCCCAATGTAGTTCTCGAGGCATCTAATTGACGCCTCATAGTTTTGAAATATTGTTTTAGTATTAGTTATAAATTTATTCATCATATCCTCCAGCCATTATGGAGGTTCCTACTGAGGTTGTTTGGATAATTCTGGGGAGGGTTCTGTCGCAATGGGTGTGTAGGATGAGGTTTTTCATACCCTTACTACAAATATGCTCCATCCTGAAATTGGTTACCCTTTGCAACCTTAAAAATGGAGTTTGAAACCGTTGTTGACCATAACCAAGTGGTCTTTGTGGTTGGGGCTGAGGATTTTTATATTGCTACCCCCAACCTGTATTTTGAATGTCTTGCCACCCCTGGTTTTGGTACTAAGGGTTGTTGTTGGGTCCTATGTTCTGTGAAACATAATTTACCTCACTGGTAGAGGCTTTTGTACTTTCCCCTGGGCACTCAACCAGAGCATGGTTGTCACCAAAATCACTACATGCTAGTTGACTGACAGCTTGAAATTGAGATAGATAATTTAGATTCATAGATTCTATCTTCTTTGAGATGGAATCTAGTTGAGCCACATGCACAGTGGTGGAGTCTATATTATGTATTCCCCTTTTCCGAGTGCCCCATTTAGAATTCCACTGGAAACTATTGGATAACATGTCTTCCAACAATTAATAAATCTCTTCAGGTGACTTCTTCATGACTATCCCTCCAGCAGCTGCATCAACCATGAACTTTTTATTAGTTGTTAGACCACTGTTGAAAGTCTGGGCTTTCATCCATAATGTTATTCCATGGTATAGGCTTTTCCTCATCATCTCCTTAAATTTATCCCATGGCTCACAAAAAGATTCTGAGTCATGTTTTTTTGAAGTTATGGATTTCATTCCTTAAGGTGACCATCTTCAAGGGAGGGAAGTATTTCAATAAAAAGGCTTGGGACAATGCCTCCCAGGTAAAAATAGATCTCTGAGGTAACCCCTTGATCTATTCCTTCACCTTATCCCTTAATGAAAAAGGATATATCCTAAGTCGGATTTGATACTCTGACACTTCTTTGTACCAGATAGTGTCACAAATCTTCAAAAATTTGGATAGGATAGAATTTGGGTCTTCACATAGAAATCCACAAAACCAAACTGTATTTTGAATTAACTACATTATTGTCGGCTTGATCTCAAAATGATGGGCATGTTCCGGTGGTCTTACTATTCTAGTGTCTGCTCCCTGAATGGAGGGTAATCCATATTCAATAAGAGTACAACGGGGTGGCAGCGGTTACTGAGGTTCTTGGGGAATGAACTATTATTGATCTGGAGGATAATAAGCCTGCTAATTCTTAGGAAAATAGGGAGGCTACTTCCGTAGAATATATTGCCTCGGCTGTGGCTGCCAGAACCTTGGCACAAATTGAGTCAGTGGCCTCTATTTTTTCCTTGGTGGGTATTCCATGTAAGTCCCTGGTGGATTCGGATACTGCACTTCATCGACACCCAATGGTGGATTTCCTTCAAAAAACGAATGGTTTCCCAATCCGTTGGGTAGCCCCCGATGCTTTCTCCTAATGTGCCACAGGATCATTTGCATTGTGATCACCCATAAGTGCACGACGTCGCGTGGACAACGTTCTTTCGATTCCTGTATCTATCAGGTGTAACTCTGATGACTTGGAAATCTAGGAATGAGTAACCTGGCCACTCACTTACATAGAGGCATGGACACACTAGTAGAAAAATCATTTTTAACGTAATCAATTTGACGCCGGTTTCTTATAAACCGACATAAAATATTTTTGTGGAGACTTTTTGGCATCATTTTTTTAAAAACAGATGAAAAAAACTAAAAAAAATAGTTTTGGCATCCGTTTTTAAAAAAACAGATGTGAAAAAACAAAAAAAAATGTTTTGGCGTCGGTTTTTTTAAAAACCGATGCGGAAAAATAAAAAATTGTTATGACGTCGGTTTTTATGAAAACCGACTCCAAAAATTTAAAAAACTTTTATAGCACTATAGATAATTCCTTAATCTTTGATTTGACTGGTCTTGGAGCAAAAAACAGAGTTACGGATTAAAAGTTATGGATGTTGGAAGTTGATCTTCTCTAAAAGATGTCATAATTAAGTCCAACATTCAAAGGCTATAATATTTAATCTGTAACTCCGTTTTAGCTCCACAACCAGTCAAATCGAAGCTTAAGGAAATCTCTAAAACCTGGAATATTTTTTCATGTTTTGGCGATGGTTTTCATAAAAACTAATGCAAAAAAAATTGGTTTTCCGCGTCGGTTTCTAAAAAACTGATGCCCAAAATAATTTTTTTTACTTTTCATGTCATTTTTCATAAAAACCTATGCCAAAACTATTTTTTTGTTTTTCGCGTCGGTTTTTTGAAAAAAAGATGCGAAACGTATTTTTTTTATCTTTTAATCGTCAGTTTATTTAAAAACTAATTCCAGAAATGACATCGATTGATATTTTTGGCGTTAGTTTTCTTAAAAAACTGACGCCGAAAGACCAAAATATATCCTCTTTTGCGTCGGTTTCAAACTAAACTGACGCCAAATAGTATCCACTAATACGTGGGATCAGAATTTAAATTTTTTTCACAACGTGCGTTTAACTTTTTAAAATCCCACCTACATTTTCATACAACTCAATCGAAAATATTTTCATTTACTATATATAAATCCATTTCTCCTTCGTTCATCATTTTCATCCTCTTCGATTCAATCAAGATTTCAACGCGACATCAATAGTTAATTTCAATATGGTACCTATTCTATTAATTTATTTTCTTTATTATTAAAGTCCTTCATTTATAAGTAACTCAATTAGATTTCATATAATAATTATTTACTTTTATTATTGAGTTAAAAATATGAAAAATTCAGATGAGATTTACCAAGCTTGGTGTAAGTTTAATTATTGATCGTCGTTTTCATTATTGCATGTGTTCTACACTAAATATAAGAGATATGATGAAAAAAACATATCATTTCAATGGAATATCCAAAAAAAATTGAAATGTGATTGGAGTATTATATATATTTTATATCATTTGGTGTATGTGATTTTAATTCATGTTTATCTGGTTTTCTTTAAAACAAGTTGTATCAATAAAAAATTTGACATGTTCAACTTCCGACGACCATAACTTTTGATCTGTAACTTCGTTTTAGCTCCACGACTTGTTAAATCGAAGATTAGGAAATGATCTAAAACATCAAAGAATAAAATATTACTTTTTCGCATCTGTTTTTGAAAAAATAGACGCCAAAAATAAGTTTTTTCCACTTATGGTATCGTTTTTTTTCATGAACTGACGCCGAAACTATTATTTCAACTTTTTGGTGTCTGTTTTTAAGGAAAACGATGCCAAAAATGACGCGGATGAGTTTTTTGGCATCGGGTTTTTACAAAACCGATGCGAAAAAACAAAAGAAATTTGTTTTTGGCGTGGTTTTACCAAAACCGATGTAAAAAGTCATATTTTTTACGTCGACGACATCAACGTCAGTTAAAAACCGACGTAAAAAATTAAAAAACAGACGTTAAAGACATTTTTCAACTAGTGACAACACAGAAAACACACCTATCATAAAAGGGAAAAAATAATGAAAAACATAATTGATATGAAGAAATGATTTTGAAGAAATGTTTTATTTTTTTCACTCAATGACTCCAATTCAATTAAAAAAAATGAATTTTTTCCTCAGAAACGGCACCAAAATTTGGTGTGTCATTTGTCTAAAGTGTTATTTTCAGTACCAAATTAATTTTCCAAACTTGTAACTAGCATAATGTGAAACTATAGGGTCGGTCCAATGGAAAACCATGTTGGTGTTTATGTCTCCTGATTTGAAATTTCTCATGTGAAGATGAAAATTTTAAATTCTATTTTTTGCTTCATAATGATGGATCTCAAAAGAGAACTAATCGTGTAGCCTTATCTAACTCACTACGAATTAACTTCAAAATCAAAGATTACATAAAAATGGATTTAAATGGATAATGAAAAAAATGTTCCAGGGCTGGTTATTTATGTGGGATGTTAAACCATATTCCCAATTGTGTTGTGTTGTTCATAATAACCCACATTTATTGGTTTCATTTGTGTCGGAACTCCCTTGGTCTGGTGAGTTCTTATTAAGTCAGTATAAATCAATCTGTTGGTCTGTAAATTAATTTCTACTGACTATTAATTTAGGAACCACCCTCTATAAATGACAAGTATATTCAATTTTCATGGATATCCTTGTCTAAATTCTCCCAATGATCCCCAAAAACTCCAATCTTGGACTGATATGGGGTTTCCATCAAAATAAGACTTGGAAGTTGGGAGAATTAGGTAAGAGACAATGAACAAACACAACAATAGAGAAACTGGTTCTAACTAACCCATGTTTTTATCTGCCCCAACACACGGGGGTGTTTAGAAACTCATGATGAAAAGGATAAGAATCTTACTAAAATTAATAAGAGAGTTCATTATAATAGAAAATAGAAGAATCAGGATCACAACAAAAATACAAAGAACAAGTTCTACAAAACCATCCTCTCACCAAAAAACATCGTTATATGCCCTCCTCTTCTCCTCTCTCGAATAATCTCATTCTAGGCTCACCCCTAGGGTCTTCTCAGTCAGAACATACCTTTTTTCAATTATCCAAAAGCAGTTATAAAGGGTATCTCTGGGTCAAGGAATATGTGAAAAGTAAAAAAGCTAAAAGGAGAAGGTTGTAGTGGTTCTCACGGTTTTTGGCGCACAGTTTGGTAGGTCGTGCACCAACCATGTATAAGTATCTATCTCAAATCATTAAGGATGTATAATTTCCATGGATAGGGCTTCAGATTTGGGTAATCCAGGCACCAATTGTGCAGATATCCCTGTCCATATGTGCATGTCTCGCACGTTTTCTCTGAAGGGTCACATGGTTTTGGTAAGTCGTGCGCCAATCGTGCGGGCCTATATGTCAGTGGCATCTTCTCCCAAATGGTTAGAATACGGTTTATATAGCCATGTGGTTGTCATGTGGGTAGCCCTTCTCTTTGAAAATCCTAAAATCACTCGTCCTTCAGGTCTTGGTGCATGATTCGGGTGACTCCAATCTGGCATAGTCAAGGGAAAAGGGTCCAAAAGCCTCCAAATATTTTTGAATTTCCAAAATTCATTGACTTCCTACTTCATCATCTTGTGACTGAAAAACCTATTAAGGAACATCAAACTTGTCAAATCCATGGAAACATCATCCACAAAAACAATTTTATGGATATTAAACAAAGTGGAAGTTCCTTATGCACAATAGTGCTTTAATGGGGAATGACATCTCATCGCATCGTGGAGGCGGTAAGTCATACGTACGCACAAGCAACAATATAAATCTTTTGATGGTGAAATAATATACAGTTGGATGGTATATCATATATAAAACATAGTATCATGTTATATTTATTTTTACATCGGTTATACACATTATTATACCCATCAAAATAATGAAGTTTTTGAATATAAAACTACACCACGATGTGGAGACGGTAAGATGTACGTACAGACGTATGGTGACTTTGTATTTTATAGGATGGATAGAATAATGAATACAGTTGTACCATATTTATAATAACATAATAGTATGTAGGAGGTACATTGTTTATTATTTCTGTATGTAACCATCAAATAAAGAGGAAGTGGAAGAATAAAAGAACTTGAAAGAGGGTGGTGAAATTATTAAATCTTCTTCAAGCGCTTTCTTTTGATTTGACCAAAAGGGATACATAGGTTAGTTTCCAGATCAATGTAAGGACTCTAGGATGTAGTGACAGTAGTTAGGAGGATATTTGGGCAGGGGTAGGCCAAGCCAAATGGATTTTAAGGTGTGAAATTAAGATAAGGGGAAGTACCCTTTAATAAGAGAGTTGAGGGTCACTATAGGAAAACCATGACATATTATTTTATTATAAATAAATTTCAGTTTCTAATGGATCCAAATTGATTTATTTTGAATATAAGGTGTGTATGGGTTGAACTCCTCTCAACCAATAGTTTTTAGACATTTTTATGTCACCATATTATCCTTATCTTTTAGATATAACTATTAGTTAAATTGGTTAACTTTTACTGTGTCTTCTTGTATTCTTACAATATATTGCTAATAAACATACTATAAACTTCCAAAAAAACCAAAATTGGTTCATTAATGAAATATATAATATTATTTAATCCCTTTGGCTGAACCTTATATTTTTAGGAATACTAAATCAACGAAAAAATAGTATTTTTTTAAAAAATTAATTTAGGTCAATTTTGACACTATTTGATATTTTGTTTTTGTTAATTTCATAAAAACCTTATAACATCAAAAAAATTATATAATCAATCCTATAATGTCATATTAAACTTTAAATTTTTTAAATTCATCAAAAGTCTCAATTTAATTTTATTTGGATATTTATAACATCAATTATTTTAACAGTTCATTAACAAGGTAATTATTGTGTCATAATTGTATCATAAATAAATTTAATTATTTCTGTCTGAAAATTAAAAATAAAATACCATTCTTTAGGAAATATTTTTTTTATTATAATGAATATTTATATTTGAATTTATATTATGTTTATCCTTATATTAAAAATGTTTTAGTTATTAAACATTTAATTTAACACTTTTAACTCTTCTTTAAATAAAATAATAATAATTGTCCTAATCTAATCCAAGTGGTCCTAAAGGATCATATTTTATTCCTAAGGTAATTTTTTGTCTAATTAAACTTTTCCAATTGAATTATGACTTGTGTTAGGGTAATTATAATATCATTTTTACCCTTAATTACCCTATTTAGTTTCAACTATCGAAAATAAAAGTCAAAAGCTACTATTAAAAAAAATTATTTTCCTCTTATTGAACAAAATTTTACATGATGATGTTAACCGTGTCTCTCGTAGTTCTGGATTTTTGACAGAATTTTACGTCAGGGGTATTTTTGTCATTTCAGGAAAAATAAAATTCCAAATTTTCTGATTAAACTTTTGTTAGAATCCTTATTTTATTTCCTTCATTTTTGTCTTCTGGACCAGGAGCTGATTCGGTCGTCTAATGGGTCTAACAAATCATTGAAGATTGGAGTTTGTCCGGGCGGATAGCATGCACCCGCCCAAAGTAACGGACATCAAACACGGCCTAAACATATCCAAATGATGTGTTTCCACCTGGGATACCTTGAGGACAGATAGGGGCGTCTCTACATTAAATTTGAAGGATTTTGGAGATCCTTAACGAGGCTATTGAACGACATTATTTTCGAGGAACCTTCCTGGATGGTTCGTCCAGAAACAGCAACCGAGAATGAAAAATTAATAACTCCTACATACGGTTTCCAAATCAGCTGAAATTTTTAGAGGAGACGTCCAAGACATTAGTGAACAACATTTA
The DNA here is from genome assembly GCA_963277665.1 of Viscum album. Taxonomy (NCBI): domain Eukaryota; kingdom Viridiplantae; phylum Streptophyta; class Magnoliopsida; order Santalales; family Viscaceae; genus Viscum; species Viscum album. The sequence goes on along the minus strand of OY728166.1, from coordinate 1,176,012,966 downwards.
TGAAGGGTGGAACGCGTGAATATGTCATTAAAGGGGTATACAATGCGTCGACATTTGAGAGACAAATTCTGCCTATAAAAGGAGGCCCTCACCTCCTTCCCAAATCATTCATTCTCCATCCATTCCTTCAAGGCACCAAGGAGGAGATCTCCACCGAGGGAGGCCGACCAGAAATCTTCCCAATTTCATTTATTTTCTTTATTTTAGTTTTAGTTTTTAATTCATATTTTTAATAAAATTCATGCATTGTTTTTATTTTTGTGTCCACCCTTCCTCCCTATTTTCTTCTTCATCTTTTCTCCTTCTTTTATTCTTTTATTATTCTCATATTATCCACCGTGACCTCTTACCCTCAAATATGAGGGGTTAACCCGAGACTTGGCCCGGGGGAGGTATGTGGAAATTTCATTAATTCAGTGCTTAAATTCCTATGTTTTATTAAGTTTGTGATGAGTAAGAGTAATGTGCACGGGTGTGGCGATCGTCCACCACGACACTGATCTCAAACTCATTTATATTCTATTATTAAATATTTTCCCTCCCTTCTACTGGATACAAGCTCTTCATACGATGGAGTTGAGCCATTCAGTGGTTGAAATGGCATACGATGGAGCCAGGTCTTGGAAGATGACACACTCTCGATCGAGGTGTGTCATCAACCTTGATTATAGGAGGAGGTGAAGTTATGATTGCAAAATGCATTCAAGATTTCACACCAATAAATAAAAGAATAGTAATTCATGAATGAGATCTCATAATTGAATTATCAAACTTAATTTAAATATCAACAAGGAGAATGATGAAACCCACATACTAACCCATAAAGGCCAAGTTCTTTCTCAATTAATTGCATTTTGTCATTGCATGTTAGTTTTATCTTTTATTAAATTTAATTACATTCATAAATAAAAACAACCATAAAGAATTAGTTTAGTTAAATTAGATTAAGTAAGTAAACGATTGAGAAAGCTCCTTAAGTGAGACGACCCTGGTCAGCTTCTATGCTACACTAGGAAAATTAAATTGCTTTTGCCACGCCCTACGACAGGCGCGCGTCAAAACTGGCGCCGTTGCCGGGGATCCATGTGGTTTTAATTCACTATTTTTTTTCACTTTGTGTAAATAATTTTCCTTTCATAAAAAAAAACAAAAAAAATCATAAATTTCAAAAACTAAAAAAAGAAATTTTTGTTCATGATGTATTTCAATGGTGATTATTCTGCATGGACTGACCATTCTCAGGTGCCAGAAAATGTTTGCAATGAAATTGATGCTCAATTTCATAGGATTAGTGATAAAGTTCAAAAACTGGAGGGCCAAATTGAATGGATTGCTGAATATGTACGCACATCCCAAGAGCAATCTGAAACTGAGCCCGAGCCTGAACCAGAACGAGAGGTGAAATTGATTTCACCAATCACATTTTATGTTAAAGAACCTGAGGCGGGTGAGAAAGAACTTCTAAAAGAACTTATCACATCATCTCGCACTCAACCATTTCTCAAGGAGGTTCCAGAAGTACACATTCCAACTGATGCACTGATGGGAGGTCAACATTTTTTCAAAGAATCTTGGAATAACATTGTCGAAGATAACTTGAAACATGATCTTCCCATGCTTGATATTGAACAATCATTACCTTTTGACCTCACTATTGCTTTGGAAGATGAAGAAGAAGATGCACCTGCTGAGATGGAGTTTCCAATGGTCATGCCTGAAGAGATCAATTACCAAGTTGAATTACTTGAAAGGGAAGATTTTTTTATTGATTCGTCATGTTTTAATTTTATTCAAACTGAATTGTTTTCTGACTTCTCCTTTCCTGAAATTTCAGATACAACACAAATGGATCAGGCCTTGGATTTTGATGATGATACCACCAAAGTGGTGGTAATCGAGGAAGAAGATCTGAAGAAGCTGGTGGTAGTGCGACTACCTCCTCAACAAAAATTTGCATACCATATGGAGGAGGGAACCGCTGAAGTTAACAGGGAGAATCCTTATCTTTTATTCCTTCCCACTTCGAACCTCAAATTTCTTCTTTATTCTTTCTCGGTGGTTGGGAACATTCTTATCTTATTTGGGGTTCTCTACTTTCAGTGTTTAATCATGGACATCGGGAAAACTCACATGTGGTGGTTCATCTCAAAGAAACCACACCCACCTTCTGATTGGAGATAATCTACTGAAACTGCCTGACTAGGGGCAGTAAAAAACTAGCACCCTCTTGGGGGTCTAAACCAAGCATTATCTCTTTTCTTTTCCCTTTCCCATTCTTTTTATTTATTTTTCTTATGTATTTTCATTACTTTCATATAGTTTTAAAGTGGCTGCTTCTAGGAGCTTAACTCAAGGAATCCACCTCTAAAATAATGTCAGGTTGTATCTTTCCTTCCCTTTGAATTTCTATATTTATATTTATATTTTGTTGAGTTGAAATAAGGGGTAGTTAAATTTAAGTGTGGGGGAGTGTCAACCTCCTTAGTTCTTCTTGTGTGCTTTTCATTTTTTTTTATATTTTTAGGATTTTTGAGCTTTAATGAATATTCTTTTCACTTTTCACACATCAATTTATTTTGAAAGAGTTGAAATGATTTTTGAAATAATGGATTTTAAATGATTGTTGATGTGAAATTTTTTTTCTTGAATTGGATTATCAATCATTTTTATGAGTTTGACTGATTTTTGAAATCCATGACCATGTAACACTGACGCAAAATATTTTTCCAATCCTGTGAGGTATTCTAAACCACTTTTACATATTCTTCCTAATACCCACACTTTCTTGAGGGAAACTTGAATTTTGTGTGAGAACTATAATTTGTGAATATTCTCTTTCAAAGCTTTGGATTTCATGGAATGTATTTAAAATGATTGAGGCATCTCTTTGGCTAGCCACATTTTATCATGAGACCCACCATTACATTTATCATTCGTAAGCCCTTAGATGCCATGAATTGCCTTATAGGTTTAAGCCACATTACAAGCCAATTTTTCCATACCTATCCGCACTTTTAGTATTTTTGCATGGATATGTCAAGTTTGAGTGTGGGGGAAAGGCCTTTCGTGTGCGTTCATTGGGATTTGTATCATTTATGGGTAGTGTGAAGTGTGTGTCAATATTTTGGGCTATGGAAAATAAGAGAATTGGGCATGTGCCATCATTTCATTGTGCTTTATTTGGTTCATCCATTTCTCCTAAAAAAAGAAAACAAAAAATGGAGATGAGCTTGAATTCCTCATTGTACATTCTTTTATGACTCATGTCCCTCCCAAATAAATCAAGGGCATGAATTGTCATTCACTCATTGTATTCAATTTTTCATCTCATCCTCTATGAAAAAAAAAGAAAAAAAAATAAAGCTGTGCCTTTCTGGAGCTTTAAAAAAAAAGAGGAGAACATAGATTATATCATTCATTATAATCACTTATTGGCTCATGTACCATGTCATAAAGATGGGTGGGGTTGTTTTTCACATTTACAAGCAGTACTGAGTGAGGAATTTCCTGTGTTTTCACTTGATTTAATCATGCATTGTACTTAAAAGTTCAACCTCCTCTTTCTAGCTTGGAACATTTTTCAATCATTTTACCACCGACCCTAAGCCACAGAATCATTTGAACCTTTAATTAAAGCCCTCATTATTAAATTCATTTTCATGTTTCACGCTGTGGAGAAATGATAATTTTCACAAACCTATGGTGATACATGTGATTTTCAAGTATGAGCATAACTCCAGAATCAATTTTTCTTGAGTGAAGAGTGACATAAAAATCAATGTGAGGTAGCTTGTGATTGGGCCATGGATTGATTTATGAGGTTGAACAAATTTTAATGATTGAAATGAAAATAATAGAATTATTATTCATAAATGAGACATGATGGAATTCTATTTTGGATAAAATCATTGATATTTTCTCATTTTTGATTGTTGTGTGGATTTTGATTTGGATGTAAGATGATTGCCCATGAGTGCAATGTTTAAGTGTGGGGGAGTGATGAAGCTCACATTTTCATATATTTTATACTGTAAAACATTGTTTATAATCCCACAAAAGTGTTATTGAATGGGTAATTATCATGTTTTTAGGTTTTAGTGCTATTTTGAACCCAAATGTGAAAAACGACTAATTCTGGATTTTTGACAGAATTTTACGTCAGGGGTATTTTTGTCATTTCAGGAAAAATAAAATTCCAAATTTTCTGATTAAAATTTTTTTAGAATCCTTATTTTATTTCCTTCATTTTTGTCTTCTGGACCAGGAGCTGATTCGGTCATATAAAGGGTCTAAAAAATCATTGAATATTGGAGTTTTTCCGGGAGGATAGCATGCACCCGCCCAAAGTAACGGACATCAAACACGGCCTAAACATATCCAAATGATGTGTTTCCACCTGGGATACCTTGAGGACAGATAGGGGCGTCTCTACAATAAATTTGAAGGATTTTGGATATCCTTAACGAGGCTATTGAACGACATTATTTTCGAGGAACCTTCCTGGATGGTTCGTCCAGAAACAGCAACCGAGAATGAAAAATTAATAACTCCTACATACGGTTTCCAAATCAGCTGAAATATTTAGAGGAGACGTCCAAGACATTAATGAACAACATTTATGAAGGGTGGAACGCCTGAATATGTAATTAAAGGGGTATACAATGCGTCGACATTTGAGAGACAAATTCTGCCTATAAAAGGAGGCCTTCACCTCCTTCCCAAATCATTCATTCTCCATCCATTCCTTCAAGGCAGCAAGGAGGAGATCTCCACCGAGGGAGGCCGACCAGAAATCTTCCCCATTTCATTTATTTTCTTTATTTTAGTTTTAGTTTGTAATTCATATTTTTAATAAAATTCATGCATTGTTTTTATTTTTGTGTCCACCCTTCCTCCCTATTTTCTTCTTCATCTTTTCTCCTTCTTTTATTCTTTTATTATTCTCATATTATCCACCGTGACCTCTTACCCTCAAATATGAGGGGTTAACCCGAGACTTGTCCCGGGGGAGGTATGTGGAAATTTCCTTAATTCAGTGCTTAAATTCCTATGTTTTATAAAGTTTGTGATGAGTAAGAGTGATATGCACGGGTGTGGCGATCGTCCACCACGACACTGATCTCAAACTCATTCCTATTCTTTTATTAAATATTTTCCCTCCCTTCTACTGGATACAATCTCTTCATACGATGGAGTTGAGCCATTCAGTGGTTGAAATGGCATACGATGGAGCCAGGTCTTGGAAGATGACACACTCTCGATCGAGGTGTGCCATCAACCTTGATTATAGGAGGAGGTGAAGTTAAGATTGCAAAATGCATTCAAGATTTCACACCAATAAATAAAAGAATAGTAATTCATGAATGAGATCTCATAATTGAATTATCAAACTTAATTTAAATATCAACAAGGATAATGATGAAACCCACATACCAACCCATAAAGGCCAAGTTCTTTCTCAATTAATTGCATTTTGTCATTGCATGTTAGTTTTATCTTTTATTAAATTGTATTACATTCATAAAATACTAAACAACAAAAAAAGAATTAGATTAGGTGGAATAGAAGTAGTGATTTATTAACCACAAAAGCTCCTCAAGAGAACGACCTAGGTCAGCCCCTGTGCTGCACTTAGCTATAAATATTTTTGAGAGCGTGCACGACAACGCTTCGTCACTCCTAGAAGGTGGGTCAAAGATGTTAAGAAGTTCAATAAAATTTTTATATATCTAAACTTATTATAAAATGACTCTAATTAATTATATTGATCTTATATAGATATTATGTATCTATTTTTACCTAAATGAAATTTAATTAAAATAAAAATTTAGTTAAATAAAAAGTCAATTTTAAACAATTACGTAGTGTTTTCCACTATTCATCAAAAAATGAATGTTTTCAGAAAAATACCAAATATTTACTCTAAGATATTTTTTATTTTATAAATTAAAAAATGAAGTATATTTTGCCAAATTAAAAACATAGAAGTTTCATTTATTAATTTAAAATTATTTCTCATTTGTCAAAACCAAAAAGTGGGTTTTTAAAAAGTACAAACTATCAAATGATTAAAATGAGTTTATGTCAACTTTAAATTTGAAATTAGATATAATGACAATAATTGTATTAAATGATAAAAATATAATCTAATCATACTTACTAACCATTGAAATTTATAATTTAACACTATAAATTATTATGATTAAAAAAAATTTAAGTTAAAATTTAGTATTTTTCACTATTCAACCAAATATGGTATTTTTTAGAAAAACACCAAAAAAAATTTGAAATTTTTTTTATGTCCTGAGTATAAATAAGATGATTATTTTTTCAAATTGAATATATAAAAGTCTCAAATATTGGATTTAAAAATGGTTCTCCATTAAAATGTTGTAAAATTACATTTTCTAAAAAATACTTCCTTCATCTAAAAAAATGAACGTGTTCTTAAATTATGTCTAAGAAACACATAATATAGATTATAAAATTATATGGAGTATATAAAAATCCAAATTCATTTAATACTATTCATTACCTCTTTTTGAACGGCTGGTTTGATAAGTCATGGTGTGATCAAACTCGTTGTTGCGTGTAGCGCAAGCTATTTAATTACATTAAAGAAAATAACTTACTATGAAATCGTGGGGTGTTATAGAAATCTATATGGGTCCTCAATGGACTGATTAATTCAGAAATGGTCCTCAATTATTTTCATAGATAATTTTTGTGTATGATCTATTATATGATGGGGTGCTTTTAAAACCCACAAACTCATATAATGTATCATACCAATTAGTTTATTCCAATACCCCTTTTTTATACTTGGATTATTTTTGATAATATTAGTTTTATGGAGTTTTAGTTATTCAGAAGTCATCATGATAGTTGATGGAGTCTTAGGATATGGTTTGTAATGTTTGAAAATAATCTAGGGTTCCCACAACCTTGCCCATAAATTCTGTATATTGATATTTCCTAGGTATATCCATTTCACTAGACTATATAAATTCCTACACTATGGAATGGTTCATCGAATTATGGAGGGTTACATTTTTGAAATAATGAGGATTTCCCTCAATGTAGTTACCCTTTTGTCTATTTTGGTCTCCCATGGAGGAATAATTTGTGATTGAGGAACTAGGGGTTAAATAAAGGCTAATCATAAATAATCCTCATTGAAACGATATATTGATATGTAAAACATTATATTGTAAATGAAGATGGTGAAATTATTTGCCCTGCGGATTTCATCTAGGAGTGGAAAACCACATTGTGTCCAGTCATCTAAGTTGTTTCATTGTAGACCATAATGTAATCTAAATCGTCAATCTAGTAATGGTGAGGCTTGGATTACCATTTTAAAATGTTTTGTTTTTTCCTATCTTATTCAAGAATTTTTAGTTTATTTTATTCTCTTGTTGTATGGGACATGTCACCCATTCACTAACCTAATCATCCACCTCCATCCTCTTATATCTTTCTCCTCCATTTTCCATTCAATTCAAGTATAGTTTGTTGAGTTGGTGAGCTAGAGGTAATTATATATTTATTCTTCCTTCAATTATTTGTTTTTTTACTATAATGTGAGATCATTCCATTATAGAATTTTTCCAAATCTTTTATTTAAATGTTTGGATTTACACTAATTGATCCCAAATGAAGGACTGATACTAACTGATACAATGTCTAGGAGAACAAGGTAGGTAGTATTGAACATGATCCCCCAATTTCTCATTGCTTATTTGTGAGTAAGATTTGTTGTTGTAAACCCATTAAACTATTCTTGACCTAAATAAATAATTGACTATTTTATGCCCCTAAATAGTGAAATAAATCCTCCCAATGTTCCCTGAGTGCTTTTTGTCTACTATACCTGGAAATTGGTTGCCACTTGAGGATCAGATAACAATGGTCATTAAATGTTATATTCAACGTAGAAATCCTAGTATTACTATAAAATATGTAAATTACCACCTATGTGATTATGGATTCCAAGGAATATCTCTAGGATCTATGGTATATTTTAATTTTGTAAGGAATTGTGTTTAAATTATATAAATATATTTATTAATTGATTTTCAAAAATTATTATGATTATTAGGTTGGAACTCCAAGGTTTATATTCCCCTTATTTTCAGAAACTAAAAATACTATTTACGAAATCCTACGTGTCGATTGCCCTTGTGTTTTCTGATGATGAACTCTACTTTAGAATGTATGGGGGTAGTATCCCAATGGTTTAAAAAATGTCTCCTACTAATTAATTCTTTAGTGTGGTTTCACTTAGTGTTCGATGAAGAAACCTTCTACTTTGGAAGGAATTGTTATAGTTTCCACTTTGTTCAATGAGAAATCATATTAAATTGGAATATCTTGGTGTAGATTGAATAGATATTTTTCAATGGTTAATTCTAAATTATAATTTCTTTCGGTAGCTTCTAATAGTGTTAAAAGTGACTCATTCTACTATGTAATTCATTGAGGAATATTTCATTTGGGTTTGATGATGGCTCATTGAACTATGGAACACCATGGGTTAGATTATTCATAGGTTATGTAATATTTCATTTTAAATTGGACTTCCTTGGGGTAACATTTCCTTGAGTTCCTGTAATAATTTCTATCACATTGCCACACCTGGTTATATATTAGCCTTGGTATTAGTGTTGAAATATACTAATTTTAATCACATTGTGAGGGATTACCCTTGAGGTTGGTGATGATACATTACACATGGATTGACAAGGTAAGCCCCATAGAATCGTTTATTAGGAATGATAAGATATTATGACTAGATACATATTTCTTAGGATAAATTAGGTATGCATAATCTCATATTGGACCATAAATGTCAAGGATCGATGGTGGATTTATTTACTAAATTATATTATTACTTTATTTAATTTTCCACAACAATAAGAATAATACACTTAGACTATATATTTTATAGAGGAAATTGGTGATGGCTTTCTAAGTTACAATTACACCATTCTTTGACCATCAATTGTTACTCGAGAAGGCATCCTCACTGTAGGTAGAGAAAAGGGAAATAAACTTATATATGACTCTTTATTTAAACTACTTGAATGAATCATTGGATATTATGTCTATTCATTGAATTAGAAACTATTTTGGAGTAGTTTTGATGTTTTTGTTTGTTTTTTATTTTGGGATTTCAAAGTATGTGATTTTTTATACGTGTGGCTACCTGAAATCATATAATTCCTTTTTTTTAAATATCATGGGTTGTCATTATCATTTATCACATATAATTATATTCATTACTGATTTATTATTTTTATTATTTATCACTATTTCTTCCCCTTAATATCGATGTATATTTTCCTCACTATACCTCATTATACCCTAGCTATACGTGTGTCGCCTCTAGACTAAGGGGATGGATGTATGAGGTTTAGTATTTCTCTAGTCCAATCACTATCATGTGTAATATTTCAACGGAAATACAAAATCAATATCCAATTTATTATTTTCTATTTGTTTACATCCATGTGTTTTAACATAAATTGTACAATTTACTAAATTATATATTTTTTAATATTTAATTCAATTTTGAATTTATAAAATGATTCCACTTATAAATTTAAGATATATTAATTCCTTACATATTAGAAATATGTTATTTATTCCCAATTAATAATTCAGCACATTACTCAAAGGAGAACTTTGTTACTCATGTCTACAGAGAGGCAAATGCATTGGCAGATAGGCTTGATAATATGGGCGTGAATGGTAATGATTATCTTTGGATGGATCATGTTCCAGATGATCTCCTTCCTCTCTATAGGAAGGATCTTTGTAAATCTTCTTCTTTCAGACATGTGTATGTTTTCATTTCTACCAATATTGGGGTCTTGTTTTTCTTAGCAGGATCTTAGTTTTTTTTAAAAATAATCCATCCATTTACTTAGTACCAACAAAACCATTTCTCCATTGATCCTAACATACCTGGTAGGCAAAAAATTAATTTTGTCTCTAGAAAAAAATATACAGTTGATTTTTATAAACATTTTCCATTTTCTAATTCATGTGTATCTTGAGCCTCTACTTCATTAAAGTCTCTATATGTCCAATAGTTTCATTCAATTATGAATGTTGCTTCCAAAAAAGGGAATATCATTTCATAATGTCTTTTCTATCATTGGGATTATATAGATAATATCTCGTTGTCTCTTTAATTTATCTTATCTTGATACATATTGTGCCTCATTTTTAAAATATTTTAAATGACTAACCATAGATAATTCTTCACATCCCCATAGATGAATATATGAAAAACTATTTGTTCCCATACAATAACTCATATTGGATTCTATTTTCTTCTTTAATCAAAACATGGTTTGTGTATATGTCCTTAAAAATATTCCTTATCCCTACAATGATAATATAAGATGTTTAATACTCCATAAAAACTCCCCATCTTTAAAAGTATGCGGTTCAACTTTTGACTCACATCATTCCCCTATGGGGAGAAGGTGTATGCGAGGAAAATATCATAAAATATTTTAGACAATTAATGAACTATTTGTTAAGAAATTGTATGCATTTATCCTGCAATATTTTCATTATCTTCATTATAGGAAGATTCTCCACATATTTGTTTTATTTCATATGGTAATAAAAGGAAAAATATTTATTCCTAATCCACAATATATATTGATATCTATCATAATAGTTATTATAATTATTTATTTATGGCAATCCACCACTCTCCTCTACTTGAAACGTCCCTCAAACATATTTCATGTTCTAATTTTATAAGATTTATTACTCTCCCGCATTTTATAAAAAAAGATATTTTACCATTTTAACTTGTAAATTATAATAACATATATCTAATGGATTTGAAATAAAAGGTTACAAATTCTCTTCTAGGTATAATATCATAAAATTAATTTGTCTTACATTACCTATTTAATGATTCTTAAATGAGGTGTAATAAAAGTCACTATTAATTGATTCTTTTATCAGTTTCCATTATTATAGTTTAAATTTTTAGTATGTAACAATAATTTGTAATATATTTTATACCAAAATATATTATATCTTTTTAAAATATGTATCTTTTATTTATAGTTATGAAATTAAATCCATACATGTAATATCATAAAATAGATATGATATTTTTGGTCACGTATGGAATATAACAATAGTACATCAAATGTATAATCATTCCGATTAGTATTTTAGATGTTTGTCTCTTATACCTATTGAAACTAATAATTATCTATCATAATATTTATTATGAAACGCAATTTATGTAATTTTATAGTGGCTAGTTTTTTAAATATTTTTATATAAATGTGTGAACAAGATGTTTTATATAATAAAAAATACTATTAAACGAAATTTTGTAGTAAATAATGATCATTATTGAATATTAACCATGACTCATCATTAATGTATAGTTATTATTCTAATTTTCATTATTTTAACATGCAAAAAAACTTCCCTCCCTTTATCCTCCCAATGTATAATTTATTTCATTTAAGGAAATAACAATGATGCCTTTTTCTCAAAAACTAGATTAGGAATTTTGGCATTGTCTTTCCATTTTTTTACTATAAGTACTAATTATTTACCTTTTAAATGTATTTTACCATATTACTAAATTAATTTTATGAGATACAATGGTAGATGTTCATTATTTCCACTTTATAATTACAACTAAATCATGGGATGATTGAAGGTAAAAATGAGATAATAAGATCTTTGGAAATATATTTAGGATGTTCAAATACAAAAAAATCTCAATTTACCGAATGAACATGAGTACATGATGTCTGATAGAGATTCAAAAACCCATTGTACATCAAAATATTTAATTGGAGACTTTATACATCTATTTTCAATTTCTCCCCTCGAAAACTCTTGAAAATGAAACAATATAGAGTATGAATATGTTTCATAATACCTCTTCTATAACTCCCTTTAAATTTATGATAGAATATTAAATTAGAAATCATATTAATCAACTAAAAGATTCTAGTAAACATTTTTCTCATCCTTACTAGATATCGGTTGTTTCTTGGAAGGTAGTGGGAATTTAATTATATATTACTTCCACTCATTTCTTACTAAATTTTGTAAACACGTACACCACTCATGGATATTTAACGAGAAAATACATTTTAATTTTCCAAAATTTATCATAATGATCTTATGTAGTATATCATTATCTGAAGTAAATAATATTGATGTTTTATTATGTTTTATTGACTACTTATTATGATATAACATGTTATTTAACAATGTCTCTCACTATTTTAGAAAATTTAAATATCCCCCATTATTTGATTTAGAATACCCATTCTTAAATAAATTCTATTGGAATGAATCTTTAGATACCAAATTATAGTCATAACCAATGTATTGCCAAATTATTCGATGGTATTTAGGTATTCTATATTTATGGAAAATATATTAACTCAATGTTCATTGATATGATGCACTGACTCCAAGTCATAAAATCTTATACCAGGATTTTCTCAATACCAACCTCTAAATTATTGTAAGAAATGTTGGGAAAATACTATTGATGTTAACTTGATTAAAGATATTTTATTCATTACCCTCATTCAAATTCTATATAATGGTTAAATAATTAATTAATTATAGTTGATAAAAAAAAGTTGTGACTCAAAAATTCATGTATAATATATTCATTTTTATAATTTTTTACTTTTTTATTAATATATTTTTTTACATACACAATTAAATTATTCTACCAAGATAAAATTAATCTTATACACTATATTTTATTTTAACTAAAAATTATACTTAAATTTTATATGATATTTTAACTGATTTAATTAAAACAAATAAAATGTATGTCATACAAAAAAATATATAACCAAGCATTGTTAAACTAAAATTATTATATGGGATGAAAATTTGAATGGTTTTTTATATTTGGTTTATTGGGTGGTTAAAAATAAACCAAGACACAATGAGAAAAAATTTTGTGATACCTCACATAGATTGTTTTGAAGCATCTATTATTATTTTTTAAATATTCTTGTTTATATGCATCTTGTCTCATGCCTTGAAATATCTCATCTATTATTGATATGCATATATTTAAAATGTATACTCACATTAATATGGGAGGTAAAATGTGTTAAGATTAAATTAATTAATCCTTGTACATTCCAGAAGATGTATAATAATGGATGGTTGCATGATTCAAATGTCATAATATTTAATTTAATAATTATTATAGAAAAAATAAATACATAATTAATATAAATAAATAAATCAAACACATACATATGTCGGTGAATTTTCATGATGAATAAAAACATGAAATGAAAGAAAAATATAATATTTATAGAATATATTTCCATCTAATCCTTTTAATATAAATTCATCTGAATTAATATAGTAATAGATTATGTTCTGATCTTGATTTCCATCCAATTAATGGTGTTTCAGATGAATAAATACTCAATATGATTATAATATAAATAATGTGATGAAATTTAATTAAGTTATATTTATTTAATACATGTTATGTGTATTTAGGGAAAACATTCCATGTATATACTATAAAATATTAAATTCCATTATAAGAAAATTAATTATTCCTCAAAAAATATTACACATGGCTGGATGGATGATACAAAAAAATTTATATAATATAACACATGACATGTATTAAATATAATGTAACTCTATACATTGTTTAATTATAATCCCTGTGTTTTATTCAATGTTTTCAAACAACATGTCCTACATGGAATGTATGACAACATGATACACTATTAATGTAAACGATGTTCACTTTTTGAAACTCTGGTATAATAAATTGAATATTCTAAAACATAGATCATTTTGTTCCATTATTCAATAAATTTAATGTAATGATTTCATGTTTGGAAACACATGATATTCAATGATTTATATGGTGTTTACTTTCTATTATGAAAAAAATATCACACATATTGTTCATTAACACTACATGCCATGTAGTTTGTGTCTTAGCATGTTACCTAATAGAATTCATTACATATTGTGTAGTGACATCCTATTTTATAATATATGAATCATCAGGATTTATGTATTGAGTTTCTCTAGTGGAAAATAAAATATCACACAAAATGTACTGAGATGAATTAGAATTTTTGGTCATTTTATGTAGCTCTAGACCCTACGAATTCTATATGGGTTTTTTGTGCACTTTTTTTTTACATTTTTGTGACTTTATTTTTCCTTTGATTTAAATTAAATGTTTTCTAAAGACTGATAGACTAAGAATGAAAATATTAAATGTTTTAATATTATATATATATATATAGATTATCAAATTATTTATAAATAATAATAAATTAAAATGTGGATACACGAATATAATGTGATGGTTCAAGGTGTTCATTGGAAGTATTAGGAGGAAGCTGAGATTTATTTTCACAAAATTCCAAAAAATTTGTGAAGAACACGATAAATTCTCCCAAAAATTTTATAGAAAGGACATAAAAATTATGTTTATAATTAATTTAATGATAATTATCTAAATAATGAAATCACTTTTAATCAACCATTTCACATTATAACATGTTTTTCATTGTCATTACTTTAGAAAGTCAAATAGAGTATCCCCTAGATATGTTTGAATAGGCTCTATGAAACTATAAATTATTATTTTGATCTTTCTTATCCTATAATGAGAACATATTTTTTATATCATACATTACTGGTTGAATAAAGAATATCATGGTTTTATTTTGTGTTGATGAGTGATGAGGAATGGTGGAATTTCTCTCTATGGTATGTGAAAATATTAGGAAACAATCAATGTGTCCAAAAAATCACACAGATGAAAAAATGAGATATTTTATAAAATTTACTTTTGGGAAAATAAGATAATTTCATGATTTCAATTATCCATTTATGTTATCCATATAATTACCCTAATCACCTATAAAATATTTTCAATAATATAATTATTATTTTGCGTGATACGTGTTCCATATAATTACTTTTACTAAATAAATAAATTAATACTTATTTACTCTAGATTATATAAAATATATAACTTTTATTTTATCATTATTCAATATGTTTATTCCTTAATTTTATTTATCAAACCATTAATAATAAAATATATCCATCATCTATAATAAAAAAATTTATTCAGTAAATGTGTGAATAAACATTTATTTTAATATATATTCACATAAACAAAATAATAATTTTTTATAATATTCATAATTTCTATTTTTGAATAAATATTATATTCATAATCATTTTCGTAAATTAATAACAGATTAAATTCAAATCACATATTCAAAATCATTATATCCTATGATTAAATTTTGTTATCTATATAACATGAATATAAATAATTCTATGGGATGTGAATAACTTTAATCATAAAATTACACTAAAAATAATTTAATGAGTTTTTGAATACACATAGTGTGTGAGCCCTGACCCTTTATCAATAGAAATATGTAGAATTTAACTAATTTAATGAATTAGTGTTTGTAAAAATGTATTTTTTTTGAAGATTCACTTATAGTACCACTATGTTGGATGCACCAAGATGCTCAAAATTGGATTGTCATGTTACTGATTTTTAAGAAATGTATCCTTCAACCACTAGGATGATGATGAAATCACATTTTATGGGAATTATTAGATGGTAGGTTAGATCTTATCCCTATAGAACTTGACTCTTAGTCCTGAAATCTTTCATATATTTTAATCATTATACAGAATCCAATTCTCGATGCCACCTTTGTGAGAATTAGTTAATTAAATAATATGTTACCTTAGTAGGGTAACAACCACTCAATCATAGAGTTCAAGTGTGTTGGGTGTTTGTAATTTTGGGTTATTATTTTTTTATCCTCATGTCAGACCATGCAAGAATTGAATGGCCCTCAGGAAAAGGATATACATATATTATGTTTAATTTTTCATAGGAAAACTGTTATATCATTATCATGTCAGGACATAATGGATTTAAATACACATCACATAATGAATTCTCTTCTAATTAAATATTTCATACAACACTAAAAACAATTTTAATACTATATCCATCACATAAGGATAAATATTCTAATTATATTATTCATCCCATACATATCACATAATTAATCATAGACTCATCATAAAATGCATCCTATTTTCAATACATAAGGAATCATATTCCCCAAACATATTGGATTGTATTCTCATAAAAAATAGTTTTATAATCATCCAAAAATGAATCTTAGGGTTTTAATATAATTATTGATCCTCTAATTCTTGTCACATACGGTTTGTTAATCCTTTTATACTTCCTTAATAAGCGTGTTTAAGGCCAACTGATGTAAATTCTTGGGGGAATTCACATAGAGTATAGAGTCTAGATGGGACCCTATGAATGCTTAAGTGTTTTCTATAAAGGTAAATATTTTCTGGGGATACTATCTCTATAGGTGGTATAAGAGGGAATTGGTGCTTGTTTTGGTCCTTAAAAAGGTCTCCAACATTTCCTATTAGGAAAAAAATCAAAACCTACACTATTTGAACAAGTTATATTAAGTTCATGTCACAAAATGGTCCATGCTATTTAAAAATATATGGAAAAGACTAAAATTTCATTTAATTGGAGGAAAAAAATTATTGTGTGGTGCTTACACATAGGTATTTTTAGAACATATATGAAATTCATAATGATATGTGTGTGGATTGCACATAAACACCCCCAACACCGGCTGATGAAATGGGCCCACTAATAATTTCCGTGATGTAGTCCATGCATATATAATTCTTATAAATAAATTTTTATTAGAATAAATGAATTTCACCTGAGATATAAACTATAGCATCCAGTCTTTTTATAACATAACTTTCATTTCCTTACACGGAACTGAGGATCGTTAAGGTTTAGTGTCTTGGAAACAAGGATCATAATACATGAAAAGAACATAAAAAATTCTTCTTAAACACTTGAAAGGCTTCTCCATAAGTTCATCCTAGGTTCATTACTGCATCTCATAACCTGGGGACATACATCAAATGAAAGGGTGAGCAGAAGGCCCAGTAAGGGAAATAAGAGAAACTTTTTACATGTGAACTTGAGATACTTCAATAAGGACATGAAAAGAACTTTAATGCATGAGAAAGAAATCATGAGATACATCATAATAAAAATAACATTTTTCATAACTTGAAGATTTGGATGCAACATTCAATATGGACAATCATTTCGTTTCACCAAGGTCCATCCCCAAGGTGTCATTAAAAATTACCAAGGTTATTCACCAAGGTATCAGTCTAAAAAGTCATCTCTAGAGATTAAGTCTTTACCCAATGCATTGGAGCGCTGTCTGGGCGCACCCTTGACATGTCTTTATTATCATGTGAGCCACATATATCATCATCAAACATTTCATAAACAACCCATATAGCATAAATGAAATGGGTTTCATTTCATAATCATAACGTTTTAAAAACTGCTTTAAAGACATGATCTTTATGTCACTTTAAACCCACGGAAAGGGGAATCAGGTTTCATGTATGTAAATCCCAGAATTTAAAATAAAACATTTTGATATATATGTGAATACCCTTGTAGAAATAAGAGCTTTTAGTATTCACTTTATAACATAAAAATAATTTTGATAAAAGAGAGAGGCATTTTGAGATGAAAATTCTGCAGCATAACGGCTATGTTACAAGGTTTTAGAAAACATTGAAAAGAGAGGGAACATGGGTCACCCACTCATAAATGATCCATAAAACAGTAGGGGGACATAATATAAGAGATTTAAGAACATGGTAGTGATGTTTGAAAGATATACCATATGAAATGAAAAACATGGAATTGAGATAAAAATAAGATTTCTCTTATGAAAATTTGGCAGCCTAACGGCGTCACTTAAACATCAATAAAAAACGATTTGACAAGATAAAATAGGGTCTCTCCTAATATGATCATAAGATATCAGTATGATAGATATAGAGATCATACACCAACATAATAAAAAGGAACTTGAAAGACTTGACATGAAGATCGAACTTGAAAAATGAGAAGGGTGAAAGAATTCCTTAAAAATTCGGCAGCCTAACGACGTCACTTTAACGTTCATAAAACAAAATGATGAGGGTAATAGGGGATATCTCATCATATAAAAATGAAAAGGGAAGTAAGAGGAATATAAAATAACATCCTCTCACATAAGCACATGGAGCATAAAAGGAATGACATAAAGGAGATTACATGAAAAGAAAGAGAGAGGTCAGAACCCTTACCTTAAAACATAACTCTTAAAACTCAATGGTTTGGACCTTGAGGGCTTGGGGGAACCTTGGGAGGACTCATTGGAAGGTAAGGAGACCTGAACTTCGTTGGGGGAGAGTTGGGAGTGAAAACTAAAGGAGGAAGGGGTGGGTATTTATAGGGAAAGTTAGGGGACAAGGCATTAATGGCCAAGGGACACCTCATTAGTGGTTTTGGAAAAACCATGGGCCTTCCCATGGCATTTTCCCTTGGTATTGGCCACTCGGGACACCTCATACCTTATCTTACTGTTCATAAGTCGACCATATTGATTACATACTTAATACTTCATTTAATGATGTCATTAAACACACGTAACTTAAAAACTATATTTTCACTATTCATCGAAAATTCAACTTTCTCAGAATAATCCCAAAATTTCACCTTAACCAAATATCAAGGTTCTGATTTCAAAAAATGAAATCCATTTTATAAAAATATTTTTATAAATATTTTTAATTAAATTTTTAATTAAAAATAAAGTATTCACCGAAAATTCATTTTTTTCAGAAAAATCTCCAAAAATTACTTAACATAATATCGATGTTATGAGTTCAAAAATAAAGTCCATATTATAAAAATAATTTTCTAATTATTTTTAATTAAATTTTTAATTAAAAACACTATTCATCCAAAAAAACTAATACTTGACTAATAATTTATGAAACCGTTATTTACCTATTTTATTGAATCACATTACTTAATCTAGGTGTCTAAATTATATTAAAACTTCCTTTGAGTGAAATTACTAATCCATTTGGTCACATTACTAATCCTAAGTGTAAAATCACTATTCATAATTTACTATTCATCAAAAATTAATTTGATCTTATTAGACTCCAAATTCCTTACTGAACACTTTTGTAGAAGACCATTTTTTGAAAATCATTACACATCATTAATTTTTTAGGGTTTACATAAATATTTTAAAATATCCATTTTTCAAAATTCATCAATAAAATACATCCTAAAATTATCTGGACCTTTGAAATTTCACAAACATCACTAAAAGAAGGAATCTCAATCCATTCATCCCAAAGGATTACACAAAGAAGCTAGGGTCTCATCACATAACCCCTTATAACACCGACATATGACTTAAGTGTAAGGTGTGATATGGTGGGAGAATCTGAGGGAGGCTCAGATAACATTGCCCTAGTAGTAATCTCTACTAACTTGAACTTCTCCCGCATGTGTTTCCGTTCAAGCTTGACACGCTGGAGTTCGGCTTGGGCTTGGTCCAAAGCGAAGCCCACAGATGCTACCTCCTTCCCAAGCTCTGATAAGTGGGCTTCATAAGGTTCGAGTCTACTGGATGAAGCCATCGACTCCTCTTTCTGCATTAACCATTAACATCTTATTAAATCATTAAGAGTAAGTTAATATACTACCCAAAAAGATTGGGTCGTTACATTCCTCCCCCCTTAAGAAATTTTGTCCCCGAAATTTATACTTTAGGCCTAGTCGAAAAGGTGACGGTACTTTTGCTTCATTGTTTCCTCAGGATCCCATGTCTCTTCTTCATATTTATGATTCCTCCACAACACTTTCACAAGGTGGGTAGTCTTGTTTCGTAGAAACTTGTCTCTACGGTCCAAAATCTCCACTAGCTGCTCCTCAGAAGAGAGGTCATGTTCCAGTTGTACCACCTCTGGGTTCAGTACATGCGAAGGGTCGGGTATGTACTTCTTCAAGAGAGATACATGGAAGACATTGTGAACTTGAGCTAGGTTTGGTGGAAGTGCTAGATGATAGGACAATTCTCATATGCGATCAAGGATTTCATAGGGGCTAATGTACCTTGGGTTGAGCTTCCCTTTCTTCCCAAACCACATGACTCTCTTCCAGTGAGAAATTCGAAGGAAGACTTTGTCACCAACACCAAACTCCAAGTCCCTTCGACGATTGTTAGCATAGATCTTCTACCGACTCTGAGTAGCCTTTATGTGTTGTTGGATGGCATGAACCTGTTCTGTCATCTCTTGCACAAGATCAGGCCCAAGAATCTTTCTCTCACCAGTTTCATCCCAACAAGTAGGAGTTCTACATCAATTTCTATACAGATCTTCATAGGGTGCCATCTGAATACTCAAATGGAAGCTGTTGTTATAGGAGAACTCAACTAATTGGAGGTGTTGATCCCATCCACCTTTAAATTCCCTTGAGCATAATCTCAGCATGTCTTCGAGTGTCTGAATAGTCCTTTCATATTGGCCATCAGTTTGAGGATGATAGGCCGTAATAAAATTCAATTCAGTATTCAGAGCATGTTGAAGACTTCTCCAGAATTTTGATGTGAATCTTGGGTCACAATCAGACAAGATGGATAGTGGTACCCCATTCAGCCTTACCACTTCCTTCACGTATATCATGGAATTCTGATCTAAAGAGAAATCTTCCCAAATAGAGATAAAATGGGTTGTCTTGGTGAGACGGTCCACAATAACCCATATCGCATTGTTTCCTTTGGATGTTTTCGGGAGACCAGTTACAAAATCCATAGTGATATTATCCCACTTCCATACTGGTATGGTAGCTGTTGTAATACCCCCTTAGGAAGTTGTCGTTCTGCCTTTACGTGCTAACACACGAGTAACCTTGAAGTGTAATCATCAATCTCCCTCTTCATGTTATCCCACCAATAATGATCACGAAGGTCTCTATACATCTTAGTGCTTCCCAGATGTATAGAGAAAGTAGAGTTATGAGCATCATCAACCAGTTCTTTCATTATCTCTGGAATATATGGAACACATAGTCTTGTACGAAATTTCAATACACCTTCTTGATCAATATTGAAATCAGCGAACTTCCCATCTTTTACAGCCTCCATCTTCTCCTGCAGTAAAGGATCTTATTTTTGGGCCTTCTTGATCTTCTCTAGTAATAAAGGTTGAGAAATCATTTCGGATAGGGCTGATGATGTCCCTTTCCTTATAATTCCAATGTCCAGTTTTACTAGATCTTTAATCAAGGGATCTCCTAGGATCCTCATTGTTGCCAGAACAATAGGGTCTTTCCTGCTTAACGCATCTGCGACTTTATTTGCTCTTCCAGGGTGATAATGAATTGAACATTCATAGTCATTAATAAGATCCAACCAACTCCTTTGTCTCATGTTTAATTCTTTCTGTGTGAAAATATACTTTATACTTTGGTGGTCAGTGTATATATCACGTTTCTCCCCATAAAGATAATGCCTCCATATCTTTAGTGCAAAAACAACTGCCACCAGCTCTAGATCATGCGTAGGAAAATTCTGCTCATGAATCTTCAACTGTCGAGATGCATAAGCAATTACCTTGACATTTTTCATGAGGACGCACCCAATCCCTTTCATAGATGCATCGCTAAAAATAACGAATCCTTCTCCGATAGAGGGTAGTGTTAACATAGGTGCAGTAACCAATCTCTTCTTCAGCTCTTGGAAACTTTCCTCGCATTCCTTTTCCAGATGAACTTAACCCCTTTTCGAGTCAACTTGGTTAGTGGATTAGAAAGCCATGAAAAGTTTTTCACAAACCTCCTATAATATCCCGCTAAACCAAGGAAACTACGAATCTCAGTTACTGTTGTGGGTTGAGGCCACTCCTCCACAACCATTTTCTTTGCAGGGTCAACCGAGATTCCTTCATTGGTTACGATGTGCCCCAAGAAAGCCACTTGTTGTAACCAAAACTCAAACTTTTCTGAACTTTCCAAAGAGCTTCTCCTTCGACATAGTTTTCAAAATAACCCACAGATGATCTTCATGCACCTCACGACTTTTTGAATATATCAAAATATTATCAATATAAACTACCACAAAGTTATCAAGGTAGTCCTTAAAGACTCTATTCATCAAATCCATGAAAATAGCAGGAGCATTAGTCAAGACGAAGGGCATAACAGAAAACTCATAATGCCCATATCTTGATCGGAAGGCAGTCTTTGGAATATCTTCCATCTTCACCCTTAGTTGACGATAACCAGATCGAAGGTCAATCTTGGACAAGAATTGATCCCCACGAAGTTGGTCAAATAAATCATCAATTCTTGGAAGAGGGTATTTGTTCTTCACTGTGATCCCATTCAGTTCTCTATAATCAACGAATAGCCACACTGATCCATCCTTCTTATTCACAAAGAGAACGAGTGCTCCCCAAGGAGAAACACTCGGACGGATAAACCCCTTCTCCAACAAGTCTTGGAGTTGTTTCTTTAACTCTTCTAGATCCACATTTTCTATTCTATACGGAGTCTTTGATATCGGTTGAGACCCAGGTACGATCTCAATGGAGAACTCTACCTCTCTTTTGGGGGGAGGTCCAGGTAACTCCTCAGGAAATACATCCATGTATTTCTGAACAATTGGAACATCTTATATTGGTATGCTCCCTTTTCCTTCTTCATCATCACTGATTAACTCCATAAATAAAGCTATAGGAGGTTCTTCTAGATAGGGATCAGTTCGGGATATCTCTCCTTGGAAGATAACTGTAGGTTGTTTATTCAAGACTACTAAGATTTCCTTACTTCTACATTTGATCATAGCATTATACATTGAGAGCCAGTCCATCACTAGTATAACGTCGAATTCCAACATGGGAATGAATACTAGATTTGAGATAAGATTGTGCTCACTAAAGTAAACACTAGTGTCTCTAAACAGTGTTGATGCATGGATAATCCCACTTGGAGTCTTCACTGATAATTCTACCTCAAGCAATTATGGAATTGATTCTATATTCTTTGCAAACTTGGAGGAAATAAAGGAATGCGTAGAACCAGAATCAAACAAAGTAGTTTCTAGTTTTGAGAGGACAACAAGAGTACTTGCTACCACATCATTCAGAGCTTCAACTTCAATTATTGTGATAGAAAAAGCACAACCTTTCTCCCCTGGCCTTTGCTGAGGTTGATGGTGATTCCCCTCCACTGCCCTTGGATTTGGACAGAGATTAGCATAGTGCCCAAGCTGTCCACACTTGAAGAAATGGACTTCGGGTAATGCCAGAACCATCTTTCCTCTATCATTGGTGTTGGGGAGTTGAGGGTTCACCTCACTACGACAATTTCGAGCAATATGGCCTCCTCTTCCACACTTGTAGCAGTTGCCACTTCCGACCAAGCAGTTACCCGGATGCTTCTTCCCACATTTATTGCATGTGGTAAGATGCATTTTCTATCCACATCTTCCCTGATCAAAATTCTTCCCTAAACTAGGCTCCAACGATCTCTTCTTTTCATTTGATTTATGAGACCATTGTGTCTCACCAAACTCTAGCTCGACTTTCATTGCACTCCGCACGATCTCCTCGTAGCTATTGTAGTCCCGGTTGGCTAAATTCTTCCGTAGATGAGGTCTCAGTCCACCGAAAAATCTATCAACCTTCCCAGTTGTATCCATGACAAAGCTAGAGGTATATCGTGAAAGTCGGGTGGAGTTCATCTCATAGATTCCGAAAGATTCGTTCTCCTTCTACTTCAGCTCGAGAAACTCCTTCTCCATTATCGTCCTCATGGAACGAGGGAAATACTTTTTAAAGAATATTCCTCGGAATTCTTCCCACTCTATAGCTTCCATCTCTCCTCTAGGCTTTGTGTTTTTGACCAGTGACCACCACTGATCAGCTTCTCCCTCTAGGCGATAAACAGAAAGGGTGACTTTTTCTTGTTCTGAAAAAAGGAGTACAGAAAAGATCTTTTCAATGGAGCTTATCTATTGTTCCGCAACCAAAGGGTCAGTAGATCCACTAAATGATGGTGGTCGTTGACGCATGAAGGACTCAACAGAGTGTTGTTCCCTTCGTGGTGAGGTCGGCCTCTCAGCTTGATTCAAGTTATTACTCATAACTTGAGTCAGTTGGTTCATCATTCGCATGAATGTTTCCATTCCGTCTTCCATCGGAGGGCCGTCAGCACATGGTGCATTGCGGTCACCTTCGGCATGGTTCCTCCTATTGCCCGCCATTTTCTAAAAGAATGAAACCTTAGTGAGAAACTTATTTCATTTCTGAATCTTTTAATTAAGACTTCATTCTTAGACAATTACACTTCTCTATAATTCCTTCATAATTATTCATAAAAAGCATGCAATTAACCAAACATATCCCACGGGAGTTTTGTAACCAAGAGTGCAGCAAGGCCCGTTATCGTGCACCAGTTCCCGTTCGAGTCTAGCTCAAAGCGGTGTTTTCGGGTTTTACCCCTATGTACATCTGCGCCAGATCCGCCTCTACCTGCTCGTATCCAGATAGGGATGTATTTGTTTGATAAACCACTTACTCAATACTTACCAAAATACGAGGAAGTTTTCCTATATTTAAACTTTTCTATAGGGTTCTTCCTAAAGTTTTTATATCCTAATTTCCACAAATAACTAAACCATCCTTTGATACCAACTATAGAATCCAGCCTTTTTATAACATAACTTTCATTTCATTACACGGAACTGAGGATCGTTAAAGTTTAGTGTCTTGGAAACAAGGAACATAATACATGGAAAGAACATAAAACATTCATCTTAAACACTTGAAAGGCTTATCCTTAAGTTCATACTAGGTTCATTACTGCATCTCATAACCTGGGGACATACATCAAAAGAAAGGGGAGCAGAAGGCCCAGTAACGGAAACAAGAGAAACATTTTACATGTGAACTTGAGATACTTCAATAAGGACATGAAAAGAACTTTTAGGCATGAGAAAGAAATCATGAGAAACATCATAATAAAAATAACAATTTTCATAACTTGAATATGTGGCTACAGCATTCAATATTGACAATCATTTCGTTTCACCAAGGTCCATCCCCAAGGTGTCATAAAAAATTACCATGGTTATTCACCAAGGTATTAGTCTAAAAAGTCATCTCTAGAGATTAAGTCTTTACCCAATACATTAGAGAGTTATCTGGAGGCACCCTTGACATGTATTTATTATCATGTGAGCCACATATATTATCATCAAACATTTCATAAACAACCCATATAGCATAAAAGAAATGGGTTTCATTTCATAATCATAATGTTTTAAAAACTGCTTTAAAGACATGATCTTTATGTCACTTTAAACCCACGGAAAGGGGAAGTGGGTTTCATGTATGTAAATCCCAGAATTTAAAATAGAACATTTTGATATATATGTTAGTACCCTTTTAGAAATAAGATCTTTGAGTATTCACTTTATAACATAAAAATAATTTTGACAAAAGAGAGAGGCATTTTGAGACGAAAACTTCTACAACATAACGGCTATGTTACAAGGTTTTAGAAAACATTGAAAAGAGAGGGAACTTGGGTCACCCATTCATAAAAGTTCCATAAAATAGTAGGGGGACAGAATATAAGGGATTTAAGAACAACGTAATGAAATTTGAAAGATATACCATATGAAATGAAAAACATGGAAGTGAGATAAAAATAAGACTTCTCTTACAAAAATTCGGCAGCCTAACGACGTCACTTAAACTTCAATAAAAAAAGATTTGACAATATCAAATAGGGTCTCTCATCATATGATCATAAGATATCAGTATGATAGATATATATATCATACCCCAACATAATAAAATGGATCTTGAAAGTCTTGACATGAAGATTGTATTTGAAAAATGAGAAGGGTGAAAGAATTCCATAAAAATTCGTCAGCCTAACGGCGTCACTTAAACTTTCATAAAAAGAAATGATGAGAGTAAGAGGGGATATATCATCATATAAACATGAAAATGGATTTAAGAGTAATATAAAAGAACACCCTCTCATATAAGAACATGGAGCATAAAAGGAATGACATAAAGGAGATTACATGAAAAGAAAGAGATAGGTCAGATCCCTCACCTTAAAACGTAACTCTTAAAACTCAATGGTTTGGACCTTGAGGGCTTGGGGGAACCTTGGGAGGACTCATTGGGAGGTAAAGAGACCAGAACTTCGTTGGGGGGGAGTTGGGAGTGAAAACTAAAGGAAGAAGGGGTGGTATTTATAGGGAAAGTGAGGGGACAAGGCATTAATGGCCAAGGGACACCTCATTAGTGGTTTTGGAAAAACCATGGGCCTTCCCATGGTATTTGCCTTTGGTATTGGCCACTTGGGACACCTCATACCTTATATTACTGTTCATAAGTCGACCATATTGATTACATACTTAATACATCATTTAATGATGTCATTAAACACCCGTAACATAAAAACTATATTTTCACTATTCATCGAAAATTCAACTTTGTCAGAATAAACCCAAAATTTCACCTTAACCAAATATCAATGCTCTGATTTCAAAAAATGAAATCCATTTTATAAAAATAATTTTCTAAATATTTTTAATTAAATTTTTAATTAAAAAAACATTATTCACCAAAAATTCATTTTTTTCAGAAAAATCCCCAAAAATTACATTAACATAATATCAATGCTCTGAGTTCAAAAATAAAGTCCTTTTTATAAAAATAATTTTCTAATTATTTTTATTTAAATTTTTAATTAAAAACACTATTCATCCGAAAAAACTAATACTTGACTAAAAATTTAAGAAACCGTTATTTACCCATTTTATTGAATCACATTACCTAATCTAGGTGTCTAAATTATATTAAAAATTTTTTTGAGTGAAATTACTAATCCATTTGGTCACATTACTAATCCTAAGCGTAAAATCACTATTCATAATTTACTATTCATCAAAAATTATGTTGATCTTATTAGACTCCAAATTCCTTACTAAACACTTTTGTAGAAGACCATTTTTTGAAGATCATTACACATCATTAATTATTTAGGGTTTACATAAATATTTTAAAATATCATTTTTTCAAAATTCATCAATAAAACACATCCTAAAATTATCAAGACATTTGAAATTTCGCAAACATCACTAACGGAAGGAATCTCAATTAATTCATCCCAAAGGATTGCACAAAGAAGCTTGGGTATCATCACATAACCCCTTATAACACCGGCATATGACCTAAGTGTAAGGTGTGCTATGGTGAGAGAATCTCAGGGAGGCTCAGATAACATTTCCCTAGTAGTAATCTCTACTAACTTGAACTTCTCCCGCAGGCGTTTCCGTTCAATCTTGACATGCTGGAGTTTGGCTTGGGCTTTGTCCAAAGTGAAGCCCACAGATGCTTCCTCCTTCCCAAGCTCTGATAAGTGGGATTCATAAGGTTCGAGTCTACTGGATGAAGCCATCGACCCCTCTTTCTACATTAACCATTAACATCTTATTAAATCATTAAGACTATGTTAATATAATTCCCATAAAGATTGGGTCGTTACATAAACACCTAGGGAATCATACTTTTTGGTTGAGGCATAAAACAAGTTTCCATAAAATACTCTCACAAATAGTCAGCATATTAAAATATAATGATTTTATGGGAATTTAGAATTCACACAAAGTGTGTTCTTTATTGTTAGAGAATTGTAAATGATTTTCTCAATAATATTGTGATACATTGAAGGCATTATGAATGGTACATATTTTAAATTTATTCATTAATAAGATTATATAGATGTTTCTTTGATCGTATTTCAGGAGGTGTGGAGTTATATACTATAAAATACATAAATTTATTCCTGAATCCCAAACTAAAAAATATAATATCCTTGATTAATGAATGTTAGCGGTATTTTTATAAACTAATCACACAGTATTAGGTATATTATAAATGATTTTCGTTCATGTTGAGCATCAGGATATTAGGAAACCGCTTGTTTCATTCTCATAGAATATGTTTTTTGAGAATCCAAAGTATTTCTCCAAAAATAATTTTTCTCTCTATTATACATCATTGATCCATATTGGATACATTACTTACTATTAACACACATAAAGAAAACCATAGAAAAATATATCAGTGTGGAAACAACATAATAGTTCCAATGAATTATAATAACTAATATAATCCCATTATTAATTGACGTCTCATCAAGATGGATGCATACTTGTGGAGTCAACCAATAAAAATGATTTTTCCTTACATAAATTTCAATATTGATATTATATGCAAACTAATATGTTCATGAATTTATACAAAATGGAAAAATCACTTCATGTTCATTTAATTTAATTAATAATAATTATGACAAACCCAATGCATATTTCCTCTCTAGAAGCTTATATTTTCTTGTATATTATATATTCATCTATGTATGAAATTAATGATACACATTAACAATGATCACAATTCATTGGCCCGATACACATACTCATAAATATTCAAATTCCCTGGAACATAAAACATGTGGAATAACTATTAATAAGTTTTTCATGATCACCACATTTTTTTGATATCACCATATGTGATCATAATAGGAATATGTCTCAATTGATATGACCCACAACATAGTAATGTTCAAATGATATTTACGTCTCATTGGATAGATGTATCAATATAATAATATATTTATTCTATGAATATTTTTAGGGAATCTCAAGGTTCTCATTAAATCTACAAAATACTATAACTTATTAATGAATAAAATAATATTTAAACATTATTATATTCATATTAAACAAGAGAATAAAACACATGATAATAATAAATACATTTTGGTAATCAAAAGTAAAAACATTAGTTGGTTCTATAGTCCCAACACTAATAGATTAAATCTGAAATGGTATACTGAAGTCATATTTTCTAGGTATTCTTTTATTTCTCCCCCATTTGTATAGAAACAATCCAAATATTTTCGTATCTTCCATGAAGGATATTATATTATTTTATTAATATAGAAATCCACCCTTTTATTTTACCAATGATGATTGGAGTAATTTAGGCAACCCAACATATCTTTTTTTTCAAATATTTTATCTATTCCGTAAATAATAAACTATTATACACTAATGTCAGCAACATTTATCTATGATTTTACTTATGAGGGTTTATTATACCGATGACTTGAAAAACTAACAAAGGTGTTTAATATATCATAAGATACCTCAGATTAACTACTCATCTAAAGGATTCCCATTTCCTAATAATATAAACAACTGAAATATACCATTCATATAGAGTTAAATGAAAAATATAACATCAAAAAGAGTTTTTATCAACATAGATTATCAATGAATTGTATAAAATGCCATCAATGTAAAAATATTTTTGATGCTTTTCATATTTTATATTTTGGAATTTTTTGGGGTAATTTCTACATTTTTAATATTTTTTGTTTTCTTTTTCACCAAAAACATTAAATTACACAACAAAATATTCCTGAAAATGATTCTAATTTATTCATACATTATTTTTGTGAAAATAATAAATGTTTACATAGAATCTTTGTAGAAGAAAACATTTTGATTTTATTTACTAGTATTATTTGTTAAAATAATAATTAATGTAACAGAAATATGTAATCCTATATATATACAAATGATAAATGTGAAAAAATTAAAAAATATGATAATATTATAATTGAGTTGATAACCATGAATATTCTCCATTATAATATTGGAAAATAATTTTATAGGAAAATATTAATCAAAAAATATTTTGTTATTTCTCCCTATTATTCACGAATTTAAAATAGATTCCACCACTACACCCCAAATAATAACCTCTATATATATCAATAAGTGGTTCTAATAAATATATAGGTTATGATTAGGTTTCATAACTCAACTCACTGGGAACAATGAGATCCATTTGTTTTTATATTGTGTTCTCCCACTATCATTGCTAGATTCGGTCCTCAGTTTAGGGTTTTTCAGACTATACTATGGTGTATTTAAACCACACATTTACAGTGCATACCCATACCAAAAGAAATAATTACCTACAAAAACATTTTACTGTAGGTTGAACTACCATTTATAACCAAAACATCACTATTCACTACCTATTAGTAGTGTTCAGATGCTCATGGGTTATGTTATCTTCTAAATTCCCTCTAAAACTAAAACTCTTAAGTTATTTGTATAGAAACTATATACATAATAATTATAATATTATTAAAATTCACAAAATAAGTAGTCATAGTTTCAAAATGAACTGAAATTTAATTAAAATTAAAATCCCACATAAATATTTATTGAAATCCCCAAACACTTCATTATTATATAAAATTGAGAATCCATGTTAAAATATAGCTTTAAAAATTATGTTGAGGCTCCAACACTCGTTATTAGTATTATTAATGCACTCCTCTCATTGAATTTCACCTCTCAAATATCTCCCTTTTGCCTAAATTATTTGATTTCCACAATATCATCATCAATAATTCCATGATTAATTCATTCGTATCGTTTATTAAATTATTATTATTTAAATAAGAAACCAAAAATGTTATATTAATCTATGAGAAATATATTATGAAATGAAAGTTTTACATTTAAAATGATTATTGGATATTCATTTATTCTTAGCTAAGAATTGGTTTTGGTGAGATTACCCTAATTTTAACTTTACAATATCATGATGAACACAAATTTCCTATTATTACATTACCTAATTAAATTATGATGTTTCACAGTATTATCCATGAGTCGTATGGGTGTCTTTCAGGTTAGCCACAATGATATCTATCTTCATCATTATCCAATATTTCTTATCTATAAATTGGTTATTAAACATAAAAATTTACAAGACCATATATAAAAATCCCCAAGAATAAATTCGTTACTCAGTTGAATTGGTAGATTTAGGATTAGAGAAAAAAACATTAAATTTCATTTGTTCATGAAATATATTATTTTAATGATTATACATCAATATTCCATAACGATAATTTAATCTTACATTCTCTATTAGGACTTAATGTCAATATTATGTAGCTCTATGTTACTCTATTAGGATTTTCCATTTAATCATCTATAGAAAATTGAATGCATATTTTATTGTTATAGGGACCAATAGATTTATATTTTATTGTTAAAATCCATTAATAGATCCAATATTAATAAAAAAAGTGAAAATCAACCTTAAACATCCCCTTTAAATTCTAGAATTATGTTCTATAAATCAGTATATTTCTATAATATTCTTCAATTGATGTCTATAAATATAATATATATTGTATTTACTCAGGCATAGTGAGTTCAATAAAAAAGATACCCTTTTGAACATAAAACTACCTTTGATTCAAATAGTTCAATTCATCATTCCTTGTTCCACAAAATAAATACAATAAAAAATGTTGTTAAAGTAAAAATAAATATTAAATGAATCTGTTAATGAAATTTATATTTAAATATTTATAGTTAGAAAAAAATATTTACATAATAATTTACAAAATATAATTTATATTTTATTAAAAATTATAAAAGTTGAAAATAAAATATATTTCTACTTTTAATATAGCATTAAAAAATCATCCTTTAAATATGTTCCAAACTAGATTGAAATTTTAATTCAAGATAATATATTTAGAATTTATATAGTTAAGAAATGATTAAATTAGTAAATTACAAATGATATTAAGAATGAAATTATGGAAAAAAATATATTCACAGTGATTGTAAAATTTATTAATTTATTACTAATCACCCTTATCTAATAATGGGAAATCAATTAACTAAACTATAACTAAATTGGTAAGGGGGATTCAGTTTCAAAATATCATATCTATTATTCAAGTAATGTGATTAATATCACACACTACATCATCCACATTATTTTATTCATCAGGACCCCGTAGTAGTTGAATAAATTTTTCACTATGTTTTATTCTTTCCCCTTAATTAAAAAGAACATCACAAACTCATTAATAATTCTCTGGTAGTCCTTTATATATTCCATATCTATCATGGAGTGTGTGATTTCCTTATTAATATTTTGAATTAGTGGGTGTTTTTTTTATTTTGGGACCCATGATCTTTATTAATCAGTTGAAATAGTGGGTTTTAATTACAATTTCACTCACTCTTTTATTTTTATATCCCCCCATTTATTAATTACAAGTCATAGTATGTATTAATCTTAAAAAATATATTTTGTGTATTCTTAGTCTAATATGACAATCAACCAATTAAACATTATAGTATTTCTTAACAAGGAAAATACCATTTTCATGTGGTCAAACTAGGAGATAATAATAAATTCCATATTTATGTAATGGTATGTGAAGAAAAACTAACTGTGTATTATTGGCCATAAAATGTAATTTTCACTTTTATAAGGTACACAGTGGCACTCTGTTATAATACTCAATATAGAAGCACAACAATTTCTTTCTTTTACGATACATATTTTTTGTTTTTTGTTCCAATTTTCTGAGTAAACACTTGATTCTTTATACTGATTCTAGGTTGATTCTTGACTATTTAATAGTTTGATATGTTAGTAGTTCATTATTGATTCTATTTTGATATAAAAATATGTTCTTTGGGATATTTTGAGAGGGTGTATACCAATATTATATAAACATTGAAATAGGTGGCCAACCTTATAGCTTGTGGTACCCAGTAGTGTTACACCCCAATCTTCCACGGTACACCTATCTTTGATTAATATAATATCTTACATTGTATGCAGCTCCACATTCTACCACACTATGACCAATCAAACTATTAGTCTAAAAAATGTAGTTATGAATAGTGATACATAATTTCTGAAATTTTATATATTTTTTTTCAAAATGGAATTCATTTTTGGATTCAAAATATCAAAATTATCCTAGGGTAAATTTTTTGTGTTTGCATGAGAACATTCGTTTTTTGATGAATAGTGAAAAACATAGCATTATTGTTTAAAACAAATTTTTTTAAATAATTAATTCTTTAAAATTGTTTTAAAGTAAAAATAGATACATAGTACATATATTAGTATAATGTAATTCATTGGAGTAATTTTATTATAAGAATAGATATATAAAATTTAATTGAAATTTTTAATGTCTTTTACCCACCTTCTAGGCACATTTTCATATTTGCATAAAACGTAATTTTTTTTCTTCTATAAATTGTATTTCTGAAAATTAGACATACACATTTTTCATCAGTATGTAAAATGTGGTTTAATAGGCTGAAATTAATTTTTTTTATTAAATTTTAAATTTCATTTATCACGGTAAGATGTAAAAAAAGGAATTAAAGGTAAAAAATAATATTATAATATTATAATATTACACCAACACATGTCCTAATTCTAAAGGATAATTTTTTCGACCATAATCAACTTTTGGATAAAAATCAGGTGTTTTTTGATCCACTTGGATTTGATCCGGATATTTATTGTATTTTATTAAAAGATTAGTTAAAAGTATTAAATTCAAATTTTAATAAATAAACAATCATTAACATAGTTTTATTCATAAGATATATTATACTATAAATATTATTTATAAATATAAAAATATTTCCAACATCACAGAATTTTATTTATAATTTTTTGACATTCAATAATAAAATTTATTTAGGACACAATGAAGATGATGTAATTTCATTATTAAAGAAAGATTAAGATAACTGATATTATAAATGTTAAAATTAAATTAAATTGAATTTTATGATTCCATGAAAGAATTTTATAGGTTCATATGAAATTTTATGGTTGATTCAATGTATTATCTTTTTGAAGGATTTTATTTGTTATGACTTTCAAAAAAACCAAATACTAATTAGTGTCAAAATAGACATAAATGAGTTTTTAAAACAAATAATATTTTACTGAATGATATAAAAGTCCTAAAATAAAATATTCATCCAAATTCATTATATAATGTTAGATATTTCATTAATTAACCACTTGAGATTCTCTTGGTATTTTATAGTAAATATATTAACCATGTAATATAAAAATACATGAAGACATGGTAAAAGCTTAAATGTTTAACTATAACTTAAGTCTAAAATATAAGGTTAATATGGTAACCTAAACATGTGTAAAAACAATTGGTTGAGTTGTTTTAGAAACACCCCAACCTTTTCCTCAAAACAAATCAATTTTTATCTATAATAAACCAAAAATAAATTTATAATAAATTAATATTTCTCTCTCTTCCTAATGATCCCCTCACCTCTCTTATACAAGGGTAATTCTATTTCTCTTAAATTCCAACCTACAAAGCCATTTGGATCGGCCAACCCCTTCCCAAATACCCTCCCAACTACCCTAAATTAAACATAGATGCCTCATATTGATCATAAATCCCACCTATGGGTCCCTTTTGTTCAAATCAAATGGATGCACCCGAAAAAGAGGTCATTATTTTACCACCTCATTCAATGTTCATATCTTCTTCTACTTCCTCTTTTTTTTCTATTTCCGTAATAAAATAATAAATAAAGTACCTTATAAATATTTTTATGTTATTACAAATAGTTCACATCAATATTGATTATTCTATCAATCCTATGAATGAAAATTCACCATACATGTGTACGTAAGGCTTACCGTCTCCAAGTCATGGTGTAGTTTGTTGTTCAAGAATTCATTTTTTGGGATGGGTAAAATAATGATTATAATTGATGGAAATAATAAATATAACATGATAATTATTATTTATATATAATATATAATTAAATTACATAAAATTTCATCATCAATAGAATGATATTGTTGCCTGTGTGTACATATGACTTACCGTCTCCACGACATGATGAGATTTATTTCTCCATCATAAGAATTCAAGAATAATATTTATTTGATCATTGAAAAATAATTTTTAAGACTATAATATCATTCTATATATTATTCAAATACATCATATCCATGAAAAACATTATTAATGCAACAAAACATATAAAGTGACACAAATTAGTTAACACCTGAAACAATGATACTATTGAAATATTATTAACAAAGAAATATTAGAGGATCATATATGATAACATATTAATGTATGTGGTTCTTTTATAATCTAATAAAAACTCTTTATCCATTATACAAGAGTTTAATTTACCCTCAACTAGGGAAAATTAAATGTTAAGGGTTAATTTTACAATATCTTCATCATCTGATGTTGTTTATACGTAAGTATCTACTAGGAATTTTTTATCATCCACGTCCGTGTTTCTAAAAATGTATTTCAAAACATTTTTAATGTTTTCTATACTATGGGTTAATGTCATTTATAAACTAGTATGACATTTTATTAATTTCTTTTGAAAGGAATCTTCCAGTCATTTTCTAAACAATGTACTTTATGACCCTTTCGACAAATTAAGGAATGAATGTTCATTTTAACTTATATGGTGGGTGTGGCTATT
Organism: Viscum album; assembly: GCA_963277665.1. Taxonomy (NCBI): domain Eukaryota; kingdom Viridiplantae; phylum Streptophyta; class Magnoliopsida; order Santalales; family Viscaceae; genus Viscum; species Viscum album. Next base: position 1,175,977,540 of record OY728166.1, on the reverse strand, counting down.
TTCCTCCATTATAACCCCTTTGAAGCTTCCCTTAAAATATAATATGAATATTTTTTAAAACAAAATCTTTTTTATTATTATTTTACTTTTAAATGATTTTAATGTAGAAAGATAAATTTCTCTCAAATTTTTTTATTGATTTCATCCATGTCAACATCTATTGTTGGATTTTATATTTAATTGAAGTTGATTTTTTATGATAAAATATTCCATATATAATTTATATTTTTTTGATATGTTTGAATATAGATGTACTATTTTTATGTCTTTCATGGTTTACGGTTAAATTATTGACATTTCATATGTTTGTTTAATATGAATATTTATGTTATGTTTCACCCTTTTCAAATGAGCAATGCATTTGATGTAGTAAGTGATGGGTGGAGCCTGCTATAGCTCCTTAATGAATCGGTAGGTCTCATGAGACAATATAGTGTCTTGGTACAAGGCCTTGATGGGTTTCTTATTTATAGACTTGTCCTGAGGGCTTGACTGTGTAGTTATGATATCTGGCATTATTCCATCCATCATTACGAGATTATATTTGGATATTACATATATAAATTAGACTACTAGAATATCCATGTTAATAATTAAATGGAATTATTTTGTTTATCATTTCCATATTATGCTGAATTATAAGTTTAAAAGTATTTGATTTAGTCTTATAACTGCCTGAAATTTTTATGCTTATTTTTGAAGTTTCAGCTATATTCCAATCATTACTAAGCATTTGATCTCACCTATTTCTTATGTTTAATGTTTCCCAGGATGAGAAGAAGTATGTGTAAATGACCTGTGGGGATAGGCTAAGAGATATTATTGTGTTCAAAGGAGACATTGTGTTGCCTTTCTTCATTTCATAATGTAATTTAATACTTATGTATATATCTAGTACATCCAAGGCTACTAAATTGATTGGTCTTTCAGGACATGATCTCCTCTGATCATGCAAGTTTTATGTAATAATTCACCGACTCTAGGTAACTGGGTTCATGTTATTAAATTTGGTATCAGTGGAATTTTAATACAAACAATTGAAACTATATTTATAAAAACTCTGATTAGAGAACATAACCCTAAGAAAGAGTTTGTGGAATACTATAGAAGAACATCCAAATTTTTTGGTCAAATATATATTTTGTGGGTTACCCAAAAATATAAATCCCTATCTCAATACTACATGTGTATATGGTTTTGGAAAAGATATACCTAGATGTGAAAACACCAACAAGGAGTTTCAAGCTTGACCCAGTGTATCCTGGTACAAAAAAAACGGGCCTTACTTCGAACCTGGTTTGGCACTCTCGGTGGATATTCCTAGGGTAATTCACATTTTCATTACAAAACATTATGATGGATATATTAACAAATACATCCACAAAGAAATTTTTTTTATTATTATGGACTATATGCATAAACTATTCAATTGATGTTATGTATTTTAAAAGTTTCAAATTATGCATTGCGATTCACAAACTAATCTAGTGTATGCCATTGTTTAGAAATGGTGCCTAGTGGAAGGAATGGAAATCGAATCAACATACATAATCCAAGTAGGGACTTCCCACTTATTAAATATATTTTTAGGGGAGATGGTGATGAAACTAGTGATGAACATCTTATTACCGTACTGAGATAAGTCACTCATGTTATGAGTAATAACATTACCCGTATAAAGCACCCAGATCCAAAACATGGAGGATCATTGCTAGACTACTTCATGAGGTTGAAACCAAAAACAGTCAATGGGACATTAAATCCATTTTTAGCTGATCAATGGTTATGTTCCTTAGAGAAAATATTTCATTCTGTGGAGATTAATGAGAGAGAAAAGTTTTCTTGGCTGTTTAACGCCTCTCAAGAGATGCAGATCAATAGTGGTAATTAATTCAAAACACAAAAGGGGATGAAGAAGTATCCAATATGGAATGGATTGAGTTTAATTTTCTTTTCTTAGAAAAATAATTTCCTTTAAAACATCTAGAGGATATGGAAAAGTGATCTCTAAGTCTGAGGCTAATGGAGGGTGAGAATGTCGCAAAGTCTAAGGAAAACTTCACATGGTTAGCAAGGCATGATGAAAATTACATATGTATCTCATGAAGTATGACTAATCAATTCATTGATGGGTTAAAACCATTTCTCTGATGAACATTATTCTCACAATACTTCTCACTGCAGGAAGATATAGTCTCATGTTCTATCAAGACAGAAAATGAATTCTCTAAGTCTTAAGAATTTAAAGTGAAACAAGAGAAGAAGTGATTTGAGGAAAACATTGGAAATTAAAATAAGGGAAAGAATGAGAAATTAGACATTCCATCCTATAGTAATTGTGGGAATAAAAATATTGGTACATGCCTAAAGGGGATGAGACTTTGTTACATGTGTGGAGAAAAGGGCCACCAAGCTCATAATTGCAAGGGGAAGAAAAAGGTTGTCAATTTTCAATGCTACAATGGTAAAAAATGGTTCATTATGAATATGAATTTCATAAGAATCAAGGAAACATACCATATAAAAGGCCAAGGGAGATTGGCTGAGCTTATACTATCATAACTATTGAGGTTGATGTTCTTAATGATGTTGAGGAAGGAACATTAATCATTTCCTCAAAATTATCCAATGATTTATTTGATTATGGATCCACACATTATTTATTATCATTCTATTTTTTCAACAAAATTAGTTATTTAATATTTCAATTTACAAGTGAGTTGTTAGTAAAAACTCTTAAGGGATGTATCATTGCAACAATGTTTTTTCAATCAGTTATAATTACGGTACATAAACATGCTTTATATAGTCATCTTATTGTCATACTCATGAATTAATTTCATATCATCCTTGGTATGGATTGGCTTTTGAACCGTGATGTGAAAATTAATTGTAATAAGATAGAGGTTACAATTTTTGATAATGATAAGTAATCTATTATCTTTCAATCAGAAACATAACCATCTAATTCTCCTCTAGATTCAACCTACGTACCTCTACAAAATATAATTATTGTGGAGGAAGGGAGTGAAATAACAATGTTCCAGGACATGAAAGTTCAAATAGAGTATATACCTATTGTGTAAGAATATGTTGGTGTGTTTCCAAAGGATTCACCTAGATATCATCTAGAATAGGAAATTTAGTTTTCCATTGACTTGATTCTTAGATCAAGGCCTATATTGAAGACCCCTTATTGAATAGACACTATAGAATTAGTGAAACTAAAGAAAAAACTAGAGGAATTGAGTAATAAAGGATTTATTCTCCCTAGTGTTTCTCTATGGGGAGTCCCTCATATTTTTGTTATGAAGAAATATAGATCTATGAGTTTGTACACTGACTATATAAAAACCAATTCTATAACAATAAATAAAAAGTATTTCAAACCTTGTAATGATGATTTATTTGATCACCTTTGTGAAGATCAATATTTTTCTATGATTATCATTCAACCTGGATATCTTCAGATTTGCGTGAGGATGAAAGAAATTAAAAATACTTCATTTCAAACCATTTATGGGCATTATGATTTTGTAGTATTTCCTTTTAGACAAACTAATGAACACTCTATTTTAATTGATCTAATTAATAGAGTTTTCAAGGAATATAATGATGAATTTTTAGTAGTATTTATTGAAGATGTCTTTGTATACACCAAAAGATATTAAGATCAGGAAAATCATGCGCACACTACTCTGAAAACCCTTAAAAGAAATGAATTATATGAGATGTTTATCAGGTGTGAATTTTGGATTCTAGATATTTATTTTTTTGTACGTACTATCTCTATGTATAGAATATCCAATGATCCATCAAATAAGAGGGCAATCCACAAATTCCCATCACTGGTAATTATAATTGTGGTACAATGTTTTATTGGTCTAGAATGTTACTATCAGAATTTTGTCCAGAAAGATTCCTGATTGGCTAACCCATTATCCAAGCTCACATGTAAAGGAGTAAATTTTTACTGGACTAATGATTTTGAATTATGTTTTGAATAATTGAATAGAATATTTTTCAATCATCATATCATGAATCAACCATCGGCTAATGATGGGTTTGTTATTTATAGTTAATCTTCAACGATAGGACTTGGTTGTGTCCTTATGCAGAATGATTGAGTTATTGCATATCCATCATGGTAGATAAAAATTCGTGAACAAAAATATCGTACTCATGTTCTTCAGTTAGTATCTATAATATTTTCTTTGATGATTTGGAGACAGTATCTCTATGGTGAAAATTTTGATATATATACTGATCATAATAGTTTAAGTATACTTTCTCATTGAATGAAATAAGAATGAGGCAAAGGAGATTACTTGAACAACTCAAAGATTAATATTTCCCAATACAAAATCCCCTAGGTAAGGAAAATAAGGTGTCATATGCTTCAAGCAGAAAAAATAATGGAGTTCTTTACAAGATGAGAGTTGAAAGGGATTCTATGTTCATGGATCTAGTAAATATGGATATGGGAATAATCATGAAATGTGAAACATCAATAATTAATAAACTTTTTTATAAATCATCTTAACTAGATAGGATAAAATGTTCTCAGACTGATGATGAGGCATTTCAAAATAATATTAAAGTTTGAATGATGGTAGATTGATTGAAATCATATATGAAGATGGAATATTTAAATTTGTGAAGAGGCTATGTGTTCCTAACATACCTATTCAAAAAAAGAAATTATTAGATGATTATCATAGCAACAATTTCTCTCTACACTTTTTAGTACTATAATGTATATAGATTTCAAGGGACATTTTTTGTGGTACAACATGAAGAGGGAGATTCCAAATTATGTGTTAAGATGTATGGTTTTTCAATAGGTTAAGGCAGGAAGACAACCTCTTAAAGGAGTCATGAAACATTTTCCCATACCTAAGTTGAAATGGGATGATATTACAATGGAATTTGTTATGGGGATGCCAAAGACTCTTAGAACTAATAATGAAATATGGGTCACTGTCGGTCATCTTACGGATTCCGAACATATTCTAACTATAAGAGAAGATTTTCTATTTGAACATTTAACAAGACTATATATTAATGAAGTTGTATGACTTCATGATATACCCATATTGATTGTTTCTGATCGTGATCCCCATTTTACATCAAGATTCTAAAAAATTCTCTAGAAAGGCCAAGATACTGAACCTCATTAGAGCACTACCTACCACCCTCAAATAGATAGACAATCAGAATGTAATATTCAAACCTTAAAATACATGTTGTGATTTTTCTCACATGACTTACAAGGTGTGTGGGATCAATATTTACCTTCGGTAAAATTTTCCTATAAAAATAGTTTCCATTCATGTATCTAGATGGCACCATATGAAATGTTTTATGGAAATATATGTCGCACACCAACTTTTTGTGATGATGTTGGTGAATGAAAACTCATCAACCTAGAACATGTTAAGGATACAATAAAAAATTTGAAGATTATCCGAACCCACATCAATGCTTCTCAATGTAGGAAAAATAGTTATGTAGATAATTGAAGGAAGGATTTGTAAATTATAGTGGGTGATCATGTTTTCATGAAGTTATATCCATGGAATGGTGTTATACGATTCGGTAAGAAGGGTAAATTAAGTCCTAGGTAAATTGGACCTTTCTGAATTCGAGGACAAATTGGATTCGTAGCTTACCATTTGGCAATGCCACCACGTCCCTCCAAATTTCATGATGTGTTCCACGTATTCCTGTTGAGAAAATATTTTCTTAACCCAACACATGTACTAACCTATGAAGAAATTGAACTCGAACCTGATATGTCTTATTTTGAAGAGCCTATAAAGATTCTTAATACCAGAGAACAAGTGTTGAGTAACCGGATGACTCACCTGGTAAAAGTTCTTTAAAGAAACCAAAAAACTGAAGAGAAAACACGAGAACCTGAGGAACATATGATGAACAACCATTCGAATATTTTTATGAAGTCATATTATAGAAATTGTTTTGATGAATTTATTTGTAGGAGGGAATAATGTAACACCCCAAGCATCAATAGTATGCTTCTCTTCAATTAATACATTATCCTGCGTTGTACACAGCTCTGTGTTGTAGCACACCATGACCAATAAATCCAGCCATTTTAAAAAAGTTGTGATGAATAGAAATGTCCAATTTTTGAAATTTTATAAATTTTATTTTTCAAAATTGACTTCATTATTAGATTCAGAATATCAACGTTAGCTTCATGTTAATTTTTGGAATTTTTCTGAAAACTTTCAAATTTTGATAAATAGTGAAAAACATTACATTATTGTTTAAAAACGACTTTTTATTTAAATAATTATTATTTTTATTTATTTTAAAGTAAAAATAGATACATAATACCTATATTAGTCCAATGTAATTTATTAGTGTCATTTTATAAAGAGATTAGATATATTAATTTATATTGTTCTTTTAACAACTTTTTCCCACCTTATAGGCACATTCGCAAATTTGTATAAAATGTAATTTTACCAATTCTGTGAATTTAATTTTAAAAATACAGTAGACACAGTTTTCATGAGTATATAAAATGTGATTCAATAGTATGAATGTATTTTGTGTTGAATAGTAACTTTTGAATTTTATTTACCACGGTTAAAAGTAAATAGGGTAATTAGAGGTATAAATAATATTATTATAAAAAACTACCCCAACAAATGTACTAATTCTTTTCGATAAGTTTTTTTCCACCAAAATCAAACTTAGGATGAAAATTTTAGCCTTTTTGATTCACATGGATTAGATTAGGACATTTATTATATTTTATATAATGAATAGTAACAAGTGTCAAATTCAAATTTTATTAAATAAATCGTTTTTAATATAGGGTTATATATAATATAAATTATACTATAAATATTCATTGGAAATATAAAAATATTCGCAACATCAAATTATTTTATTTATAATTTTTAGTAATTATATAATTAAATTTATTTATGACGCATTAATGATGTATTGATTACCTTATTAATGAATGATAAAGATAATAGATATTATAAATATTAAAATAAAAGTAAATCGATTCTTTTGATACCATCCACGAATTTTCTAGGTGAATATTTAATGTAAGGGTTCATTAAATTTATTTTTTTCTAATGAATCATGTTGTTATGACTTTAACAATAACCAAATACTAAAAAGTGTCAAAATTGACGTAAATGAGTTTTTAAAACAAATAATATTTTATTAAATGATATAATAGTCATAAAAATATAATATTCATCCAAATGACATATATTATATTATAAATGTCATTAATTAACATCGTCATGTTCTATTTTCATTTTATAGTATCATTATTAACAATTTAGCATAACAATACAAGAATACATGGTAAATGAAAAACTATTTAACTATGGGTTGTGTCTAAAAATATGGTTAATATGGTGTACTAAACATGTCTAAAACCTATTCTTTGAGATAAATTTGACCCATGCCCACCATATCCTCGAAATAAATCAACTTGGAGATATTATAAATCGAATATAAATTTTTAATAAGTTAATATTTATGGATTTTTCTAAAGTACCCATAACCTCCCATATAAAAGGGTACTTCCGCTTATCTTAAATTCCCAACTCCAATGGAATTTTACCCAAACAAACCCTACTAAAATATCCTACCAACTACCATCACTTAAATATAGTGTCCTTAATTTGATCAAAAATCCAACCTAAGGGGCCCTTTGGTTCAAATCAAAAGCAAGCTCCTAAAGAAGATGTAATTATTTTATCACCCCTTTCGAAGATATTTTCTTCTTACACATCCTCTTTATTTTTTTATCCATAATTAAATAATAAATCCAGTAAATTCTACATACTATGATGTTACTATAAATATGGTACAACTGTATTCATTATTTTTTCAATACTATTAATGAAAAAGTCACCAGACGTGCGTACGTACGACTTACTGTCTCCACATCGTAGTGTTGTCTATTCTTCCACACATCATTATTTGGATGCCTATAATAATAAGTATGAATGATTTAACTAATAATTATAACATTTTAGTTATTATTTATATATAATACACCATCCAATTACATTCAATTTCACCATCAATAGAATGATATTGTCGCTCATGCGTACGTATGACTTATTATCTCCACGATGCGATGAGATTTCGTTCCCCATTGTAACCATTCAAGAATAATTTTCATTTGATTATTAAAAAATAGTTTTTAAGAAAATAATATCATTCTAGATAATAATAAAATAAATTTTATGAATAACAAACTTGTTTTGTGCAACAAAACATATATAGAAAAACAAATCAGTTAAAACCCAAAACAATGATACTAGTGATATATTATTAAAAAACAATATTAGATGATCATATATGATACAATATTCATGTATGTTGTTCTTTCATAATTTAATAACAATGATTTAACCATTATACATGAATTTAATATACCCTAGACTAAGGAAAAATACACGGTGAGAGATAATTTTACAATTTGGTCATGGTCCGAGGTTATTTATACATAAGTATCTACAATGAATTATTTATCATCCACATCCATGTTACATAAAAATGTATTTCTAAATATTTTACTATTTAAAAGGCTATTGTTTATAGTAATTTTAACCTTGGTTTATATTTAATAAATTTTTTTGAAAGGAATATTTTTTTCATTTTCCAAACAAGGTACTTTATGAAATTTTTGACAAATAGAAATAAATTATCTTATACATTGGGTGTGCCTATTTTCTAAAATTATAACACATTTGAATATTCCATTACAAGATTATGTGAATATTTTCAAAATAACTGTTTTATATTAAAATTACAAGACTTTTAAATGATTTCAAAGTAGAATGATATATTTCTCTCAAATAGTTTTTGTATTGATTTCATGTTTGTCTACATCGATTGTTGGATTTTATGTTTAATTGAAGTTGATTTATCATGATACAATATTCCATATTGTATTTATATTTTTATGATATGTTTGACTATGGATGTTCTATTTTTTCATTCATGGTTTATGGTTAAAGTAATAAAGTTTTTTGTTAGTTTAATATGGATGTTTGTGTTATGATTCACCCATTACATATGAGGAATTCAATAGACATTATATGTAAATGGTAATTCCCAATATATCCCCTCGATTCATCGATAGGTCTCATTAGACAAACTACTGTCTTGGCACAAGGCCATGCCAATATTTTTATTTATAGTCTTGTCACGAGGCCTTGAATATGTGGTTATGATGTCCAACATTATTCATTCCATCATTATAAGATTAGATTTTGATATTACATGCCATTATTCATCTAGTAGAATATCCTTGTGAATAAGTAAATTTAATTATTTGATTTATCTTTTCCATATTATGCTGAATTTTACGTTTAAAATGCATGTGTTTTACTCTTATACATAGATTTAATTTTTTATTCTTATTTATGATAGTTTCCACTATATTGTTATCTTTACTGAGCATCTGAGCTCACCCATTTCTTGTGTTTAATTTTTCCTAGGATGCGAAGAAGTATATTAGGATAACCTATAGGGATAGGCTATGGAAAATGAGTTTTCTCAAATGAGACACATAATATATATTTTTATTTCATGATGTAATGAAAAACTTATATATCTGTATAGTATGTTAATAGATACTAAACTAATCGATATTTTGGGAATTGATCTCTGGTGATCAGGACAATGTTATTTAATAATACACTAACTCTGGGTAATTGGGGTCGGGGCGTTACAACTAGCCAGTCTTGGGGAGAATGGTATTGGGGTTTACAACAAGATTCCCAATGGATGACTTCTGAGGGGTCCCAACAATCTGATGGGAGGATGAAAAAATATAGTTCCTATAGAAACCCCACCTACAATATGGTTGATGTACATAAGCCCACAATCATGGTTTCTAGATGTTCATGTAACCTATTTTGTACCACTGGCTAGTCATCGGAAGAAAACAACTAGAGGATGTTGGTGATTTGGGTAGGAATATGTTGGGAATAATTTCAATATGCCTCCAACATTCATCATTTTAATTTGAATATGTACTCCTTGAAAAAAAATACCTTTTCAACATTGGAGTATAACTTTAGGTGGTTTTGGCTCTTCCAACCCCTAAACATCTCAATCTAAAATGTAATTTCATGCATTGAATCACTTTTATTATGATAAATATCTATTATATCATGAATTTATCTTTATTTTTTTTTTCACTCACAAATCAATAGATTTGGATATTCATATTACTGATAAATCTAGATCTTCAGTTGATGAATTTTCATCATAGTATTTTCTCTCAATGAATCCTAGGCTTTATAATAACTCTGATTATGGGAATTTTGTTGGATAATAATCAGTACAATGATTGAGCTAGGTTATTAATTATGGAAATTACAATTAATTTATACAATTGTTCCTTGTTTGTTTTTAATGGGATTCCATAATGATTTCCAAATAATTATTTCAGTTTCATACTTAAGTTTTTCAATAAAATAATTGTGTCTATTTTTGTTGAGCCACTTTGTAATGTCATTTTAAATAAAGTGCCAATCTTTATAATTTTTTTAATTGATACATTTGATTTGAAGAGTGACTTTGATGATTTTTTTTAATAAAAACAATGAATGAAATGATTTAGGTAACAAAATGGAAATAATTATTTTGAATGGAATGAATTTTGATTATAAAAAGATGAAAATTCATTAAATGAAATCCAGTGTTATGATTATTAAACACGGTCAAGCTGATATAATCAATTGAAATGATTGTTAGCCCCATGTGTGATTGATTTCATTGAATTACATTGGATCTTGAGTAATTAGGTGGAATGAAAACATTCTAGCCATGTATTATATATATCTAGAATATTATTGATGATGAAAACTCAAAATCAATTATGGTGTGGGTAGAGATTTTTTTATTTGGGATGTTCTCAAATTCATCATAGGTTTGTGATATATGGATGTTTGAAAACCTGGAATATTACTTCCATAAGGTTTTTGTAATACTTTTATTAACTAATCACAAGGACTCTTATCCACGGTTTTGTGCTTGTAGATTTTTTTCCTAAATTCCGATAGATATAATTATTTATTACAGTTTTGGTTGAAATGTTTATTCATGAATTTTTAGAATAAAATGGTATTTTTTACCTAATTTATAATTTCCATTAAAATAATTTGAAAATAATATCTTACTAGTAATAATTAAAATATTTTTATTTCATGTGTTATTAGAAGTTTATCATATTTGGTATTTTTAATATGAATTTTATAGTAGGATCCTACATCGAATGCATTAATCTCACCATAATTTTTTGTTGGGTATTTTCATACATTATTTTTATAGGTCCTATAAAATGGAAATCACCTCTCATGGGTGGTGGGTGTGATTTATTTGTCTCACAATGCGAGTTTGAAGTGACCAATGGAGTTTTTGATCCACTATTTACATATATATCTTGTAAAGATGTATTTTTTTTCATGCTATAACTTGGGATGATGTATATTTTTTATCCTTGTGCTTGTCTACATCTGGTAACTTTCTCTTGTTGAGTGATTATAATATTAACTGTTTATGTTTAATTTCAATGGTTTAGTAGTACCCCCAGATTCGGGTACATAACCCATTTCCTCATGTTTTTTAAATGGTGCATCTTTTATTGTCATTCGATAAAATATAGAGTTTCATAAAATATAGAGTTTCCATAATGATGGGTGTTTCCATAATGTTGATTGTTTCCATATTGTGGGTTGTGTCTATAATGTAGGGTGTTTCCATAACGGTGGTTATTTCTATAAAGTGGGGTGTTTCCATAATGTTGGATGTTTCCATAAAAAAATGTGGTCCTATAAAAATGATAAAGGTAAAGGATGGTAGATTTTGGGGGTTTTATAAGGAGTTTTGGGACCAAAAGGAAGGTCGCACGATCTATACACAGTTGGCCCAAACTGTGTGGTTAAACCTTGCACAAAGGTCAACTCTAGATCCTATTTTCTAGAATCTTACTCATTTTTGTTCTATATATATATTTTTGGATTAAAAACGCCCCTATTTCGTTATTACTCTCCCTAGGAAGATTTATATCCCTCCCAACACGATTTGGATGCATCCCAGAGCCATCCCATGCGGATTTCATGCCCGATTCTTGGGGTAAGTATCGATCTTCTTGGTTCTTTTCCATTTTCAGCAAACTCATCGTTCTACCCTTCTCATTTTACAAGATCTACACATCATGTGTCTAGATAAAAGTTTATTAACTTAATTTAAGGGTAAATTTGGTGTTTTAATGATATTTGAAGAGATCTAAGCTGCTTTCAGGGAATCTTGATCAGATTCATGAGTAATGTCAACATTATTTCATGATTTGTCATGTTTTCTTAAATCTTCTTAGATCTACTTCTCAAATCTTCTTTCGTTCTCATTTCGGAACCTATAGTAGGTGTACCTACATTTCTGGATTCCAAATAATTCAATTTTGAGTCATGATATTTCTGGGATAATAAAACTATGTATGTTCTTGGAGAATCGACTCGTCTACTTGTCCATTCTTCATCAATTGTCGAGTTTTGTCAAAACCATCAACATTGCATGTAATGAAAGCCAACAAATAAATTAAATCTATATGAAACAATTATCATAAAATCTCATCTTGTTTTATTCTATTCCCATTAAATTATTTATCACCTTATAATTTTAACATGATCTCAATAAAAAAAGGATTAAAATTTGAAAATACAATTGTTGAAACCCCACATCGTATAAAGGTTTCATAAATCATTCTTCTGATAAGATAGAAATTTAAATATGATTCTCTTCTAGAATGAAACATACCTATATATCCATGTTTAAAAATCTTGAGTTATGTGAAAATATTGAAATGGAGTAGAATCCTAATGAAATGGACTAATTGAGATTGTAAGAGAGTTCATTCGTGAGAATGCTAATAGCCACAAATCCATAAATCCATGATGGGTTACAATACAAATGATTCAATAGAAATGAAAGTAAAAATAAGATAATTTTTTCTAAAGATCTATTTTCAAAAACTTGGTGGAAATTTACCCTCATTCTATATAAGATGTGTAATTATAATTACTTTTTTTCATTCCATATAAAATCAACAATCACATTAATTGGTTTTGTTTTGACCAATTTCAATTACATCTCTTCAGCCAAGAAATGATGATGAATTTTCCATCATGACATCTCTTTTGGATCAAACTATCCATAATATTTGGATATTTCATTCATTTCAAATCTAGTAATTATGAAAAACAATATGGTTTTAACATGAAATCCAACAAGGATAATTCAACTTATGAAAAAAATCATATAATAATCTCCAAAACCTTTTCTAATGTTCATCTAAAACTATTCCATAAATGGTTAACATTAAGACCCTTACAATATTCAAATATTTAAACAAAATCTCACCAAATTTAAAAAATACACTTTATAATAATTCCCAATTTATAAAAAAATCTCTTTAAATTATCACATACCAAAAATATGAACACTTTGGTCATGTATTCCCCTAAAAAATGTTATTTATCATAATTTCCATAAAATCTCTTTGAAATCATACAGATAATAAAAAATTAAATCATTAATCTTGGAATAAAAATTATCATAGATTATTTAATATCTTCAATAAATCCAAAAATATAATAGACTAAATCATTGAAAACATAAATTACTACGTAATCCAATCATCATTTTTTCTAAGGTAATCAATAATATCAAATTTAAAATATATATATCAATAATATCTATGTCACAACATCATTTTATCAAAATACGATCATATTAGGGGTTTATTTACCTTAATCATGTGTTTTCCATAAAATATAAAATTTCCAATAATTTAATTTTCATGTCCATCATTAACATTAAAAATATTTATAAATATCCATAATGAAAAAATTATATAGAAAAATATTCGAATATTTTTTAAATACCCCAACACTAATTTACAATTGTCCACAGTTTCATTATTAAATTGGATCGTTATATAAGGAATCACATCCAAAAGGAACAAATACATTAGTAGATTTAGGGAAATATATACATAATCTAATCTCATTTAAATATTATAACATAAAAATAAAACAGATCATTTTCATTGACACCACCATTATTCCTCTTACAATCATCCTTCAAATCAATCATAAATCACCTCCTGGTATCCTAGGGAAAATAATAAAAAAATGGATTTTGTTAAAATTAATTGTAATAGTATGCATATATTTTATGTTATCTGGAATAAATTGGGATTAAAAATACAGAATGTAAAATAATTAAATCACATTCCATTAAAGAAATTTCTGGATCATAATATTGTACTAATAAATGAAAATTTAATAATTCCATATAAATAATCACAATATCATGAAACCTTACTATGTATATTATAAATATTTGAATAATCATATGGAAATCAATGAAAAATCACATAATAATGGAATGAATAATTCAGGAAATTAAAACCATAATGTGGGGACATTATTCCATGATATTTTATATAAATGGGAATTCCTCAATGAAATTCCCTAGCTAGTTTGTCTCATGAGCCATACCAAGGAATTGAGGGGAAATTTTAGAGCTTTAAAATCTCTTACTAATTCTACTGAATTCCACATATGATTGGGGTGAATCTAAATCAATAAAAACATTTTTTTAAAACAATTATAATATTAAATGTTAATAAATTCCCTAATCAATAAATATAATCATTATATATTCTATGTAATATGGAGAATGGAATCAAAACAGTAAATCCTGGGTAAAACTGATCATAAATCATCCATAAAAATACAAAGGATGGTATCATTACTACATATCTTCAATGTAACGTTATTAAAATAAATGGTTGATGTTTTTAAAGAATATAAATACTATAAATTTCCCATTAAAAATATCCTAATGAAAAGAACATTTTAAATCTAAATATATTTTTATAATTAATTTTTTTTTTAAAATATAATGATGATGATTTTCAATAAAATTAACCATTGTCACTTATAAAGGAATCATTAAAAAATTTAGTGGTCATGATAGGGGAAAATTTTATACATGTTGTACATTATATAGAAAATTGTACATTAACATCATCTATAAAATTAAAATAGTGAATGTTTAGAAAAAAACATGAATATTACTTCCAAAACATTTTTTAAAAAGTAATATATGGTTAAAAATTACATAAATAAATGATTTGGGGAATGTTAAAATCATTTTTGAAAACAAAACATTGAAATGTTTTTTAGGAATATTGGATTTGGATGAAAAACATGGTTTCATATGAAGTGATAAATAAAGATGATTTCTTCTTGAGATTACTTTTTTTACTCATTAATACATTTAGTAAAATGAATGGAAAACATTTATTCATATGAAATAACCATAGTTGATGAAAATTAACTTATATCATGAGATATGAATTATAATATTTCATCATCATAAAAATAAACATAAACAATCCTGATAAATGATGAGATAGTACCATAAACTAATTGAAGCATAAGATGCATGAAATAATAACACAAAAATTAAACGTATGATTATAGTAAATAAATTTATGATATTACATGTCTAAGGGGATTTATATACACACTATAGAATAAGATAGGTTGATAACATGACATATGTTTCTAAGAAGGAAAATGGAGACAAAAAACACTTACCTTAGGTATATCATACTTCATACTTGTTTTATCATCTTGTATAATAAAAAAACCCAACCATATATTTCATAGCATATATTATTTAATAATAGTATTTTACTGTTGTTTTTTATCATTACTCTGTAAAAATCCATGTTTCGTATGATAATTTTTTTCATGTATGGTTTTCATTGTATTTTTAGTATGTTTACAATGATCATGGTTACATAGTCATTATAATGTCAACCATGATGATACTAACATATATTTTTATATTGTATGAAATTTTAGTAATCTATATATGCTAAATACAAGAAATGGATTACACTGTTCATGGGGATGGTTGGTCATATATATGAACGAATGTTGTTTCCATTTTCTTGGGGGGTGGAATAAAAGTAAAATAATAATTATTTCATCTTAATATAATAAAAGTTATTATATATAATTAATATATATTTATTTATTTCATCCATATTAAAATCCATTTAAAAAATGGAAGACATGTTTACACCACTACGTGGAGGCGGTAGTCCATATGTACACCAGAGAGATGTTATTATTTTCTTAATGGATTGGAAGGTATAGATATATATGTGTTATTATTTATCTTGGAGTATGGTTTAGTAAGAAAATATCAAATATGTTTTATTAAATATTTCCTTTCTACCTACCAAAAAATTTAAATGGGAAAAAATAATAACACCAATTCACAAGGTAGCATTATGACATACAATCTAGTGACATTATTGTATCCCCTTTGGAATGGAAATTAAGAGGTTATATAGGTTATAAAAATTAAATATGATTAATAATTTCATTAAAATAATATAAATATGTAAAATACAACATTATATCAAGAATTTAATTTGTGTTTTTATACTGAATTACAGTAAATTGCGAGGCGGTACTCCACCGTATGTAATATCGATGGTTTTGTTTTCAAAATGATGAAATAGAAGATGAATATTGTATATTAAATTAAAATAATTAAATCTTAGTATATATATTATACTATTTTTATTATATTATAATATTTTAATAATATCTTTTGAGTTGGGAGAATGAATAAAACAATTGTGCATGTTAAGAATTTTACCTCTTCTTCAGAGAACCCCTTAAGGTTTATACCTAAAGCCTTAATATGAGGATATAATAATAACATATAATTAATACATAATGTGTGGAGGGATATATAGAATATATTTTAATAGTTAATGGTATAGTAAAATGGTTTTTGGAGAATTTAGTGGAGTGGATAGCGGGTGGCCTTTTATAATTGAGGGGGAAGACACTCTATGATCATTTTAAAAGAATTATTTGTACCATATTATTCACATGAAACAATGAGAAAAATGGATTATTCCTAAAAATTAGATATTATAAGGTCAACATATTTCAATCTAATAATATTTTTATGTTATTTGGGTAATCTTAACCCATATTATTTTATTTGACCCCCAGAAAATAATTTTTTTGCCATAACCATAGTAATTAATTTTTACTATTTTCACTATTCATAATGGTAAAATATTAATATTGAAAAATTAGATAATATTATTTTTTTTATTTATAAATATGGAATAAATTTTTCCAAATTCAACTTATAGATTTGTCATGGTTTAATTAAGAATAAAACATATAGATGCGATGAAAAAGAGGGTTTCCAAAGAAAATTTCTCATAAGTATATAACGTTTTCATATTAAATTTAAAAATAAAATTTCCAATTTTGACCAAAATTAGATAAATAATAATATTGTTTATCTAATTTCAATTTTAAACCAATTTAATGTATAATTTTAATTTTTAACTAATTTATATGATAAGGTAGTTTTTTATAAAATCCAATATTTTTCACTATTCAACAAAAAATTAATCAATTCAAAAATATATAAATAGTTCACCCAAAGATAAGTTTTTACATATCTCTTTGAAAAATTATGTTTATTATGTAGATTTTTTTGAATGTTGTTAAGAATAATTTCTCATTAAGATTGAAAATTGAGAGTAAACCTCCTTTTGAAAATATACAATTTATCAAAAAACATGTATTTTATTCAAATGATTATTATTTTATTTTTAATAAATATATCCCCATTGAATTTATTTTATACACTGAAAATCCATATAATTTTCATAATTTAGTCATTCACATTAATACCCACCTACTTAATGGCTGTATTATATTTTTCAGGATTAAATATTAATATTTTAATATTTTTTTGCATTTATTTAATATTAGGTGTTGTATGCATTACAATCTATCAAAGAGATTAATTTTTTAAAAAAATATTTATATCATTTATTCTCAAGGTATTGAATTCTCTAATAATTTAATTGTTTCATGTTACATATTCTATCTAATGTTGTGTCCTTATTTTAAAATCATAGGGTGTTATATTACACCCCTAATAAACAAACTGAATCCCTACAATTTAATCATAGCCATAAAATTAAGCGTTTTAGATTTTAAAATACCTCTATTGAAATCCAACATAATAATTGAGTTAATAAAATATCCAATTGATATTATAGAAAATAAATTTACTAATATCATATATAATATGACATCCATATATGTTCAAGGAGGGGAACATTTTTGTGAGGTAATGATTTGGACATGTAGGAAAAGTATAGATAATTTTAGATTGTTATAAAGATCAATTATCATAAAAATTTGACTGATAAATTGAAGTATAATGTTGAAAAACCATAAATTCATGATGATTTTAAAGACAATTTGATTCATTAGATATGAAGTTAATGTGATGACAATTTTCTCTCAACGTCCTTTTCAAAAATTTGATGAATTCTTTTACATTATAATAATACAATGAAATATTATTACCTGATATGTTTCAACTTCATAATCATAATTTCATTATTTGGGTAATCTAAATTCAATTTCCACATCATCACTTATTTTGTAAAATTAATATCCAAAAATAAATATTTATTCCTAAAGCATTAAAATCAACTTTTTAAGGCTCGTAAGATGCATAATAGAGTGATAAGTATTTTCATCTACCACTAAATATTTCTTAAATTCAATATGGTTGACACAGGTTATCCAATATAGTCCAATGATCAACATAATCCATTAAAACAAAATTTTACGTCATGAATAATCCAAAATATGAATGACCAAATTCGTAGTACAAAACATTAGAAGGAAGGTCACTAAATCAACATTATATTCCATAGATAATATAATTTTTATCTTAAGGCACATTATATATATGTCAATACCATAATGAACATAAATCCACAACGAACCCATGCATGCATCTAAAATTGAATTCATAGATTATTAAATATAATCTATAAATAAAAAATTACATTAAACTATAAAAAATAAAACATAATTTGTTAAAACACTAATCAATTTCAATCAACCTAATATTATCCTATAAGAATATATTTAATATGTTAATATGAATAATATGTTATAGGTTATATTCCCTCATAAATTTTGTTACAAAAAATATAACATATCCAATAAATAAATTTTCTTATTCAAGAGTATGATTCAATATATGCATTCAAATCATTAAAGAAAACTAATGCAGTACAATCCATATAAAATTCAAGATTCTTATAACATGATTAACTTGATAAAATAATTCACAAACCTAATTATTAAATCCAAGAAAAATGATGATTAATGTTTCCACATATTCATAGTTTAATGTATAAGATTGAATTTAATCCAATGGATTCTTATGAGACGTATTCCCGTGACGCTCAGGGAATTAATTTTCATAGTTTCCCATTTCCTTACATCTAAAATATCGAATATTAGAATCATTTTTAATTCCATTTAAATAAAATTCAAAATGGATTTTCTCTCTAAATCTGAATGAAATGTTTCATTCTCTATAAGAAATTATTGTCACAAACCCCTCCCTTAAAAGATTCCACTTTGGGTATGGAAATTATGAATGGGAGACAATTACCCCTGAGTCCTACCTCTATTAGGCCCTTTCCTAGCATCTATAACTGAAGATATAAAGATCTCACAATAATGGGGGTATTTTCCTTTATAAGAAAACATGATCTGGAGATATGATGAATCAATCGCAATCAACTCCATGAAATAATATAAAATAAATCCAAAACATCCCTAATAAATCAATAAATCAATCCATATACATATATATGTCTCTAAATAAATTCCCCAATGAATAAAAATTTAGGCAGTGACACAACAACAACTCCAAAGGTAAGAATTATAAATACACATCATAGTTTAAATTGTTCTATCGTTATCCTAAAAATAGTTATCATATATGTAGGTTGAGCATACAAGTATAATTTGTAGGTATATCTATGTCTCTCATGCACATTTGAACATATAATACTAATACACCCATGAGAAATTAGTATAAAAAATTTGCACCAATACATGTATCCTACTGAAACCCCAACTTCACTAAGGCTCACTCACCAAATAATGCATCCTATAAAAATAGTATATAATAATAATCACAGTGATGATAGGGTACCTTTCACCACATTCCCACTGAATAAATATTCTCCAGTAAAAATGTAAGATGTCCTGGTGCTCTTTCCTCTTGAATATATCATATCACATCCCACCCATACAAACCTAGTTAATCACAACCCATCACATTCCACCCACACACATTTGTTCCGTTGAATCACATCACCACCTACCCACACACACCCAGTCCATCAAAAAACATCACATCATTACTGCACAAATCATGTCCTTCCTAGTATATTTCAACCCAAAGACACTTACAAAAAACACAACACATCTTATCCCAAAGACATTTTGGTCACCACATCACATCTCATTTCGAATACATCTTGGACCATACAACACAACATACCCAAAGAAAATTTGGCCATTATCTGAACCCACCTAAAGACATATGGTCCACTATCACCTGAAAGAGGTAGAATGGAAGAGTGGGTGTTCATCCATCTATCCTCCCACTTGTATGATTAGAAAAGACACCCTCCCGTAAGACTATGCGAGTGTCAAATAATATTTATCACCAAGGGTGTTGTGAATATGAAAATCACAAGAAAATTAAGTTTATATACATATAGAGTTACATCACAGAATCCTAGGTTATGGGTTTATGATAAGAACTAACCATATTTCATAATCAACGTAATCATTGTCACTTCAAAATGCATAAAAACACACCCACCAATCAAAATCCAAAATTCATATTTTAGACATTAGGCCATTTTCCAAAGTCCTTATTGTTCCAATAAATTACACATAATCAACCACATTGATTTTTGAAATTAATAGTTTTAGAAACACAATTTTATTTTGATATTAATCATATTTAATATTTCCAATCCATTAGTTTATATATATATATATTATCTAGTTAATCAACACATCCCAACATCAATATCCACAAAAAACATTCCCGTTAAAAATTATTAACTAGAAGTAATAATTTCATTAATATATGGGTAGATATAATAAAACCAAACACACGTAATATGAACAAAACCACATCCCAATGTCCATATCTACATCAATTTTTATCCACATCAATTTTCACAGCACTGATGCACCACTTCACCATAACAAAAATTAAATCCCCACTATACAACCACATCTTATCCTCATCCACCAACACATATAAAACAATAGCTACTAAAAATTACATCAATCATAGACACAAAAAACAACCATTTCACATATAAAAGCATATATTACAAAAAATCATATTTATAATGGAAAGGGGAACTTGTTCAGTTTCACTGATTTATATAAGTTTTTTATCACTTAACCCACTGAATCATGGGGAATCCATTCCATTAATTGAATATATGTGGTTAAATGGTTCTTTATTTATGATGATAACATTGAATAAAAAAACATAATATTACAAATGAATGTTCCCCCAACATAAAAATACCACAAGAGGAAACTGACTTTATCAATTAATTATACCCATACGACCATAATACCAAATAAAATCAAATCAAATCTATATGAAACAATTAGAACATTGTTAACATTCAATTTCCAATTTTAATTCAATTTAGAATGACTCATTATCATTATTAATTTTTATGAAAGCATTTTCACAATAGGTTTCAATAATAACCTCATCTGTTATGATGCACATAAAGATAAACGATGTTGAGAAATTCATTGTAGAAAGAAACCTTTTTTGCTGAATTGTTACTCCAGAAAAGGGGGTGCCACTATCAAAGCCCCCTGAATATAGTTGGACCATTTCCACCAAGAAGATTGAGTATGGATGTGTGGGTGTCTAGCCATACATTCTCCCAACATGATTTTTTAGAAACAAACCCTCCGTCATGACTATGCTGGTGTCAGGATATAGTTATCAATAATGCTAGGATGTGTATGAAAATAACAAGATCATATAGATTATATACATTTTGTGTGAAAGAATAAATCCCAATTTATTTGTTTATAATAATAAAAAACCATCTCATAAAATATAAAAAATCTTTTTCACCTCTAAATACATAAAAACTCACAACAAAAACACAAGAAAGAATTAAAATTTTAGTCTTTACACCATCTTCTTGAGTCTTTGTTTTATCAATAAATTTTACTTTGTCTACCACTCTGATTTTCATAATCAATATTCCTTATAAAACACATTTAATATATAAATAAATCTTATTTCACTTTCAAAATCATTAGTTTATATATAATCAATAACTAGTTAATCAACACAAATGATCGTCAATTTTTTAATTTAACATTCCCATTTTCAATTATTAACATGTAGTATTAATACCATTAATACATGGGTATGTGTAACATAACCAAAAAAAAATCATAAGCACAAAACCATAGTCCAACAACCATATCCACAACACATTAAAACCACATATAGTTTCACAACACTACTGTATAACCATACCACACCCACTATCATAGCCCCACTGAACCATTGTATGATAACAACAATCACAACCCAAATACAGAACCACATCTCATCCACTTCCACCAGAAAAAAAATATATCCACTTCTCATGACAATAATATCACAAACAACAACCACAATAATTCTACACATCATAATATGAGTCAAAATACACCACATTTTCAAATTCAAAAAGGGAAGGGGAACTTATTCAATTTCACTGTTTTATTTAAGGGTGTTATCATAGAATCCATCCATCATTGGGAATATATTTATTTAACTAAATATATTTGGTCAATAGGGTTTTTATTAATGATGATACATTGTAATCACAAAAATAGGATATTTTAGAAGGAATTTATTACAATAAAATCATTCTAACAATGGACAAGTTATTTTTCAAGGAATTACATAAATTCAATCATAGAATAAAATAAATTCAAATCAAATCAACAAGAAACTGTAAAATCATTTTTCACATTCCCTTCCCCAATAAAAATTATTTAAATTGTTTAATTATCATTATTAATTCAGATGCAAACATGTTCATATGTGTTGAAAATATTAAACTCATCCTACATGATACACATAATGTTAAATGAATGAAAACTATACTTGGAATAAATAATCCATTTTTGCATACTTATTGCAGAAATATTGAGGGTGTGTATAGGAGGAAACTTCGTTAGGGGGGTAACATGTACCAACTACAAAACCACATTCCTGGATTCCTATGGTAAAATGGATATGTTATGTCCCGTGTCAAGAGAATGAATGACCAAAAAAGGGTATGAAGGTTCCTACAATTAGAAGGACAAGATATTGATTTTCATGATTAGATACAGTTTTGAATTTCCAATAAATACTGATCTCAAAAAATAATGTTGCTTTACAAATTAAAATCCATCATACCTTAGAAGAATTTTTTTCCAGGTCATTAACCATTTAATTAGCCTCAAAGCCTCTTAAATATGGAATTAAACACATTCCTCATCGAAATAGTTGTAAAAAATTTATAAAATAGGAAAAATATAATAATTATGAAAAATTGGTTAGCTGATGGAATGATTCAACTCCACCACCAGATGAATCCCTGATAGTGATTCACCAAAAGATGAGCATCTTCTAGTGAGTCCACACCAAAGAGTCAATGATAGTGAGTATCCTCCAAATGAGCCACCATTTATCAATCAACAATAGGGTGCTACCACTAGGGTTCCACCACTGGAGAGCCACAACCAATGAGCCACCATCTGGGAGCCACCACCATTGAATCACTACTAGGGACATTCCACTAGGGAGCCACTGCAAGGGAGCTACCACCAGGATGAGTCACAGTTGTAAAATGGGAAATTTGGAAAACTATTAAGATGAGTCATCAATGGAATTACTCACATGTCCCAAAAACACATGGGACCAGCCCCGAACACATTAAACATCATATTTTTTGAAAAATAATGTGACATATTTTGTAGGCCGTTTCAAGTACCGAAATATTTTCTTTCCACACTTACTAAATGTTATAAAATTGTTCATTCCATTATTTTAATTTTTAATATTAATATATATCATCTTATTATAATATTACATATCATAGAATATATAATAAATAAGAAATTATTTAACTAGATGATGATATCATTTCCTCACATGATGTGAAATGTTAGTATGCTATTGCACTTTATGATTTGGATCAATCCCCTCAAATAAGTAGTCAATATTTGTCTTTGGATTACATATGTAGTCCGTATATACTATTTCTATACTTATAATGTTTTATTCATAAATATAAACCTTTTTAAATTCATATTGTATGAGGATAAAAAAAAGTATTTCCATATCCACTCACTGTATACAAGGAATGTATTTCTATATGAATAGTTCTTTAAAATCCTTCCACATTATGTTCATTATTTCCATTTTCCTAAGTGTTTTGTACTAAGAACAATATTTGAAATATATCCCATGAGAGATGATAATGAACCATGACAACCTTCTATTATTCATTACTATATGGGGAGATAAATATCATCTCTAATGAAATTTTTCATTTCTCATATATAATTGGATTTATAGTCCCATCAAATGATGAAGGATTATTTTACAAATAATTTTCTAATATTGTTACACCACGTAGTGGATCAATGGGATGATCTATATGGAAAATTCTATTTCACTAGGGAGCCACTAAAATGCATGGAATTCAATAAATTACATGAGAACTATATCGTAGGAATAAATTATAATGAAATAATGACTTGTATATAATCACATGGTATTGAAACTTTTACATGAAAATTATAACAAATAGAATAATAACGTCCACATCAGGGAGTAATCTCACAATGAGGGAATTTATAATTATATACATCATAACCATACATTCACGTCCTCCTAGAAAGACATAAAATGTAAAAGGGTAATCCATCTTCAAAAAAATTGAAACTACCTTCTCTCAGGAAATTTATCGATAAATCAAAGGGAAACATCGAGCCCTAAACATCACATACTGATTCCAATTAATTTAATATATGAACAGGATGAAACATAATCTATATAAAAATTAGAATGAAAAAATAGAATATGAAATTTTAATACATTCCCTAATTCAAAAACATAATCATAAACCAGTCATAAAAATATGGAGTTCGTTATAAAAATTGTACATCATATTGAAAATTACTATAAACCATGTAGAAAATTAATCACTACAACTTCATTACATCATATACACAGTTGGTAATATTTACAATAATAATTTTATGATGATGATGATGTATATAAAAATAATAAAAAATCCTTTAGAAACATTCCAAAGGAAAATATCCTTTTCACATTAAACATATTTTTAAAAATAATTGTTTTCAACGTTATTTTGAACTCTTGAGTACATAATGAAATGATAGATAAGATTAATCATGTATTTCTTATTACATAAAATATGTAGAATAAATTTCATGTATTTCCATGGATAAGGATCAAATGATTTCATTTTAATAATTTTTAACATAAACAATCCTGAAAAATGATTATATTATTTCATAAAACATATAAATCATAATCACTATGAATGAATAATATTTAATGAAAAATAAAATATCCATAAATAAATAATATCATGATATTAAAATTAATGTACTCTATATATGCACCTTATAAAATAGTATTTAAGCATAACATAAAAAATTCCTTGAACAAGGAAAATTGAGAAAAATATCATTTACCTTTGGTCTGACATCCTCCGTATGTGTTCAGACCTCCTATATAACATGTATAGGTTTATTTTTAATATATTATAAAACAAAACTCAAATATTTTATACCATATATTATTTACTTTTTTTATTTTATTGTCCATTTATTAATATATTTTATGTTAAAATTGATGTTTCAGGTGATAATTGCTTGGTTTTTTCTTATGTGTTTTGGTTTGGTAATTCCACCCTCTTTATTTTTTCCAGGGTTTCTTAATTTAAATAATTTTTACCATTAATAAAATATCATTTATATTAATTATAAATATATAATTGAAGGAATAAATAATAACTATATATGCTAAATGGATTAAATCGTTCATTGAGACAGTTGGTCATATGTATGCCTGAAAGATTATTCCAATTTATTAAAGAGTGGAAATTAGGGAGAATAAATAATAATTATAAAAAATAGAATAATAGTTTAGAAATAAATAATTTATATTAATCAGATTCGTCCTTATTACCATCCATGTAAAAAAATGAAATACATTTCACATCGCTAAATAAATGTGACAGTCTACGTGCATGAATGGGAAATGTTAATATTTTCCCTATTGATTAGAAGTTAAAAAGTAAAATATGATATTATATTTCTAGAATTATGTTTAAATAATAATTATCACATTTATTTCATTAAATATTTACTTATTAATTTCAATATAAATCATATGTGAATATTGAATCATGTCGCATTTCGATGCGGTAAGTCGGCGTACATACAAGAAATGTTACCATACCCCCCACTTAATGTTACTGGGGAATTTGATTTGGAAGCTCAACGTTCCCCCTAATGTTCACCAATTTTGGTGGTAAATCTTCATGGGAAATATCCCATCCATGAGCCTCCTTTCTTAACACCATATGGCCAATACTGCCTTTTTCCCCTTCTGCCCGAACATTCAAGAAACTCCTTTTGACGCCATCATTCATTGCCCAGGAGCTATGAAAATTTGGACTTTATGGGGCCTGGCTTTGGCCGCTTCATTGGAATATTCCACTGACCTCCCCGATCTTCTGATGCGTTGGTGCTCCTCATTTTCCACAGCATCTTCAGGATCACTTTTCACTTTGGCATGTATTATTTGGGTCCGGTTCAACGATGGTGTTTTTCATCAAGCCCAAAAACTTCCTGATTTCTAGATTGAACGTGCCACCTCTTGGATTGAGGGATGAAATTACAACAACGGACACTTTACCCCAGGTGTTACCCTCCCCTTCCCCCCTATTTGGAATCTCCCAAAGGAAGGGACTATTAAGATTAACATAGATGTGTCTCTCTCCAAGGTTGGGATTGTTGATCTCGGCCTCCTGGCCTGAAATTATCTGGGGAAAATCCTTGCTGCAAAGAACGAACCACATCAGGCCTTTTGGGAACCTGCAGTTGCTGAGGCCATGGCCTTCCTTGCCGGCATGTCGCTCACCTTAGAATGTGTATGGAATGATAGCATTATTAAGTCTGATTGCCTTTCCGTGATCGAGGCTATTAACCACAACAATGGTGGGTTTCAGTCTTTTGGCATCACCATCAAGAGAATTCTCTCACTTTTCCAATGCTTCTCCTTATGCACCTTCTCCTTTACCAAAAGGGAAGGAAACAACCCGGCCCCCAGCATGCGGCCTCAGGCCCTTTCGATTCCAACTAGCTCTGGCTGGACAATTTCCCTTCATGGATTTTCACATGTACTTATGCGGACTCTAGTCATTAATGTTCCCTGTTTTAATCAAAAAACATCACAAATATAACATAAATTTGATAAATACATTATTATATTTTTCCATAATATGTTCATGGAAGACAAATTACATTGGTTCGGGAGGCAGTAGTCTTCCAAAAACACGACTGATGGTTTCATATTCCATTTGGTTGAAGTGAATATAGATATAGGATATTATATTAATATAAGAATATATCAGAATATTTTTGATAAATTTGTAATTATATTATCATATTTTATGTATATTTGATGGAGTTTGAATAAGAAATTAAAAACATATCTTAATAATGTTACCTCTTATTTGAAGAAATACTTTTACATTATACCTAATGTCTTCTTAGAAGTGTTTATAATAATAATAATTTATCTATGCTATGGACTGGGATAAAAATAATATAACAGATTTGGATTTTCTAACACGAATGTTTTGGGTTTTGAGAAAAGGGTAGGAGATGGGGAGGCCTTTTATAAGGGGAATGACACACCTGGATGTTTTGAAATAACATTATTTGTAAGGGTGTTTTTCACATTAAAAAAAGAAAAAAAAATCTTTAATTAATGAATATTATATATTAAAGGAACTAAATGTGGCCTTAAAAAATAATTTTATCAGTATTTATGTTATTTTGACCCATATCAATTTTTTAACCCTCAGAAAATTAGTTTTTTACCATAACTTCTGTAATTAATGATATCTTTTTAACTATTAATTGTTGTATAAATTTATGTCAAACATATTATATAAAAATAATTCTTATACATCCAAATATTTACACCATTTTCCAAATTAAATAAAAATATTTGTTAGAAGTTATTTAATAAAACCTCATATGTGACGAAAAAAAGTTTTTTTTAAAATGTTCTCATAATAATATAATAGTTTTTTGTTGAGATTGATGAGAATGTTGATAAAAATGACCTAAATTGGTTATATAGTAATATATTTTTATAATTTTACTTTTAGAAACATTTAATATATATTTTAACAAAATAAATATTTTTTAAAAAGTATGTTTTCGATAAAAACTAATATTTACAATATTAATCGAAAAAAATAATCATTTTAGATAATTATCGAAAACTAACCCAATGATAATTAATTTAAGTTTTTTTAAAAACAAATTTTTATATTTTAAATTTAATTTTTGAAATTTTTTAAAAATTAATTTTAAATTATATGTCCAATGCTTGACTCAATTGGATCTTTTAAAAAAAGTTTTTTTTCAAAATAAGATTCTTTTTTATTCAAATTATTCTTATTATTTTTTATAATAAATAGCTAAAAATTGAATCTGTTTTAATTATTTTGAAAAAAACAATTTTTATAATTTTTTTATTATTTTTTATACCCTTTAAAAGTAGGACATGGTTGTATTGGTCATGTTTAAAAAAAAATTTAAATTGAGTACTATGATAAATTTAAACTATGTATTGTGTGTATCATAAGCTATCAAATATGTTTAAGTAATTTAAATATAACAATATAATAATGTCTTGGACAATTACTTCATATTCAAGTCATGGGTTTCTATGTCCTGTATACTCTATTAATGATGATTATATTATTTCAAAATTTCAAGGTGTTATATATTTCATAATTCATGAAGTCCATCACATAAACCCATTAATCATTCTACTAAATTATTAAAACACTAACTAGGAATCTATATCATATT
This sequence comes from Viscum album, assembly GCA_963277665.1. Classification (NCBI taxonomy): domain Eukaryota; kingdom Viridiplantae; phylum Streptophyta; class Magnoliopsida; order Santalales; family Viscaceae; genus Viscum; species Viscum album. Next base: position 1,175,948,321 of record OY728166.1, on the reverse strand, counting down.
CCTGAATACCTCCTTCATTTTATATTTTATTTCTATTATCTTCATCATTAACAAAAATACCATTACTGAAACACCCAAGTTGATATTATTCCTGTCAATTCCCCCTAGTATATTAATTTTAAAAATTTCCATACATTCCACATTTATGACATTAATATTATGATGAATCATTAGGGAAACCATTATTCTCATCAATTTCATTAACTTTCATTTTCATTTTTTCTTGATAATAACATACTATGTTCCCTTATTCTCCTCACATAAATTAATTTTCATTTATTTTGAGACATTCTCTTTAGTTCTTCTTCTTAACTTCTCAACATATAAAAAATTGAAATTTTTTCTACCCAGGTCTCCACTAGCCAATCATCAAAGAGTAATATCCGTTTGATCATTAATAAGTTAGATAGTAGGATAATGCATAAGTGGTTATTTATATATCATTAACACAAATTAGGAATAATCACAATATCATTCACTCAACACATAATCCAATTTGGTTGTTCATAAACACACTGTTTATGACATTCAATGTAAGCCTTATTCTATCGACATCATATCATTGTCTGAAATTAAAATGAAAAGTGTGAGAAAAAAATAATTTTGGAAAATTAAATTGTCATGAAAATTACTTTATAGTATTACTAAATAATTACACCATACTTTAGATCTGTGAAACTATAGGTTTAATATTAGAAATTTTTTATTATCATATATTCAAATCCATTATAATGGTTCATAAATTATATTTTAATTTAGAAAATAATACCTCCATAGAGGGGTCCAACCATGTGTGAAGTAAGGGAAGACCCACCATGCATTATAATGATGGATGAGATATAATCACCCAACTATTTTTGTGGTTATAGCCACAAAATGAATCTATTATAAACCACTTCTAATTATACCATTCCGACAGTGGTGCATTTTTTGAAAAATCACACAGCCCCATCCTTAATAAAACATTATGATGTTATCTTATACATAAAATCATCACATAGTTTATTCACTAACGTCTTCTCATCCTGATTTCTAATGGTTTACAAAACCTATCTGTTAAAAAAACTAGTTACCTAAGGTTTTATACAAAGATATGTTATCTTTTTAGTGGAATATACATTACATTTCAGAAAGAAACACCTGAGGATCATAACGGTCTATTTTCATTGGAAATATGTTTGCATAAATAACTAGTTCATAAGTCAACTATATTATCTCTAACTAAATTATTCATAACTAGATCCCTTTAAATGGATATCATTCATCATAATTTCCTTTATATCATTAGGAATGGAATCTTTGGAAATGGTGATCTCAGATAATCATTTACCTTAAAATAGAGACATATTAACAAAAAACAAGAGAAAGGTGTCATAATAAGATAAAATCAAAATAAAAACCAACCCATACATGTCATATATCATATAAATTATTCATGGAATAACTCTAATAATTTCATAAGACATGAATCATAAAGGAATCCGAGAATACATATCACGATACCTTAAATTGGAATTTAACATATAATTGTGGAATACATGCATTCTTACAACATTATAAACATTAATAAATAAAAAATGGTTCACTCAATAAGGTAAGGACATGAAATTAGGTAGTCCTATATACATTTGTACAAGAAATAAGGTCCACTAATAACCTTTTAGGCATGAAAGAAGGCCAACACAGAACCTTATGGAGGTTAAACAGCGTTCATGGATAACATTGTGAACACAATACCAAGTTCAAACATTACATAATTAACTCATGAGTTATCCAGCACTATCCAATTAACTTTAATGAGATATAGGTCCCACCCAAAATTGATTATAACATGACCACCATCTTTCTTAATAACATAACCACCATCCTTTGTTATATTTAACCATCATAACACAGTGAATACCATATATATAGGTTCCAAAAAATCATAAAACATTCATATAATCATATCCTATGAAAAAATGGGTTTCATAAATCACTCATTATATAATATACCATGAAACTAAATTGGTTTCATTTACACTTTATCATAGAATAACCCATATAAATGAAATAATTTGTATAAACATTTTATCATTTCATCATTGAAAACCCAAAAAATGGTTACTTTGTTATGTTATCACAATAATCAAAAACCCCATAGAGAGTTAATAATGAAATAATTAATGTTCCATATCCTTAGTCAATAATATATAAAATGAAAGGGTATCAAATTTGATTGAAAATTATTTAGAAATATCACTTGGAAAATTTATTGGGGAATATAATCTCTTGACATTGAAAAGAACCACATTTACAAATAAAATTTCACAATACATTTAAAAAAAAATTAATAAAAAATAACCATATAAAATTAAAATGAATTTTTTAAAACATTGATTGGTCATCATGGTGGGTTATTCCATTTACATTATATAGGTTAAAATAATTATTTTATTCACATTGTCTATAAAATCAAAATGGTCCACATTTGAAAAATAAAATAAATATTTCATTCAATTTTTTAACCTATAAAAATGTAAAAATATATTTTAAAATCATATATTAAAATTATAAAATTAAGGAAAACATTTTCAAGAAATAGGTGTATGGACAAAAAATGGTTTTTGACTGAATAGGAAAATATATTCAGTTTTCATTACAAAATATATTTTGGAATGTTGAGTGCATAAAAAGATGAAAATGATATGGGAACATGTATTATCAAGAGATACCCATAAGATAATTAAATTCATGAATTTATTTAGACATAAATCATAATTTTTAATCATCTAAAGCATAATCATAATAAATCCTAATAAATAATCACTACTAAAAATTTTGCCTATAGCGACCGCCATTGGCTGTCGCTTTAGGCCCGACGCTGTTGGCCTACAGCGACCGCTTGTTGGCAGTCACTGAAGATAACCCAAATGCCAGCCTAGAGTGACCACCTGGTAGTTGCTGAAGCTGGCCGAATGTCGGCCTATAGTGGCTGCCACTGGCGGTCATTGAAGCCGTCCGAATGTCGGCCTAGAGTGACTGCCATTGGCGGTTGCTGAAGTTGGACGAAATACCGGCCTACAGCGACCGCCAATGGTGGTCCTTCGACTGAAAATATTTTTTAAAAAAACAATTTATGGTACAGAATAAAAAAACATCATATAAATCATCAAAAATGGAAAACAAATCCAAACACTATAAACATCAAGATCATCATAAACAATAAACGATAGACGTGGTCCAATGATCCACAACCATCTGCTTTATAAACCTACAATAAGATACAAAGAAAACAACTAAACAAAAAAGCATTAAATTTGAATTATTTATTCAGTTATTATATACATATAATAAAATGAAATCTGACATCTCATGGGTGCTATAATAATATAAAACCACCAATTTAAGAAATGTTATCATTTTTGAATTTGTTTTTCTTGTTTTGGAGTCTTTGCTTTAGTTTCTGAAAGTGTTTTGTTGTCTAAAACGGAATTGTTTCTGCACGCAACGCACGTCCGATGGATGTTCCGTCTCCTCCTTCATGTCATGAATAATATTCCTATCATTTTTTTGTGGTTTCAGGTAATTCGGAGCACATTTTCTCAAAATTTGACTGTGACACGCTGTTTTGGTCTTTTATGACTCCAGAAATGCGTGTCCGGTCACCGCGATCAAACGTCACCTCTGAGTGACGTTCTTTCTACCCAAAAATTTCACAATTCACACTGCGGTTTTTGTCGTATGATTTAATGGAATTACAAGGTCGTTTGGGTGGTTTTGACCACCCAAAGCACCCTTTTAGAGCACGCAGAACTGCTGAAAACGACACATTCAATCGTACCGTGTAAACCGCGCATCTGATGGACATGTAATCTCCTCTTTCATTTCACGAATAATATTCCTATAGTTTTTTTGTGTCTTCAGTTCATTCGGAGCACGTTTTCTCTAAATTCGACCGTGACACACCATTTTGGTCTTTTATGACTTAGGAAAGGTGTTTCTGGTCACCAACGTCTAACAGCACCTCTGATTGATGTGTCGTCCGCCCGACCATTTCAAAATTTACACCACGGATGTTTTCATATGATTTAATGGTATTCTGAGGACGTTTGAGTGGTTTTGACCACCCAACATGCCCTTTTAGAGTACGTTGAACTACTAAAAACGACCCATTCGGTCGTACCGTGTGCATCGCACGTCCAATGGATGTGTCGTCTACACCTTTATGTCACGAATAATATTTCTATCGTTTTCGTGTGGTATCAGGTCATTTGGAGCACATATTCTCTGAATTTAACCATGACACACCGTTTTGGCCATTTATGACTCCTGAAACGCATTTCCAGTCAAAGAGGTCAAACAGAACCTCTGATTGATGTGCCGCCTGCCCGACCATTTCACAATTCACACCACGGTTGTTGTCATATGATTTCATGGAATTCCCAGGTCGTTCAGGTAGTTTTTGCCACCCAACATGCCCTTTTAGAGCACGCAAAATTGTTAAAAACGACACATTCGGTCGTACCACATGCACCACACGTCCGATGGATGTGTCGTCTCCTCCTTCACATCACAAATAATATTCCTATCATCGTGTTTGCTATGAAATTGACTATGACATGCTGTTTTGGTCTTTTATGACTCTGGAAACATGTTTCCGGTCATCGCGGTCAAACGACACCCCCAATTGACGTGACTTCTACCCGACCATTTCATAATTAACTCTTCGGTTGTTGTCATATGATTTAATGGAAATCCAAGGACATTTAGGTGGTTTTGACCACCCAACACGCTATTTTAGAGCGTGCCGAACTGCTGAAAATGACACATTCGGTCGTATCGTGCGCACCTCTTCTCCGATGGATGTTTCATCTCCTCCTACATGTCACGAATATTATTCCTATCGTTTTTGTGTTGTTTAAAGTCACTCAGAGCACATTTTCTCTGAATTCAACCGTGACACGCCGTTTTGGACTTTTATGACTCCAAAAATATGCTTCCAATCACTGTGGTCAAACGGAACCTCTGATTGACATTCTTCCTACCCGACCATTTAACAATTCATACCATGGTTGTTTTCGTTTGATTTCATGGAATTCTGAGAACATTTGGGTGGTTTTGACCACACAAATCGCCTTTTTAGAGCGCGCCAAACAGCCGAAAACGACACATTTGGGCGTACCACATGCACCGCACGTCTGATGGATGTTTCGTCTCCTCCTAAATGTCTTGAATAAAATTTCTATCATTTTCGTGTCATTATAGGTCATTCAGAGAATGTTTTCTCTCAATTCGACCATGACATGCCGTTTTGGTCTTTTATGACTCCAGAAACGTGTTTCCGGTCACCGTGGTCAAACGGTACCTCCGATTGATGTTTCGTCTACCCGAGAATTTCACAATTCACACAGTGGTTGTTATCATATGATTTGATGGTTTTCTAAGGTTGTTCGGATGGTTTTTACCACCCAACGCGCCCTTTTAGAGCGCGATGAACTGCTGAAAACGACACATTCCGTCGTACCGTGTGCACAACATGTCTAATTGATGTGTCTTATCCTTTTGCATGTCTCGAATAATATTTATTTCGTTTCGGTGCGGTTTCAGGTCATTCGGAGAACATTTTCTCTAAATTCTACCGTGACATGCCGTTTTGATATTTTATTACTCCGAAAACGTGTTTCCGGTCACCGCTGCCAAATGGCACCTCTGATTGACATTCCTTCTACCCGACCATTTCAAAATTCACACTGTGGTTGTTTTCCTATTATTTCATGGAATTCCGAGGTCGTTCGGGCGGTTTTGACCACCCAATGTGCCCTTTTAGAGTGCGTCGAACTGCTGAAAACGACACATTCGATCGTACCGCGTGCACCGCACATCCGATGGATGTTACGTCTCCTCCTGCATCTGAAAAAAAATATTCCTATCATTTTCATTTGGTTTCAGGTCATTTGGAGAATGTTTTCTCAGAATTTGATCGTAACACGCCGTTTTGGTCTTTTATAACTCCAGAAAAGCGTTTTCGTTCACCGTAGTCAAATGACACATCTGATTGACATTTCGTCACCCCGACCATTTCACAATTCACACTGCGGATGTTTTTGTATGATTTCATTGCATTACGAGGACATTCGGGTTGTTTGGACCACCAAACACGCCCTTTTAGAGCACGCCGAACTGCTGAAAACGACACATTCGGTCGTACCGCACGTACCGCAAGTCCGATGGACATGTCGTCTCCTCCTGCATATCACGAATAATATTTCAATATTTTTTGTGTGGTTTCGGGTCATTCGAAACACGTTTGTTCTGAATTCAACCGTGACACGCCGTTTTTGTCTTTTATGACTCCAGAAACGTGTTTCCCATCACCACTGTCAAACGGAACTTCCGATTGATGTGTTGTCTACCAGAACATTTCACATTTTACACTGCAGTTGTTTTCGTATGATTTCATGGCATTCCGAGGACGTTCGGGTGGTTTTAACCACCCAACACACCCTTTTAGAGCGCGTTGAACTGCTGAAAACGACACATTCGGTTGTACTGCGTGCACCGCATGTCCGATGGATGTACCGTCTCCTCCTACATTTCAAGAATAATATTCTATCATTTTTGTGTGGTTTTAGGTTTCTCGGAGCACGTTTGCTTTGATTTCGACCGTGACACACCACTTTAGTTTTTTATGACTCTCGAAACGCGTTTTCAGTCACCGCGGTCAAATGGAACCTCTGATTGACATGTCGTTTGCCCGACGATTTCAAAACTCACACCGCGGTTATTGTCGTATTATTTCATGGCAATGTGTGGTCATTTGGGTGGTTTTGACCACCCAACAAGCCCTTTTAGAGCCCGTCGAACTGCTGAAAATGACACATTCGTTCGTACCACACACACCGCACATCTGATGGATGTGTCGTCTCCTCATGCATGTCACGAATAACATTCCTATCGTTTTTGGGTGGTCTCAGGTCATTCAGAGTAGGTTTTTCCTAAATTCGGTCGTGACACACCGTTTTGGTCTTTTATGACTCTGGAAACGCATTTCTGGTCACCGTGGTCAAACGGCACCTCCGATTGATGTGTTTTCTTCCCGAAAATTTCAAAATTTACACTTTGGTAGTTTTCGTATGATTTAATGGCATTTCGAGGTCGTTCGTGTGGTTTTGCCCACCCGACACACCCTTTTAGAGCGCACCGAACTGCTGAAAACGATACATTCGGTCGTACCGTATGCACCGCACATCCGACGGATGTGACGTCTCCTCCTACATGTCACGAATAATATTTCTATCATTTTCATGTGGTTTCAGGTCATTCAGAGCACATTTTTTTATGAATTCGACAGTGACACGCCATTTTGTTCTTTTTTGAATCTGGAAACGTGTTTCCGGTCACCACGGTCAAACATCACCTCCGATTGACGTGCCGTCTATGCGACCATTTCACAATTCACATCGCGGTTATTGTAGTATGATTTCATGGAATTATGAGAACGTTCTTGTGGTTTGACCACTCAACGCGCCCTTTTAGAGCGCGTCGAACTACTGAAAACGACACATTCGGTCGTACCACACGCACCGCATGTCTGATGGATGTTCCGTCTCCTCCTGCATGTCATGAATAATATTTCAATAATTTTCATGTGGTCTCAGGTCATTATGAGCACGTTTTCTCTGAATTCGACTGTGTCATGCCATTTTGATCATTTATGACTCCGGAAATGTGTTTTCGGTCACAGCGGTCAAACAGAACCTCCGATTGACATGTCGTCTACCGGACCATTTCAAAATTCACACTGCGTTTGTTTTCTTATGATATCATTTCATTCTAAGGACGTTCAGGTTGTTTTTACCACACAATGCGCCCTTTTATAACGCACCGAACTGCGGAAAACGACACATTTTGTCATACAGTGCACACCGCAGGTCCGATGGAGGTGTGGTATCATTATTCATATTATGAATAATATTCCTATAGGTTTCGTGTGGTTTCAGATCATTTGGAGAAAGTTTTCTCTCAATTCGATAGTGAAACACTGCTTTGGTCTTTTTTGACTCTAGAAACGTGATTCTGGTCACCACGGTTAAACGGAACCTCTGATTAATGTGTCGTCTACCCGACCATTTCACAGTTCACACCTAGGTTGTTTTTGTATCATTTAATGGCATTCTGAGGATGTTCGGGTGGTTTTTTACCACCCAACGCACCTTTTTAGAGCGCGTCGAACTACCGAAAACGACACATTTAGTAGTACCGTGCGCACTGCATGTCCGATTGACATGTCGTCTTCTTCTTCATTTCACGAATAATATTCCTAATGCTTTCGTGTGGTTTCAGATCATTTGGAGCACGTTTGCTCTAAATTCAACTGTGACACACTGTTTTGGTCTTTTGTGACTCTGGAAATGCGTTTCTGGTCACCGCGGTCAAACAAAACCTCTGATTGACATGTCTTAAACCTAACATTTTCAAAATTTACACCGTAGTTGTTGTCGTATGATTTCATGGAATTCCGAGGTTGTTTGGGTGGTTTTGACAACCAAACACGCGTTTTTATAGCGCGTCGAACTGCTGAAAATGACACATTAGGTCGTACTACGCACACCACACGTTCGATGGAGGTTTCGTCTCCTCCTATATGTCACGAATAAAATTTCTATCTTTTTCATGTGGTTTCAGGATTTTCGGAAAATGTTTCCTCTAAATGCGACCGTGACACGCCGTTTTGTTCTTTTGTGACACCAGAAACGCGTTTCCGGTCACCGCGGTCAAACAGATCCCCGAATTGATGTGCCGCCTGCCCAACCATTTCACAAATCACACCACGGTTGTTTTCTTATGATTCCATGGCATTCCGAGGACGTTCAGGTGGTTTTGACCACCCAACGCGCCCTTTTAGCGCGCATCGAACTGCTGAAAACGAGACATTCTATCGTACCACGTTCACCGCATGTCCAATGGACGTGTCATCTCCTCTTTCATGTCACGAATAACATTCCAATCTATTTCTATGGTTTCAGGTCATTCAGAGCACATTTTCTCTGAATTTGACCGTGACACGCCGTTTTTTTCGTCTATGACTCCTAAAACGCATTTTCGGTCACCGCGGTTAAACAAAACCTCATATTGACATTCCTTATGCCCGGCCATTTCAAAATTCACACCATTGTTGTTTTCGTATAATTTCATGGCATTTCGAGGACGTTTGGGTGGTTTTGACCACCCAAAGCGTCCTTTTAGAACGAGCCAAACTGCTAAAAAAGACACATTCGGTCGTACCGCACACACCTGAAGTCTGATGAACATTTCATCTCCTCCTGCATTTCACTAATAATATTTCTATCATATATTTTGTGGGTTTAGGTCATTCGGAGCACTTTTTCTCTTGAATTCAACCGCGACATGCCGTTTTGGTCTTCTATGACTCCAGAAACTAGTTTCCGATCACCACGGTCAAACCGCACCTCTGATTGATGTGTCGTCTACTCAACCATTTCACAATTCACACTGTGATTGTTTTCGTATGATTTCATGGAATTCTAAGGTCGTTCGGATGGTTTTGACCACAAACGCGCCCTTTTAGAGCGTGTCGAACTGCTGAAAACGACACATTCGGTCGTACCGTGCGCACCGCATGTCTGATGGACATTCCGTCTTCTCCTGTATGTCACGAATAATATTCCTATCGTTTTCATGTGGTTTTAGGTCATTCAGATCATGTTTTTTCAGAATTCAACCGTGACACCCCATTTTGGTCATTTATTACTCTCAAAACATGTTTCCAGTCATCGCGGTCAAACAGAACCTCTGATTGACTTGTCGTATGCCCTACCATTTCAAAATTCACACCGCAGTTGTTGTCATATGATTTCAAGCCATTACAAGGATTTTCGGGTGGTTTTTACCACCCGACGTGCCCTTTTTGAGCGCACCGAACTGCGAAAAACGACACATTCAGTCGTACAGTGCGCCCCGCATGTCTGATGGATGTGTTGTCTTCTCCTACACGTCACAAATAATATCTTAAATGTCTTCGTGTGTTTTTAGATCATTCAGAGCACGTTTTCTCGGAATTCGACCGTGACACACTGTTTTGGTCTTTTATGACTCTGGAAACGCATTTCCGGTCTCCGCGGTCAAATGGAACCTTTGATTGATGTGACTTCTACCCAACCATTTCACAATTCTCACCGCAGTTGTTGTCGTATGATTTCATGGCATTCCGGGGTCGTTCATGTGATTTTGACCACCCAACACGCCCTTTTAGAGCGCATTGAACTGCTGAAAACGACACATTCGGTTATACCGCACACAACTCTCATTCGATGGACGTTCCTTCTCTTCCTGCATTCACTAATAAAATTTCTATCATTTGCGTGTTGTTTCAGGTCATTCGGAGCACGTTTTCTCTGAATTCGACCATGACGCGCCGTTTTGGTCTTTTATGAATCCGGAAACGCGTTTCTAGTCACCGTGGTCAAACGGCACCTACGATTGACATGTATATTGCCCAAACATTTCACAAATCACACCGAGGTTGTTGTCGTATTATTTCATGGCATTCTGAGGACGTTCGGGTGGTTTTGACCACCAAACGCACCCTTTTAGAGAGCGCCAAACTACTAAAAACGACACATTCGGTTGTATCGCGCGCACCGCACGTCTGATGGATGTTTTGTCTACTCCGGAAAGTCACAAAAAACATTCCTATCATTTTAATGTGGTTTCTGGTCATTCAAAGCACGTTTGATCTGAATTCGACCGTGACACGCCTTTTTGGTCTTCTATGACTCCGGAAAATATTTTTTGGTTACCGCGGTCAAACAACACCTCCGATTAACATGTCATCTACATAAAAATATTACAATTGACACCTCGGTTGTTTTTTATGATTTCATGGCATTCTGAGGTCGTTCGGGTGGTTTTTACCACCCAACGCGCCCTTTTTGAGCGCACCGAACTGCTGAAAATGGATCATTCAGTCGTACCGCATGCACCGCACATATGATGGATGTTTCGCCACCTCTAGTATTTCACGAATAACATTTCTATCATTTTTGAGTGTTTTCAGGTCATTCAGAGCACGTTTGCTCTAAATTCGACCATCAAACGCCATTTTGGTCTTCTATGACTCCCGAAACGTGTTTCTGGTCACCGCAGTCAAACGGCACCTCCGATTGACATGTTTTGTGCCTGAAAATTTAACAATTCACACCACGATTTTTGTCGTATGATTTCATGAAATTCTTAGGTTGTTCGGGTGGTTTTGGCCACCCAACCCGCCCTTTTAGAGTGTGTCGAACTGCTGAAAACGACACATTCGGTCGTACCACGCGCACCGCACGTCCGATGGACGTTCCGTCTCCTCTTGCATGTCACCAATAATATTCTTATCGTTTTTTGTGTGGTTTCAGTTCATTCAAAGAATGTTTTATCTGAATTCGATTGTGAAACGCCATTTTGGTCTTCTATGACTATAGAAACGCGTTTCCGGTCACCGTGGTCAAACGTCACCTCTTATTAACCTTTCGTATACCCTTTAATTTCACAATTCATACCACAGTTGTTGTCGTATGATTTCATGGAATTCAGAGGTCTTTTGGATAGTTTTGACCACCCAATCGCCATTTAGATCGCGTCGAACTGCTGAAAACGAAAAATTCGGGGTGGGGGTGATGTTGGGGGGTGGGGGTGCTGTATGGGGCTCGGGTGTGGCTTTCCAGGGGTGGGGCGGTCCATTCGAGGGGTGCGGGGGGGGGGGGGAGGGGGATGTCCGAGGGTGGGGCGGGCGGTCCGGGGGTGTGGGGGCGCTATCCAGGGTGGGTGGGGGGCTGTTCGGGGTGGGGCGGGCTGTCTGAAGGGTGCGGGGGGGGGGGGTGTCCGGGGGGTGCGGGGTGTTGTCCGGGGGTGGGGTCTGTCCGGGGGTGGGGGGATGTCCGGGAGTGGGGCGGGCTGTCTAGGGGGGGTAAGGGGGCTGTCCGGGGGCGAGGGGGGGAGGGGGGAGGGAGGGGGGCTCTCCGCGGTGGGGGTGATGTCCGGGGGTGGGGGCTGTCTTGGGGGGGCGGGTTGCCCGGGGGTGCGGGGGGGGGGGGGGTGGCTGTTTGGGGATGTGGGGTGGTGTCCGGGGGTGGGGGCAGGCTGTCCGAGGTGGGGGTTTAGTCCGGGGGGTGGCGGGGGGGGATGGGGGTTGTCCATGGGTGGGGTGGGTTGTCCGGGGGGTATGGGGGGGGGGGTGCAGTGGGGGTTGTGCGGGGCTGTGGGGGGGAGGGGTGGGGGTTGTCCCGGTTGTGAGGACTGTCCGGGGTGGGGGTGCAATCCGGGGGTGGTAGGGAGGCTGTGTCGGGGTGGGGCGGGCTGTCTGAGGGGTGTGTGTGGGGGGGGGGTTGTATGGGGGTGCGGGTGAGGGGGGGGGGGGGGGGGGTTGTCCAGGGTGTTGTCCAGTGGTGTTGGTTGGGGGGGGGGGGCTGTCTGGGGGTGGGCGGGCTGTCCGGGGTGCGGGGAGGGGGGGAGGGGGGGCTGTTTGGGGACTACAAATAGCGAACCTAAGCTCAATCAGCAAAAAAGTTTCATGGTTTATATTAGGAATCACATTGTTTTTTCAATACTATTACAGAACATGCAATTTAAGACATTAAATAATTAAATGAACAAAAAACATCCAAATCATTGATTAGTTTCATGGTTACTTCTCAATTCGTGCACACAAACACTACATCAGGCCAAAACACACATGATACCCCCAAATCACAAAAACAATCTCACTAGAAACCCAACCTAAACATCAATAACAACCCCACCAGTAAAAACAGAAACACACCTCGTGAATATGATGCGTCGTGCATGGTCATCACTACTACCTCCATCTGGTGGGATAGGTTCCTACAAAAAAAACATTATGAATATTTTCATAACAAAAATAATATAAATTTAATAAATAAATACAGTATAAACCTACATCGTATGATCCCCTGCACCATCACCTGGATGCACATATTCTCGCAGAGCTATAACCTCAACGGTCAATTGTGCATTTACCTCCTCGGAAGCGCGCAGCCGTGCCTCAAAATCTGACAAACTGATGTGTCATCTAAGCAACATCAGGAAAAACAACTGCATCGAGTGACACAATATAATGAGGAATCCTTGTTCCATAGGTGAAACTATATCTATGCCCGTCCCGACCAATAATGCGATGAAAGATCTCATCCCTTCGCATGGGAAGGTGTCGTTGGTCCTCTGACAGATGTTCTAACACAGCTTCAAATTGAGCATGTGAAATATTTAAATATATATACATATATATATTAATATACAAATTTATGTAACTATCGGTAAGTACAAGCACTTACTATCAATGCTGCAGCCTCTGGATCATTGAGATCAGAAGTCTTCATCCACACCGACATTTTAACAGTTGGTGCACCTTGCTCCAACAACTGTATATAAATAGAATATAAACACAAAACCATATTAAATAATAAATTAAAAATGAATAATAAATACCTCATGTCAGATCTGAGACACGTGACGAGTCCTAAGCCTGTGAGGTGGTCCCTGCAATGCTCGATTCTCAGAATGGCTTATGGACACCTCCTACATTCAATTCATTCAAATTTCAATAAAGTCAAACATTCTGGAAAATATATATACACCAAAATAAATATACAAACCACAACACTCTCAGTAGACCAATATGTAACTAAGACATGCCATTGTGCTGGGAGGACACCTCTCAGGACTTTTTCCAGAATGTATGGGGCACCCACATTTGGTACCCAGGGGTCCCTCTTCACTTTGCCTTTATAGTTTTTCATCATCTTATGAAATTTTATCATATACACGGGCAGAAACTCATTGAGGCATACTTTCAAATTTTTTTATTAAAGAAAAAATTCACACTTATTAGTATTTTTTATACGTAGAGAATAATGTAAAATGGTCTTCTTACCCAAACCTTCTTCTAAATACGATCTAATGTGTCCTGAGAGATAGAAGGCTAGTCACGCGTGGTCAATGGAAATCGATGTGGGTCATGTATGATATGAGCCAGCTGACGAATAAATGGAATGGAATTCGGTCCCACAGGATGAAATACCTCATCGAAGGAAACATCAATCGTCGTGTCAGAATTCCATGATAAAATGCCACGACTGGGGCCTCTCTTGTGAGAGGAAGAAGCAATCGAGTATGATCCTGTTGAAATTTTATATATAATTTGACAGATATTATAAATTTATAAATTAATATAATTATATATATATATATGTTTATCAATTACATAAAAAATAGAGACAATGACATTCAAACATACCTCGACCCTAAGACATAGATGCCTCAGATGGATGATGAGGATCTGCTGCCTCTTCCCCTAACATGCCTGCAGTCATAGAAAACATTAGTAAGGGGACTATCCAAAGTGTCTAAAAGATAAATTGTATTGTTCTTAAAAAAACTTGTACAATTGTTAATCAATAAAAACTGTATTGACTAATTTGTTGTGAATAAATTTTAAAAAATCAGGAAGTTAACAAAACTGATATACAAATTATGTACAAAACCAATCAATGCATAGCCAAATTTCAGATTGAATTAATAAAAATTCAAGAAGCACATGAACTAGATGAAGAATACATCAAAGGGAAGATACACTGACAATAACATCAATATACCAAGAGAAAAATTACCCTAAATATTTATAACTTAATAAACTTCCAAAAGTGAGGATTAAATTATACAAGGAATTATATAATGGTTAGATAATTTATGATATCCTAGGACATTCAACACTGAATAGTTGGAAAACAATTATACCTTTCTTTAAGCATTAAAATCGACGGTTTCCCCTTCAACAGCCGCCCTGACCCAATAAATATCTTCTTCACGTTGAACTACGCTATGTTGATCAAGCTGTTGGGAAACAAACAAAACAGTCTCTGGTTCATCTTCTTCAAATAAAAACACTCCTTGCCGAGACATTTTGACAACAACTTGCCAACTTGGATTAGAAGGAAATTTAACGAAGATTACTTGTTCCACTTGTGATGTCAAGATGAAAGTTTCATTCTCAACTCATTCATTTCTGTATAACATATAGTTAAAATTCACCAACGAATACTGATATTGATCGACTTTACATCCACGCACTGGATGAACCCAATTACACACTAACAATATGTACTTCAACCAGTGTGTATACAAATTCAATGATGTCTATCAATTAACTATAGTAATAACCATAATTGAAAAATGGAAAAATTATGCCACTATTTTGTGTTGCTCATTTGTCGTAAACATGTTTAATGAGAAATTGAAAACCGTTAGCATTAATAGCTTTATAATGACGAGCCGTTATAGATGGACCCTCACCCAGTTGGATAAATTCTTCAGTTAGTGTGGGTTCCCCTAACTACCTCAGCTTATGAACCTACATAATTTATAAATTTCAATACTAATATATACAGAATGAAATTAGTATAATACTTCACTCATAATGAAAATCAATTTATACGTACACAATCCTTGAACCAATCACGTACTGACACATAATGAGATTGTTGAATTTGCAACTCACTCACACGATGCATCCCTTATTTTATCTCATTAATGTGTTTCCTGAAAATGATAATGTGATACTTAAATGATAAACTTATGCAAAAAAACATGAAAAATTTAAACAATAAAAGTGATAAGATACTTACATCATTAATGGTGCAACTGATGCAGTATTGAACAAGATATATCGATGTGCTTGTATCCACTCGATGTTATCCATATCAAATGTGGTTCCATATCCAACTGAACCATCACGAATCTGAGAGGGAATATCTAATTTTGTTTCAACATCCGTAAGATATTCTACACAAGAAGTAGTACACTCATCCATCAAATAACCATTGGTTATTGATTCCTCCGGACGAGCTGTGTTGTGTACAAATAATTTCAATGTACTCAAATACCACTCAATAGGATACATCCACCTGAATTACACTGGACCAGTAGCCATTACTTCATCAGTTAGGTACACTGTCAAGTGAACCATAACATAGAAAAATGAGGGGGCATGGAAGTGTCTCAAAGTGACAAAGGGTAAGTACAATTTGGTCTGGTAAACTTTTTAAATCACTCATTCGTTGATTTATTAAACAAGTTGTCTAAAAAAACTCATCTCAAACAACAGTTGAACAACATTGGGGGATAAACAATCACAAATTAATATTGGAATCAACTACTGAAGTAGTATGTGATTGCCATGAATTTTCAAACCTTGCAATGTCTTGCTCGTCAGATTCAC
The DNA here is from genome assembly GCA_963277665.1 of Viscum album. Lineage (NCBI taxonomy): Eukaryota > Viridiplantae > Streptophyta > Magnoliopsida > Santalales > Viscaceae > Viscum > Viscum album. The sequence continues at coordinate 1,175,932,042 of OY728166.1, read as the reverse complement.
AAACATTGAAATATTAGATGAGTAACAATTAGGCACCTTGAGCATCTTAAAACTGGAATGAAATCACTATTTTTCTTTTCTAGACATTGTATACTGTACAAGAGCCATATATTCCTTGTTTCCCTCATCTAACTGTAAATGAAACTATTTCCTTAAACCCATTTCATCCAAATCACGGTGTGCATTAACATGGTCCATGATTTTCCACTGACACCTAAAATGGTCCACCGTATGTTATCACAATTTTTTTTTCAATGTTCATGACATGAAAATTATGCCTCAGCATGTTATTTTTCCAATATGGAAAACTATAAAAAATACTTTTCGTTATCCAATTGTGACTGTGCTGCCTACCCGCAGCACGAATATTACGTATTGGAGGAGCCACCAAATCCTGAATTTCATATACCATGCGAATGATTTCTTCCTCAATATGCGATAACATTTTGACTCCTATCATGAACTTTGGTGCTAGGAAGAACTCTCTAGAACCATCAAATGCCACTATGTCCTTGCTGAACCTGTGCTGAGGAGGGAGAAAACATATGTGACCTTTGTATGCCCATTTTTTGGAATGTTTAATCCATACAGATTTTTTTATTTTATTGAAAAAAGGGCAAGAAAATTCCCCTTTCGTACTCCAGCCCGATAAATTTTCATAATTTGGGAAGTCATTGATTGTCCACAATAAAGCAGCCTACAGTTTGAACATTTCATTCGTTTCACAATCATAATTCATCACACCATCGCCCCAAAATTCATTCAAATCATCAATCAATGGTTGAAGGTAAACATCAATCCTATCCCTTGGACTTTTTGGTCCATCAATAAGAGTGGAAGGTAATATAAATTTTTTCTTCATACAAAGCCACAGAAGAAGATTATAAGGAACCAACACCACGGGCCATGTGTTATGAGTTGCACCAACCATATACTTGAATGGATGGAAACCATTTGCTGCCAATCCCAATTAGACATTACCCACATCTTTAGAAAAGTAGGGATGTATCTTATCAAAATCCATTCATTCATGAGAGTATGTCGGGTGGGTTAACATATCACTTTTATGATCTCTTTCTGCATGTCATCTCATTAAATTAGAAACTTTAGATGATATAAAAAATCTATTCAACCTTGGTTTAAGGGGTAAGTAACGCATTTTCTTTACTGCAATCTGTTTCCCCTGTATCGCAATATGAATTTGATGAGTCTTATTTCCCCTGTTCTATTTCCACCTGGAAGCACCACAAACCATAAAAATATCCAAATGGGCAGTTTCCTTTCTAAACAACATACAGTTTTTTGCACATTCATCTATAGTCTCATATGTAAAACCTAAGTTCTCTTTCAACTTATGAGCATGGTAATACGACTCGGGAATCTTAGCGTCGACAGGAAGAACCTTTTTCAATAACACCAAAGCATGTTGAATGATGTGTCTGACCAATTATTCAATTTCTTCAAATGCAACAACTCCATGATAAATAACAGTTTATTGTAAGATGTACATCCAGGATATAATTCTATTTTCGCATCATCAAGTACTTCATAAAACCTCCTCGAATCATGATCTGCACCAGAGAGAAGATTTATCTCACCGGTATCATGATTCTGGATTTCAATTCCTTCAGGATCAATCCCACGTAACATTTAAGTAATCATTTCATTCATTGGATAGTCGTACTTGGTGCGGGGGGGGGGGGGTGTCCGGGGTGGGGGCCTTTCGGGGTGGGGGCGGAGGGCCAAGGGGGCGAACAGATAAGGGAGAAGGACGGAGGAAATAGGAGAAGGAGACAAAGGGGGTGGAGGCCGGATGGTGGAGCCAAGAGGGCGGAGGGACGCTACAGGTGATGGAAGGAAGGGCAGAGGATCGCTGAAAGGCGGTGGGCGGCCGAAGCTAGAGGGAAGAGGGTAGAGGCCACACAGATGGTGGAGCGAAGGGCACACAGAGGGTGGAGACCGACGAGGGAAGAGGGTGGAGGGCGATGAGGGCGGGGAGCGGTGGAGGGCGGTGAGGGCACGCGACGATGAGGGAGAGCATGTGGGGAGGGCGGAGGAGGGTGGCGATGGGGTGGAGGGCGGCTAAGTAGAGGGAGAGGGAGGAGGCGGGGGGCTCCGAAGCCCCTTTTTTTGGGAAATCTCAGCGACCGCCAGTGGAGGTCGCCCGTATCAGGGGGCTTCAAAGCCCAAAATTGTAGTAGTGAATGATATCTTAATATAAAACCTTTTCCAATTTCATAACTTTGTAATCATAAACACCATAAATGGTAGAAAATTATAAGGATATGGATATCCAATAATTTTCACAATAATAATAAAAATATAAATTACGTGTTTTTATGCACCCCACACAAAATAAACAAGTGGTGAATATGGCATATGTCTCTCAGAAATAAAATAGAGATAAAAAATACCTTACATTCAATCTCGGATTATGTATTACATGTATAAAACAAAATTTATAATAAATATTGGTTTATTATAAATATATTGTTGAACCATATACATATAAAATATCATATATTATTTTATTATTTAATTTAATTACATGTTTATTAATAATTCCTTATTAAAATCGCATGTTGGATAACAACAGTTTTGTTTTTAATGTATGTATGAATTGAGATTTTTAGTAATTTTACATCGATCATAGTTCCATAATACCTATAATTATAAATTTTACATGGATATCATATTTATTCATTATATATTGATTTTGAATAATCCATAATAGTTACATATATAAAATGAAATACACTGTTAATGGAGACTGTATACCATAAGTAGGCAGGAATGTTGTTTCTATTCTATCCGTGGATGGAAAAAAATAAATTAAATATTATATCAACATAAAATATTCATTATTATGTCATATATTAAACATTTATTCATTAAATATATTTTTATTACATTTTATTTAAAGTTATTGTGAAAAAAGAATAAAATTTCTTCGGGGGCGGTAATATGACATACACACGAGCGTCGTTATCGTATTCCCACTGAATGTAATTTTATATGGGATATGTTATATTATAATTTTATAATTATTATAAAATCCTTATTATAATATTTAATCCAAAAATACATCATTATATCCATCCATTAGTGGCAGTGATGGATGAATAATAACTTTGGTTTGTGAAGCAGTTGTCTCTCGTACACATGATCGACAATTTTTGCCACCATTTGATAGAAGAGGATATGGTTATAGATTTTTTCATCAACATAATGACATTAAATATTATAATATTTTTTTTAATATTATAAAAATTAATACATGAATGAATTTACTAATAAGATGAGTAAAAAAGTTCTTAGGAAAGGCAATGACCATTGCATAGAATAACCTCATTTGGTTCTCTTAATAATGATCCTAGGATTGAACTTTTTGGAATACTAGAAGCTCTAGAGCATGGTTATTGATGTTGGGGAGAGATTATTAAAGGGTTATTTGATAAAAATTGATTAATTAGTTTGAATAAGTCTAGGTACGAGGTTCCCCTTTATAATTGTGGAGTAGTGAATTTTTTGTCACTAAACAAAACTATTAAATATAGGGGTATCAAACTAAACCCATATGCATCCGAAATTGATAATTAATAGAGTATAGATATTTTATGGTCGATACACACCTCCACCACAATAAAAATACATATTTTAATCATGTTTTTCTTTAAAATTTACTTTTCAATACTTTTTCAATTTTACTATTTAGTATGCTGACTAGCATTTTTATATAGGTAATTTATCATTAAAGACTATAAATATGATTCCCCTTATAGGACAATTTTCTTAATGTCTTTATATATTTTATATAATTTTTAATTAAATATATATATTATATGTTTGGAAAATTAATTCTATTATAATCACATGAGGCAAACAGAACCCCTTTTAGTCCATGACCACGGAAACAATGTTTTTACTATTTAGGAATAATTATAAATATTATAAAAGGGCTAGTGGTCTATGATTGGAATATGGTTAATGCTTTTAAATACATAAAAAAAATTCCAATGAAATGATACTTATGAATTTTAAATCATTTAATAATATAATATTAATTTTAATACAACATAATTATCAATTTTATCATTATTAAAATAATTTAACTTTCAAAATATCAAAAAATGTGGAATTCGAATCTATATTTTTAATACCAATATATAATGTAATAAATATCTACAAAAATCAATCTATACAAAAAATATATTAAATTTACATTACTTGTAAAAATTTAAGTATAATTTATTTTATTTTTCAGTTAATTAAAAAATTAACTAACTGTCATTTCTTAATCTGATAGAGTAATTATATGTAACACCCCAATCTTCAATGGTATGCTTCTCTGTAAATAATGCAATAGCATGTGTTGTACGCAACATCGAGTTCAAACACACCAAAACCAACCAAACTAGCCGATATGAATAGTAATACCAACTTTTTGAAATTTATAAATTTTATTTTTCAAAATGGACTTCATTTTTGGATTCGGAATATCGAAATTAGCCTAGGGTGAATTTTTGGTATTATTCTGGAAAACATCATTTTTTGATGAATAGTGAAACCACTAAGTGGTATTTAAAAAAACTGAATTTTTCATAAAACATAATTTTACCACTTCTGTGAGTGGAATTTCAAAAATCCAAGAGAAACCTTAATATCAATGAGTAAAATGTGGTTCAATGAGATGAAAATAATTTTTTGTGAATAGTAACATTTTACTTATTTTTACCACGGTTAAAAGTAAATAGGGTAATTAAGGGTAAATATGATATTAATATTACCCTAAAACATGCCTTAATTCTATTTGAAAATTGTATCTCGACCAAAAACATCCTTAGGAATAAAATATTATCATTTAGGTCCACTTGGATTAGATTAGGACATTTATTATTATTTAATTCAAAGAAGAGTTAAAAGAGTTAAAATCAAAGTTTATTAACTAAAACATTAATACTATAGGGTTACACATAAGCTAAATTATATTATAAATATTCATTATAAAGATAAAAAGATTTCCTAAATAATGATATTTTATTTTTAATTTTTAGACATTAAATAATTTAATTTATTTATGACACAATGATAATGCAGTAATTCCCATAATAGTGAAAAATTAAAATAATTGATATTATAAATACCTAAATAAATATAATTTGAGACATTTTATGAATTAAAATAATTTTATGTGTTAATAAAAAATGTTAGGAATGATTGAATTATCTTTTTTCTATGTAATCATTCTGTTATGATTTAAAAAAAATCAATTTTCCAAATAGTGTCAAAACTGCATAAAAGAGTTTTTAAAACAAATATTATATTATTAATTGATATTCAATTCCTAAAAAACTAAGGTTCAGCCAAGATACTTATATTATGATATTTGTATCATTAATTTACCACTTGGGGTCTCTTGGAGGTATATAGTAAATTTATTAACTATATAATATAAAAGTACAAGGTGACATGGTAAGAGTCAAACTAATTAACTTAGAGTTAAAACGAAAAGATAAGGTTAATATAATGACCCAAAATGTCTAAATTCTAATGTTTGAGTGGTTTTCTACCCATCACCTCCTAAAACATTAAATAATACACATTTGATCCATTAGCAACCCAATATGAATTTATTATAAAATAATATTTCTAGCTTTTCCAAAGGTGCCCCTCACCCCTCTTATAAAAGGTGACTCCCCCTTATCATTAATTCACACCATAAAAGCCTTTTGGATCTCCCAAAACCTACGCAAATACTCTCTAAACGTCTCTCACTACAACATAGAGGCCTTATTTTGATCAGAAAGCCAACCTAAGGAGCCGTTTTGATCAAATCAAAAGGAAGAACCTCAAGAAGAGGTATTGTTTTCACCACCATTTTTCAAATTCATTTCTTCTTCAAATTATTCGTTATTTTTTATTACCATTCTAAAATAATGAATCCAGAATCTTATATATACTTTAATATTATTATAAATATGGTAAAACCATATTTCAGTATTCTATCCATCCTTTGAATGACATGTCACCATACGTCTGTACGTACGGCTTACCGTCTCCACATCATGCTGTAATTGTTATTCAAAACATTATTATTTGGATGGTAATAATAATGATGTGTAATTCATTTAAATAATAAATATAACATGATAATTATTCTGTATATATGATATAAAATCCAATTAAATGTTATTTTAATATCAAAAGAATGATATTGTCGCTCGTGCGTACGTAGGGACTACCGTGTCCACAAACGCGATGAGATTCATTCTCCATCATATCCATTCAAGTATAATTCTCATTTAAATATTAAAAATAATGTTTAAGGACTTAATATCATTATGGATATGAATACGATACAATTTATCCATAACAAACATGGCTTACATAACAAAACATATAAAAGAAAATGAGTAAGTTAACACCCAAAATGATAATAATTCTAAAATATTATTAACAAAGAGATGTTAAAAGATCATATAAGATATCATATTAATATATATGATTATTGTATAATTTAGTAAAAATTATTTAACCATTATACAGGAGGTTAACCTATCCCAAACAAGGAAAAGTACAAGGTAAGGGTTTATTTCGCAATCTCTTCATTATCTGAGGTTGTTTATAAGTAATAATATACTAGGACTTCTTTATCATCCACATCCATGTTTCTTAACAATGTATTTCAAAACATTTTTACTATTTAGTAGAATATGGTTTAATTTCATTTATACCCTTGTTGACTTTTATAAGTGGTTCAAAAAAGAATCTTTTCGTTGTTTTCCAAACAAGTTACTTTTTAACCTTTTCGACAGAATTAGGGTAAGAATGTTTTTTTAACTTACACGGAAAGAGCGACTATTTTCTGCCGTTATAAAATCGTCGAAGCATCCCTTACAATCTTATAAGAATATTTTCAAAGAAAATGTTTTATTTTATAAATATATGAATCTTAAATGATTTCAAAATACAAATATATATTTCTCTAAAAAGAGTTTTGACTTCATCAATGTCAAGATCTTTTGATGGATTTTACGATTATTTGAAGTTGATTTATTATGATACAAAACTTCTATATTGTATTTAAGGTTTTGTGATATGTCTAACTCTGGATGTTTTATTTTTATACCATTCATGGTTTATGGATGGAGTATTTACATTTCGTATGCTAGTTTTATTACAAATGTTTATGTCATGTTTAACCCTTTTCATATGGGAATGCATTGGACTTAATATGTAACGGGTGGAGCCTGCTATAGCTCCTAGATGCATCGGTAGGTATCATGAGACAAACTAGTTTCTTGGCATAAGGCCTTGAAAAAATCTTATTTGTAGTATTGGCACGAGGCCTTGGCTATGTGGTTATGATAGTCTGGAATTATGCATTCCATCATTATGAAAGTGGTTATTGATATTGCATGGGATTATTCAATTAGTAGAATATCCACGTGATTATGTAAATGGAATGATTTAATTTTATTTTTTCCATACTATGTTGAAGTTAAAGTTTAAAAGGCTTTTGTTTTAGTTATACATTTCCTTAAATGATTATTCTTACTTATGAAAGATTTTTCTATATTGTTATCCTTACTAGGCCTTTGAGCTCAACCCTTTTCTATGTTTTATTTTTCCCAGGATGTGAAGAAGTAATTTATGAATGACCCGGAGGGATAGTATGATTGGATAAGAGGGTAGACTATGGAGACTATATTGTTGTAGTTTTCATTTTATGATGTAATGTAATTTTTTTAATGTATCTAGTTATTCCAAGGCTACTAAACTAATCGGTCTTTAGAGACTTGATCTTTCTTGTGATCATGCCAATGTTATGTAATAATGCACCGACTCTGGGTAACTGGGGTCGGGGCGTTACAGTTGGTATCAGAGTAAGTTTAGTACAAAACATGGAATCTAGATTTAGATAAACACTGATTAGAGCGCATATACCTAAGATGGAATTTGAGGATTAGTATAGAAGAACAACCTAGAATTTTGGTATTGTAGAGATTTTGTGTGTTTTACGAGCAATGCATCCCTGTCTGGATACGAGCTAGTAGAGGTGGCTCTGGCACAGATGTACCTAGGGGTAAAACCTGAAAACACTGCTTTGAGAGGGACTCAAACTGGAACTAGTGCATGACAATGGTCCTTGCTGCACTTTTGTTTACGACACTCCCGGGGGATATGCTTAGGATAAATCTTATTTTCTTTACAAATCATTATGAAGGGTTTATGAGTATATAATTTCTCAATGAAAACATTTTTATGATTATGGAATATATCCATAAATAGTTTAATTTATGTAAAGTGTTTTATAAGAGTAGAATTATGTATTTTGATTCATAAACTGGTCTAGTTTATGCCATTGTTTAGAAATGGTGCCTTGTGGAAGAAATGGAAACCGTATCAATGCACGCAATCCATGTAGGGATTTCCCTCATGCTCATGATAATTATAGTGGAGTTGGTGATGCAACTAGTGCTGATCAACTAATAACCATACTGGAACAACTCACTCAGGTTATGAATAATAACCTTACCCGTATGGAGCACCCTGATCTACAGCATGGAGGATCAATGATAGATCACTTCATAAGGCAAAAAACACCAATGTTTAATGGGAGTACAAATCCCATAGTACCTGAGCAATGGATAAATTACATAGAGAAAATATTTCAGGATTTGGGGAGTAGTGAAAGGGAAAACGTTATCATGGAAATTTACTACCTCACTAGAGATGCTGATCAATGGTGGTCATTGATTCAAAACATGAAGTAAGATGATGAAGTATCAAATATGGAATGGAGCGAGTTAAAATATCTGTTTTTAGAAAAATACATTCCTCATGACCATCGAGGAAATATGGAAAAACAATTTCTGAGTCTGAGACAAAAGGAGGATGATAATGTCGCAATGAATGGGGCTAACTTTACAAGGTTAGAAAGTTATGCTGGAGATTATATATGTAACCCGAGAAGTAAGATTGATCGTTTCTTTTATGGGTTAAAACCATTTCTCCGTTGAGCATTAGTCTCACAATACTTCTCATCATACGAATACATTGTCTCATGGGCTATCAAGACAGAGAATGAATTATCTAAGTCATATGACATTAAAGCAAAGCAAGAGAAGAAGAGATATGCAGATCAATCTGGGAATGGAAATAAAGGGAATAAGGGAAAAGTTGAATTTCTATCCTACAGTAAATGTGGGAAGAAACACCATGTTACTAGCTTAAAAGGAATGGGAGTCTGTTACAAGTGTGGTGAAAAAGGCCACCAGGTTCGTGATTGCAAGGGGAAGAAGGAAGCTACCGATTTCCAATGCTATAATTGCAGGGAGATGGGACATTATGAAAATTAATGTTCTAAGCATCAGGATAACTTACCTTAAAAAAGGCCAAGGGGTCAAGGCCAAGCTTATGCAATCACTACTGTTGTGGTAGAAGCTCTAAAAGATGTGGTGGCATGTAATTTAATGGTTTCCTCAAGTTTGGAAAATGAATTATTTGATTCTGGATCATTGCATTATTTCATATATTCCCAGTTTTCTATGAAAATTAGATATTTACAATTTCATGTAACAAGGGAGTTGTTAGTTAAAACTCCTAAGGGAAGTATCATTAAAACAATGTTTTGGGAATCAGTCCCCATTAGAGCACATAAATGTTCTTTATCCACTGATCTCATCGTCATACCTATGATTGAGTATGATATAATCCTCGGTATGGACTGGATTTCAGACCATGATGTGAATATTTATTATAAGAAGAAGGAGGTTACGATTTCTGATGATGATGATAAGGAACACCTTATCATTAGAGCGGAATCGTCCCCACCTAATTCTTAACAAGATCCACCGCCAGTAGCTCAACTAAATTCAATTATTGGGGAGAAAGATGATGAAATTACAATGGGTGAGTAAACGAATGTTCAAATAGAGGATGTACCTATTGTGAAATAATATGTAGATGTGTTTCCGGAAGATTTAACTGGACATCCTCCAGAACGAGAAGTTGAGTTTTCCATTGATTTAATTCCTGGATCAAGGCCTATATCGAAGACCCCTTATAGAATGGACATTGTAGAATTAGTTGAACTGAGGAAAAAACTATTGGAATTGAGTAATAAGGGATATATTCTCCCTAGTGTTTCTCTATGGGTAGCCCCTGTTTTTTTTAAAAAGAAAGATGGATCTATGAGGTTATGTATTGACTACAGGGAGATCAATGCAATAACAATAAAGAACAAGTATCCCCTACCTCACATTGATGATTTATTTGACCATTTTCATGGAGATCAATAATTTTCAAAGATTGACCTTCGATCTGGATACCATAAGTTGTGTGTGAAGAAGAAAGACATTCCGAAGACAGCATTTTGAACTAGGTATGGGCATTACGTGTTTACAGAAATGCATTTTGGATTGACTAATGCACCCTCTGTATTCATGGATCTGATGAATAGAGTTTTCTATGAATATCTCGATGAATTTGTGGTGGTATTTGTTGTTGATATCATGGTATAATCCAAAAGCTATGAAGATCATGAAAATCACGTGCGCATTATCCTGAAGACTCTGAGAAGACATGAATTATATGGGATGTTTAGCAAGTGAGAATTTTGGCATCAGGAGATTTCTTTTCTTGGCAATATTGTCTTTAAAGATAGAATCTATGTTGATCCTTATAAGAACAAGGCAATCCATGAATGGCATGCACAGACGAGTATAACTGAGGTATGTGGTTTTATTGGTTTAGTAGGTTATTATCGATGTTTCATTCAAAATTTTGCCCGGTTGGCTAACCCATTAACTAAGATCACACGTAAAGGAGTAAAATTTGTTTTGAAAAAAGAGTGTGAAGAATGATTCAATGAACTGAAGAGAAGATCAATCAATTCTCTTATATTTACTCTACCATCGAGGAATGATGGGTTCGTTATTTATAGTGATCCATCGAAGAAAGGACTTGGTTGTGTCCTTATGCAGAATGATAGGGTTATTACCTATGCATCAAGATAGTTGAAAATTCATGAACAGAACTATCCCACTCATTATCTCGAGTTAGCAGTTGTGATCTTTGATTTGAAGATATGGAGGCACTACCTCTATGGTGAAAAATGTGGGATTTATATAGATCATGAGTGTTTGAAGTATATTTTCTCACAAAAAGAACTCAACATGAGGCAAAGGAGATGGCTTTAATTACTCAAGGATTATGATTGTACGATACACTACCACCTGGGGAAAGGAAACAAGGTGGCATATTCTTTGAGCAGAAAAGACAATGGAGTTTTGAAAAATATGAGAATTGAAAGGGATCCAATTTTCATGGATCTAGTGAAGATGGACATGGGAATAACCAGGGAAGGTGAAACATCAATGATTTTTGAAATGGTTTCCAAACCATCTTTACTAGAAAGGATTAAGTGTTTTCAGACGGATGATGAAGAACTTCAAAAGAAGATTAAAGCTGTGAATGATAGGAGATTGAGAGACATTGTGTATGAAGATGTAATTTTGAAATTTGGGAAGAGACTTTGTGTTCCCGATATACCTGATCTAAAAAGAGAATTACTGGATGATGCTCATAGTTCCAATTTCTCTATACACCCTGAGAGCACCAAAATGTATAGAGATTTGAAGGAACATTTTTGGTGGGACAACATGAAGAGGGATATTGCTGATTTTGTGTCAAGATCTATGGTTTGTCAACAAGTGAAAGCTGGAAGGCAACAGCCTGGAGGAGTCATGCAACCTCTTCCCATACCAGAGTGGAAGGGGGACAATATTACGATGGACTTTTTCATTGGGCTACCAAAGACTCCTAGAAGGAATGATGCAATATGGGTCATTGTTGATCATCTTACCAAGTCATCACATTTTCTTGCTATAAGGGAAGATTTACCATTTGAACGACTAGAAAGATTGAATATTAATGAATATGTGAGACTTCGTGGAGTACCCCTATCGATTTTTCCTGATCGTGATCCCCGTTTTACTTCATGATTCTGGAAAAGTCTTCAGAATTCCTTGGATACTGAACATCATTTGAGAACTACCTACCAACCTCAAATATATGGACAATCAGAACGAACTATTCAAACCATAGAAGACATGTTGAGATCATGCTAACTTGACTTTCAGGGTATGTGGGATCAATATTTACCTCTGGTAAAATTTTCTTATAACAATAGCTTCCATTCAAGTATTCAGATGGAACCATATGAAGCGTTATACGGAAAGAGATGTCGCACACCAACCAGTTGGGGTGATGTTGGTGGAAGAAAACTTGTAGGCCCAGAACTGGTTGAGGAAACGATGGAAAAGGTAAAGGTAATCCAAACCCATATCAAAGAAGCTCAAAGTAGGCAGAAGAGCTATGCCGATAATCGAAGGAAGGATTTGAAATTTCAAGTCGGTGATCATGTTTTCCTGAAGGTATCCCCATGGAAGGGAGTCATACGATTTGTTAAGAAAGTTAAATTGAGTCCCAGGTACATCGGACCTTTCTAAATTCTAGAATGAATTGGGGCTGTAGCATACCATTTGGCAATTCCACCAAATCTCTCCAAAGTTCACGATGTGTTCCACATACCACTATTGAGAAAATAAATGCCTGACCCAACGCATGTACTCACCTATAAGGAATTAGAACTGGAACACGATCTGTCTTATTGCGAAGGTCCCGTCAAGATTCTTGATATGAGAGAACAAGTACTGAGAAACTGGACGACTTGTCTGGTAAAAGTCTTATGGAGAAACCATCAGATGGAAGAGGCAATGTGGGATCCAGAGGAACTTATGATGAAAACCACCCAAGTCTTTTCATGCGGTAGTATTCTAGAAATTTGGAGGACAAAATTATTTTAAGTAGGGGAGAATGTAAAACCCCAAGCTTCTATGGTACGTTTCTCTTTGAATAATGCAATAGCGTGTGTTGTACGCAACATCGAGTTCTAATACACCATAACCAATCAAACTAGCCATTATGAATAGTAATACCCACATTTTGAAATTTATAAATTTTATTTTTAAAAATGGACTTCATTTTTAGATTCGGAATATCGAAATTAGCCTAGGGTGAATTTTTGGTATTTTTATGAAAAACTTCATTTTTTGATGAATAGTGAAACCACCAAGTGGTAGTTAAAAAACTGAATTTTTCATAAAACGTAATTTTACTGCTTTGGTAAGTGGAATTTCCAAAATTCAAGAGACACGGTTAATATCAAGGAGTAAAATTTGGTTCAATGAGATGAAAATAATTTTTGGTGAATAGTAAATTTTTACTTTTATTTATCATGGTTAAAAGTAAATAGGGTAATTAAGGGTAAAAATGATATTAATATTACCCTAACACATGTTCTAATTCTATTGGACAAGTGTATCTAGACCAAAAACGTCCTTAGTAATAAAATATTATCATTTAGGTCTGGTTGGATTAAATTAGGACATTTATTATTATTTATTTCAAAGAAGAGTTAAAAGAGTTAAAATCAAAGTTTATTAACTAAAACATTAATACTATAGGGTTACACATAAGCTAAATTATATTATAAATATTCATTATAAATATAAAGAGATTTCCTACATAATGGTTTTTTATTTATAATTTTTAGACATTAAATAGTTTAATTTATTTATGACACAATGATGATGCAGTAATTACCGTAATAGTGAAAAATTAAAATAATTGATATTATAAATACCCGAATAAATATAATTTGAGACATTTTATGAATTACACTAATTTTATAGGTTAATATGACATGTTATGAATGATTTAATTAACCTTTTCGAAGTAATAATTCTTTTATGATTTTCACAAAAAGCCATTTTCCAAATAGTGTCAAAATTGACATAAAATAGTTTTTAAAACGAATATTATATTATTAATTGATATTAAATTACTAAAAATCTAAGGATCGGAAAAGAGACTTATATCATGATAGGTGTATCATTAATGGACCACTTGGGGATTTATTGTAGGTATATAGTAATTTTATTAACTATATAATATAAATATACAATGTGACATGGTTAGTGTCAAACTAATTAACTAAGAGTTAAAACTAAACGACATGGTTAATATAATAACCCAAACCTATCTAAATTCTATTTTATGAGCGGTTTTCGACCCATCCCCACCTTAACCTCTAAATAATCCACTTTTTGAGCCATTAGAAGTAGAATATAAATTTATTATAAAATAATATTTCTAGCTTTTCCAAATGTGCCCCTCACCCCTCTTATAAAAGGGAACTCCCCCTTCTCATTAATTCATACCTTTAAAGCCTTTTGGATTGGCCAAACCATGCCCAAATACTCTCTCAACTTCCCTCACTACAACCTAGAGGCCTTATTTTGTTCAAAAAGCCAACTTAAGAAGCCCTTTCGATCAAATAAATAGGAAGAACCCGAAGAAGAGGTAATGTTTTCAACACCAGTTTTCAAATTCATTTCTTCTTCAACTTCTTCTTTATTTGTTATTACAATTATAAAATAATGAATCCAGTATCTTCTATATACTGTAATATTATTATAAATATGTTAAAACCATATTTTAGTATTCTAGACATCCTTTGAATGACATGTCACCATACGTGCGTATGTACGACTTACCGTCTCCACGTCGTGGTGTCATTGTTATTCAAAACATTATTATTTGGATGGTTATAATAATGATGTGTAATTAATTTAAATAATAAATATAACGTGATAATGATTCTGTATATATTATATACCATCCAATTAAATATTATTTTAATATCAAAAGAATGATATTGTCACTCATGCGTACGTACGGACTACCGTCTCCACGAACGCGATGAGATTCATTATCCATCATATTCATCCAAGTATAATTATCATTTTAAGATTAATAATAATGTTTAAGGACTTAATATCACTCTGGATATGAATAAGATACAATCTATCCATAACAAACATGTCTTACATAACAAAACATATAAAAGAAAATGAGTAAGTTAACACCTGAAACGACGATAATTCTAAAATATTATTAACAAAGCATGGTTAAAAGATCATATATGATATCATATTAATATATATGATTCTTTTATAACTTAATAACAATTATTTAACCATTATACATGAGTTTAACCTACCCCAACCAATGAAAAGTAAAAGGTAAGGGTTTATTTCGCAATCCCTTCATTATCTGAGGTTGTTTATACGTAATAATCTATTGGGACTTTTTTATCATCCACATCCATGATTCTTAAAAATGAATATCAAAACATTTTTACTATTTTCTAGAATATGGGTTATTCATTTATAACCTTGTTTACTTTTATACGTGGTTTCTAAAGGAATCTTTCTGTCGTTTTCCAAACAAGGTCCTTTTTAACCTTTTCGACAGAATTAAGGTAAGAATGTTTTTTTTAACTTATATGGAAGGCGCTACTATTTTCTTTCGTTATCAAATCATCGAAGCTTCCCTTACAAGATTATAATAATATTTTCAAAGAAAATGTTTTATTTTATAAATATATGACTATTAAATTATTTCAAAATAGAAAGAGATATTTTTCTAAAAAGATTTTTGATTTCATCTATGTCAACATCCTTTGATGGATTTTACGCTTATTTGAAGTTGATTTATTATGATACAAAACTTCTATATTGTATTGAAGGTTTTGTGATATGTTTGACTATGGATGTGTTATTTTTATACCATTCATGGTTTATGGATGAAGTATTTACATTTTGTATGCTAGTTTTATTACGATTGTTTATGTTATGTTTAAACCTTCTCATATGGGAATGAATTGGACTTCATGTGTTATGGGTGGAGCCTGCTATAGCTCCTCGATGCATCGGTAGGTCTAATGAGACAAACTAGTGTCTTGGCACAAGCCCTTGACAAAATATTATTTGTAGTCTTGGCACGAGGCCTTGGCTATGTGGTTATGATAGTCTGACCTTATGCATTCCATCATTATGAAAGTTGTTATTGATATTGCATGTGATTATTCGATTAGTAGAATATCCATGTGTATATGTAAATGGAATTATTTCATTTTATTTTTTCCATACTATGTTGAAGTGAAAGTTTAATAAGATTTTCTTTTAGTTATACATTTCCTTAAATGTTTATTCTAATTTATGAAAGTTTCTGTTATATTGTTATCCTTACTCGGCATTTGAGCTCACCCTTTTTCTATGTTTTATTTTTCCCAGGATATGAAAAAGTAATTTCTGAATGACCTTCAGAGATAGTATGCGAGGATAAGTGTGTGGACTATGGAGACTATATTGTTGTAGATTTAATTTTATGATGTAACATAATCTTTATTAAAGTATCTAGTTATTCCAAGGCTACTAAAATAATCGGTCTTTCGAGACTTGATCTTTCTTGTGATCATGCCAATGTTATGTAATAATGCACCGAGTCTGGGTAACTGGGGTCGGGGCATTACATTATATAATTACAAAAAATTGAAAATAATTTACACAATTAAAATATATATCATTATTATAAAAATTATCATCAATATGGATTCACATATTTCTTTTCCTCCTATGTGAATATATAATTAAAATTTAGAAGTATGGGGTGACATTTTTTCTTTCGGTTTAACTAAATTATTATAACGGTTACCTTCATGTAATAATTCGAAAAAACCACATAAAAATATAGAATAAGATATTAAGGGTCCAAATATTGAAATAAAATAGTAGTTGGAAAATATTTAAGGTCATTTTATCCCTTATCCTTTTATTTTAACCCTATAGTAATCTCAATGTAACATTTACCATAGCAATCAATTGTTATAATATTTAATATTTTTTACACCAAAATAATTAATCTAAACATATTGTATTATAATAATTATTATGGTTCAAAATTAAAAAAAATCAATTTTTTAAAATTTAATTCATAAATTTGGATAATATAATTTAAAATTAATCCCCTTACATGAAGAAAAAACTGTTATCAATAGAGAAATTGTTTTATGTATATAATTAAATAATGTTAAAATTAAAAAATAAATTGGCCCAAATGACTTAAATTGTATTAAAAATATATAATTGAAATAATGTTTCATTTATTAATTTTTTGACAATATTTATCTTCATAAACACTTCATGTGAAAAGTATTTTAAAAAAAATATTATTTTCCACTATTCATAGAGTAATTATTAATTTTTAAAAATTCCTGAAAAAATAAACTTTATATAATTATGACTTGTTTTTACCATAAATGATGAAATATTTTCCAGATAAGTTCTCTAGAAAAGTCCAAAACAATATTTTTTATTTATTCCCAGAGAAATAAAATAATGTTTTTTAGGAAAGGGATTTTTTAAAGCATATAATGAAGTCAACAAAATTTTTGTATTTATTGATAAACATATTTTCCATATATAGAACATTAATTATTAATTTAGAATATTTTATTTCTCATATTCGTACCAAAATAAATATATTTTATTTTATAAAGTACAATTTTAAATTCTAATATTTTCATTATATAATGATTTGTTAAAACTCGGTGTTTATTGTACTGCAAGATAACAAATAAATTAAATCAATTTTAAAAATCATAAAATATTAAGTAGTTAAATTTACCATTTATCCCAATCATAAAATTTAGATATATATCTAATATTAAAAAGGTTTTAATATTTATTAGAGTCAATGGATGAAGTACCTATAATCATTTGACTATGGAATTGACTACACAACTGGAAAGGAAAAAATTTTAGTTAATTATTTGAGAAATAAAATTCCACCACACACCCTTATGTAATCATTAGAGGAACTGAATCTCATAGAGAACATTAATATCATGAATTTGGGAGTATGGGTAGATAGGTGAATGGTTGTTTTTGTTGGTGTTAAGTTTAAATATTCTCTTCTCAGGATGATCCTCTTAGAATGGAAACTCAATTGTGAGTTATATGCCATTAGGGACTCTCTATAGTGTGGTGTTTCCACGAGAGAATTTTAATTTTCATTAGATGGTATTCTTTATTTTTGGAATGTTTATTTCATTTAGTATCTTACAAGAACTGTTATGCTTGGATATTTCAATCATTCTTAGTAGACAATGCAACATGTCATGAAATAGATATTTTATTATTTAATGCATTGATTTTGGGGAAATGTATGAAATAAGAAATTTTTGGTTTTATTTCAAATAATTATACATTTATATATATCAAGGTTGTGAAACATGATCCATTTGGTTTTCTTCAATTACTATTTGTTCCATCATGGATTTCAGATGACATATGAAAAGAATTTTTCTTTTTTGTTTCCATATAATAATTTTAGAAGGAATTTTATTTGGGAGATTATTGACCAATTATCCAAATAAACTCACTTTATTCCAACTCATTATACAAAAAATTTTATTGACATTGGAAATATGTATGTTCATGGTGACCCCTATCAGAGTTGTTAATTAACATCATGATGTCAAAATATGATTTTATAAAAACACTACTATAATGACTAATAGGATAGAGAATATAGAATAGATGGTGTCGATACCGCATGTAAAATGGTTCAATAACTTATTTATTTAAAAAAATTATGATTTGACTAAAAAATAAATTACTAAAAACATTTTATTGTCTGAACTAAACCGCAAATAATGAAAATTTAGTGAAGGGAAGTGCTTTTATATGGAATATGTTTTTCCTTAAATTCATTATCCGTAATATTTATTAGAGTACCTAGTATTTATATTGATCCTAAACTATAACAATCTAATCTATATTGCTCCTCTCTCAATGTTTCCAATAAACATATTAGATAAATTTTGAGTGTTCTCATAATTTAAGGTGATGTAATTTCTATCTCTTGATCTCCCACTACCATTTATGACATCAAGGATAGTCCTCTAAATTTCATTGTTTTCACTAGTCATATGTAGGATACCATTAGATTAAAAACCAAGTGATAACAAATTAATCTTTATAATCATACACTTTTATGAGAATATACTTTCCATTAAATACATAGTTAACCTTGGATAATATCTCAACTAATATTGATAAATTATGTGAATGGTTATGAGGATTGTTGTGTTAGTTCTAAAATTACTGTGTGTGTAAAATTATGGAATCATGAACCTTTCACTCACAACCAAAACAATAATTCAAATTACATTGTTCAAAAGATAAGATAAAATTAAAGTCCTAATTATAAAGCATCAATATTGATAGAACTGGTATTTCAACACAATATATTCTTATGTCGGGTTGAGATCTTCTAATTTTCCTCCACATCATCTTCCTAGTTTTGAAGTGAAATATCATTCGACACGGTTAAATCATTTTTTGGGTTTACCTCATTGTCTGTCTTCTTGATCCTTTTTCCCAAAAATTCAGTCCTCTACATTACATATATAATCGTCTATATTTTAATTATAAATTATCTGATTTCCTATAATTTAATAATTATATTTCTACTCTTATATTTTTTTTCTTTTTTATTTCCCTTATATTCTTTTTCTCACATGTCTAGTGATGGGTTTTCAGGACTTTATCTAAATGTTATATAAGGATGTTTTTTAAATCCTTCACTATGGGGCATGTTCATCTATTCAGATTTAGATTTCTTCTCACAAACACACCTCTATTTAAAATTTATAAAGTATTTGTTGTGTAATGTATATCACATGTATATCCCAATAAAATAGGATATATGAAGTCGGTATGTAACCAAAATCTATGTCGTGGGAGAAAGAGTTTTGGTATAAACCATGCATGGGACACATGGAAATGGTGTAGTGAAATTGACCATGGATTCTTCCCTTATTCCCCACTAAAAAATTATTATTTCCATTTTTTCGCACTCCAAGTCATAGTAGAGGGAATATTTTACAAGTAAACTATCATTATAATATCTTATCAATGGATGTCAAGATTAATTTTGTATTATACCATATATTTGTTCTTCATACAAGGTCTAATAGTGGGCACAATGTAGTCCAGTGATTTTTTTTGTGTTACATTCATTCATTCACTGTATATATAAATCCACAAAAAAGTGAGTTGGCTCATATTGAAACATCTCATTTCTAAGTTAGGTCTCCATGACCATTATTATTCATTGAAATAGATACAACATAGTGTACCTTAATTCTATTATGGAAAATTACATTCTAGGTATCATTTATGGTTGTATGACGGCATAACAAAGGTATTTGGTGGCATTTCAATATGGCCATTCTATCTAGGGAAAATGATTACTAATATGGGTAAAACACCATTAGTTTGGAATAATTTCATAGTAGTCCAATTGAAATATGATATCTTCATTACAACACAACTAATTTTCAAAATTTTATAACCCACATTCAATTTTAAGAGTGGTGTGTATGGTTGAACAACAAAGAGCATAAGATCTAGATCACTATAATTATCTTATTGGCCAATGTTAAGGAATTTTTTATTGAAAATTAAAATTTTTAAATTATTTTCATGATAATACATAATTAAAATAGAATAAAAAATGAAAATTAAATATTAGAATTTACTATGAAGATTTATCAGCAAGTTGTGTCTGGGATGTTGATATGTTAATTAAATTACTATACATACATGAAAAATATTTTCTTCTATGATTAAAATTTGGGATTTCTAATTATATCCATTTTAAAAAATAAAATAATTTTTGAGACACCTATATTATATCACCTTATTTATTTAAATTCAATTAATCTATTTTTATTAATTATGAGATATGTTCAATTACAAAAATAAATGGTAAAATGACACGACTCGTTTCTCACAAAATTGCACCAGCTATTTTCACTATAGTTTGTAAAAGTGTTTAGCCTTATCGATATCTCTGAACTGAATACCGATCAAAATTTATAGTTTTAATTTTATGAAATTAATTCTGTAAAATATAATTAATGTAGAAAAAATTCAAACGAACATAAATTCATTTTACAATTAACCACCAATAAAAAATTCATCCTTGCATGTAATGAATTTTAAATTTTTCACTCAACATACTGACATGTAGAAACATTCCCTGGCATTAAGATTATAAATATAAAATAAGTGGTAAAATATTAATTCATTAAAATATTACCCATTCAATAGAAATAAATGGTCATTCTGGCCAGCACAATCTCCATGAAATATAATGGATGATCTTAGAATTAAATTGATCCTTCACATGATATAAGGTCACACGTGAACCACCACTACAAAAATAACAAAAATCTAATAATATCACACCCATTTTGTCTCACAATGATCTGGAGGAGGATAGGAAGTGCTGCAATATGGGTTTTAAGTGGGGTTGGCTGTACGGGTTACTATTTTGGACATTGCGGAGTGAGAGACATTGCATTGAGTAAAATTGGAGAGGGTTTCCACTATGAACTATGTGCTGCTAGTTTAAAACTACTGGATATGGAGGTCAATGAATTTTTGTGTGAAGGGTTGTAGTGGACACCCACACGAGAGGTGTTTTACAAGGAAGAAGTGAATAGTGTTTATTGGTGTTCCTTTAGTTGGTATGTCGGTGTGTTTCGATAAGGGGGTGATCAACAAGGAGGTTCTTCCAATTTAATTACAAAAGAATGAAGATAGATCATGGCCTGATAAGGATCTCCTAGTGAACCTTTTATGGAGAGGTTGTTTGATAAGAGATAGTGGGGAAGGTGGTTCATTCCTCTTACTTGTCAACTAGTTGGTGATTCGATGTAGATAGTTTGGGAGAATAGGGTTGTTGTATAATGTATTACAGGGGGGAGATGTAAAGGAAAAACATCCAGGTAGTGAGGTGAATATGGTGTATGATCTGGGAATGATATGAACACTATGAAGGTATTCATAAAGGGAGGAACTCCATAGGATTAGAAAGGTGTTACTCTTTGGTTTTCAATGGATATCCTCTAACGACTGTGCTTCTCCTTCATTTAAATAGAAAAAAATTAAAAACAATAAAACCCAATAAATGAGAGTAAAAATGATATAAAATTAATAAATGTCCAGTAATAGAAATAATATATACATTGGTAAATAAATTTTGAACAAAAATAAATTAATCTAGATAAATATATATAAGTATATTTCCATCAAACTACAAGTGGAGGACTTTGCTAGCAAAAACATGGTCTAAAGAGATCATATAAGTCTATCCTTTTTCATAAGTGAAGTCGATACTAAGGAGATATGATTTTACATTGGGTTCTCTATTTTTCATTTGATGTAATCATTCTCAAGGTGTTTTAATATGAATGTTATGAAGGATTGTGGTAGGGGTTAAATATTTCACAATCCTTCACATCTGGTATTCCATTATGATTTCCAACCCAACAAGTCGGATTCCAACGTGGTTAACTTGTGGAACTAGAAATACCCAACAGTTATCACATTTATAATGACTCATGGACAAACATTCCAAAGGTAGGAACATATTGTTTAACTTAGACAAAAATAATTAATAACTCAGTTTGTTTGACTGGATTGGAGATTGGGATCATCACACCTTGTTTAGGGGATTTATTTATTTTTTATATACACTCCTATAGATTTATGAAATATTCACAAATCCTTGGTTGATTTACAAGTATGACATGTTTCAAAAACAAATTCATAATAAAATATTATCATGGTAGGATTAGAATAATATATAGTATCCTATGATCACTATTAATGGTACCTTTGGACAAGATATCCTACCATCGATTTTTTATTATACTTCTTTTTTAGGCTAAAATAGTGGGGAACACAAACGTTTATTGTCATCTAAGATGATATTAGTAATTTAGAAGTTATAATCATACACAGAATATGGGATTCCTACGTATCCTTGTGAAAGGAATCATAACAAACATAGTTTAGTTCCTCTACACATAAACAAAATACCTTTTATGGTTGTTTGATCAGGTCCCATCCAAGCTGTTAAATTTCATGAAAAATATATTCATAGGAAGAAGGTGAATAGTCAAATTGTGGTGTGGGACTTACGTCAAGGGGGGCCAAAGAACATAGAAAGTATATAAGATCCTAAGGTGGATCATGATCCTATCAGGAATATGTCATAATAAGGATCATGATGAAGGGGATACCTAAGGGAAATGTACCTATAGGTTTGATGCAAATACACTAGGAATATGTCCCATTGAACTATATGGATTATCTAGGGTTTTGGGTCTAGAGCATAGGGAGGCTTCCTATGTATCCTACTTAGAAAGTAATCAAATCCAACATAATTCAGAAGGTTGGTGAATAGACCATAGGAGGAGTCCCATTAGAGTAGTTGTGTTTGGGTCTTATACCATGTAATATGACTATATAGATTGAATATGGTAGGGGATTTTACAAATAATGGTTGCCCGTTGGATGTTTGGGATCGTGCATATGTCATGATCGCAACTAACCTCTAATCCCATGTGGGTAATGGTTGGTGTGAGAAACAATAGGATGTATTAGATATAAAAAATACACATCCACTTTGTCTACAAGTGGATGGAGTCTCATTCCCAAGAAGGTAGGGATAGGTATTTAGTTTTCCTATCTCCCCTCATATATTTTTAACCAGATTATTAAGATCTGATGATCAATAGGGATATTGATCAACTAGAGAAGAGGTGACAATGTTCTACCTCTTACATGAAATACAAGAGGATTACTCCATGATGGATTCCTTTCAACTAGTTCCTAGAAAACAAGGGCAGATATTCCACTACACCTCAAAGGGAAAAGAGAGTGGGATCCTATTTCATCCCCTCCTGGAATAGGGAGTTTAACATGAGAATCTACAATGCCATGAATATCATTACCATGGGAATGTAGACAATATACCACCATAAGGATTCCACTATTTGAGTAGGTTACATACAAGACTATGATTATCAAGGGTATGTATACTCTAGAGAAAATTTTGATGTTCCTAATGATTTGATTATACATATAAGTTGGATTTGAAAGATGTCTTGGCCATATAAAATTATAATGGTTCAAAGAGAGGCCTAAGCGGGCCTTAATGGAAAAACAGTTATATGTAATGGGAGATGGATAAGAGAAATCCCTTGGATTCCCCACTCTTTAGAGTGAGTTATTATATGGGATAAGGTTCCCTCTGCATAGCGTATTTCCATATATTTAAGGGGGATCTGTGCATTTTTTTAGCTATGTGGGTTCGGATTTGATCTGTGTAGAACTTTCCAACCCGATATAGTGTTCGTTCCATATAGAATCTTCCTACGTGCACTCAATTTCTAATATTGTATTGAATTTATATGCGGGATTGGGATCCCACTGTTTTGTTTTCTATTACGTGGGGTGATGGTCTGTAAAGGATCCATCTTCCTATGCTCCATGGGATTGTGTCGGTGGAGGGTTTTTTTTTGGGTTTTTCGATGGTTCGGTTAGATAATTTTTATTCATTTATGCTATGATCTGGGATTTTCTAAATTGAATTGAAGACAAGGACATTTGTTCAAATTTTTTATCATTTTATAGGTCTCATATAGTATTTCACCTCATTCTCTTATTTTTATTTCTCTTGAGGATCTCTTATAGTGGAACAATAGGACTATGTACCAGGAAGGTCGATCGTCTATGGTGGGATTAGGAAATTTCTTTTAATGATATCAAAATGGTTGTTTTATCCCTCATACAATTTTTTTAGTGAGAAATAAATCACTACACCAACCAATAAATGATTTATCATTTGAGGAAGATAGTTATTCGCGGTAGACGTAAAGCACTTTTTGATCCAACAATAAATTTTATTTTATTTGTGGGAATTGGTGGTACTGTATTGTCCCATAAATGATTTCTTCCAGTGTATTCCCCAATGGGCATCATAATTCCATTTGTAGTAGGGACTTTTAAGTAGTTTTTCAATTTCAACTGTAGTCCCACTTCATGGTGCGACATCTTTTGAATATTTTCTTCAATCTCTTATTTGGGTTTATTTATAACCTTTTCCAAATTCATCAAACTTTATTCTTCTTGAATGAATGAAATTTGACCCATCATATTCCCCCATTAGAATTAGACCTGATGAAGAAAAAACGGGAAGTTCCGATGATGATGTTATACTAGTTTTGACCTGTTTTTGGTACACATGTGTTCCTTCCTAGGGGACCACACCTATAAAATGGGGGGCCACCTCATTTGTATTTTACCATATATCTCTGAGAACTGAGAAATCTGTGAATTCATTGAAACCATTTTCTTATGTGTACTATTATTACCATTCATATGAACATTTTATTTACATAAACTCATCACCCTATATGGTAATTCTTCATATTCCCATAGAAATCCAATCATCTGCATGATTTGTTCATGAACAATGCATCTCACGGACTAAATTCCACATGGTCAAATTTCATCACCTGACAATGCATTGTGGGATAATGGTTCACAATTCTTCATTTGTTTCCATTTTTCATATATTAATATCACATGGTTATTGTTATCTTTCTATAGGGATAGAATTGATTCTAATGAATCCACCTCCATGACCTTCATCAAGATAATAACATACCTAGTTAAGTACATTGTCAATGATATTCACCATCACATTGTCCCTTAAGAGGTTATTATAAAGGGTATCCATTCATCAGGGGATTTTGAATTATTCATTGTATAACAAATTACCAATGTAAAAACGAGGACTTCAAGATGATGCTCCAATATCCATGGATGATTTGAACTGTCCACCTACTTGTTATAAGGAATCCATGGATTTTGTAAAAATAAAAATCATTATATCGGGTCATATTATTAATGAATCAGATGAAGGGAGG
Organism: Viscum album; assembly: GCA_963277665.1. Classification (NCBI taxonomy): domain Eukaryota; kingdom Viridiplantae; phylum Streptophyta; class Magnoliopsida; order Santalales; family Viscaceae; genus Viscum; species Viscum album. Next base: position 1,175,906,277 of record OY728166.1, on the reverse strand, counting down.
TTATCTATTTTAAATATATAGCACTAGATGAAGATAAACTCACATAATGAATATTTGTTTTCTATATTCTTTGATTCCTGATTACAAATCCACTATTAATCTCTCATGAAACAAGTTTAGCTCTGGGTGGAGTTTTAAGTGGAATTTTTGATCCAGAAGTTTCTTTCCCAATGAATATGATTGGGAATTCTGGGTGCTCCAAACTTTCATGAAATTTTCTGACTGATTGGTGGTCATCAACATGTACCAGATAGTATGGGTTTCTAAATTTTTGATATATTTTCTATGTAAGGTCATGTCATAACTAATCATTTATTAGTGTTTGAGATCAAACACCTTTCATTTAATTTATGGTGATGTTGGTATAATCTTATGGGATGTATAAAAAATTGGAGGAATACATATACATTAGAACATGTACAATGAATTCCATCATGCATCCAACAAATGGGAATATATTGAAAAGGTTTTTCATTAGCAGGAGACTTGCTAATTTCAATTGAAAATTGATCATCCATCCAGTTCATACTCATTTCCTTATTCAATTGACTGATTTCATATTGTCATTATTCTATGATAGTTGTTTGAGGCTAGTGCTTCCACGAATTAGGAAACACCCTAATAAATAATCATAAGTTATTTAGGGTTCATTCTAGGCCACTATCAAGTAATGAAAACATATTTCATTGGGTTACCTAGCTCGGAAAGGTTTATCTTTAGACATATTATTGATGGTATTTTTCCATGTTTATTAGAAGTTGGATCTTCCAATATCATGATTCGTATACCCGTATTATAATATTTACCTTAGATATGGATGCCACGTTGAATCTATAAAATCCTATTGACTATGTTTATTCCATTATTGCTATTTTTTTTTGTATTTTTGGGGAATAGTAGGAAGGAGGACCCCCACAACATCTTTGTGGGCTTTTTTAATTCTTGAGTGGCTCTGTGGGGGGGGGGGGGAATCTGATGATACAAATATCAGTATACTAGATAAATCTCATATTCCACTATTTACACTACACTACTCAATATTTCTTTCATTTCCATAAATCCAATAGGAATCAATGGCGTGTTTGAAGTTTTGAATGATTTCATCCATTTTTCTTCCACCCATAATTCAATATGCAAGGTATTGGTGGTAGATAATGGATGGTGTTATTTTGGATTAACATCCCTATATCATCTCCTTATGGGATAGGATTATGGTTTCTGGAGTGGATGAGGTTATAATTTACAATCCCTATGCCCATATAGGTTCTCATGATAATTTGGATATCTGTATCATTTCACATCATTATGCCTTACCTAGATCTAAAAGGAATCACACACAGTTGTCCTTTACCAATTCTGATTGATGTTGATACATGTTTTTTCATTCCATTTAATTTACATTACATCTATTTGAGCTCCAAATAACTTAATATGGTGTTATTCAAATATGTGGTTGGAATTCTATCTCGATGGGGTTTCGGGGATACTGGATTGATGGGTGCATAAAGCATAGGTATCTCTCAATACATTTCAGATCATTCCATCCTCACAAAATTGTAATAAATATTGGTGTTCAGGGAATCGCATTAAGTGTTATGATAGAGCTTTTTACTCAAATTTTAATTTCGTATGGAGTGGTGCAGATCCCTCACTTCAGACTAGAACCGTTGGTATCCTTACTGATGCTGACTCTACTGGACTGATATTGGACATCCCATTGATCAAGTAAAAAATGGTTAGTTCAGTTCATGAGAATATAAGAGGTGGAAACATAGTATTTATACCCATCAGTGTCATTTTTTGTTGATTAAATCATGTTCATAGTGAGTGTGATCTCAGATTACATATTTATAGTAGTGGGTGAATAGATTCATGAGCCCACTACTACTACTACTGAACATTGGGTAGTGTGAAACTTTCCATGGAACCAAATTTACCCTATAATCATGGAGACATATTTAGAGAAGATTTATAACAACATGACCAGTATCTATCAACTCATCCAGGGTTATGGGAGAGGACAGTTTGATTACCAACATTTGAAAGTTCTTTTCACCCACTTCTCATTATTCTAGAAGAATTGGTTGAGTGTGAATATTATCTTATCCAATTAAATTATCCCAATCTTAATGTGGAAAAAATAAAGGAAAATACCACCGAGATACATCACCCAACTACATAGAAATTTCAAAATCAGGGCTTCATCTATGATAATACTGTAGAATATTGAGTATTTTATGATCACGTAGGTTGAATAAAGGTGTAGCATCCATTAGAAAACACATGGATAGAAGTAATAAAACTTAAAAACTAGGAGTTAAATAGATTTTTATAGGAAAAAGTATCCATTGGATAAAACTAATGATAGGAAAAGAACCAATATAGAGTGTTCCACTTACAGATCACATTAAGTTGTAGCTGATAAGTTGAATAAAGTAAGAAATGTATTATTATGGTCATTTTGATTGCATCTTTCTTTATTATGTCATTGATAGACTCCAGGATGTGGATTTTCATCACTTGTATGAATATAAAGTATAAATGAAAACATTATTTACTACTTTTTTATCTTTTATAATAGTATTTCGTTCTGATCAATCATAACATGCATTATTTTGATTGATTATTTCCAAAATTACCTTAATGGTATTAAAATTGGATTATAATTTCCTCCAGGATAATCAAGTTTACATGTTCATCTAATTATCTGATTTTTTAGAGAGGAGGGACTCAGTGAGCATATGTTTTCTATTTATTGGATATAAATGAGTACCCTTGAGACATTGAATCTTTTCTTCCAATCAAACAAACTTCTACTATGTCTATTTTAGTAATGATGTATAGGGTGTACCTTGTCATTTTATTAGTCCACCCATTGCTGGGTTTATGAACTAAAATGTTTTATTCCTTTCTATCTCCACTTATTGCTCAATTCTTGCATAAAACATGCAAAGAAAATGTATAGGAACATAGAAGATAGATTTTACCTAGGGTTCTCTCTATGATTTTTAATTGTGGTGAGTATTATGTATCAATTTATTATTAGTGTAGGTTCATGAAATCCAAACTAATGAAAATGAGGTTTTAGCTCATACATGTTTGAGTATGGGATTAGGAATGTTGATTCCAAAATTCCGGATAGTCAAGTGTTTCCCCATATTTTTTAGACAAGGGGAAAAATTTTTTATAATTTATTTGATGTTGGATATAAAGATTTATGGGATAAATGTATATGGGAATTGTCCAAAAACATTGTTAAATAAAATGCATCTAACATGGTGTTGATGAGGAATATAGAGCTAGAAGAGGCTCCTCTTGGGGAGGAATTTTCCCCAGGTTGGTAGGAAAAATGGGTAGAATGATACAAATCCATCTATGTAGAATTATTAAAAATTAGTCAAAGGAATCCTTTGGACACCAAAATTCCATTTTTTCTCTGAAAATGTTTTTAATTATTTTTTATGACCACGATGGGTGGTTTGTTAGAGGAATATTTATGAGAAGGATAAGGTCATTTAAATTGCCACTTGCTTGGAATGGTATTCCTCCCCTACATGATTTTTTCTTCTATAAACTATGGTTGATGCATAGGTAATAATAACATCCTGTATATAGGACATAAATTAATGAGATTAACATAATATTGTGGGGATTATTGAGGACATTTATTTAAGGTCCTTCGGATTTTTCCAAAATATTAGTGACATTACATTTTCACGATAATTTTTCTTAGATCATTCCACCATTTTTAATCTTAAGGGGTAATGTTTTAAATGTAAAATATGTGGGATTGTAAATCTAGAGTGTGAAATGGGATGGAATTGTTGTTGGATCATAAAGAGATATTTGAGGTCTCTCTTGAGAAAGGATTTTCCTCTAGTTGATTGGCCAACTAGGTTGACTGATGTAATTATAATTGGGAGGTATTATGAAGAGGAAAAAAATGTTTCATGGAACATTAAACATCCATTTATTATTAACATAAATATTATTTAGACTCAGAGTTACCCAAACAAAAATTTTATTTTGTTTGAGGAAATTTCTCAAATATGGGAGATTTTTCTGTATCAGAAATAACATAGAATGGGTAAAAACATATCCTATACATAGGTATATCCCATATGAAAGGAATGGTAATTATTTATGTCTATCTCAATAAATAGGGCCCAATGATTATTGTGTATTTAAATAAATTTATAATCAAGAAATACACGATTCAATGGTAAATGTATCCACAACATTATAAAACTCACATGTGGGGAGGGGTGATTTTTCTTCTCATTGATTATGGGCCCAAGAATGGTGTGATAATCAAAAATGGGCTCCCTTATAAAGCTTTTTCTCAATCATCAGAGAGTGGGGAACTTTGAATTATTGTTGGTCCGGGATATAGGATCTATGTGTCACTACGTATCTCGCTGTGGTGAAAATCAAGCCATACATATTTCATGTGTTGAATGTTCCCTTTTTAGTCTATCCAATGCCTAGGGAAAGGGGTGAAACTTTTTTATGAGGTTTATGGGCCTAAATTTGATGATTTTGGGGTTACTACATATCATGTGGTAACACGAGTCAAGCCAGTTGTAGTACCAAAATTTTAATGCTGACTATGAGGGACGTTATCCCTATTCTTTAACGTCATGTTTTAAGGACCCCAACTATGCAATTTAATTTCATGCGAAAATTATGTGGGTGAATCAATGTTCTAAAAAACAAAATCCCCCATTAATTCAATATTTTAATTCAAGGAATCACATCAAGGGTAGAATACTGTTATCATGAAAAAATGATTCCAAATCTATTTTTCCAAGGGCCACTATACCTGATACATTGGGGAAGAGTGAATTTTCAACATCATCTACATAATATTTTTTTGTAATGTTTAATGTCATGTGACTCGGAAAACATAGGGTCTTGAGATTTAATTTCATACGATGTAAGCCCTGCTGTCTTTCATTTTAAGGACTTATGACTACGACCACAATGTCATTCATTTTTAGTTATACAACAAGGACCACATGGTGTTTCATAGTTTTTTTCTATACAACTAGGACTATATGATTATTCATAGTTTTATGTGATATGACTATGAATATGGTTTCATTAATTCATTTTTCATACAACTAGGACAACATGGTGTTTCCTAATTTAATGTCGTGCTATTAGAACCATGTTATTTCGCTTCATTAGTTCATATGACTATGATCATATTTCAAGGAAATGATAAATAAAGAAAGGATTTTCAAGCCATGATGTTTTAACATTCCTTGTACGTGAATTAGAATATGTAATGTATAAATTTTTGGGATTTCATATCTGAAAAATGAAATGGGATAAATTAAATTTTGGAATACATAGATAAAATAGACCTCCCCGATGGATTAATTTTAATATGATTGATGCGTCAAATGTGGATATTTAAGTGAATCCAATTGTTGAGTATTATACAGACTCCACTTGTGGGGTCCCTAGGAAACTGACCTTCCCTATCATCGATGGCCAGAGAATGATTTTTTAAATCCAAAATTCCCCAGGAAACAAAATGTGATTTGTGGAATGTATGAGTTCACGCACACAAGAAATATTTATTCCAACACTTGGAATGTAGTGTGAATTTACCTACATATATCTAACATATATGTAAGAGGAAAAATTTTGGTTTCCATGATGGACCCTAAAACGAGGGATCCCAAATAAATATCTTTGGTTGAGATAATTTTTTTAATATTGGATTGGGGGATTGTTTTTCCCCGTGGCTACAACTAGGACTTGAGATATTCACATCACTATGTATCTGGTTGGAATTTGAATGAAGACATTCATAGTTCTTCCAGAATTTTGTTGTATGTTTTCATTAAATGATGTCATAATCAATTATGTATAATATCATATAGTGAGGATGTATGTTTCCCAATGTGGAAAATAAATATTATTTATAGACTTAAGATTAAATAACTAGGTCTCAATATATATCCGGCAATGGAATGAATCATTATATACATAGTTCTTGAAAATGTTTCAACCCAGCATGAAAATTCCGCGAGGTTGGGGAATAGAGTGTTCCCTTTACTAACTATTAGAAAGTGGGTATATACCAATGGTTTTTGAGACTACCATGCATATAGACTCAGCTATACCCATGGTTCCTACTAAATCTTATGGATATGGTACCTGCATAAGTGTGACAAGCCAAAACATTTCATTACAATGCCTTAAGAAAACATATACATAGGGATTACATTGAACTATGGGTATAGGTGGCATTTATGCCCACTATTTTCATGAATTGTGTGTATAGCCTTAGGTATATAAGCATATACTGACGATTCATCAAAACTGTAGGTATATGTGGAATCTATACCGATGGTTTTCATCAACTGTTGGTATAGTATCTACTATATAAGCCTATACACACAGTTGATGAAAATTGTTTTTATAAATGTCACATATACACATAGTTTCCATGAACCATGGGTATAGGATCCCTTATTTATTGAGTGTGAAATAATATATATGATATAATATATGCATATGTAATCGTATTTTCAATTTGTGTAGTGGTAAGGGGGTTCGGCGGAAGAGAATAGATGCTGGTTCGAAACTCACACAACATATTTTATTCATTCCATGTTGTATAAATATTTATATTACATAATACATATTAATATGTAACTATAACAGTAATTTTTCCTAGTGGTAGTGGACATTAGTCACCATGCTGCAATGGTAGATTGAAATTTTTTTCCTATTTATTACAATACAGACAAGTGGAATTAATATAATTAAGAAGATATATATTTATATATTTAAATGTACATGACATAGCTTGTATGGCGAGATGCTGGTCTTTAGACAAGTAGGTCACCAGATCGACCATCATAGAATGATTTTTCCAAATATTGACATGGAATATTAATATATATTGGAATATATATATATATGTTAAGCTGCTTAGTTGATGAGGAATAAGGTGTTTTATCTTCAGGTCATAGGAACAATACTTGCAAGGCACTTGTATGGGAATTCTTGAATTTTTTCTGATATTTAATACCCATGGTTTTAGAACTGTGGGTATAAGTGTTTTACGTATATTTATACCCACGGTTCCAAAACTGTGGGTATAAATCTATGAAATGGAGGAAAAAATAACTATACATATAGTTTCGAATATTGTTGGTTTTGGTTGTGGAGCTATACCGACACCTCAGTTTCACGTGTTTCCCAAAACCATGGGTATAGCCTTCACCCACAGTTTTGGAGGCAATACCCAATGTATTATACCATGGGTATAAGTCATTTTTTCAATAGTGAAGGTTATACAACTAAGACCATGTAAAACCTAATGTTAATTGAAATTATTGAATTATACTAGAAATACATTGCTGAAACTCTTAAGCCTATGTGAGCTATCATCGATTTGAGAAAAAAGGGGTAGAAAATTTTTATCTAACCACATAATGGAAAAAAATAATTATAGTGGTATTTTTTATTCTTGTGGGTGGGCATGGATATAAGATCCGAAAATCACTATGTAAATCTTTACAATAAGAATCATGCCAAACATAGTTTTGTTAAACGTTCCCTATGAAGCAAAGTATGTGCACTAATGGAATTTCCTTGGTTGCAGCCTAGACCATTATTATAGATTCGGGAATCACTAATTATCCTATAATGATAGGAGTCAACCCTCACATTTTTCATAAATTTCCATGTAGTTTAAAAACAGGTGGAATTGAAATAGGCTTCATGACATGAAGAGATAATATATTGATTGGGACCATGAGTGATGGTATGTGCACCAATAAGTATACTATGAGGATAGAAATCAAGTCACACATAGTTCATGAATGAAAATCACACAATGTAATTCACACGCATACATAATGGGGAGTATTTTTTATGTTGATTATTGTAGTTGGTCGAAGGATTGGAGATCTATGTATCACAACACATCCTGTGATGAAAGGAATCTAGCCGCACAATGTTTTCAGTGTGATTCCTTTCACATATTTGGATCATGCATTGTGGGAAGTAATATTACATACAAAAAACCAATCTATGAATGGGATCGTGTGGAAATTACATGCATTAGTTTTCATTTTTTTCAAGGATAAGGAAATATCCACATTTTTTTGGATGGACCTATAATATAGGGTCTAGGTGTCACTATGTATCCCATGTGGATTTGAATCATACCATATGTAGTTATGAAGTAAAAAATATGTTTTTCTGGATGAGTAACAAGGTGACTCCCGATATTAAAAGCGGTTCTGAGGCCTTGAGACCAATGTCTTGTGAAAATCATCATATGAATGAGAAATTACTTATTGGGCCTAATGTAGGAGTTCTAGACATGTCTATATAAATTTTAATGGGATGGTTCAAGCCTCTCATAGTTTATAAAGATGGAATGGTAGAAGGCTGATTCCAAGAATAGTGTTTTTCTAGTAGAGAGAATATTGAGGCATCATACAATTATCATGAGGCCTCCCATATTTATGTTATGGGGAAAGAGTATCATTTATCATCCAATGATGAGGACGTTTTGATTGATTCCTCTCATACTCAGTAAAATGAGGCATCTCGAGTATACCCATAGGTAATGCATTAATTTACCATTGCATAGTTTTGGTCAGGATGGGGTTAAAATGTCATGGTGTGGCTAGTAAGTGATGAAACAACATAACAAATTTTCAATTGAACCATTTCCACATTAATTTTAGAGACATTTTTCATTATGGTCACCATCAAATTTCCATAGAGAAATGCCTTTGATTTGAGTATATTATGGTGATGGACAGAAGGAAAGAGACCCAATAATTTCGTTGTATCCCAATGATGATGGGAATCAATCAATAAACAGTTCTTGAAGTAATCTAAGTGTATCTTACCTAGATGCAGGAATAAAGGCATTTCTCTTGGGGTTTTGTCTGAGCCTAGAAGATAGGGCTCTATCGTGACTACATTTCTCATTCGAATGGGTATCATGACACACATATTTTAGGAGTGAAGAATGGTAGATAACCAATTTCAAGGATGGTGTACTCTTTGGTGAGAATATTAAAAACACTCATTTATAACACATGGTGTCTCATATATGTTACACAAGGTATGACTACAAATTAATTTTGTGTGTGACAAGTAGAATTTGTTATTTATTATAACATCATGTGATCTATAAGATGATCATGTGAATGGTTCCCTATGAAGGGTTGACCCATACATAGGGATGATGCCCTTTACCTCATGGTTTCATCTAGGTCTAGGATTTAGGGCATTGTAATCCTTATGTATCTCACTGTGATGAGAATAAATCCACACATAATTCCAGAATAAGGGATTCCACATGTGGATCTGGCTCACAAAGAGGTACATGGTGACTTCATTACCCCTTTACATAGATTTGTGTCACGTGTGCTGAATTTTTGGAATGATAAAGAGTTTGGTGTAATTTGGATTCATGAAGAATGGACTAAAAAGCTATGTAGTATAACATTATTTATTGAGGATTTGGTGGTGCATAGTTTATCATCTTACCACATGGATGATATGGTTATGGGAATGATATTTTATTTGGATTAGCAAATGATAAACCGATTGTGAAAAGGGGCCATGGAGACTGTGGGTGGGGAAAATCATTTTATAAATGAGTGAAAAGTTTTGGATAAACCTAAGAGGTCTAGGAGTCACAATGTATCCTGTGTGAACATGAATCAATCTATATGTTTTTCGATCAATGGTAGTGAGGTAGGGTATTTACACACATGGTTGGGATCTCCTAAATAATGGGATGAAACTTAATATATTTTTATAATAGGGAAAACATAAGAGTAACTATAGTGTTTAATGGCATGTGTCTAAAATGAAGGTACCAATAATTTTATCATCGTACAGTGAGGATGTTGATTATATGCAATTTTTTATCTAGAAACATGGATGATTTAATATGTATTTTGTGGTTATACAGTCGGGGTGGTTTTACACACTCTTTAAGGACATGTAATAATGACTATACAAATAGTTTACCATAAAGTATTAGAGGTGTAAATTCCATGTAGTTAAGCATCGTATTATGGGAACATTGGTTTCACGTATTTTATTGTCTTGTGAAGGGAATCATGTACCGTGTATTTTATCATCATATAAATTGGATGGTGGTAACTTGTTTTTTATTGTATTTAAATAAATATTAGGGTGATGTATTTTATTAAACAATGTTTTTTCATGAGAAATCATTCATTGGTGGAGGCATTGATGAGTTTTACATCCATTTAAAATAATTAATTTTATCAATTGGAGTAGATATTGTGTATAGAATAATGACTCCCCTACATTGGATCCATCTTTTGAGGTTTATTCAAATGTATCATCAGTGTTCTCTAGATTAATACCATGTATACTTCATGTATTTATCAAAGGATAACTCTTACGTTAGAGGACCACACATTCTGGTGTTGTAGACTTCCAAATGATATCATGTGTGAAGCCTCTTGTCATCCACTTTCCCCAAATCATCCTTCAATTTTTTGGTTTTTTCATCTATGGATAACTGTTCATATATGGTCACACAAAGTGATGGAAATTTAACATTAATGGGCATGACCACATATGTACTATATACCAATTAATATGGGTTTTCCTGGTGAGTGGAATGGGAGGTAGTCTGGTAATCCCTTATGGAGTGGATATGATTGTCCTTCTTGTAAATTTTATCCTTGTCTGCCATCATTTGATGTGTCTTTTATAGGGTCTTGTTCAAGGCCTCTATCCGTCAATTATCATGTTCCAAATAGCAAGATGAATTGTTGTATTTGATGTAATAATCTTAATAGAGCTTCTCCAACTCATTAAAACATAAGTTGGGGAAATTGTTTCTCAGTATTGTGTAAGGGACAACAAATTCAGTAATTACGTTGTCTTTCATGAAGAAGATTATATTTCATAACCTGTCTTCTTTGAGTGGTGTATTTTTCCCCCACATTGATAATAAGTTAGTTTTAGTGAGAATATACATGAGCTTATTATCAGTGGTTTGAGCTTATGGTCCCACGATATACATTCCCCAAATAGAAAATGTGTAGAATTATTTGGAAGTATAATCCTAACAATAATGGTTGATGAATAAATATATCATGATCTTGGCAGTAATGGTACCTTAATATAAAATTTATGAAATCCTATATCATAGTGGGTCAGTAGAACCCAAGTGTCTAGGCATGATGAGAAAGCATAAGTCCTGACTAGTGGGTGTTTTAGGCTTTGATATATACTTATATCATGAATGAAGTGACAAATTCTCCATAAATAAACCTGTGAATGACCCCATCAAGGCCCCTCTGATGTAGGACCTTTTGGTGACATTTTTCATATAGTGAAATATTAATTTCTCATTTTTAGTTCTTCTCTTTTCCATCTCTATTTTCAGGATGTGTTCCATTTTAGAGGTAGTCCCTGATATGAACCATTCAATAGGTGGAAGACCCTTTGTATTGACTATAACAATATATTCCTTAATCTCTTCCATGTAGAATCAAAAAATGCCATGTCGTTCGACCATGTGCAATAATGATGACTATTTCTTCATTGTGTGAATCTTCTAGGGACCTGGCAATATATTAAAATACATAATCTTGATCATTTTGTGTGTATGGGATGTGGTTCCATGTCATCTCCAAATTGAAATAATCCATTATTCCTCAGGTGTAGTCTAGCAGGGGTGATGAGATTTTCCATAGTCATGGAATAATAAATAATGACCTACTTGATGACCACCTTAGTATCACCCTACATCGTCAAATGATTTACATGAACATGAAGTTTCATTATATCCGTACAATGAGGTCCTGATATTCTAATTCATTTTTCACGCTCCCTTTAAAAAAAATGAATATGGTAAGATTTCCTTTGGTGGGATGATAATCATGACTCCCAACTCAACATTGTTAGTGTGGGGTCTTCCATCATTTTTTATGTTGGACTTCGGGATGCCCCATCAAAATAAATGTCCCATTCAATAGATTCATGTTTAAATGAGTATATATATTCTTTAGGAAGCATAGTATCTGGATAATTAATTTAAACCATGTTATCTTCTATGAGAAATGTACTAACTCCTAGAATTTTATCACTTTTTGAGGGATGAAATGGATATCAAATGGATGTAGGATGAACTATTGTCAGGATAGAATCCTATCAAAATAGGACAAATTATGGTGTATTTGATAGGGTATTGGAGGTAAAACATATGTACATTGTGATGTTTTAGGTAATTCATTAGCTTCTGGACAACAAATAATAGTACTATGTAGTTCTGTTTGTATCTAAATATCGGGTTTTGGCCTCAATTATGGTTCGATTGAGGTAATAAAGGTTGCTATCTTAGCCAGTGTAATTCATTTGTGTGAGGAAGGCAACCAGTGATAACTCTATGTAAGTCACAAATAGAATGAGAGATATTACTTTTATATGACACACTAACAGTAGTGGGATTAAGAGATACTTCTTAATACTATCAATTCCTCCTAGAAAATCATTATTCCACTTATATTTAACCCCTTTTCATCAACCTAGTGATGGGGAATCATGTGTATGCATGTTTCGTTATAAATAGTCAAATGTAGGACATGCATCCTTGTTGCCATCTCAATTATCAAAGATTTTGAGATGGTGACATTTTTAGGATAGAATCTGTCTTATCTTGGTCAAATTCAACACCATAATGGGATATGTCATTGCTGAGAAATTTTCTGAGGGTAATTCCAAAATAACATTTAAAGAGATTTATTTACATGTTGTATTGTTTGGTCTTGTTAATGATGGTTTGATGAACATCAAAGTGGTCAGAGAATTTTCTAGTAATAACAACGAAATCATCAACGAAGAATTCAATAAAATTCCTCAAGATTTGTTTGAAGATGTGATTCATGAAGTGTATATATATATGTATGACATTCATCAAGTCAAAGGAATTACCCAATAAAAAAAATTACTCATTGAGCGGCCCTTAAGGTAGTTTATTATTCATATTATTGGTTAATTAAATTTTTATTTTACCCCGAATAGCATTAATTTATGGAGATGTCTCTGTATTCTATCATTACACCAATCCATTGATCTAAGATTGGGACTATTAAATCATCCTTCAAAGAGTGCATGTTAGTATCTCTAAAATGAATGCCTTCATTTATTTTTACATTCTCTTACCTAAATGTGTCTACATATTCCAACCATTGTTGATATTTGACCTCTCCAATAATGTTGTAACTGATGGTTTTTTCAGCCTCAACAACAAATTTTTCTTCATGAGTCAGATGTGTTCTTCAGGATGCATGTGTATAGCCTTGATAGTCTTCTGGAAAGCCTAGTTTATGAGTGGAAGGCTTTGGATCAATGTCTGTAATTTCAATATACTTCCAGGTGAACATTTGACAGTACTACTTCATAAAGGATTTATATATATCTTTCTCCATCAATAACAAGTCCACGCAAAAAATAGTGGCCCTTGTGTCCTTTATTATACCCATGATTCCCTCTCCGAGTTCATCAATGGTTATAGAGAAATCTTCCTCCAAATCTAGAGGGGTGAACTTTTGGTACTCCTCTTTTTCATCCTTATCCCCATCATCTTACTCTTCTTATTCATATTATTCTTCTTCTTCGATGGTAGGAGCAAGTGGTGAAGGGAAATATTTAGAGATATGTGGGGGATCAATGCTTTGACATCAGGAAGACATAGTGACATCCTCTGAAATAACTATGATGTGTGGTATATATGGAATTGTAGATGTCAGTTGAGAGGCAGGGGATGTGAGTTTTTACATTCCCATTGTGAAATTTCATACTCTTATGATTCCGCTAATGTGGAAGGAATTTCATAAACACCAAGAGATAGAATGGGGGAAACATAATACAAAAAATTTAAATTATATGGTAATCCCATAGAGTTTTTATTGTCATTTCAATAATCTTACAGGATAGATACTATCAAGGCAGGTGAATATATTCTTGAATCGGGTCTCATTTGCTCGAAATGGTGATGGGAAACACATACTCTTTGTCGATTTTCTTGAAGGGGTTGGTTGAGATCATTTCTAGTCAATTGAAGAAAGTGATATTGGTAATACCATCAAACATTGTTTATTTTCCACCCACTAATAGAATTATTAATTGATATAGTGTGACATATAAGATTCGAATAGGGCCTTTTGGAAGTATAATATACCAATTTTTCTATTAATGCATTATTGGATTCATTCATGGTATTATGATAGGGTTTTCATGTGATGCCACAAAAAAATCCTTCCTATCAAAACATTGAATGTTTTATCACGTAATATGACTAGAAAGTATGAGTCATATATGATGTCCCAAACTAAATCACAATAATTGATTTCCCCAGGTTATGTTACAATATTTTTTTCATATCCCTATATTTTAAGGGAGGATGGTGGTATGTTATCCTTACTCTATAAAAATTGGGGAAGAGTTTGTACTGGAATGAGGTTAAATCCTAGCAATTTTTAATGAATTCTATTCAGAAATTGATGACATTTATCCTATCGAACATGATAAAGGGTATGACCATGGATTTATATTTACATCCTCATATTGATTTGTAGAAGATATAACCATTTGAAATTCCTCAAGAATGGTCTATATCCGATGAAACATAGTATAGGAAACATTAGATACAATAATTTTAGGGATTATAATATCATATTTGTGTTATTCCTTGTGGTCTTTTGATAATGTCATTACATCTAGGATTGATATCACGACGGCTAACAATAGATATTTGAATTAGGGTGTAAAAATTGTGGTCTAAATTCATTTTCTCTCAAGGTTGTGGATTCTCTTTCACTTGTGCTTTTGGGGATGGAGTGTTCAATGTATCTGGATCAACCCTTGGAATATAAGTTGGAGGTGGTCCTATAAATGGTGGTTTGGGTCGGGTTGGTCTTCCACTATGCTCAGTGCTATTTAAAACTTGTTACACTTCTTCCTAATATTATAGAGTTATTGGTAAAGAGTAGATTTTAGAATATTAAGGGGAATTTCCTCTCTTATATTTGACTCAAAAAACTCATCATCCACTAGTTCTTACCACATTGATAGTAAGATATGGGACAGGGAAGGTATTTTAGTTCCTATCATGACTATGACTTCCCTGGTATCCTTGGTTCGTGTGGCCTCTAACTCTGGTTACCCAGTCAAGCATAGGGATATTAGGTCCATATTCATATTCATCATTTGACAAGTTACACACTAAATGAATCACATTAATATATCCATTATTAATCAATCCAATGATTAATTCAACAACATATGACGATTTAATCAGGATGACAATTCATAGCGCTACCTTTCAATGGGGTGGTGACCATATACCTATTTGATGGTACAATTCTTGTATATACATATGATGGTACATTACACATTTATTAATATCTGAGTAAATAAATTCAATGATATTGAAATATAATTTTGGATTGGCATTGGTTCATTTTCTTTAATTTTCTCTCTACCATCTCAGACAAAACGTTTCTTGAAAGAGCAATTTTTAGAGGATCGTGATTTATTTTGGATTAGTTGTGTTATAGAAGAAGTATCTAGTGTCAATGTTTGTTGCTTCAATTGTGTTCTGATAATTTCATGAGAACATCTTATGGTATTCCAAGTAATACTTGTATCAAACTTCTATGATACTTTACTATATTCTTCTTTATATTCACCTCTTTCATCAGCAGAATTCATGGAAACATATGCTACTTATTCATGTGGTTTTCCAAGTATCACATTCCCAGATTACACAATTTTTTGAAATATTTCATTAATGGTGAATCATTTTTGGATGGTGTACCCCAATGTCTGGTGAAAGTGAAAATAATCTACCTAGTCATCAAGTCATACTTGATCGGGACTCCTAGCCTATGAAAGCTGGAGAAAGTCATTATCCATAGATTCTATCATGTGGCCATTAACATTATCTTCTCTTAGATATAAAAAACATTCTTCACTCTAGGAATTGATTTCTCATTGGTCCCCTACACTCATATTAGCAATGATGGGGTCAATATTGATGCTTGGGGGTTACAGATCATATGGTGTGGGGTTCTGAATTAGAGCTACCATAGAGTCTATATTTTTTGGATCAAATGTGGCCTCCACTATTCGTGTTTTTACCTCATGACTAATGATGGAACTTGGAACTTGATCTTTTTTAACTATATGGAATCCAACATTTTTTGATATAGTATTCAAATCATGAAACCCTCCATTATATTTCTATGGGAAGAGGAGCATTTTAATGTCATCACGGAGGTTATCTATGAGATGAGAAATAATGATTTCCATTGAATGTGGAAGGATCAGGGACTAGGTAATACATATATATATATAAATTAAATCAGATAACAACTCATTTTCCTGATGTTTTATGTTTGGGAGTCCAATGATCATTGTTTTTTTAGTTGAGCTGAAGCAAGGCAAGATATTTTGAAGAAGGGCCTATCATCAATTGATTGACCATGCTGAAAGACTGTTATACCATGGAACGACAGAACCTTGAAAGATTTTAATAAAGAATCTTAGTATTAATGCATGTTTTTTTCATAGGGGTTGCCATCATATGCTCAAAATGAGTTGAGAACTTTTTCAGATCCTATTAGGGGCCTCCTGAACCATAGAATCATAAAAGTTTAGGGCTCCCAAAAAAATTGGGGGTGGGAAATCTGTCACCCATTAAAGGTAAGGATTCCCATATAAATGTACAGGTTCATGTTGTACCTCCAATACTTCTGGTCGAGCTTCAAATGATTTGATGGTGTCAATGTTCCCATGGTGAATGTTTTCATATAGAGGATCTTGACCAGGGTAAGTATTGACAAGGTAATGTTGTGCTGGATGTACCAGTACATGTGGTTTTCACTTATTAAGGGAAATCAATTTTAGGTTAACATGAATTTTATTTGGTTATTTCCCTAATTGAGGGAATTATTGAATACTGCTAATTTTTGGGTCCAGTTAAATTAACAGTCATGGCACTAGATTTTTCAAGTGTCATAGCTCTGCCTTAGTTGCAGGGATGAACGATAGAGGTACACCAGTGGGATTTTTGATTTTTAGATCTATTATTAGGGAATAATCATAAAGAAAGATTCCTCATATAATTTTATAATTGACTCTTATCACCTCTTTCATCACATTATCTTAATATGTAATTATTTTTTAAAAGTGCGGGATTTAACATCTTCAAGTGGTTGGTCTCCAATAGCCTTAATTTTACCCTTTTATTTATTATATGTTTGATGAGGAGGCAGTGATGAATTCGTATAAGGAGAACATTGAATCAAGTTGAGTCTAGGGTTCTTGATAAGGACACCTATTTCAATCTTGAAATGTACCATGTTTTGGATGGAACCAACCTCCCATTTCTTTTCAGCATGAGATTTCTCTTTGGTGTCATATATTGGATTAATTCCCATGACTTTCACCAAAGTGTAATGAATTATTCATTTCATATTAACTATTGCAACGTATGAGTATTTTTCACACCCATTCATATAATTTACCCCCACTTCTGATATCCTCATTGGGATTCTTGGTGAATAGTGACTTAGGGGGAGAAATCACACAAACATGTTGTTTCTGTCTATTCTGAGGGATAAGGGAGATGATCTGGGATGAAAATTGACTTTTCATTCATTGGTGTTCCCCAAAAATTAGAAAATATGGATTTCTATTGAATAGGGGTTGAAGTAAACTTGCACATAGACCTGTGGGTATAGTTTCTCTCACTCATCCATTATCATTCCATGGGTTGAATTATTATGCTTTAATAGGAAATAATTTATTGAAAATCACCCCTACTTGATGTGATGCAGTTGATCCCATAGTACCAGAGATGCTACAACTAATGTTTCTTTCCTTCTCTGGTGCATGTTTTCATGGTTATGAGTTGGGTGAGATACATGATCTGTATATGAAAAAACTCCCTTTTGACGACATTTCTATTCATTTTGATTGATCTACCATAAGTGGGATGTCTTATTAATGATCCCGATAGACTAAATAAATATTCTTTTGATAGTCTACTATTATCAGACCTAAATATTTTGTCACTTATTCTAGGGTGATTTTGGCTATGGGCCATCTTCCACAAAGGAGGGTATTTTCTAGTTGATTCCATAAAATAACAAAGTTACAAAAGGACTTGATGAATAAGGCCCTCCAAATATTATTACATAAATTTCATACTATTCATATGGTAGGAACATAAATTTATAGTGGTGAAGAGTCATCTTTAGATTCATATGGATGTTCTATACTTATTTTTCTAACAACTCCCATGGAACATCTAACTGATAAGTGGATGTGAACCAATACATGATGGGAACATCATCATTGGCCATATGTCTTCTCATGGAAAAAGTATCATTTTTCTATTCTTCCAGATATTTCTTCAACTAATCAATCTAACATGGGACCTCTTAGGCTGTTTTGTCACATGTAGCGGGGTAGTGTGGATATCATTGGAATGGAAGAGTTATAGAGGTGTTTTGGAGGATTATCATTCCGTCAAAGCATCACCTCATTAGGATGGAATATCACCTACCCTAGATATGTTATTGGATATTACTAGACCTATCCTACTATGTTCATTAGAATATTATGGCCTTATCATGTATGGTTTGGTGATGATTAGAACTTCTTTTTTATTGATCTTTTGAATATGTGGACATATTTTGTTGATTTCATCAAGATATGTGTTCTCATGATCAATAAAATTGGATGCAATAGGAGTGAATTCAGAGTGAATACTCTAGGAAGGACCTATATTGCTGATAATAATAGGGATATGGGGAAGACCATCATGTCTTATACTACCACTTTTATAATTTCTTAATGAAATAGAAGGATCATGTGACACAATTGGTAAATGTATTATAGCCTGAAGAAAACAATAATTTAATAAAATAGGGTCATGAGTTGGATATTCAAACATGAACTCCCCTGTGTGGGAATTCTTTTTCAGTAACACCTCATGGATTGATGCAACCACGTGTTGTGAATGGATATCCCCTTGCACATGAGTGAGTTCAGATGAAACATGTGTTACTATCGAAGCACGATGAAGATATTTTGTAATATCATAATTAATATATGAATGTAATGGTGAATCCGCTAATATGGGCTACTAGTACTGATTTGGAACATGTTTTTTCTGGTTTTTCCAGTTTTTGATTTATCTCAAAAAATTTACGAAGACCTTCTGTGATATGTGAAGCGAAGTATGTGTACTCCTGAGTTACCCTCTAAATGTTCGAATACGTCACCCAACATGAATGACTAAAAATAATTTATTTTTTCAAAAGAACATTTATGGAAAATGTGGGAAACCAGAATGACATCAAATACATAAAACATAGTCATGTCTCCATGATCCAGGATCATAAGACCAAAATATTCCAATTCAATATCAATGAAAATCCCCACCCCAACAAAAAATACAATATGATCAACATCCAAATTCCCATCACTTCTTGGCTAGCTGTCCCATGTGTGAATGCATGGTCTTGCTACCAATGGAAATCATCATAAACTCTCAAACATCTACTTCCAGATAGCAATGATAAAGAGAATGCTCCCTGCTTTGACATCTTCTTGAGTAATCACATGAAAGTGAACTAGAATAAATTTCCAATGGACCAAGGACGTTGTGCCATAAGAAATCATAAAAATTTAAAAAAAACACATCATCAACTATCCACAACAGATCGAATTCTACGAAAAATTCTTGGAATAGGAAATCAACAAGATTCCCCCATCTCCAAGCCAAATAACAACTTCGATTACAGTTCCACCGCCTATTGCATATCATTTTTAACATCCAAAAATAGGCCATCCAGAAAAATAGTTGACAAAAAGAAAAATTTCAGTTTGCACATACTAGAGATGGATTCATGGGAAGATGAACTGAACAATATGCCATGGATGAACGATAAACTGAAACACCCACAACCAATCACAAAATCAAATAAATGAATCTGTCACCACCAAAATAGAGCGACACCGAATGAAGCCCCAAAACAAATGAACCAATCCAAAACATGTTGCCACCATCGCTCCTGAACACCTAAGATCAACCTAAAGGTCCCATGGAAGTCACACTACATTGAACTTACACCACAGAAAATCAGATCACAACCACGAGCCTTCAACGCGTCGCCATGGAGAACCCAAGCCCACTGAAGGTTGAAAGCCTTTGATGTCGCAGAAGCCCGTTGTTGGATACTACCCATGACACATACATAGAACTCGTGAACCCTCTAAACCTAGGAACCTGCACGTTCGATGAAAATGAACCTTTGATCTCAATCCATGATGTCTCCATAGTAAGAAGAGCATGCTACGAACTCACCAAGAACCATGGAGAAAAATTGTAGCTAACTAAGGATCCAAAACTTTGGTATGATTTAAGGATGTAGTCAATGATTGATGTCTAACCATCCATCATTACCATGTTATACTAAGAAATTTCCCTGGAAAGAATATGGATATTCACAAATTCAGCTTTTGGGGGATTATAATTAGTCTACCTCAGATTCCTAGCTGAGATGTGCCAAATTGTTTCTCTAGCTTCCCTCATGTTTTTATCACATTCTTGATATCTATGACTATGTATTTTCATGTTCTCATGGTTTATAATCATATTTTCATGTTGGAGTTGACATGAATTCATAGGTATATATATCTTCCCATGGGGTTTTTCAAAATTTACATGAATAGAATGATGTGCATGAGTGGGGATTTTGATATGCTCATAGGTTTCTAATAAATTTTAATAAAATGCCTAATATTAATGCCCGTGGATTCTTATCCATCCATGGGTTTCCACTACATTTTTATAATAGTCTTGAATATCTTGATTCAAAATTTTCATATGTTTCTATGTTTCCTCTATATTTTCATGATGGACCTAATGTGCGTGATTAGGGTTTTCATTTTCTCATCGGTTTCCACCATGTTTTAAAGATGTTCTTGATATTAATGAGAATTCATTTTCATTTTATTAGGGGTTGTATCCATATCTTCATGGAGGAATTTATATGGGAGAGAAAATATTTTATTTTTCCCATTTCTTCCTACTGTATTTGAGTGGCAGTATTCCTTAGTAGGAACAATAACGATGGCATGTTTTGAGTTTTTCAACTGTTTCCCTCTACGAGACACTCTTGGGGCTTGGGTTTGAGTGGCTTCAGTTGGAGATGATAGAAAATTGTCCCCCGAATGTGGATGATGTTGGGTCATGTAGTGTGGGGTAAGATACCGTTGGATAGATCCCTTCAAAGTGATCCATGTTTCTTTAAGATGATATCGGTGGGGATCACTTCATGAACCTCCCTAAGGTAATGGAGGGGCACATTATCTCACTATGTGGATAAGCTCCTGAAATAGTTTGAGATGTCTAGGGGTAAAGCATAACTCTGGACCCTCAACCATCATTATTAGGATATCTAGAATAGTTTCGTGTGCTATATGTCCAATTGGTAAACCTCCTAGGTTGGAAGTGTTTTATTCTAGTGGTACTCTTAGAATAATTCATTTGAATCTTGACATTGAAGATAGTAGGTGGGAGATGTAATCTTTTTTATAAGCGAGGACCCTATAGTTTTAGTGTGAAATGGATAAATCTATGAGAACTTGTGAGTCACCATTTCGAATGAATATAGATTTAGTGTAATGGTAAATTAATATATTTATGTATATACCAAACATAAGAAACAAAAAATCATTAGGAAAGGATAACTATAAATGAATCACAAAATTATATTTTTCTTGTCCTTATTTCATTCTGGTTATGGAAGGGCCTTGAATAAATAAAATGTAGTAGTCATGGTTATGTATTCGCTTTAGGTTAACCATTTTGATTCCATAAAATATCAGTGGTATAATTTGGTAGGAATATGATTGTATGACAAGAACTAGGAATATGTTCATTTTTAATATGTGAAGTTGATTCCTAGTCTAAATGATTTCATGTGGGGATTAACTTTTTCATTCTAATAGAATCATTGTGTCATGGTTTTGATATGAAAGGTATGATTTATTGGGAAGGGGTTAATATTTCACAGTCTTTCACATCAATTATTCCATTCTAGTTTTGTACCCAACAGGTCAGATTCCAATGGGGTTTCTTCTTGGAACTAGAAACACCCCACAACTCTCACATTTGTGATGAATATGGGACCATCATTACAAAGTCACACAATCGTTGGGTAAAAATTCCAATGATAATTTTTAACTCACATTTATTGATAGTATGGATGGTTGGCATCATCACACTCTTCCGGGGATAATTACTTCCTGCTCTAGGACTCTATCATAGATTTAAGACATATTCTTGAATCATTGGTCGATTCTCAAGTATGTCATGGGTATCCCTTGAACTAATAATAAATTATTATCCTAGTAGGTTTGAAATAATATATATGTATCTAAGGTTATCTCTTAATGGTACTTATGGCCTATAGATCCTATGATATTCTTTTATTATAATGCCATTTTTGAGCCATGTAGTGGGGTGCTTAGGATGTTGTCGTCATTGATGAGGATGTGAGTTATTTTGATGTTGGGATAAAACTCATATTATGTGCTTTCTAGATATCCTTGTGAATTTATTCATAACCCACATAATTTTATACCACTACATTGTATATATCATTCATTTTAAGGTCTTTTGATAATGACCAAAACATGTAGATTAACGACTTGCAGAAAAGATTCTTAGGATGATGATTCCAAGCCAAGAGTGTTGTGGTAGTTATGTCAAGGAAATTATGGGAACCTATAAGATATATGAGCACCATGGTTGGAGAATGATCATTTCGGGGATATGGACCAATAAGGATAGAATGATTTGGGGTCAGGAAGGGATATGGCTCTCAGGTTTGGATGTCACCCTACTTGGAATATAAACTAGAGAGCATTAGGATGATATGAGGTGTTGGTATTGGACCATAGGGAGGCTTCATACATCTCCAAGTTATTTTGGAATCAAATTCGAGGTTGTTTAGATATTTATGGATTAAACCAAAGGATGAAGCCTATTTTTATAGGTATGTTTGGGGATTATACCAAGTAGGACGACCATAAGGAGTGAATTTGGTAGTGTCATATAAATGGGATAGTGGCCCATTGGATTCATGAAACTGTGTAGATGTCTTGTCACCACTAACTTCTAATCCCATGTGAGTCATTCTCAATGTGAGAAATAAGAGAAAACATAAGATCTAAAAATTACACAATACACATTTTACTCTGGTGGATGGATGGTAATATCCAAAGTGAGAGGGAGATCTCATTGAGTATTCTTATATCACCAATTATTTTTATAAATAGTATAGTAATATCTGATGATCTATTTGGAATAAGATATTATAGAGAAGACGAGAAAAGGTCTTTCCTCCTACAAGAAATGATATGTGCTTACTGAATACTGTATTCTCTAAAAATATATCACGGGGAATATAGGTATATATGACATTATTCTTAATATGTAGTATCGAGATTGATCCTCCACCTTCCCCACAAAAAACAAGGAGGTTCACATGAGCACCGCCTAGGTTGGGACCCTCATTACCATGGTAAGGTAGATTAGGAAGCATCCTGAGCATACCCCTAATTATGGAGGATACACATGTGACTCTTCATACCATGTGTATGTAGACTCAAAACGAAAAACTGATGTGCCCAATGATCTGATCTTATATATTAGGTGGATTTTGGGCAATCCTTTCCCCAATGACATTATAATGGTTACATAGTGATTAATGTGAGAAAAAATGTCTCAATGGAGGGAATTAATAGAATCCTAAGAATAGAACACCCTAGGATGGATCATTATATATATTGAGACCATATATACGATGGAGTTACCTCCGTATATCATATTTCCATGCAGGTGATCTGGACAATTTCATAATGTTTTCCTACATGGGTCTAGGATTGCTAGGCACAGTGAGTTTCTATGTCAGATGCGGTCATGTCCATGTAGAATCTTCATACGCAGACTCAAGTGCCTCCCATGAATCATATTTCTATGTGGGGAAAAGATCCCTCTGTGTAGGTTATTTACTATGAGGGGTGATGGTCACTAAATGATCCATCCACATGTGATCCTTGAGATTGTTTCCATGGAGGGTTTTTTGATTTTTGGACAATTGAGTGAATTATTTTCCTTCTTTAATGTTATGTGGTGGGTTTACCTATTTGTCATCAATGTCTCAGATGTTTGTTCATTTTATTTGGTTCATCTCTCATCTTGGACCTCCCCTCATACTCACCTTCTGAATTCCCTCAAGGAACATATATAGAGTAATTGAGGTACCGAGTATTGGGAGGGCCAGTCATCTTTGGTTGTTCACGATATTTCATTTGTGGGAGCCTACTAAGGATTAACCAACTTGAAGCTATTTCATTTGTAGGGGAATAAAATTACCCTATCTCACAATTTTTTTTTGATTTTATGGGGGACATTCATAGTGGACAGAAACCATTATCCTTCCCTACAAATAATTTGATTTTATTCGTAAGCACTGGCAGTACCATCTCATCCCATGAATGATTTCATTCCAGGGATACCTCATTGAGATACATAATGACACACATAGTGGTGTTGAAATATGGACTATAGTCCCCCTTCATAGCTTCACATCTTTTGAAATTTTCTTTCAAATTATTCTCTAGTTTTATTTCAACCCTTTTCCAAATTCACCAAACTCTTTTCTTCTTCCAGGATGAGTTCTCGAAACCCAACAAGGTATGTAAAATTATATCTATATATTTGGTTTTAGGGGTGTCTAATTACATTCAAATAGACACACACAAAACAAAGGCAAGAAAGGAAGTCCATATCTACCACTCACCCTAGGGGATAGACCATCCAACAAGCCTTATTTATTTAGTAAATTTCCTATAGGACAAATTGGTGTGAATCCCATTACATGGTCTGAAATCCTAATGTAGTTTCATTCATTCATCATTAGGCTTGTGTCACCTGACAGGAGTTATGTATGTGTCCCCTCAAACCTCCATCTTCATCTGCATCAACACCTGCATTGAACTATAATAGTATGTTTTTCAAAAATTGTTTAATCAAAATTCCACTTGGATGCCAATTAGGGGCCTTTACCACTTATGTATAGGCTCATTTGAATAAAATTATATACACTAATAAATAAAATAAAAATAATTAGTAGTTAGAAAAAAGTTTTTCTATTCAGACAATAAAAATACAACTATTAAATAAAAATATAATTATATAAAAATAATAAACGATTAACATTTAATATTTATATTAATACTAAAAATGTAAAAAATTGAAATACAAAAAAATAATATTAATATAATAATTTAAAATAATTACTAAAAATATCAATAAAATAAATATGAAAAATATATTAATTAAATTACTAAAATTAAAAAAAATTATATATTAAATTTCAATAATTTATAAAACCAATATTGAAAATTAGTAATAATTAACTAAAATAGTTATCAAGGTATAATTACACACAAACAAATATATGTATAAAAAATATATTATCATTATATGTTATCTTAAATTATTTATTATATAAATAATTTAAAAATAAGGAAAAATTAAATTAAATTAAACTACTAAAATATTAAATTAAAAATATTTATATATAATTAATTAAAAACAACATAAATAACTAAAATATTACAAAAACTACATAATGAAGATAAAAATAATAAAAGATGTTTCAAATTAATAAAAAGTATATATATAAATAAATAAAATTATTAAGATGGAAATTAAATCTATATGAATTAATCTTATCATACCATGTTAGACACTTAGAGTACATTCCCTATATATTATAATTTAGTACATCCCCATAGCACCCCAAAAAAGTTGTATGGGGGTCGGAGGACTCCCTTGTGCCTCCATCGACCTACTCATGCTGGGGAGTAACTCCTCTCACTACTTTGTGGACCAATAAACACATTCGAATGCTCATTCTAACATTTACGTTACCTATGCCCTAATACTGGCACACGTAGGGGCTTCCACAGCCACACTAGTTTTTGGAGGCTGGGAATGGCCAGTTGGATATTCTTTGGCCCGTTTTCTAGGTTTCCCACTTAGATGACGGAGAGTCTGTTAGTGAGGCATTTTTAATTCAATGTCCTCCATACCTCCTTGTCAATTTCACTACCCAAAAAAATTAAATCAATTAAAAACATAGTTTTTTTATTATTTTTTTTCATTTTTCACAGTGTTATTCCATTTTAAAAATACCCAAAAATTATATTTAATCATTATTACATGTGTATTAATTGTGTTAGAAACTAGAATTTATGAATATAAATATTAAAATATTATGCATTTATTTAAATCCACAAACCTCACACACATAGACAATGTGCGTCCCCATTCTTCTGTTTCAAATATCAATTTAAAATGAAACATCTATTCTACATTTAAATTAAAAAAATTATAATAAATAAATTTTCAATGGGGATAAATAATTTCAAGGGATACATAATGAATGTTATTCCCACTCCTCAATAGTCAGAATGCATTTTAATTTTATCATAAAATGGTGGGTCTTCTCATATCATTGATTGAAGTATTTTAATCCTTCATTATTAACAATAATGGTTGTGATATACATCAAAAAAAATTACATGTCTCATCTCGCAATGTAATATCGATATTTGAGGTTTTTATAAAACCATGATTACATAAAAAACATATTAATTTCAAAATAATATACTTACTGTTCTTAGTAGATTAAAATATATCTAATAATGTGGGATTTGAATTATGGATCATATGACTCTCATGTTTAGGGATGGTATGAATTTGATGAATAAAAATGAAAATATTGAAAAGGGGATTAATATATAATTATTAAGAATAATGATCAATGTAAACCCATTGACCTTATCCTATTGAAATTATGTCATCTTTCCCCACATGTCAAGACTATGTTTGGATATTTGAAATGATAATATTTAATTCTTTAACCCTAAAATGTTTTAAAACCTTTTTTAAAAAATCAAATTTTTTAAAACTGATCTATGAAATTTCTAACATCCATCAGCCAACCCCAAATGTTAATATCATTTTTCCAATGATAGTTATCTCTTACCCTTTATAAGTTAACTCGTATTTTTCCTTTTTTCAATTTTTTCTTATTATAGAGGTATGGATGAAATATAATGACATATGGAATGGACCATTTCCCATCCAAATGATAAATCTGAAAAATATTATCTCAATCTACCAAATCACGTTTTCCATGGAATCCATCCTCCACCACAGTTGAACAATGATCATCATGAAAAACATTTTATTAAGTGTATAAATTGATAAATTAGCATGAAATATGTCTATTAAAATCATATTCCATACATGAAAACAAAATGATAAATGTATAATAATTTTTAGATAGGTATCATCGATTAATGTAAAATAAAGAAAAAAATTCAATCTTTATTTTTTAGTAAATTTTTTCAGTCATTTAAAACTAAATCCTAGTTGGTAATATGTCCCATTTTCTCTCAATAAATTCAAAAAAGAATGTTTAGAAATATTTTTATAAAATAATCCAATAAAAACGTGTAAGTAATCAATGAAAATAGCTCATTAAAGGGGTTATAACAAAAATATTATTAACATGGACATCATAAAATTGAAGCATGAATGATGGAAGTGTAATATCATAAACATGTAACTAAAAATAAAAAAACATAATTTTTTTCACTCTAGCCATCCTATAACTCCCAATTACTTAATAAATTTCTATTAAAATTAAAATAAAAAACATTTATCATGTGCTTCCAAAAAATTCTAAAATCATTGATCCAAAGTAAATAACTAATCTACATATGGTCATTCAATTTTTATTTTTTTATATCATAAAACATATCAAATAAATATTTACAGAACATGTTAATAATGAATTTTATTGTTTACTAACCTTATAAAATAGATCTTGTTTTGTTATCCTTGATTATTTTTGGCTTCATATACCTCAAAATGATGTAATTATAGTTAAAGCATAATATAAATAAATTTAAAGTACATAAATGATGTGATAACCTTCATAGGACAAATAAATAAATAAATAATAACAAATAAAATAAATAAAATGTTTCATACCATCATGAAATGTTCATTTATTTAGATTATTAATAATTTATTTACCTCAATCATTATAACTTATGTTTTGGGAATCTGGGAGTCCATATTGTACTGAACAACCTTTGCCTTTAATAAGTTCTATGCTTACCTCTTCTATATTTCATCCTCACAAAAGGATCAATTTCGTATTGTTGAGGATTGTACCCAGTTGTGTACAATCATGTTTTTTGGAATAAAATATAATTTTATCTGTAATCCTCTAACCATTACACTTTTCTAGAGGCTTCTTTTCATAATGTTTAGTGCTCCCCCTTACAATTTCTGTATCTAGCCACTCTTATATTTCATCGTTGGATTAGTCATCCACAATTCCAAACATATCATCCCAAATGTTATCATACCTAATCTCATCCTCCGCATTTAGGTCATCTATGTTAGTAGTTGATAGATCATCTTTATGTTCAATTTAAATAATAGAGGGTAATCCAAATCCATTCATGTGTAAGAATAAGATAAATAAATCCAAATTTATCCAAAATGTGTACCCTTATACTTATTATTTATATTATATGGGCTACATCACAATTAGTTTTGGAGGGTTTCTTGTCTATAAGGTTCCATATGTTCCTCTTCAAGATTGTGAATTATGTTATACAATAATTTAGCAGCTCCCAACTTTTCCACTTCTTCTTCTTTTATAAATTATTCTTGGTCCTCATCAACCTCCTTAGCGACAACTATGATGATGTTCTCCATGGATATTTTATCATTTACATGAGGATTTGATGTTACATATTCTTCCTGATCCACCATGGTAATGATCTCAATGAATTTCAATACCTCATTCAATTTTACTTCCATACTAAGAAGTGAACTCTCTAGATTTGGATTTAGTATTGTTCCACTTGGGTGTCATTTATTCTTTCATCATTTTATTTCAATTTCTCTTTATATTGGTATAATATTTTATGAAATTGATCATAATTCAATTACCAAACATATGTATTCCTCTATGTTTCCTTTTTATAAGACCAATAACAAAAGAAAAAATGTTGACAAAAATAAAAAAATAATTTTAAAAGAATGTAGTCTAAAATATGCGAATTAAAAGTGGGGGATAACATAATTATCTAACTATTTAATTTCTTAAATGCTTATCCAAATCCATAGATCCATTTTTTATGTCTCCCAAGAGAACTCATATTTATATTAGTGATATAAAAAATAAGAATTTATAAAAACCTGATTATACGATCTACTTGAATGTAAAATCATGATGAGAAGGGTTCAATACATGTGAAAAAGTTTATAATTCTTAAATAGTGTTGATTATTTTCATATTCACACTAAAAAATAAATCAATAAATAATTAAGTGGTTTTTTTGTCACATAAAATTAATGAAAGTAGGATAAAGGGAAGTGAGTTCATATCAATTTTTTTTCATAAATTTATTTTCCAGGAAATTCATTTGGGGAATTATTGTTACTTTTTAGAAATAAGTATTACATTCAAAACTATCAAGATCATTTTTCTAGAATTACTGTAATATTTTAACATGTGCAATGAGTAATCACAAAATGGAAGGTGATGTTAATGAAAATTTTTTCTCTCCCACTTTCTGTCACCACATTAATGTTCATACTACAAATTTAATTTATTTTTGTTTTCATTTAATGTATAATATTTTATTAGAATCAAATATGTACTATATTTACCAGAATAACAAATTTTTTATCAATATCAATTCTCCATGAATACATAGTTATCATTTATTAATATCTTAATTAATAGGCATAATTTTTTTTATAGGTTATAGAGTAATTTTTTAGTTCTAAAATAAATATATAGAGGGAATAATCATGTGCAACAGACTCTCAAACCACAATAAATTCAAATTATAGAGTGAAATGAAAAATTTAAGATAAAAGTACACGTTATGTCAAAACCTATTTTTATGGGACTTATATTCTTCCACTCTATCTTTAGATTATAGGTTAATATATTCCATTATTGTGATTATGTCATCCACTTGGGATAGTGGTTGAAACTCTTTAAACCTGGTGAATATTTTTTTATGGTTCCCCTTGGTTTATGGAAACTAAATCCATTTTGACAAAAGTTAATAATTCTACATTATATAGGGAAACCTATTTATTTTATTTTTAATTTATATTTTTCCCCAAAATTTAGAAATTACAATTATTATATTATATTTATAATTTTTTGAATTACTCCAATTTTATCAATATCACTTGAATAAGGAGTGGTTTGAAAATATAAATATCCTTATTTTATGAGGAGGGTTCTTTTAACCTTCTTTTTGGAGTGTGTTAATCTTTTTAGGTGTTAATATTATCCCCCATGAAAGATTATATTTAAAATCCTTAAATAATCCCTTAGGAAATTTTTTTCTTGGGGATATCCCAGAAACATGAGGTAATTGATGTTGGAAGAAAAAAACACTTTTCTATGGGTGAAATAATTGTGTTATAGTCCATGCATGGGTTGCATAACCACAGTGTAGTAGAATTATTGAGGGATGATGAATATCATCTTTTATAAACCATAATTACATAATTTTTCAAACCCTTGGTGTTATAGATCATGTTTAATGGAGCATTTACATTATCACGTTAATATACTTTTCAAAGATACAACATTACATTTGGGATGACACTATATATCCCTTATTCAAACTCAGACATACATTGGCCATTTTGATGTCCATAACTTCATGGTTCAGTTAATTTTTCATTAAATGGCTATATAGAACCATGTAATGTCTCATTTTATCATGATGTAATGGCTCCATTCTCAGTTCAGTCCCTTCGAAAATAAGACCACATTGTATTGTTTATGGTGTAGGGGAGCTTTATTCTCCAGTGGGCTGTGAAATCTTGATTGGATTCCATGTTAGTATCAAGTAATAGTATAATCATCTAGTTGAAAACTTTTTTTTGTTCTATCTATTGAATATTAAACTCTTCTTATATGAGATAATATCACTTCATCTTAAGAGAAATGTTATGTGGGAAGCTCTCAGTCTCACATCAGATATTAAAGTGGTTTCCCTATTGTAAATATCTTAAATCACCCTATTATCACACAAAAAATAATTGGGGAATGAGATACCCTTAATCCTCTATGAACATCCTCATAATGGTGAGTATTTCCTCCCCCTCTATATGGACCCATTCTTCACACACATATGCTCCATCTCATAAAAAATTTTCTTATGTCCTTGTGTGTACCTGAGAATTGGATTCCCCACCCGCATAGCCTTCTCGAAGCTAGTCATGGTTGGTGGGCCCTTCATGGGACTGTTATGCATATTTTCCATTGGTTAGGAGATGGGATGTTGATTTCTTATTTAAATAAAAAAATCCTCTATGACTAATGTTCAATTTCAAAATGAAAAAAGTAAAAATATATTGCTTTAGTGTTTCTCCATCTTTTAAAATTCTATACCAAGACACAAGACATGAAAAAAAGTGAAATTTAGAAAATATAAATGGTTATTAATAGAAAAAAATTTCATGAATGGTTCATTATTTTAAAATTCAATGAATTTAATGAACCATTCATTGCATGAAATTGGTAAATTTCATGGTGTTCCATATGTCATTGTTTCTAAATGGGGAACCTTGTTCGCATCCGTATATTAGAGATCCCTCCAAGATTCTATGGGGTCCCCTAATAGGGAGATCATGTAGTAACATCCTCAAATGGATATTAATATTGAATATGGAATATAATTTATAAAGGAAATGATTTCTCCTTGTTTCCATGACTTATGAGGTTCTTTAGAATCATTATTTCGGTGTGTTGAGTATTCCTACAATAATAGCTATAAGTCATCTAATAAAATAGATCCTTTGTGTAATTTTGTTTTTATCCTTCTAAATATCTACTTTATTAGTGGGATATTTCGAAATAATCCATTATGTGACTTACCATAGTCTGGGAGATGACATATAACATCCAGATGAATCATTGGAGGCTGATACAGACACATAACTGGTAAATATCATATGTTTTTCATTGTCAACATCCTTTGGATATCATGCTTAGTGACTATATATTCTGAAAATACTCCACCGATTTTTTTCACCAACATCATTGAAAATAGAGGATATTAGCACTGAGTTATTTGGGAACATTTTATATCATTAAGATAATTGGGAAGGCTAATGACTCTTAGGATTTTCAACTATAGATATAACAAATCTATAATGGGTATTATGTGTCATAACATATAAAATATATTTTAGAACCATATCATGTTTTTAGTTTTTTGTATATTAATATGATAATTAAAATTATATGATAGTGCAACTCATTTAGGATGTTGATTCACTAATTAAGGTTGTTCATAGAATGTCACTACCACTAGTTCATGTGTAGAGAAAACATTGTAGAAATTATTATAAAAACAAGCTACTTGTGGAATTGATGAGAGTGTCGTAGCCACATATATTTATGTTCTATTATTCTTGACCATCCTTCAAGGGTTAGAATGATGTTATTTTTGGAATAAATGTGACATCCCAACACTTTAGTTCATGTAAATGTTGTTTTTTTCATTTTCTATTCCTCCAATTTTGAGTTGATCTCTGCTATTTTCCATTAATTATATGTTTATTCATTCTTATTTATTCCATTTTAGAGGTTATGGGTGGATATTTAATTATATTTTTAATGGTCATGAAGCGATCTAGGAGATTAAATAATGGATGTTAGAATCATGTAGTTGAAAAATTGTATATGTGTACCACTGGATCACCAGTGATACCCAATATGTAGCTAGTGGGAGGTTAGTATTCATGGTTCCTTATAGTAATCCAATTGGAACACTAGTCAGAGACACCATCCAACCAATGTAGGGATGGTTGAATGACTGTTTTAAAATATAAAATCAGACATTATGATGGGTTTCCTAGAGGTACATGAATTATAATTATAACCACACACTAGTAGGTGGAATCCATCGAAATTTCAATGATGTTGATCAGGGGAAAAACATCATTGCCTTTTATCTCTCTTCATGTGTGGACCCCATAGTGGATGATCATTGATACATTGACTGAGGTAGAAAATTTCACAATTCAATTCTAATCAATTAAATTTTTTTATTTATGTTTCTTTTTTAATTTATTTCTATTTTATTTCTAAATCATTATTTCAGTTTTCTGATTAATGATTTCCAAATGGAATGGTTTGTCTTTTGAGACTCCAGTGTAAACATATTCAAATAAACCTATGATCTTTGTAAAATTTAATTGAATTGAAATCATTGATTTTAATAATTAACTATATGATATTATCTAGAGAAAATTAAATAATGAACTAATTTATTGTTTGAAAAAAAATGAATTTTAATGAATGGAATGAGTATTGATTAAAATCAATTAATGTTTGTTTATATGAAATTTCACATTATAGAAAAAATAACAATGGTCCAAATGAAATTATTTCTTGAAATAAATTAAAGCCATATGTGTGATTGAATTATTTGAACCACATGGGATCCATGTCCTTTATGATATAATAACACATACTAGGCACATATTAGGATCACATGGCAATTGATTTATACGAAAAATTCTAATTAACCCGTGAATTCCATAGGGTTTTCATTATTTAGGGTGTCCTTATATTCCACCTATACTTGACATATAGGTTGTTGTGCAAACCTAGATCTATATTTCACTGATATGTGTAACAATCCATGTACTAACCAAACACTATTGTTGTTACCTAGGGTGTTGTGATTGAAAATATCTTATACATGTTATTTTCTGGATGAAATAATTTTTCATTTCTGTTTCTCATCAAATGATTTTTCAGGATTTTTTTATGTAAATTATCTTTTTTTACCATATTTAGAAAATACATTGAAATTATTTAATTTTTATATCATACTATTAATTTTTAACATATTGGTATGCCATGTATTGTTTAAAATTTAGCATAATTTTTTATAGATTTATTACATATTCCATGGTAGGATCCTACTAGGGAAATGTTTCTCTCACCGTAATTTTTAAATTGGTAATATTCAAAAAAAATTACTTGGTGTAATAATAGGTGAATCACCCCTTCTAGGATTTCTATATTTTGGATTTCCATGATATTTAGATTTCATCATGATCGATGGAGTTTGTGATACAATTATTAAAAAGAGATATTCTAAAAATGTCCTTGAATGTTATTTTATGACTTGGGTTGATGTACTATTTATTTCCTATTTACATGTATACAATTAGTACATTTCTATTGATGATTGTTTGGAATACCGTATATTTATGTTTTACATCTAGTTTTTTATTGTCTCGAGCCATTATTTTTGTAAATTATCTCCTTCCTGTTCGTATTGGTTACAAGGTACATGTCACCAATTCATTGGGATCTAGAGTACCCTTTGGTCCATGTGATAGTAGATTCAACTATAGTTTTACCGGTTATATTGTTTTGTTTAGGACACATATTGATGATACAGTTATTTGGAATCAAATTAATTTTGTTTGTCGATGAAAGGGGAGTTAGGTTTTTCGATATCCTTATCAATAATGATGTAATTTACTTTTAATAAAATAATTTAAGGATATTTCAGGGGAAAACCATATATTATATTATGATGTATTGAATTCATCATGAATTTAAATATATCAAGTAAAATTTACATTCACAATGTTATATGTTAATAATTAGTTCTCTTGGAAAAAAAGTTATAATCTCATCCTCAACATGAGATCCAATCCATGCACACTT
Organism: Viscum album; assembly: GCA_963277665.1. Classification (NCBI taxonomy): domain Eukaryota; kingdom Viridiplantae; phylum Streptophyta; class Magnoliopsida; order Santalales; family Viscaceae; genus Viscum; species Viscum album. The sequence continues at coordinate 1,175,871,328 of OY728166.1, read as the reverse complement.
ATTGATGATGAATGGTTCAATCAGTTGTTATATATTATGTTCTAATAGATCCAATCTTCCATTGAACTCTCAAAAAAAAACAATGATGTTAAAAATCCGTGATACATTTGATGGAGGAATGGAATAAAAATTTGACAATTATAAAACGTGCTCGATCTTGATCGATACATTGTCTATAGAAAAGGTCTCACCCTAATTGAATATTTAATTAGTTATAAAAATGGATTTTACTATTAGTATGGATTTTAGGATGAACATAATCAAATGAAAAGTGAAAGGGAAAAAAGGATTTGAACTAACTAAACTGACACTGATGAACTGAATAGAAATAACATATTCTTGTGATAATATTGAAATGATATTTAGGTTAGGTTTTTCAAATGATTTGAAAATACCTCCCAAAAATAAAAAATAGATATAGTTATTGATTATAGATTACACATGATGAATGATCCTTCATTAACAATACACATTGAGTTAAAAAACAGTAATGATATTACAACAATGTAAAGAAGTAAAACATGAATAAAAAAGGAGATAGATATCTCTTGTTAAAATAAGAGATTTATATGTTATCTAAATTCTAAATCACGAGTTATTTGATTTTATTCAATGTTAATCCATGGTTATGTTATATCCCAGTGAGTGGAATCAGTGGTGCCAATTTATAGACCACAAGGATTATAGGTTACCCCAAAACCCTATAAACTTCTATATGACCCATGTTTAACATCTATTTAGACAAACTCACTTAATATTATCTTTATCAATATTTTTTATCTAATAAATACTGATTTTAAATCAAATTTTAAGTAAAATAAGACCTTTTTATTCAATGATGTTTTAGAAAACGTAATAATGACTATTCTAGTTAAAAAATAATGAAAATTCACAAGTAAATTTTAATATGAATTAATTTCCATGAGGAAGAATGATCTTTTTTAGCCCCATAGGTAATAAAATTGGTTCTAATACAATTATATATAATCAAAATGTGTGACCTTATTATGAAAAATAGTTTTAGAGATATGGTCCATCATTATTAGTGGTCAAATCAATATATGATTTTTAGGTCCAAGTTTGTGATTATTTTATTACAAGTCTCTAATGTGAAATAGATATTTCTTAAGGTAAATTATATAATTAAAGATAATTCCTCTAACATATTTAAATCATTTATATCCATCCATCCATCCACTATTGTGATTTTTATTCCCGAAGAACTCAACTACCAACAAACAACGAGAGACACCCTAAGGTGGATGGAAATAATGAAACCCAAAGGCATCTCCCCTAATCAAATTAACCCCCTCGGGTCTAATAGGAGACACATTATCCACCTAAACCATAGTATCCTCAGGGACCGCAAGATATGAAAAATAATCCGCTACTTTATTCCCTTCCTGTCAAGTGTGAGTTACCCTGACGTTGTTCCCCATAATGGCCTTTCATTGTCTAATAGTTTAGGAAATCATCCATAGAGTCAAACCTCACCCATGCAGTGTATCATGAAAAATCATCAAGACTGTTTCAACCTGCACCACATCAATCCCTCTATCAATACACAACGACACCCTTGAGAGAACTATCAAGGCCTCTGCCTGCACCGAGCTCCCCATCCTGTAATGGGAAGCGAAAGCCATCATCACACAACCACTACCATCGCGAAGCACCCCCTCCTCGAATTATGTCCCTAGTACATGATCCATCAACATTAAGCTTATTACCTTCCACTGGAGGGATCCAGCGGACCCAACTCCCCCGCTCCATGGATCTCCTCTTCCTAATCACTAACCCATGGGACTTCAACACCAGTATAGATGGATCATCCTCCCCAAACCCAGCAATGCCCACCCGAACAATCAATATAAACCTTATTCTTGCCACAACTTCCCTCCCAGTGGATGCAGTTCCCTCGAACCTGGCACAATTCCTCGCTTCCCATAAGACCCAATAGCCCGCACTATAAAAAAAAGCATGGGCCTCTGTCTCCTTCTCGTTGCCATCACACTCCTAAAATCATTGAACTAAAAACCTGTCGCAGGTGTCAGCGTTTGAAGAGTACACCATGTTCGTTCTCAGAAATATTCACACCACACGATCCCATGAAGAAATTATATATCATTTAATGTACATAATTGTAAAAAAAAATTATGATAAAAATACAATATAATGCACTTAATATGGTAAAACAATAATTTTCCATGGAATTAACAATTTCAAGATTAAGTGGATGAATTATTTTAAATCATCAAGTAACATTCTTCATGAGGAAATTATATCAACTATAATTAATAAATTATTTAATAAAAATATTATTTATTATAACACCTCATTAGACATAATAAAAATATTCTCTTTGTTCATGAAATTTATAGAAACATGATCATTCCATATATTCATATATTTTCCATATGATTCATATTCACAAAAAAAATATATCCACTAGTTTTTAAGAAAAGAATACACTATTACTCTCAATTAGACTATGTTTTGAATAGAATATAATGAAAAACATTGGTTAGGTTATTATCCTCTCTTAATTATTAAGTTATATTACTATGTTTTATAATCTGCGGGGTTTATTGTCTCTGGGGGATGTAGAATTCCAGTTAGGCATATGGGGTGGTATGAAATTGGGTGTTTACATTTCATCATGGCATAATAAAATCATGGGATAACATTCCACAAGTATCTTCTATTATAGGTTTATGGAACTATTTTATTGTATCATATTGATAATAAAATATTCGAATGGTAATTTCAAAATGTTTAGGGGTAGTTTTCTAGAATGATGGAATTGGATAATGAATGGTGTAGGGGTTTTGGTAAAACTAAGGGAATTGATGTGTGTTTTGTAAAGTCAAAATGTTTATTAGGGAAACTTAGTATAGGGGGATGGTTAGTTTCACTTGTAGATTTATTAAGGTGTGTTTCCTTGAAAATTTTTTATGGAATTGGGGTTTTTCAAGGTAGTATTGCAACATACATGATGTCAATAGAGAGGTCAATAAATATTTCATGAAAGAGTTAGAGTATGTGGTTATATATTTGTACTTATTTCAACTATTGTGGAATAATCTAATGTTTTTACACTATAATATATTTCTATAGATCCTAGAATGTATAAAACTAGAACAACTATATAAATCAAACCATAATATTATTCTGTTATGGCATAATACATCTATCTTATTCGATATTATATCTAGTAAAATTTATAAATTTAAATTTGAAAATTTTATGGAATAATGTTTTCCAACACAGTTTTATATATAGTATATTAGGAGATCGATGTGTAAAAGATCCTTTTAGAAGACGATGGTGGTAGGAGAGTGGAAGATTGCAATGAATTCTAGCATTCAGTGTAAATGATATTTTTATTTCTCTAAATTTTCCCCATTATTATATCCTATTTGGTTGGAGTATAATATATGGATGGACAATCCCATTTAATATTGATTTGGGTTCTTTTTGAATGAGTAATTTCATTGAAATTTTAAACCATAAACAATATATTTGTGTGTTTACCTCTTTGGTGTGTTTTTTTATGATTGGTATTTAACCATGGATTTAGTTTAATTTTTATGAACCTTGTGATGCAGATGAATATATTAAAAAATGATTGTAATGGTTTAGATAATTATGGGGTGAAAGAGACAATTTACTGTGATGATACTTGATAAAATAAATTTTCAAATGAATATTAACCATAATATTAGCCATATCATAACATTGTTTTTAGATTCGACTACCATTTCATCATGACATAGGCCATCACACACTAATATTATTAACACGAATTTTATTTATGAATATGAGACGATTTTAGGTTTATTCTTGATTATTTCATTATCCATTAACTATTTGTGACCTTATGGATTCTTATATTCTATATAATTTCCTCATTTTTTTGTTATATGTTTTCCATTATTTGAAGATAAATTTTAACCGACATGGTATTCCACCATTATTTTAATTCTTTTATTCTTCATTTTCCATATCTCATTTATTCGAATCAATAGTGGGGTTGTTTTGGTCAAGATTGTGTTGTTAGATTTATAGAAAATTTATGTACTTTAGGTTCAGTAAAGGATTATTCGACTAATATTGTCAGTTTTTTATAATGAGTTTCCATATAATTAGTGGTTTAAAATTTAATCACTTTTAATGTAACAAATTCAGTCATGATTCATTTATTTACTTTTAAATTCTCAAATTATCATATTTTTGTTCTATTTATAGAAATTGTTATGATTTCCCTAATTAATATAATAAATCATACATAAATATAATAAAGGGAATAAGTTAAAAAATTGTGATAACTGTGATATATTGTTATTTAAATGATATTTCATGACATACATGTTATTGAGTAGAAATAAAAAAAATTTGATTATGTATTGTTAATTTATTATTATTTGTATAATTTTTAAAAATGATGTAGAGATATTAAAATGATAATTATATTGGAGGTTATAATTAGTTTTTATTCCTTGAATTGATATATTAATATTATTTAGTGTTTTAATTATGTTTGTGTTTGTAATGTATAATTGTGATTTTGTAGTTTTTTTCTAAATTTTGTGTCTGTATTTTATTTCTAAAATTTTAATTTCAAAACTGTCCATAGCCATGTTTGGTAGATCACATGGGGTATTGGTAGATTTAGTGATTGTGTAATTATTTTACTAGTGTTGTAGAGAGGATTATGTAACTGTGTATGGTAGTTTCTTGGGAGTATATAATTATACTGAAACAACTGAATAGATACATGGAAATAGGATTTAATGATACATGTTATTTATTTAAATTAGTTAATTTCATTTTTTGGTGAAAACTATGCAGCAAATTATTTATAAATATTGAAGAAAAATTGGTTATATGAAATTGTAGTTATAAGGACCTAGCCATAAAAAATTTCAAAATCAATTAATTATGACATTAATAATTTCTATATATTCCAAAATACAATTTAGGTTTATATATTTATAGAGTTATTTCATCTCCATTAATTAATTCAATATTGCATTATAAAGTGGAAAATTCAACATAGTATCCATTTTTCCCAAAATACCAATCTTTTAAGATATAACATGTTATTTGTTATGACATATCCTGACAGTTTTCATCATGACATTATCCATGACCCAACCAATCCTTTAAACCATATGAATATATTTTGAAATTTTGGGATGATAAGAAAATATCAATAAGTTACATATAGATGAATAATGGATACCCATTAGTCCATATCAAACCATGAGGTCATATATTTGTGTTTTCCATTAAAAAAATAAATATGGGGTTAATTTTAATTTATTTCATAGAAATCTTGTTTATTGCTCAAATTTTATCTTAAAACACTTCGTAAGAAAACATAATGGTAAATTTATATTCTTAGGTGTTTTTTATAAAACTCGAGAACGGTTGAAATTCATTTTCTAAAAAACATATATTTTTACCGAAAAGGGTATAATCATTAATTTGAATTTAAAAATCATTATCATGCATTGCGAAGTCAAATGTTTTGTATGAAAATACTGTAGAAAGAATTTAAAACTCGTGTAGGTAACATGGTATATATTCTTCTTAACATGCTCAAAATAAAAAATTTAAATGGAATAACAAACCTAGTAAATTCAAATGATCTCTTCGGATAAACCTATAACTAGTTACCTCTATTCCATTACCGAAGGCATAGGAGAGAAATATTATGCTCTCTAATAATAATGAACTATAATTGGATTAACTATCACAATATAAAATTTCCAAGATGCATAACATAGTCATAACCCATGAAGTATTTCATTTACATTATCATTATTAGAAAAGTAATATTTTTATCCACAATAAATAAATTTTCATATATCAACAAATTTATTCCCCTTAAAATTATTTTTGAAATTACCCATAACAAAGGGATGAGGTTTTTTTATATTAATAAAACATGAAAACATTTAAAATAAAATAGCCATTAAATAATGGTTGGGGTGGTATGAAAATTCATTAATGACATGTACCATAATATATAACATTAATTTTTCATTCATTATATAAAATAAAAAAAATGTATAAAATACTTAAAAATATTCATTTTAAAAACCATTGTATGTAACTTAAAATAGAAATAAAATTTCCATTATTATTCAATTATGCATATATATATATATATATCCATAAAATAATTTTATTAATATGAATATGGAATAGATTTATTTTGAAAATAAATAATTAGAACATTTTAAAATATGATTTAAGGTATAATGTTTTCTATTACATTCATATAATTAAAATTAAAAGTACGATTAAGAAGAAGACACGGAATATATTTGATAATAAATTTTACAAAATAATAATTATAATAGATATCTATATGTTATTTCATTCACATAAAAAAATAAAATGTGGTGAAAATATCAAAAGTCTCATCCAAAGTAAATTAAAACAAAGTATCCCTTACCTATACTCCAATCATGCCTTGTATGTGGATTAAATGATGTATAATAATCATATATCAATTTTTTACATATTCATGAACCATTTATAGTTTTATTAAGTTATCATTAAACCATTTATTTGAATTATTTGAATGAGATATTTAATTACATTGTCGATTATGTCCATAAAAGCTATTTGAGGACATTAAATTAATAATTTCAAAATGAATTTAGTATGTTGACTATGATCAACGAATACATTAATCCATAATTTTGAGAAAAAATAAGATTTACTGAATTATGATTTTTATACATTACTTAATACTTATACTTTTATAACTAAATATGTAACATGTTTAAGAAAAAAAAATATGATACATTCCTTTTAAATTTGGTGATACGTACGAATAAAAAAAATTCAATGTCTTCAATCCTAAGGAAATATAATGAAGTATAATTTTAATAATAAATAATTATTACCATATCATATATATCATATTATCTCATTAAATAAACATTTTTAAATCATATATTTGAGGAAGTGGTGAAAAATTATTGACATCACATTATGGTGGTGGTAATCTACTTGTATGAATGAACAAAATTATCATTACCTAATGGATGTAAACGTAATAAAATAGGTTATATATTATAATTATATATATATTTTTATCATTAATATTATATATATAATTTTTAATACATCATTATAACCATATGTGATAGGTGGTGATGAAAAATGAATCACATCAGTTCGTGAGGCGGTAGTTTCCATTCAAATGCATGATGGATTCATTTATTATTAAATGAAGAAGGATATGAATTAAATTAGATCCATAAAAATAAAATATATTTATATGTTATTTAATTAGTCAATTATGACATACTGATTATAATATTTTTGAATCACGTAGGAGACTAAAAAACCAAAACAATTATTTAAATTGTATACCTCTCATTATTATAACATCCTTTTTATTACACCATAAGACCTATATGATTGTTATTATACCAAAACTACAACATCTATAAAATTAGGATTTATTTTATGAAGTGATTTTGGTAGGTATAGGATGAAATATTCTACTCATATGGTGAGAGTAATAGAGGAGAAGAGCATCCCTTTTATAACTGATCGGACAGACACACGTAGAATTTCATAAAACATTAAATTAAAATAAATTCATATTCATTAAGATATGTAACATAATTGATTTATTTAAAATATATTATTATTATTATTAGAAATATTTTCATTTATTAAACATTTTGAAATTTTATGTGATTTTTTCACCCTTCTCACTCTGATTTAACCTCTCATTAATGCTTTAGATAATTATCGGGATGTCAATGTCTTTTTACTCCTTATGTGTCAAGAAAGTAATAATAAAAGTAATATAGGACCATACATGGAAATGGTTGATACTATAACCAATATCTAATTCACTTAACCAATGAATGAATTTTTATAAATTTTAAATCATTTGATTATATATTTTTGAATATAAATTTACATTGATTAGAATTTTGTAAGTATACATTTAATTTAACATTAATGTAATCAATATAAAAAATTAAATTCCAATATATAAAAAGTTACCATTAATTATAAGTTAGTACTAACATATAAATTCAAGGGGTTCTATAGTTACTCCAAAATATATTACATTTAATTTTTCTAAAATTGTTAACTTTGATTTCAGTAACAGCCTGAATAAGCACTATATCATTATTTTATAATAAATTAAGTTAATAATATAATGAATAAAATTATAGATAAATGTTAAAAATATATATATTTTTTATACTAAATATAAGTTTTTTGATCCATGGAAATTTTATTTTTACACCTATGTTAATATAAAAAGAGATATTTTAAAGCAAGAGAGTGACATTATGTATATTTCAAAACATAAAATATTATATTTGTCATTATCAAAGAAAACATTATCCATGAGACTATAATATATATTCATACATTTTTATGGAAGAAATAATCCTATAAATTTTTGTAATTTAATATTCATGTAGATTTTAAATCATTTTTACCATTAGTTTTTACCTTATTTAACATGATTTTCTTTTACTATGGTTATACACATTTATCATAATTATAATTTATAATGACCAAAAAGAAAAGGAACCTATTCAATTTTTTTTGAAATATGGAGCCAGTTTTTTCCAATCCAACACACATATTGGGATGAACATAATTTAAAATTAAACTAGTAAAACCTAATGAAAAGATGTTTTTTTAGAAACAAATTCCTTCTAAAGTAAAATTATATTTTTCTAAAATCAAGCATACGATTAATCCTACTGAATAAAATTTGAATATAAATAATATCGAATAACTTATTTTAATATTAATCTATTTTAAAATATTATTTAACTTTTGAAATACTAGTAACAAAAAATATTTTTTCAATAAAAATCATTAGTTTCTCATTATTCACTTAAAAACAAAACATTTCATAAAAATCCCAAAATACCATTCCATGTTAATTTTTCAATGATGTTTTAAAAAATTATATAATTTTAATAAAAAAAATTGTCCAAAATGATAGAATTAATTTTACTACATAATAATAAAAATTAAATTTAACCCATTTATGAAGAAAAATATTTTTTGAATAATTAAATTAAATTACTATATATGATTTATAATTTAATAATTGTTTATCAAAAAATTAATATTTATTAGGAAATTTATTTATATCTCAAAATTAAATTAGTTCAGTTAATATCCAACAATTCAATAACTATGTTATAACAATTATATTTAAATAATAATAAGTTATGGGTTTTCAACCATGGTTATATGTATCATGTAAACTATTTAATATTTTGTTCTAATAAAAATATCGATATGTTACACTCCCACCCCTCCACATGCTTAAATTTATAAATTCATTCCTCAATATTGATACTTGATATTAATAATAACCATGTTCAAAAAAATTAGAATCAATTCCTCAGATTTGAATGTATATAACCTCATTAATAAATGAAATTATTATAAATTCTAAAATAAATTATTATTTAAAACGCACATTATAATATTTGAAATATAAAATTTAAATTTTAAAATAGGGAAAGGTTATCTATAATAACACACTATTATCTTTCAAAATAAGATAAAATTATTAATAGGTGGTAATATGGACATGGATGGAAAACTACTTTCTATATAATGAAAATGAGTGATATAAACAATTTACCACACCAAAGTAAATTTATAGAAAACAATAACAAATAAGATATGTAGAAGTCCATAAATTCATCATAATAAAGGTACTACTGTAAAATAATTATTTTGAGAATCTTTTTCAAATAGAACATAACTTCATTACCATATATACTATGGAAAAAAATAAAATTTAGTTACGTTAATTTATTGAATTCCAAAAATATAATTTCATCATTTGGTTGTGTGTTCAAATAATCTTCTACTTTGATATAGTCTAGTGCTCCAAGAAATGAATGATAAAAATATAATTGTTCATGTTTGAAGTACTGAAATAATCTACTAATAGATCATAAGAACGAAAAATGTAAAATAACTATATACTTCTATCTTTTGACATTAACCATAACAATAAAAAAGTTAGCACAAGGCATGATAATATCCAATATGAGTAAACATTAATATGTAAACATATAACATTAATCACCAAAACCTCAAAAATAATATTCAAAGCTAATATTCTTATCATTTGATAAAAATGAAATTAGAATTCATGAAAATACTCACGACCATGTTTAGAATCCAAAAAACAAAAATATTTGATCACTCATTTTTTCTATATAATAAATTTTTTTATTTAAATTTAGCATTAAACAATCCAAAAGTCACATACATAAAATATATATTCCCTAATCATATAATCTCCACAATTTACGAAATCATTTCCATAAATCAGATTACTTTACATAAATCCAAATTAAAATCATATATACATCCAAAATATAATTGATCCATTATTCCTCAATTAAAAAATAATGATATAAAAATTTATTTATATTTTCAAATATAATATAATTTTCTAGTAATAGTTATCTTTTAATAAAATAATATTCAGCAGTTATCCATGAAATCTATTTTTAATCTCATGGTTATCTACATGATCAATCATATAATAAAAACACGTAATAACACTTTTATCATAATTAACCTTCATTTCCCAAAAAATGATGATAATTTTAACATGAAATGTTACCAATACATTTAAAATTATGGGTGAAAAATATAAAATAATTATTCCTCAAATAACCTTTTAACCAACACACGTACTAAATCCAAGGGTTTTATTATAATAAATTTCTCCCCAAATACTTTTAATCATTGTAATATCCCAAAAATTAAAACCTCAAAATATGATTATCCTACATTACAATTGTGATCACCCTTAAACATATAAACCCCTTATTATATTGATAATGATTTTTTAACCTAATATGAAAATTGAAAAATCACCAAATTTATCTAAACCTTACTCTGATGCAAACTATAATAAAATGGACATAAATAATCCATAAATTGAATCATTAATGAAAATTATTTTTCTTATTTTTTTCAATGTCCATTTAGGTTTACAGTTTTAGATAATTAGGGAACCTCAACAACATAATAAAATATTATATGAAAATGTGGATAGTTCCACTTATTATCCAGTTTATGTATAATAAAAATAAAATTACGCTCTAAAAAGTTTTCTTTATATTATATATCCTCATATTATTCATCATAGCCTCGATGTTTTACCTACCCATCCTTACCAAAAAATAATATCATTTAATGAATTTTGAAGGAAATAATTTATTAGTATGGAACATATGGAAAAACAAATAATACCCATTAGTCTATTTTCAAACCATTATATCATATAAGAGAGGTTTTCCTTTAACATAATAAACTGTGATCTCAAATAATCATTTATTCATACATTAAATCATCTTTAATGAGATTTTTTCATAAAACACATTATAATAAATTATTAATGGAGGATCATAATCATGAGTGTTATATGTAAAACATGATAACCCTAAAAGAATCTAATAAACATATCTCTTTCCCAAAAGGAAAGAATAGTTTAACTAAACTAATACATAGATAGAATTCCTTATAAAATCAATATTTTACATGAAAACTCATTATAATGTGTATGAAATTAATTAGGAAACATTGGATATCATTTCATTATCTATATTATAAATTGAATAACCTCGCTAGTAAATTAAAATAATCTCATAGGAGAAACCAACAACCTATTAACTCGATCCCTTTACCAAATGCATTGGAGATCGATATCTTGTCCGCCCATCATCGTGAGTTATAGAAAGACAGACCTTCATATAAATAAATTCACAAGAACCATATAGTATTCATAAGTCACGAAGGATTTAATATCCATAATCATACACATTTAAATATAATTTTCATCTATAAAAAACATTTCTGGATAACAAAATACACTTTTTATTTTAAACCTATTTTTAATATACAATGAATAAGCGGATAAGGGTTTTTCATTTAATAACACATAAAATATAATAAAGGAATCCAAGTTATACATAATGTTTTTTACACATGGAAATTTCATTATTTTCCTATATAATCAAAACAAAACAATAATTTTTTCTATTATAAATTAAAAACCAAGTTCCCGTTTAAAATAAATTAAATGATTCCTTTCAAAAAAGCCTGAAGGGAAGTTAAAAGAGACACAAAATTTCATTTTTAATCTATTTTTTTCATATAATTTTATTTGTAAATCATTTTTTAAAATATGGATAGTGTTAATTTTATAAAAAATAAATAATTAAATCATTTATTATTAGGATTCAAGGTCAACTGTACGTTATCTCTTTTGTGTCTTTTAAACAAATAGGTAGAGGAAGAATAGAACACAAAAATAATTATAAAACCACATTTTTTTACTAAATAATGTTCAATTATTTCAATAAGTATGCTCAAACAACAACAAAAGGAAAACATGTTGTGAAAATGAAATATTTCCCAATGAAATGGGGTTTATTTGTGAAATCCCTTACCTAAATTCCAAATGATCATTTCATTTCATTTTACTCTTTAAAAAAATATCCATAATTTTTTTAATCAACAAACCTTTCTAGGTTTATTAAACAATCCTTTAAAAACTTATATGAATTATATATTTGATATATTAAATCATTTCCTTGGTTATATTCACATTAGATGTTTTTAAGAGTTTGGTTCATAAAATCAAAAAATACTGACTCGTTGTGTGTAGTAAAATAGGCCATTATTACTGCATGTCCAGATTAATAATCATCAAAATATTAAAAAATTTACATTAATTATACTTTTATAATAATCGTTGCATGATCATTATGAAAAATGAATTACATTATAATCATGCACATGGTTTGTCGTATATATGCATGGGTAACATTTCCATTTTTCAATGAAAATGAAAGAAAAATTTGTGTCGATATAAATATTAAAAAATATTAATATATAATGAATATAATATTATAAGTGTAAATTTTATTATATATTCCATCTATGTATGGTGGTGAATGAAAACAAATAACATCACTTTGTGGAGGTGGTAATCCACCCATACACAAGAATTATTTTAACATTTATCAATGGATGGAAATGAATGAAAATAGATTATATATAATATTTCCATAATTATAATAATTTCCTTAATATCATATATACACATCAAATATTTCAATATAAATATTCATTATAGGAGGTTATGGGAAAAAAATTACATCAGTTCACATGGTCATAGTTCATTGTACCCACGCATAATGGTTTAATTTTCCATCAAATATTATATACAAGGATTAAAGATAATATATAAACATAATAAAGTAAATGTTTATCATAGATTTTAATTTTAATATATTAAATTTCATAGAAGAGTTTTTACAATGTAGAATAATTACTAAAACTAAAACATATGGTTAAAAACATTATAAATCCTTTGGAAAAATTCCTTTGTTTATATTTCAATCCATATAAGTTAAATATTCGCGCCATAATAAAACCTATAAGACCGAGGGAGGGGATTTAGAAAATTAATTTTTCTTTATTTTCGAAAATTGAGTGGTCAAAATGTGTGCGGAAGATATTAGATGGTGTTCCCTATTAAAAGGCAAGGGAGGGGAACCCTTTTAATTTATTAAAAAAATTAAATTAACATTAATTATATTTCTGGGAAAATTTGTAGAAAAATAAATTATATATAATATTGGATGCTTGTTGGTATAAATCATATCATAAAATAAAATTTAGCCAAGATTATGATAACTTTGAACCCTTATGTCATTGTTTTAACCCCCAATTAAACATTTTGATGATTACCAAAATATCAATCTTTTTTTACTCTTTAATGAAAAAATATGTCACCATAAAGGAAAATTTACCCTTATGTGGAATATTATTGATATTATAGACCTGATTCCATTCAAATGAATAAATAAATTATTTTTATAAATATCAAATCAATTAATAATATATAGTTATTAAATAATATCATTAGAATCATTTTTGGATCTTATAATTCAATTTTACTTCAAAGTCACCAATTTTACACTGTAATTGTACTATAATAAATTTATTCATAAATTATAAATTATTATTTACTATAAAATTCATTTTTAATTATATTTTTTCTAAAATAAACTACACAAAATGTTTTTGAAATTATTTAATTTTTTTTTTCCACAGCGTGCAAAATAACTATGTCAGTTTTTATAAGAGTTTAATGTTGTTGTATAATAAATAAAAATTTAAATAATATAAAACATTAAAAATAATTTCATTCTGTTGAAAATAAAATTTATGATTCATTCACAAATTAATTTTGTCTCTAGGTGAACATATATTAGAAATTTAAAATTAAGAGAGTGGTATTTTCTATTTTTTACATAAAATATTATATATTTCATTATAAAAAATGGTCTAAGTGGAAATAAACTATAAATTTAAATGATTTTGGATGAAAAAACACATACAATATGGTAGGTTAACTTTTTAGGTATATATTATTTCATTTTCACATTAGTTTTAACATTTGTTAAACCAATTTATCCATTAGTATGGCTATAACGATTAACCATATGTTATATATATTATGGATAAAAATAAAAGATAAATATTTAACATATATTTAATATTTTGATTCCAAATTTGGAATCATGTTCCTATAATTAAATTCATATAATTGAATGAATTTAATTTAATATTAATCCCTCACAACACGGTGAAAAGTGATTATCTAGAAAAAACGAATTCCAAAGACCAACAATATTATATAATATTTAAGTAAAAAATTTATTCAATGTTAATAATTTAATTTTAAATTATAGAAATTAACTAATTTTAAATATTTAATATGGTAAAACAAAATGAAAATTTTTAAATTCTGGAAATAAAAAGAGATGTATCAATAAAAGTCAATTTTTTTAAATGTTTACTAAAAAATAACACTTTTCAGAAAATTCAAAAATATCATCCAAATATATCAGGTATACGATTATTTCTAAAATTATACCACTTTTATAAAATATTATTTAAAAACTAGAAGAAATTATTTATTTTATTCACATAAAAAATGAAACAAAACCTTTTTAGATTGTAAAGTTTTTTTTATAAATAAATAAACTTAATTAAAAAAGGAGTGATTATTTATTAAGAATTAATCAATACCTTTTTATTAATAATAAAAAAAATTTATATATTCTACAATTTGGATACATCAATTCATAATAAAAAATTCAATGTCTGTGTAATTAAAATCACATTTAAATAATAATTTTTCATGATTCATTTACTCTCGATGTATAATTTCATATACGCTATCAAATATACTGTTATTTTAAAAATATATGGAAATTATATTATTAAAATGAATTTAATATAATTAAATAAGGACACAAGGTTTATAAATCAATCACATGAAATTGATAATGAATATTAAATGGGATACGGTTTTCTGTTATTGATAAAGTCAGGTGTAGTTATTGTGTTGTCTAGATGTTTCTGCATTAGATGAAGTGTGGTAGTGATGGTGTTGTGATTACTCTCGAATTATTTTGTCTTGAATTTTACCATTATTTTATACATGTGTGAAATTGTATACTCGTTATTTTTTATATCCTATACATCACCTCCAAATTCAGGTAACCCAAATAATGATCATATAATGTATTCTATTATAGTTATACCTCCAACATCCTGTATATATATGTGAAATATATGGCTTACCACCACCTCGCTCTTCCATCACTAATCTAAATATAGTACAGGTTGTGGTAGAGTTTTTTATGATATATGGTATGGTATCATCTATGTTCTTTTATGGTTGATATTTCTATGGTACTAAGAAACTATTAGGATATCCTCCATGATACATATTAGTCAAAATTTGGTAAGTGACTATGATAATGTGGTAAATAGATATGGTAATGAACCTTATGATTGTTGTATTTTGATATGCAGAAGTGATATATAGTGTTATTTTATCATTATACAATTATGGTTTTGATGTGTTTATGTTGATATATAAGGGATGAGAGCATCATGATAAATTTTACTGGGGCATGTTGAAGACCAGTCCTGTTGGGAAAGGGGTGTGGCGTAACATTCAGATATATTATTTTCATAAAAATATTATGATTAATATATTTGAACTCTATAAGTTAACCATAGTGTGGTTCTGGTCTATTTGAACTAGTATATTTATTATCTAGTTTATTGTTTATTCATTGAGTCTTGTGTATGATTATTTCAAATTTACAAGACTGTGTATGGGTCTGAACCTATTTTGTAAACAATAATTCTCCCCCTATATTCTATATACTATTTCTATAAATTCTTTATATAGATTTAGTTTTATGGTGATAATTAGTGTTGGTTTTTTATTTGTAAGAGCTCATTATAATTTGGTATTACTCATATATATATATATATATTAAATTAGATGATTTGTGGGAGCACATATTTAATTTATGTTATTTGGTTTGATTTTATTTGTATGTTTCAATTTTATTATTCTTGTGATTTTTTTAATAATGAGTCCAATTTTTTTTTTATAAATATAGTTCAAGACATCATCATATGGCCTATTAATGGTTGGATTCAGGGGTCATATTTAGACTTTCATAAAAGTCCATGAGGGGATTTAATGGAAACATGCAATGAAATAGTGTTGTAAAATCACTATTTAGAGTTGGGATATATTTTCATGTTAGGAATAAATATGGGTTAACATAGGTTCATAGGAAACTAGTTTTACATAAACATAGAATGTGATATAGTCACTCGAGGTTATGAACAAGTCCTTCATAAAATCAATTCTCTTGAAAATGAATAAATTCATTATACAAAACACATGAACTATATTTCATTTGTTATATTGGACCCTTATAAAATACAACCATAATTATCTTGTTGGAATTAAATTATAATTAATAACCATAACCATTGATAAAATATATATTTTATAATGACTTTTAAGATGAGTATATAATAAGGGTTGTGATAAAATATAATTGACATTGAAGGAAGAACTATTGAGCTTATCTAGTTGGAATGTATGCAAGGAAACACATGTGCCGGAGCTGAAAGGGATACAGAATCAATAAGATTTCCTCTTGACCAAGGGAATGAAAAGATTAAAATAAAAAAAATGATAAAATAAATTTATGGGATATGTCTAAGATTGTAAAGATCAGGCACAAACCATGTTTACTAAGACACGTCGTGATTGTACCTTTATCACACACATTACCCATATAGAATATTCTATGGTAATATGTACTGATGTATCTAGACCCTAGTAGTATGAATTTTTATATTTTATTTTCAACAAAATAATGATTATATTTAACCCTAATCATTAATAATATAAATATTATATAATTACAAGAATAAAAATTATATTTTGATATTAGGAAATTAAAGTTATATTCATGGGAAATATATTGTTTCAATTTCGAAATATATTTTGGTAATTTAAGGAATTTATAAATAAATGATATTTTAATGAATTCTTCCAATCAAATAACATTTATTTAAAAATTGTTAATATATTGTAATAAATCTCAATGTAATTTTTAAGGTTAATAATGTTTCTAGTGACTTAATAAATATAATGATTCAATAATTAAGGAAGTTTATTTAAATGTCTAATTTTTCCTAACTAAAAAATAAAATCTAAAAATATATATTATGTTTTATTTTAGAAATAGAAATAATATAATTTTGAATGTTTTATAATTCTTTTAGGTTGTCAATCTATTCGGTAAAAATTTAAAAATATATAAATATATTATCTTTATTTTGATTACATGATAATAATAATAATGATGTAACAAATTCATTAAATGGAATGCATGAAAAATGATTCTGCCTTTAACCAAATATATTATTTATGTTTTTTTCTTACTTTTAAAATATAATTATAATTCCTCCAAAACATATATTATTTTATAAGGTCTTAAATTTAATTCTACATAAATATGAATAGCTTTCACATAATTAATGGTATTATTTTAGGGACTAAATATTATAGAAAATTAAATATTAAAAAACACCATTTTATATAATCCATGGGAATATCATTAGAATGGTTTTTGGTACTAATTATTTTATCACATAGAGCCCAAAACCTACTTTCAAAAATTAATTAACAATTCCCCTCTCTTTCACTATAAATGCCCATCCAAACTCTTAATATTAACAAAAAACACATTTATAAATAATTTTATCTCCTTATCCAACTCTAAATCATTCCCTAGGTGATGCCATGCTCATGAAAACCTCCTCCAATTTGTATAGATACACCTTATCAAGGAAAGAGATTCACTTCTTTCCTATTTTATTCAATATCCTTTTTGGTGCTAAACCATTTTATTTTCAATTTTTCTTGTTTTAATGTGTTTTTACTCATACCCCTACTATACTAGTGATAAATATATAATAATAGATCATCATACTCTCCCATTACACTCCATTATGGAACATTTTGTGCAAATTGTTATCCTAAGGAAATTAAATCTTGATTTTCCAGGACAAACATTTGTGTTGTAAATAACCATTCCCATTTCATATGTAATTAACGTACATTTAGATTTACATCATTTAATTGGTTATTCTATGTATATAACCCACACACATTAATCAATACATTAAATGTGATGAAATATGTTCTTATATTGAGTGATGTACGTGTAACACAAATACATTTACATAATAAAAATGTGATGGGTGGTGATGGAATTATATAGCCCTCCAATGCCAATGGGTAATGTATTTATCTCATTAGATACAATATATGGTTCAATAGACGTTATCCTAAGTACACTATAATATTATGTCTCATTGGTTATTCATGACATATGCATTCTATTTCATGTTTTATGTAGTTGGTGCATTTCTATGAATTCTGGATGTTATCAGAAAATGTCATTCTTCAATGTAAATTTTTATGATTATAAAACATTTATGTCAACATGAAATTCATAATTAATCACATGTATTACCTTAAAAATACTATTCATTGATTATTCCCTTACAACACATTATAGCTCACCCAATTCTTATTTGTGTCGTTAGGTTATATTGAGTAGTATTAGATGATCAAATAATGTAAAGGGTATTTTATCGAGTTTTGAATAATTTCATTGAATCCCACTTTAATTTTATTGTAATATGTATCTAATTAAACAATGAAACTAAACCTCTCAATCATTTTTCATTGTATTATGTATGTCATTATGTATTAATCATGAAATAATTTATATAAAAAATATTGGATGCCACTATTGTTCTTAGAGAAAGGTCTAGTAACAGTTTTGGATTAGCATTATAAAACCATAGTGAAAAAATAAGGATAATATTAACATAGTAACACATAACAAAATTTATTTAATTTATAGATAGAGTGGTTTCAAATCAATAAAATAGCTATCTAGATACAATAAGTTGATGTGGCTCTGGAATAGTTGAACCATGTGGTAATATCCCCAAAAAGTAAACATTTAGTATTTACTCACTCATCACCTGATACATGATTAAATGAATTGCTTATCACCTGGGTTTACATTGTATATCCACACTCTTTTTTTAAATTCAGAATATCATTACTAACCATTATGAAGGAAATAAAAATTCATATGGTATTTATGGTTATAAAATATACCATATATAACATAGATCAAGACCACTAAATTCATAGGTGAAGAAATATAATCGATTTATGAGTTATTATTTAAATTTCAATATTTTCACTATTATAAAATTGATAGTTTAAATTTTTTCCCAATTAATATTCTGGAAGATGTAAATAATTTGAATAAAGTCAAATTGTTTAACACATTATTTTTATCCATTCAAGATAATAAAATTTTCACTATGATTATGTTTCTATAAATTATTTCATATCCTTCTTATTTAGTAGAACTATTGAAACACCACCAAAAACATGGATGTTGGATTATTAATGAAAAAAATAAAAGTGTTACTTATTTCATATGAAGTGTATTACTTATTCCCTATCAATATTTAAGAGATTAATTTAATAGTGAACACTAAGATAAATATTTTATTGTAATTCAATATTATTGTAGGAGTTGGATAGAATTAATTATATAGAGAAAAAATATGTTTTCATAGAATGAAATAACCATTATTATCATGAACCAACCACTGATTCTGTACAATAGTGAAGAGGCAGTTTGATCACCTTGGGAATCATTATATCAATCATAGATTTTATTTCTTTGTGAAAAATAATATGTTGAAAAAATGGTTAAGGAAAAATAATGTTTCTTATATGGATAATTTCACAATATAATGAAATTTGCTATGTTATTCCACAAATATTTATTTATTCTTCATCATGCGTAATTGGTTGAGTTCACAATTGAAATTGTACCATGATCTTTTACAATATCCATGACTCTATATAGAGTACACACTATTGAATTTAATATATAAATAGAAGTAACTAGTGGAGAATCAAGATAAATATTATACACAACCAATTTCTTCACTATGTGATGCACCAATATTTTTTTAAATTAGAATGATGGATCAATCCACCACATCATTTTTTATCATCATTATAACTTATCAAAAAAAGAATAAGAATCCAATACCTCATATTGATGACTTTTTAATGTAGATGAATGGATCCCAGTAGTTCTATAAGGTGAATATTTGGTTAGGATGTAATAATATACTAGGGGATATGGGTTATATCCCCAACACTTCTCATTGTCAAATTTATGAGAATTACGAGTTCGTAGTGATTATATATGGACTCACTAATGATCCATCTATCATTGTAGACTTATTAAATATAACCATTATGGATTACCTAGACAACATTTTGTTACACTTAATTGATGATATTATAGTATAGAATAAAATTAAGGAGGATTATAAGTATTATTTAATTTTCATACTGATGAACTTTACAAAGTGAAATTTAAATATAAAGTATTTTAACACAAACTTTTTAGAGAAAGTATCATTCACATTTCATTTTATCACAAAAAATGAGATATCTATAGATCCTATGAAAATAGAGGACATTAAATGATGGTCCATATAACAAAAAAAATTATTTTTTGAAATATATTATTTAAACAGATATAATTTATTCGATATCTTACGTTACATGAAAGACTAAGTTTTAATGAACCAAAATATACAATAAATATTGTTATTTGATTTCTAAAATAATAACCAAGCCATTTATTTAAGTGGTATGAATAAGAATAAATAAATATTTTAAATCAAGTAAAATTAATTTATAAAAATATGAAATATTGATAAAGAAGTACCTAATTTTTGGAAAATTCTTTATAATCTTTGAAAATACATTTCAAAATAAAATATTTTTATTTCGTATTATGAGGAAATAATAAAAATAATTTTTTAATATGTATTTGAATAAATGAAAACAATTTTTTAAATTAACATTTCAATATTATATTAGGGTGAATTTTTTATATTTCCCTAAAATGACATGCATTTCAATTAAGGGGGAAAGAGTTATTTTAATTGAAAATATCTTTTTATTTTAATGCATATAAAAATATAAAATTTTACTAAAATGTTTTAAAACTAAATTTAGTTCAATTATTTTAGTATTAATACAATTTAGTTCAATGTAATAAAATTAATTCTTATTTTCCTATGAGAATCATATATACTTGTGAATACTTTTTCTTTGGAAAAACTGATTTTTATCTCGTCTGCAGGATTAATTTTAAAAAAAATTCTACCCATTATATTAACTTATATAGGTAAAATTAATTCCATATTTTGTATCATAATTAGTAATATTATATACAAATTCCAACATAATATATCATCATAATGAAAAGTAAAAACATTAAACATTGACTACTCTGGTTAAGGTTAAAACTAGATTATATAGGGTTTAAACTAAAACAAAATGGGATAAAATGACCAAATTTTTTTCCAATTACTATTATAAAGAATTATATAAAACATATGTCATATAAGGTTCTATAATGAGTTATTTTTGTGCCTTTTTTGTGTGAAATCTAGGGTATATATGTTTCTTGTCAAATATTCCCTGTGTGTACACTCAACACATATAAAAGGACAATCACTCTCATCTACATTGCATACATCCAAATCCATTGGGTTTATAAAATTCATGAAAAGTTGAAATAAATACATCCCTCAGTATTTCCTAAAATCCATAGTTTTATTTTGAAATCCTTCTATGAATAATGTTTGTGCAAACATAAAGAAGATGTCTGGAAAAGTGGTTTCGTTCTTAATTAGTATTTTTGTTTTATTCTATTTTTCCACCTCAATAAAATGTTATTCAACTATGATGATATAATAAAATATTTATTTTCTATATAAAAATATATTATTATCCTATTTTCATAACCCGAATTTATCTCTACTACCATAAAATGGTAATCAAAACTATCGATCATTTTTACAATTTTCTACCGCCTTTAGAACTGATATAATTCATGTTCCATTACAACCTCTCATTGCTGGAAATAATGATGTATTTAAAGAAAATATATATATATACATATGATATTTATTAAAAATATTATACATTTATATTTATAATATGACATATACCCTATTACAATCTAATTCATTGGAAAAATATAGTGTCACTCTTACATGGGTCTAGAGTGCCACCTACATATTGCAATGTGATTCGTATTTCATTTCATTTTAACACAGACTGTAATAATTATATATTTTCTGGTAAAATATTATGAATATGATATAATTTTTATTTAAAGGTAATTTATTATATACTTTTCCATTTTCCAATCCATTGAGAAAATAGAAATAATGTTCCTCCATACTTACGCCCCACCCTCTCCATAAATAGTGTAATTCATTATCTATCTCTAACTTTTCAGGATGAATCTAACTATAAGAAATATATATTACTATGATATTTATCACATGATTATCTATTAATATATTATGGATCCATTATCATTGTTTATGGACAAAAACTACACAATAAAAACATATATGAAAACCAATGCAATTATTACCTAAAACAATGACTTTATAAAATAAATATTAATTAATAAGTAATAAAAGGTAATAAGTAAGTAGTGTACAACACATTATATGTGATTATTATTATTAAGTATATTTATCATAAAAATATATTTATTATACATGACATCCAAATATATTAAATGAAATTTGAGGAATTAGGTAATAAATTTTCATCTCATTTTTATTTCTATGGGACACGTGCCATTTACAAAACGTTTTTATTTTTTGGGGTGTATGTAAAACCTGTGAATGTATTATATGATTATTATCAAGATAATTATGGGATATAATTATACATATAATCTTATTTCTTTCATGGGGATTATTAATCAAAACATATAAATCTAGAAAATGGTTTTTATGATACACTATCATTTCTTATTGGGATTTTTTATTATAAATTTATTGATGATATATTATGCTCCATATAGCATAAAAAGTATTATATTTATTCCCAAATAGTTATTATTTATTAAAAAAATATTCATTTTCTTTTATTAATGTACTCAAGATTTTGAGGGAATATATTTAAGGAAAACGAAATTCATATCATCCTTCAGTCAAAAACCCATTTCCTTCAAAATCCATATTTTCTAAAAACATTTTATAATTGATTTTATATTAAAATATATGTTATTAATTTAAATTATTCCCATTTTTTTGACTTATTTGTAAAATATTTCCATGTAAAAAACATTTCATTTTCCAAGAAAGTCTCTTTTTAACTTTTTACGAAAAAAGTGGATGTAAACATTGTTTTATAACAGATAGTATGCCTTGAATTTTCCACTATTATGATCTGTCGATGATTTAAGAATTATTAAATATTTAAATTTATATTTTTAGTGAAATGATTTTTTACAATAGGTTTTTTATTTTTAATTGTAATAGATATTTTCAATGTAGAAGAGAAATTTTCCTCAAGGCATTTCTAAAGAACATTTAACTATATTATTATTCATCAAAAAAAACATTACATGATTCTAAATAATCTATAATAAGGATATGATCCATGTATAAATCCTTATTATTTATATTGATGTGTTATGATTCTGGTGAAATGATGTATACAACAACCATTTCTTTTCCATGATTTATGATATGGCGAAATGTCTACGAAGGCCTTCTCTTTTTCAATGGTTATGATATTTGATGATTAATTTATTATATTTTGGAACACAAATCAATGGATTTTGATTATATGATTGGTTTCCCAAGAATTATATATCCCTCAAATTTATTGGGAAATGGTTTATAACTCATGAGGTAGATTTGTTATGTTTGAACATGATTTCATGTTCACAATTTCATTTGTAGACATTTTTTTCATGTGGATTAGATTAATCATGGACCTTGCTTCCATTTCCATAATATTATTGATGGGAATAGAATTTATGTCGATAAGATTTTGTGTGGACCAAGTTTTTATGTCCATATGTTTATGTTGGGGATTTATTTCATTCCCATAACTAATTGATTTTTCCTATTTATATTTATTCATGTTCATAGAGTATTAAGCTTATATTCATGGCACAAATCTATTTCTTATAAAAATTCATTTCTCTCATAGATTATGTTCATTGATTCATATGTTATTAATTTCTTCTAAACAAACAATATTTAAATTATTACTCATGATTATGATCAATGATGGGCATTATAGAGTTTCCAAATTTCATCTTCATGTTATCATACCAATATAATCATGTTTTGTTAATATATCCATTGTTTAACCTTAAAAAACATATTAACTCACCAGTTTTTAGGATTATATTCCCTAGGTTATATGGAAAGGTATTTTCTATGTCCTAGATACGAAATTTTCTAGTTGTGAGTAATATAGAGGGATAAGATCTGATTAATATAACAACAAGTTGTTTATGTTTCTATATTTCTATTGATACAATACATATAACATTATAGTGTGAATTTTTATTTTATGTTTGAATATTAATATAATAAGAAATAATATCCACTTATGAAGACAATGGTTCATTATACTGGGTATTTGATGAAGGTTTAGTTATCCATTAGAAACTAGGACGAGAAAACATTTTTTATGACTAATGGGATAATTTAATATATAGAAAATTGTATTATAATATTAGTGATAGATAGATAAAATAGATTCCAAGACATAATATCCCTATCTAGATATTAAAAATTGATGTGGCTCTAGTATAACTTTACCTAGGGTAATAACCCTAAAAAAGGTTCATTGGGATTTAACTCGATCATCACCTGGTGCATGGTAATGAACCTTTCTACATACCTGGTTTAACACTCCTATGATATATGTTTGGAAAACTCAATGAAACTCTATGAACCATAATGATGGATTTGAATATATTATAACCATGAAAGATCTATATTAAAACAATCTATCATTTATTGAAGATAATGTGTCATTATTTAGATATCTTAAAAATAATTTTTCATGATTATTTGGTTTTCCAATATGATTATTGTTTCTCTACCAATTTTGTTTTTGGTTTAGTCATTGGATAGACCCTTGATGAATAATGACAATACTAAATTTGATAGATAATTCAATGACAATCCTCCTTAGTAACAAAAATGGAATGGTAGATGGAATGATCAATATCATTGTCATTATCACACAACATTATTGAGAAATAAATCACATTTAACATAAAAATGTTTAAAGAATGGGATAATATATGATTGATTACATTATAATGAATCATAAACCTTCTTATAGTGCTTCATTTTATCCACTGTTTACTAATTAATTCATATTAACAATTTTCAATATTTTTTAAGTTATATAGTGTTTTGAAAATGAAAATTTTATTTTGGATATCTATCATTTTGAAGGAGAAACAGATCAATGGTGGACTCTTTTCAATAATATAAGATAGCAAGATGAAATTGACTCTTTGGAATGAGATTTTTTATGAGATTTATTTCATATATATTTTGGTTTTGATATTATTATAAAAATGTTTATGTAATTCTTTGAACTAAATTAGAAAAATGATGAATCTTTTGGTAGCTATGAGGAAAATTTTACAAACTAGTTGAGTTATGCTATTGGAATTATCATATAACCTAAATGAAAGTATTATCAATTCATTAGTGTCTTAAAACTATGTCTTTGGAGACTATTATCCATACGGGACATCAGTATCTATAAATAATTTTTTTTATATTATGTTAATGTGGTGATAGACATTTGATTTACCCATCAATCTCATGGTTTTGATATGATAATAAAGATAAAATTCAAAGGAAAAATCCAAAAACCATGGAGTGAAATATATGAGAATTCATTCATGCTCAATAGATGGAAGGAAACATGGATGAAATTTATGTAAGGGTATTGGTAAATTCTCTCATTGTCAAAATTAAATTCAACTGGAAATAAAATGTTAAAATGATGAACCAAGTTATAATGTGATGCGAATAGATAGAAATATCGACATAATGCACTACACAGACTCCTCTGCTTAAAATATAAAGAGTATGTGATCTTTGCTAACAAGTTATAAAATCAAAAGGATAATTATTTTGATTATTATCAGCTATATATTAAGACAATATATAATGGAAAATTTCATGCAACAATGATTTCTGATGACGGTTATGATAACAATGTACTTAAAGGTAATCATGCCATAAAATCTAGAACTGATAATTCTTTGTATTATTTTGGATCTACCCACTGGTTTATAATTGATGAATTTTCTATGGGTATCTCAATATCACCTCAATAATAAGATGTAAATTTGTAGTGAAACTCCTTTATGGTATGATGATCAGATCTCAATTCTATGATTAAACTCTACTTTATGATCATGGGGATATGCATCCTGTAAATCTCATTATTCTATATCTCATTAAATTTGATGTTATCATTAGCCTGGACTGGATTTATCTAGATAAACAACATATCAATTTTTTGGGAAGTAAAAATTTATATCTCAAACCAACCTAATATCACCTATTATTGAAAAAATAAATATAAACATTTGATCATTATAAAATTCATTTTATGGGTCTTGATTCTTATTCAAAAGGGGTGTTTATCTTAGTTGGTTATGGAGAAACTCAACATTGATGATATGCCTATATTTTGGGAGATTATTGGTGTCCTTCCACAAAATTTAGCTACTATTCTAGATAATTGGGATATTGAGTTCTAAATAGAACTCATATATAGTTCCAGTATTATTTCAAATACTCCCTATATAATCGACTCGATTTTTTTAAAATTATTAAAAAAATAAATCTAGGGGAATCCTGATAGGGAATTTATTCTTCTACATTTTACAGCTTGGGGTGAACCAATTATTTTCATTAAAAATAATTATTTATCAATGTGACTCCATATTTATTATTGGGAACTAAAAAATGGAATTAAGAACAATTATAATCTACCCTTTATTATTTACTTGTCTAATCAACTATGTGAAGATAAATAATTTTCCATGATTGACCATCATTTTGGATATCTTCATCTATGGTATAATAAAGGGTATATTCTGAAGATAATTTTTTTTAAAATATATGGTCACGATGAATTTATATAGATTCTGTTTTTTCATACTTATTCTCTCATTATTTTCATGGATTTAATGAATACAGTATTTAGAGGCTATCTTGATTAGTGTGTCGTATATTTATAGATTACACTGTAATAAATTCAAAGATAAATTAAGACGATAAAGATCACTTCATAATTGAGTTGAAGACCATGATAATGCATAACTCGTATACAAGAATTTAATAACTATAATTTTTTTCGAAAAATAGATTCATTTTTTGGGTTATATAATATCAAGAGACATTGTGTATATGGATCCATCAATGCTTAATGTTATAGAACATTGAACCAAACCAACAACTGTGACTGATATATGATGTTTTCATAGTTTGAACATTTATTTTCAATGGTTTATAGGGAATTTATCATGACTTTTTAATCCACTAACAAAGTTAACTCATATGTGAGATAAGTTCCTATGGATAGTTTCATATGAGGAAAATATAATGGAATTAAAGTTAATATTAGTCAGAACACTTATTCATATATTATTTTAATTGGTTAAGTGTTTGTAATATATAGCGATACATCAAAGAAGAGTTTGGGTTGTGTTATCATACATAATAATATTTTGATATATTATTCATCCTGAAAATTGAAGGGTCATTAGAAAAATTGATCACAATTGATTTAGAGTATGTTGGGTTGATTTTTTAATTAAAGATATAAAAGAATTTTATTTATTGAAAAAATATTTAAATATTTTTTATCATAATATTTTAATGTATAAATTCACATTGAAATATTAGAACATGCATAAGAGAATATGGTTAGAGTCGATTAAATTATATGACTACTCAATAGATTACCACCATTGGAAAGCATATGTGGTTAATGATGCATTGAGTCTAAAAGATCATGCCTAATTATCTATTACAATTATCAAAACGAAATAAATGTATATTGATTTATAATATATGGGTCTTGAAATCTTAATAAAAGGGGAGAAATCATATTATCCTAAAATAAGTGTTCAACCATTAATACATGTGAGGATAAAATATGCACAAAGGGATGATATAATGCTTTAAAATTAGGTGATAAATTCTCTTAAGAATAATGGTAACCATGATGGAGGGGTATATTTTATGAACCATTTATATGTTTTATCCAAAACATATTTTATGAAAAATATTTTAGAGGAAACTCATTGTTATTTCTTATATATTCATCTAGGTAGTACAAAGATGCATAGAGATTTGGAAGATTATTTATGGTGGGATGTTATAAAGATAGATATTGTTGAGTTTCTATAGCATTTCAAGGTATTCCTACAACATACAGATCACCACATGTTTTTTCATCGGACTCTTGAAATCCTCTAAAATGAATAATGTTACATTGGTTATAGTCAATAACCTTATGAATTATGATAAACTCATCACTATTTGATAATATTTTTCTCTAGCTCTTATTTCCTAGATATACATTAGGTAAGGGGTATGGTTACATTTATTACCACATGCCATTGTATCTGATCTATATGTGTGGTCTTCCGTGATGTTCTAGTGATATATTCAATAGTACTTAGATATATCATTGAGTTTCAACACAACTTACCATCCTCATAAGGATGGAATATATTGGATAACCATTCAAACCCAATATGATATATTAAATTGTGTTCTATATACTTTAAATTTTGATGGGATTAACATCTTCCCCTAGAAATTTTTTCATACAATAATAGACTCAACACAAAAAATAAGATAGATCCTTATTATTCCCCTTAAATAGAGAGGTATAGAACTCTAATTTATATTATGGAATTTGGTGAAATAAATCTATCGGTATATGGTCTATCTAAATACATGGTAGATATGGTTGTAGAAATTATGAAACACATAAGGGTAGTTCAATGTATATAGAAAATTTATGCTATTAATAATCATCCCGATCTATAACTCAAATTTACTAATATAGTGTTTCAAAAAACATATCAAAAGAATAAGGATATGATATTCATAGTGAAATAAAATTTTATATCTAGGTGTATTTTCCATTTGATGTTTAATAATTGAGTTGGGATGGTAGCTTATTTCTTGGAAGTAAAAAATAAACCACTGAAAAGTCTATGATTTTTTCAATGTGTCTGTCCTGAGGAAGTATATTCCTTAGCATTAACATTTACTAAAAACATTTGTCACACCACTATAGAATTTTTATTCTTATAAGGAATAACTAATGGTTATTGTTTATTTTATAAATAATGTTTAGTGAAATAAGGACACTCAAATGGTCAATGTTTAAAAAAAACAATAAATTTGAAGAAGCTATAAGGGAACCAAAAGATATGATGAAGAAAAAGTAGCATCAAATATTTTTATCAGTGTTATGGAATTTTTATTGGGAATTTTATTTTAAGGAGGTGGGTTGTATAATTAAATACCAAAAGATTTTTTGAATTATTTTCTTCAAATATATTTTTATTCTTAGAGAGCATGCATTACATGGAATACTAAGAATTAAGAAACCATATTATTATTATTATATTATTATTATTATTATTATTTTGATTATTATTTAAACATGAACACTTTAACCAACCCATAATCATACAAAAACGAATAAGAATAAAAAATTAATAAATTATTTATAATTTTTTTAGATAACAGAAATATATTGATAAATAAAAACAAAATTCCAAAAAAGCCTTTATATTTTTCAAAAAGACATTATTAAAAAAACGATTTATATTAGTTTTTTAAACAAATAATAAAATTTGTTTTTCCATATTTAAAAACTTTATAGGGAAAATTTAAATTCAATTTTGGAATAAATATTTCATAATTATAATAGGGATTTTTTTGGGGTTTTCAAAAAAGTTTTATTTTCCAATGAATAGCGAAAAATGTAGATTTTTATGGAAAATTGCCTCTTCATCTAAATATTTTTGAAAGATAAATTTTTCTTAAAAAATGATAAAAATGAAAATTAGATAAATTACTTTATTATTAATCCTTTTTAATTTATTGGAATCAATTTCATGTTTATGTTTGAAATAAATTTTTTATACTTATTTAAACATTTTCTGACGAAAAAATTGTATTTCATCAATTCTCCAAGTTTATTTTTAAATTGGATTCATACCAAGCTATGAATTGAATTTGAAAAAACTGGTTATATATTTGGATTCATCAAAATTGTTATTTTATATTAATTTAAAATTAATTTTTGGTCATTATGAATAGTAACAACTATATAAATTAATTACTACGGTTAAGGTTAAATTGGGTTTAAATAGTGTTAATCTAAAATGATAATGGTTAATATGATATAAAAATTGTCAAATTACTAGTTTCATGAAATATATTTTCATTCTATCATTGAATATTATCCTGATCCCCTCCCTCCAAAGAATACCCTAGTGCGCTGGCCATCGAGAAAGAGAGATAATGACCCCAGAGTCACGCCTCTCGTAAGTTGTGTGGTGGTGAAAAGCACAAAGCGTACAAGGATCTCAACATATGGGAGGAATTACCCTTTATAAGAAAACAACATCAGCATATAATATGTTTCATCCTAAAATAACTACATGAATTGTATATAAAAAGGAAATCCAAAACCTCCCTACATGTTTGTTTTTAAATAAAACTGTTAGAAATATAATAAAAATAAAATTTAGGTACCAATAGAAAAATGTTAAGAAACGACGTGGCTATTATACCCATTTCTAATGTAGAAATTTATAGCATGATCCATGTAGTCCTCCTAGAAACCTGAAAGCTGTTTTATATAATTATATTTAGAATACGAGTATACTTTGTAGGGAAAAAATGTATCTCATTCATAATTTGGAGAATCAAACTAATTATTTTGTGATAAAATAGCATAATAGAACTGTACCTAACAAGGAATACTCTCCATCTCAACCTAATTCATGCTCACAAGATAATTCATTTTGAGTAAACAAATATGATAATCACATCGATGTTTTGGTAACCCGCACCACTTCCCACTATTTAACTACTTATAACCTAACAGAAAACATCATAGAACTTCAACACTATCCCACATGCCCCATGTCACAACCCGACCACACACAACCGACCCTAAAAGATAGTACCATAACCTGGGAAAATGAATCTCACAACATCCTACTCTTAAACACTTGGTCCACAACAATACCACATGCTGCCCACAGACTCCTTGTCCATAAACCCACCTCATCCTAAATACACCTTGGAAAACACCCCACATCTCCCTGCACAGACACCTAGGAAGGAACACCTCAACTGCATGCACCAGGGCCTCACAACCTCACCACAACCTTCTTAAATATTCATGGGATACAAATACTTATAAGAGGGAGTAGGGAGGATAAAATAACGAGTGATCCATCCTCCCTCCCAGATGCTGGGAAATACACCCCCCATGAGAATGGTGGTGTTAATCATATAGTTATTAACTATTGTGTGTGCATACAGAAATCACATGTTTGTAAAATCATATATATACATAGGTATCAAAAACTCATCCCACCCTATGGTTTATTTTCATAGAATAACCATCCCACAAAACAACATTTGTTGCAACCCTTAAATGCATAACTACATAACAAGTCACAATTCAATTCCTTACACCAGCTAACCTATTTAACCAATTTTCATTCAATATTAATAAGTCTATTCATGCATTCTGTCCCAAATTAGTAAACAACCAACCACACCACACAACAAGACAAACAGTATAACCACCACCGAGGAAAAAGAATGACAGTAAAGAACTCAGTTTATATTTTCATTTTGTTTAACATCCATACCAACAACTTCCATAAAAAACTCTCATCACAACCAAAACTAATATACCCACTGCACAAACAAGACACAACTAACAAAAAAACAAAACACAACACAGTTTCTATCCCACAATGCAAAACTACTCATCCATTACACAATCAGTCAATCTCTTAACCTGAGACTCTATTACACCGCCTGAACCACCCCACACTCAATTGTACCCTAAATAGTAGCACAACATAACTATAAAAGGAACAAGATTGAACTGAACCACACATAGCACAAACCCACACCAATCAAGGTAGTGTGTATTCAGATTTACCAAACACTCATTCTCTTATTCATATTTGACATTTCATGGATTATCACATATCAAGTTCGGTCTTATGGCATCCATTTGTCTAATTGAGTATATGTGGTTAATCAATTTAATACATATACATTTTTTTCAAATGAATAAAAAAATTATCATTCATAATCCATTGTAGGTGAACATAAAAATACCACCAATGACCATAATATTTAGTGGGTGATTAGCCCATACAAAACAAAATATCATGAAATAAAAAATCACAACACAACTCACTCTTTCTCCTCCCTAAATTTTGTTCTTTAAACAAATTTAATTATATTTCTTATCATGGGATCATGTTATCTACCACAATAGTACATTATTACACCCAACACGAATGATACAAAAAGTATGAGAGAGATGATGGGTTCCCATCTTTTCGCAGCATAAGACCATCACCTCCAACATGTGCAGAACTGGGGGTGTGCAAGGATCCAGGGAAACACCGTCCAAGGGTGCAACAGATATGGCTGGATCCTTCAGGAATAAAGGTTCATGGATTCATGGTATCAAGATAAAAGGGATCCAAAAAAGGAGAATAGATCATGGAATTAAAATGTCCATATCTTAAAACAATGTAAGAAACCATTATATAATCTATTAAAGGCGCATCTTGACAACGACCACGTATCATGGCATTTTAATATACTTATGATTTTATTAAATTAAAATATATGATTTATGAAACTTAAAACATTTTCAAAATATCATATATAAGTTATTTAATTCATTTTATATCACATAAAATGTTAAAGGGGTGACACTGGAAAATTCCGAAAAAATTGTAAGCTTTATAATCTAGGAAAATGACTTGGAAATGGATGACCTACCATTGGATGAATAACCGCTTAATGAACTAAAATTGCAGGACTCGTTGTTCGATGATTCATCATTTGAAGAATCACCATTGGATGAATCATCATTGTACGAGTCACCATCATGAGTCACTGCTGGTGACCTACCGTTACGAGTCACCACTGGATGAGTCACCATTGCGATTCATCATTGGTCGAGTAACCATCCCGAGTCACTACTTTGAGCTACTGGTGGAAACATCACTATTTTCAATCACTATCATGACTCACCACCATGACATACCATTTAGAAATATAGATCCTAACTCACCATTGTGTGTCTTCAATGTGACTCACCATTACATGATATAGCATTTGAAAAAAATGTATTTTAGAAAAACACATTAAATGAGTCTTTTTTTCCTCCCACAACACCTCAACCACTATATTTTCACAAATTATTGGACAAAAAAATTACATTACAAGTGATTCTTCTCAAACTATTCTAATCCTTGAGAATGAGAAACTATACCAGAAGAAAGAGGGGTTTGAACTACCAACCCATGCTATACCTCTCAAGGCTCTCTCTATACATGAAACACCTCTACTATTTTGACACCTTAATGTCTAATAATAAACCAACTTGTGTTGTTCTAAAGATGGAGTTAAACCCTAACATCCCAAAACAACGCCATATAGGGGTGTGCACCAAAATTCCCAGTATGAAATATTCACAATGTACCTGAAATTTCTTCCCAACCTCATTCCATTGGTACCAATTCGAAATACATTTATAAAAATATGTTTTCATACATGTTAGAAATTTAAAACAACAACATGATATGTTTCCCTCATAATTTCAAAATAAAATACCAAAAAGGGAACATGGAGGTTGTTCTTTTTCTTCCAAAACAAAATCTTAGAAATCATTTTCAAAACAACCACACATTCACAGTGTTCCAAATAAAAATCAAAACAAGTTACAAGGATTAAAATTCTACATGACGAGAGAAATAACACAAGTAACAATCATAATTGGGAAACATGATAAATCTTAGGATCCCAGAGGAAGACCAAAATATAAAATACATATGACTCATCCTGAAGGCATGCCCTACTCAATGACGTCAAAAAACCTAACTCCTGACCGTCACCCAACCTGGCTTGGTCGACAAGCCCAATCCCATATCAATAATAATAAAACATCTCTTTGTTATGTTTCACTAGCCAATGCCTAATATAAACGGTTACATCAATTGTTCTCAGTAATTCACTTTTCTATGCTAGGTTCCCTTGTATATTTCATAAGGAGGTCTTCCCCACAATTAAAACAATAAACTTCATACATATAATCAAACACACCACATAATATGACACTTCCTCAACCACTAAAAGAGTTCATCTCATGCCTCCAAATAATTACCATTCAATGAAATCAAATAATAAGGACCCTTTCATCTCACAATTAACTAATGAGGAAAAAGACATAACTCAAGTGGGAATCTAAAAAAATCAACGATACCAAACAGGTCTCATCTAGTTTTTACACATCAGACCCTTTCTATGTAATCATACCAAAAGTTCCAAACCAACCATTATCTTTATCCATCGATGGTACATATATGAAAATGCTTTATAAAAACCATTCCCAACAAATAGAGGTCCCATATTCATTATTCCCTTGCCATTCTGCCTTTAAGTTTCAATCACACACACTAAAATGTTACACTTTACTAATGGGCCTTTATTTTATATCTGAGTTACCAAACTACGTTGAAAATTAGACAATACACTTGAAGGAACCCAACATGCCTTCAAACAACTGAGGAATCAATAGCCATTTAATCAACACTAAACAAGTCATGAATTTACACAGTTTTTAAATCACCTTAAGTAACTTTGAAAAAAATGAAACCATTTTTCAAATGAATTTCGGATGTGGAGAGGAAAGAATTATTTTTAGAAAACCATGTTCAACGAAAGGACCAATCCAAAGGAAAAGAGACCCTTTCCAACCATTTTGAAGGGACTACACACATCGTCATCCACAAAAGCATTAAAACATTCCACCAAGTACAGATTCTCATAATTCCACCCATTACAGAAAAACATTTCCCATAAAAATATAACTACCAATGAACACCACCCCAGATTTCCAACAAGTACATTTGAAAGAAGATTATTATTATTCGAAACAAAAATTCAAGTCATTTACATGTTCATAAAAGAAAAGCATCCAGAAACATGATTGTGGTCAATTGAACCAACACTAAATTGCTACTGCAAATTAACTAAGCATGTAATAAAGGTTTGAAACACGTTATAGAAATTTATTAACCAAGATAAATAACTACATGAATTGAAATTAGGAGTAAAGGGAATAGAAACAGATACCTTAGAGAATGTCCATGCCAAATATTTCTAACCCAAGAAACAGTCCCCTCGCATACATGCACATCTATATATATATATACACCTTTAAATAGAAGCACGAGTTCCCCACTCCATGATGAAAAACACACTCAGAAGATATATATATATATATATATATACAAACACACACACACATATATATGTATTCATACCTAGGAAACATGCATGCATGCACGTGGAATTGACCTCAACACACTAAAATAATTCCAAACTCCCAAATTTTTGCTTGAAAAGGATGAAAACCTGACTAAAAAAGCACCAGGGACTCGCATAAACCAAAAGAAACTAATATGTATTACTCTAAACAAGACAGATGGTGCATTAACCTTACCTGAAACCTCATCAACATAGCGAAATTTGTCCATCTGCCTCGCACTGGGAGGCAGATGCTAGACCATGGTCCAGCGGGTCTCAATACATCAATCACATACTCTATACATTGTAAAAAAAGATATAAAAATAAACCAAATCATCAAGGTTTGGTTAAATTGAAGAAAATAACAATAAGGGAATTAGATAAAAACCATGGTTTGAAGGTGAGGGGAACCACAACTACGACAGAGTAGAGTGGAGGCACTTCACAATAGTGTTCGGGCCGCACTAAAATATGGTGTAGGCCAAGGTTTGGGTTTGTCGATCACACTCTGAGAAGGCTAGGACTAAGCCGGATGAGGGATGCACGGTGCTGGTTAAACGGGAGGGGAATGCCACTAGAGATTGGGTTTTGCAGAAGGGGGTTCGGGATGCTTCTAGGAGATGTGGACATTATAAACGTAGCAGGTAGAAGGATCTTTTCCAACATAGATGGAGGGGAGGTTGTCGAGGTGAGGTTGGACTCCATACAGTTGATTATTGCACGCATTAGGGAGGAAGGCATACAAGGAGGTTGGTCGAGGGAGCCAACAATCAGGGTGTGGTCAGGTCGCTGGAGGGTGCGCACAAAAGCAGGGCATGGGAGCCGCTCATGCGAGGGAGGAGGCATACCCCACTGGTGGGGGGTGCACAGGTTAGGGGGTGTGGGGAAGAGGGATGTCGGAGCATCGTTGGAGGTAGGGAGTGTGGTGGTCGATGCGTGGGAATTTTTTTTTTGGGTTTTTGAATTTTTTTTTCATAAATTGGTTAGGCATCATAATATTTTTAAAAATGGGTCTCAAGATGCATGAACCCTGTTCACGCATTGTCCCGCTCCTGGGATGCATGAACGGGGTTCATGTATCTTACGCTGAGTCTGGGATGTGTGAACGCTGTTTGAGCATCCTTTGTATAGTATACGATGGATTCACAAACGCCGTTCACGCATCCCACCATGTTCTTTTTTAAAAATGACCCCCTCAATTCTTGTTCATCTTGGTATTTTACTGGGAATCCCTACTGAATAACATTCTCAACAAATTTTTACTGCTTTTAAGTAGGTAAATTTTCTAATTAATATTTTATTTTTTTAATTGTGTTTATTTATTTCATTCGTATGATTTATTTATTTAATTTATAATATGTAGACATTAATATTTGTGTGTATGGTTTATTTATTTCATAGTATTGATGCATGATGTGTAAATTAGTTATGTTTTATATTATTTAATTTTTGAATGGGTGTATGTTTTATATGAATGTTTATGAAAATTAATCATATAATGTCTGAAATGTTGTATGAATTCATATTGAATGTTTGGGAAAATTAAGTATGTTATTTTATTATTAAATTAAATTATAATATTTTTAAACAAGTTATAAAATTTAGAAATAATAGATTACTTATATGTATCCTATTTAAATTTTATTAAAAATTATATAGAAATATAGTACTTTAATTTACTACTAATTATTATAATCGATGAAGTATAAAATAAATTAGGATTTGATTGTCTTATTTTCAATATGTGGTTATTTAATTTGTAATAAATGAAATTTTTTTCATAATGATAACCTACGAGTCATCCCACTAGGTATGTATGGACCTTCATGTCCGCTTAAAGAAGTTTTTGTATTTAAGACACCCCTTGACCCCCTCACTAGCATGTCAGTAAATTTGTAATTATAAAACAATCACCAAGAGACGCTCCCAATGAGCGTCCCCGAAGAGGCATCCCCGAATAGACTTCCTTGTAGAGCATCCCCGAAGAGCGTCCCTGAAGAGGCGTCCTCGAAGTGACTTCCCTAATGTGGTGTCCCCGAAGAGGTGTTCGAGAACAGATGTCCAAATGGAAATTGCTGATTTGATAATAGACACTCTAGATGTCTACCAGTCATAGGTTTTGTTTAGTTTATCAGATAATGATAAAATAATCAAAAGTCTCGAAATCAAGTCATGATTATTTATTGAAAAGTAATTAAAATTTATGAAACATTATATTAAACACTGATAAACTTATACATTAAAAAATATATGTATAAAGTCAATTATGAAAATCCAGTTAAAATAATTTAAAATTTTGATGTTGTATATAATATTTTTGTAATTATTTATTCAAAAGTAATAAAAATTTATGAAACCTTATATTAAACCTCTTATAAACCCATTTAAATAATTTAATTATTTATTCAACAATAATTATAATTTATTAAACTGTATATTACTTCTCTAATAAACCCTTGCATTAAAAAAGCAATTATTCGTAACCGATTCAACTAATTAAAAATTTCGATCTGGTAATTTATACTATTTGAATAAATTTTTATAGGTAATCATGTCTGCACAAATATATTTCAATGGTGAGGTCATTTATACCGAGCAGGGTTTTAGCTATAGTGTGCCACCTACTAAAGTGGTAAATCTATATGGTTGTATGAAATTGGATGCAGTTCGCAATAAGATTCATAGTCGGATAAAACTGAGAGTCGGTCAATCAATTAATTCAATATTGTATCGTCATATTCAATATGTTGAACGTTTTTGGAACACCGAGTACCCTATACTCGATGATGAGGACTGGATAGATTCTTTTCTGTTATTTATGCAAAAATGTAGTAATGGTTTATTGGAATTGTATGTGGTGTTTTCTGATATTTATGTGGTGTAACCGAATACAACATATCCATGTTTTATGAGGTCTGTAGAAGTTGGTCCTTCATAAAATTATCATTCATTGCCTCCGCCTCATATGACTCCTATGATAGAAGAAAATAACGAAGAAGATGATCAAAATTTGGAAGGAAATGTAGATAACATCCATGTATGTGCTGATATAGTGAATGATTGTTTATATGAGGAAGAAGAATCTGGGGAGTCATCAGGAGATGATTTGGGTGAGGGTGACGTGGGAAATGAAGCTTCTGATTTTCCTTTGAGATATAAACATCAACGACATCCATTATTTAGTAGTACTCATCCTTCATTATTGAGATCTTTAGTTGATGGAATGTCTCGTGAACAATATTTTGATTGGAATGTCATTACATTGGCTTCTGAATTCCCTGGAATTATAGGGAATAAGTCTGCATCAAATGATAATATCATATATGTCGGGAAGGAGTTTGAAAGTAAACTGGTCATAAAAAATGTGATAAATCAATTCCACATTCAGAGGCATTTCACATTTGTGGTTGATGATTCAAAGAATAAAAAATATTTCATTCATTGTGAGAAATATGAGACAGAATTTAAATTTCGATTAAGGGAGATATTTGATATTTTTTTTACATGTGGAAAGATAACAAAATTAGAAGGTCCACACACATGTGTGAATCCATGATTGTCGCAGGATCACTCTTCCCTAGATGTAGAGTTAATATCAACTATTATTTGTGAGATGATACAAACATGTGAGGATGTTCCTATTTCCCTTGTTCAGGAAAGAATTCAACAGTTGTATAATTATAAGATATCATACAACAAAGCTTGGAATGAAAAATAGATGGACATTGTAAAAGTGTATGGTGATTGCGATGAGTCTTATGCGATGTTTCCATAGCCTATGGAATTTTTGTCTCTCAAAATCAGATTGTTTATCAATTGGACACTGTTCATTGTGTATGCTATACTCACAGAGTTGATCGATCAAAGATGAAGTTCAATTGGTTTTTTGGGAAATATGGCCATGCATCGCTGCCTTTCCCTATTGTAAATAATTTATTCAGGTAGATTCAACATTCCTTTATGGAAGGTATATAGGTGTTCTACTCATTTCTACCATACAGGATTGTAATCACGCTCCTCTACCACTTTCTTTTACTATTGTTTAAAAATAAAATTTTGAATGTTATATCTAGTTTTTGGCATGTGTGCGCATTCATGTCACACAAAATAAGGTCATGTGTCTTATATATGATCATCATCGAGAAATTATAGAGGCCTGAATAGTGATGGGGGTTCTTAGATGGAGTCGAATGCTTATCATCGTTATTGCATTAGACATATTGCAAGAAATGTGTATAAGCATTTTAGATATGAGGCCATTAAGAAAAAAATCCTCAAGTTGGGTATGTTTTTCTAAACATATATTTTGTAGCAAAATTAAATATCCATTTTAATACATTATTCTCTTATGCGTTCAACATATGAGCCCCAACAAGAAAGATTTAATCGACACCTTGAAGAGATTCGAACTGCTAATAAAGATGTGTATGAATATATGATGAAAGTTAGAAATGAAAAATGGTCATTAGCATATGATGGTGGTAGATGATCTGGCCATATAACCACTAATATATTGGAGTGCATAAATGGGGTCCTCAAGTGTGTGTGCAAACTCCCGATCATAGGTTTAGTGCAAGAGAAATTATATAGATGTGTTCTCTACTTTGTTGACCGGTCCCAAAAAGCCTACCAGAGGATGGAAAATAGAATGTCTTTTACTCAGCATTTCCAAAGTGATATTGATCAGATACTGAATGAGGCTTCAAGATGGAGTGTTCTAGGTTTTCACAGGGAAAACAATAGTTTTCAGGTAAGACAGTGCTATGACTGGGCAACATGCAATAGTGGTCGAGTGTTTTGTGGTGATGTTGGATAATAGGTATTGTTTCATGCAGTAGCTTTCAAGCATTGAGATATCCATGTTCACATGTTATCGTAGCTTGTGTATCGGTAAATATATCATGGGAGCCATATGTTAACCCAGTGTACCTCATGAGCACTTTGGTTAACTGCTACAGTGCAGCTTGGATACCTGTTGGTGACTTTCCATCTATCTCATTTCCTGCTGATCACCCGAACGATGTCCCTAAAATTTCCACGTTTCAAAATTTTGTTGTATTTTCAATTATCAGTTTTTCAATGTAGTTTTTTAAAATATTGTCTTCATACTAATAGGTTTCATCCCCATAGAAGACCAAAGTCAACTCGAATCAAGAATGAGATGGATTGGCCTCGACAACGGGGAGGGACAATATGATGTAGTATTTTTCACGTAAAGGGACATATTCATATGAGATGTCCCCAAC
Source organism: Viscum album (assembly GCA_963277665.1). Classification (NCBI taxonomy): domain Eukaryota; kingdom Viridiplantae; phylum Streptophyta; class Magnoliopsida; order Santalales; family Viscaceae; genus Viscum; species Viscum album. The sequence continues at coordinate 1,175,830,033 of OY728166.1, read as the reverse complement.
TTCCAGTACAGAGCACCACATCTCATCATCCATGATTGAGATTGTGTACTCTATCATGAATATGCATATTTTATTTTGTATGTGGGCATTTCATTATTGAATCCTTTTAATTTCGGTTTATCTCATTTTTGGAATCTATCTTAATGAATTTTGTGATACTAAATATATTAAAAAATAATCATTGAATGAAATTTAATATATCATAATTCTACATATTTAATGTGGGTTTTCCAACACTTTTGATTTATATTAAAAATATCGGAATAAATTAAAAATCATTTAAGATCAATAATACAAGAAATTTATAATTGAAACCAAGAATACTTCCCACATATATTTTCTACCATAGTTTTCTTATTGTAGTTTTTTAAGTAAAATTTTACAATTTATTTTAATTCCCTATAAAATAGTAACGATGATATCATTTGTGCAGATGGAATATTTTCCATTTCTCACATCTCAGGCTTCTTATGTCTCACAGCTAGTTTTAGAAGGACATGTTGTGCCTCTATTGAGTGTTCGCAGATCTCACCATTTCCATCATACTACACCACCTCCCGCTGTTGTTCCCCATATTCGGCATGCTGGATTCTACGACGTAGCGATGTACGACTCCACCTTTATTGATCATCACCTCATTGCTGCGCTTGTAGAGATATGGAGGCTGGAGTCGCATACATTCCATTTGAGAGATGGGGAGAAGACTATTACACTGCATGATGTGGCTATTATGTTGGGCCTCCCCATCGATGGTGCGCCTCTGATAGGTCGAGTTACAATAGATATTCTAGAGATTGTTCATAGACTACTTGGAATAGAGGTTCAGGATGATGGCATGACCATCGTTGCTGGTAGATTACATATGCCTTGGTTAGATCATCACTTCACTCATTTAACATAGGATGATGACGTTATCAACATGATGTGATTTTCATGTGCTATTATTTTGAGGCTGATATGTGGCATGCTTTTTGTTGATCACTCCAATACATTTTTGCACCTGATGTATTTATCATTTTTGGAGGATTTGGACTAGGTGGGGCTGTATAGCTGGGTGTCTTCTTGTCTTGCATATATATATATATAGCGCATTATGCATTTCATGTCACATCGATATGATGAAGATCACGGGATTCGTGGTTCTTCTATAGATCTGGGTATGGGGGCACATCCCTCATTTATCTCCACATGCTCGTGTGCCATTACAAGCAGATATTGTAGGAGAGGCTCCACGTGGTTGTTGGTATGTTCTTCTTTCATTCTAATGTATAAATTAATTTTTTAACTTTCTATTATCAAATGTAAATATAACAATGTTATCTACATGTGGAGTCAGGCACAACGACATTCAGATACCCCCAGACCTGACGTCCATGCCTACAGACTTATGTTGGATAGCATTCGATCACACAATGTAGGTGATTATTATTTATATTAATAAATCTTTATTCTTTACGATACATATAATCATATATTCAATGATTATTCATTTTCATCAGATTACATGGATTCCATATACAGATGATATTCTGCAGAGTCTTCCACCATACTGTACATCGATGATTTCAATTGGATCCTGCATGGTTCCATTGAGTAATTTTCGTATAGTTGAGTGGCACAAGACCGATAGAGTCATGAGTCACTTTAGATTCCATCAGCATGTTCCTGATCTTCCCAGACAGTTAGATTAATTGCATTCCCTAAAGATGTCAGGTAAGAGAGATTTTGAGTGGAGACAATATCATGCCAGATATATTAAGTTATGGGACAGACAATAGGAGTCCCGATTGCGAGGGGCGGGGATGGTATGCATTCCGTTGGTGGACCAGATGGATTATGCATCATGGTACAGCAGGTCCGCAGTTATATTTATGACACGACACTGACAGGGCTTTTAGGAGTTGGTATACATTATTTCTTCCAATGTTTATCAAATGTTTTATTCATATTACTTAACAAAAGAATTTGTTTTCACAGAATGCTCATATCTGTCATCTACTTCACATGGTTGATCTAGTTGGGAGAGTTGCATTTGACCCAGAATATTTTCACAACCTTTTCACATCTCTTCTTCCTTCGATGGACGAGATATATCATGGCATTTTCTTCGATCCACCACATGCTGAGGAGGCAGCTGAGCCTCATATAGATTTAATAGGGGTGATGACCCTCCTACTGTTCCAAAGGAGGAGGGGGTTCAGCTTGATCAGCCAGATGTCATTACTCTACAAGAGGAGGGTGTTCCTCATGATCATCATATGCTCCTACTACTACTCAGGAATAGGAAAAGGTAGATCTAGTCGTTGATTGGTCAGAGCTGGATGCATTATTACAACCATCCACTGCAGAGCAGCCATCTTCTCCCCATGTCGGTGAGACTTCCAGCCAGCTTCCACCGTCTGCCACACAGGAGGATGTGGATGTGGCTTCTGATGATGATGTGTAGCGTACGCCAGAGTGCATACAGAGACAGACACGATGTGGACGCATCATGTATACGTCTTGTTGTGGGAAAGAGGAGCATCCAGAGAGCATAGAGTTATATTCTTTTTTAATATCTGTCTTACTATTATCAAATTATCTTACAAAATAAATAAATATTAATACTAAATAATATGATTAAATGAGAAGTAATTTGATTATAAATCCAAGATATTGAAGGGTGATTCATCCAAAATCACTACCAGGAAATATGACATCGATAAGAACACATAAAGGAACCATAAACACAAATAAATTGAATAATTATTGACATCAACAGAAGCACAACACGAGTTTAAGATGAGAAGTTTAAATATGAAGAAAAGAGCTAATGGATCATATTTTCTTCCAAGCATGATTTCAGATGATTGGTTGTTTATGGATAATTATTGATGAGATGGTCCTAGAACTGAACCCATTGATCAAATATCTCTTATTTTCCGACAATAATTTAAAATTAGTGGTTTTTCATGGATAGAATTGAACCCCTTGATCAAATATCTCTTGTTTTCTACACCATTTAAACCCAAGTATACTTAGAGTTGATTAACTGAAGTATCCTTGCAAAGTTATCCATGTGACTTCATCAATCTCTCAGAAACAGTCAAGAAGATATTATTTAGAGGGAGGAGAAAAAGTTATTGACAAATCAACATAAAACCATTTCATTTTATTTTCCGAAACCTTGAATAATTTTTGTTGATTCAAATAATTGAATTCTACATTTGATCACTTTTACATGATGACACAATCCAGATTATTGAAGATCTAGTCCTAGATTTGAACCCCTTGATCAAATATCTCTTGTTTTTTGGGAATGATTCAAATGTGTGGTTTTTCATGGATAACATTAATCCACTTGATCAAATATCTCTTGTTTTATACACCAGTTGAACCCAACAAGACTTAGAGTTGATTAACTGAAGTATGTTTGCAAAGATATCTGTTTGACTTCATCCATCCCTCAGAAACAGTCCATAAGAGAATAATTAGATGTACGAGAAAAAGTTATTGACATATCAACACAGAACCATTTCATTTTGTTTCCTAAATCCTTGAATAATTGTTGTTTATTCAAAGAATTAAATGCTGTAATTGATCAGTTCTCCATGATGATACAATATAGACGATTGAAGAGTTGGTCCTAGCATTGAACCCCTTGATCAAATGTCTCTTGTTTTCTGAGCATGATTTCAAATGAGTGGTTGTTCATGGATATCATCAAACCCCTTGATCAAATATCTCTTGATTTATACTCCAGTTGAACCCAAGTAGAATTAGATTTGACTAACTGAAGTATCTTTGCATAGTTATCCATGTGACTTCATCCATCCCTCAGAAACAGTCAAGAAGATTTTATTTAGAGGGAGGAGAAAAATATATTGTCATATCAACATAACACCATTTCATGTTGTTTCCTAAATCCATGATTAATTGTAGTTTATTCATAGAATTTAATGCTACATTTGATCAGTTCTCCATGACGATACAATCCAGACGATTGAAGAGTTGGTCCAAGCATTGAACCCCTGCATCAAATATCTCTTGTTTTCTGAGAATGATTTAAAATAAGTGGTTGTTCATGGATAACATTGAACCCCTTGATCAAAAATCTCTTGTTGTCTACACCAGTTGAACCCAAGTAGACATAGGGTTGATTAACTGAAGTATCTTTGCAAAGTTACCCATGTGACTTCATCCATCCCTTAGAAACAGTCATGAAGATATTCTTTTGAGGGAGGAGAAAACGTTATTGACATATCAACATAATACCATTTCATTTTGTTTCCTGAAGCCTTGAAGAATTGTTATTGATTCAAATAATTCAATTCTACATTTGATTAGTTCTTCATGATGATATAATCCATGCGATTAAAGAGCTGGTCCTAGCATTGAACCCCTTGATCAAATATCTCCTGTTTTCTGAGCTTGATTTCAAATGAGTGGTTGTTCATGGATAACATTGGACCCCTTGATCAAATATCTCTTTTTTTTCTACACCAGTTGAACCCATGTAGAATTTGAGTTGATTAACTAATGTATCTTTGGAAATTTATCCATGTGACTTCATCCATCCCTCAGAAACAGTCAAGAAGATATTATTTAGAGGGAGGAGAAAAAGTTATTGACATATCAACATAAAACCATTTCATTTTGTTTCCTAAATCCTTGAAGAATTGTTGTTGATTAAAATAATTTAATGCTACATTTGATCAATTCACCATGATGATACAATCTAGAAAATTGAAGATTTGGTCTTAGAATTGAACCCCTTGATCATATATCTCTTGTTTTCTGAGCATGATTTCAAATGATTGGTTGTTCATGGATAACATTGAACCCCTAGTTTGAATATCTCTTTTTTTCTACACCAGTTGAACCCAATTAGACTTAGAGTTTATTAACAGAAGTATGTTTGAAAAGTTATCCATGTGACTTAATCCATCCCTTAGAAATAGTCATGTAGTTATTCTTTAGAGGTAGGAGAAAAATTATTTTAACATATCAACATAAAACCATTTCATTTTGTTTCCTATAATATGGAAAAATATTTGGCACACATATTGACAATTTATGAAGTGTTATTCTTCTATTGACAACAAAATACAAATGGATAGATTGATGTGCCTAATTTTTGAATTTTTGGACAATAAGAATTTAATATGTGAATAAATGATATTGATGAATAAGTTCTTGAAACCTTGAATAATTGTTGTTGATTCAAAGAATTGAATGATGAATTTGATATAATTAATAACTTCATGAAGCCTTGAATTTTTTTTGTTGATTCAAATAATTGAATGCTACATTTGATCAATTCTCTATGATGATACAATTCAGACAATTGAAGAGCTGATCCAACGTTCCAATATCATTTATCGATGAATGATACATTGACTACACCATCATGAAAAATACCATGGAACACTCAATTGCATGAGGAGCGGGATGATACATCCATTTATCTTAAATGGATTATGTTTAACAATGTAGATGATTACTTGTACTAATCCTAAACATCCATGACATGTGTTAAAAGTAGAAAACATCACCCAAAACCTCATCCTTTGATTGATTTAATGGTTAGTTCTTCCTTATTGAAAATGGAGTGTTTTTCTAATATCAACATTATGAAATAAAATTGGATTACTATTAATGATAATTGAATGTGTTTTCATCTTATTTATATTATTTATTATTTAATTAATATTTATTGTATTTATTAATAAGCATTGATATCTCATGTTTTTTTAATTGGTAAATACATGTTTTATTTTTTTTCCTTTACCCTTTCTGTATGATGCGTGAACGGGGTTCACACATCCTGGAAAAACATAATAAAGGATGTGTGAACCCCGTTCATGCATCCTTGTGAGGGAAGATGCGTGAAGGGGGTTCACGAATCTTGAGTCCCATTTACAAAAAATTTGAACCCCAACCCATTTAGGAAAAAAATAAAAATTCAAAAACCCAAAAAAACAATTATCATCGGTGCGTCATTGGAGGATGCTGGGGCACAGTGCACAACGCACTTGGAGGGGGGGATTAAGTTAGGGATTCAATAAAAGTAAATATCAATGATAATAATAATAATAATAATAATAATAATAATAATAATAATATAATTATAATTTTATTCATTTCATTTCAAATAATTACAATATCAACAACAAATAAATAATAATTATATTTATAACATTAATGATAATAATATTATCAACATGTTTTTAATAATAATAATAAAATATTTTTTTCTATACAAGAATTTTATGATTATTACAATTTAAACCATTAACTTATTTTTTTTACATCAAACATTATTTATTTTTAAATAATAGACATCTACACAGGTAAGTAGACCAACTGCACGGATATCACCGATCATGTGGTGCCCATGAACTAGTCCCAAAATCAATAAAAACAATAAATGTGAAAAATATTAGACTCACACTCACCCTAAACATTACCGAGTCTACCTGAAACCAATAAATAATAAAATAAAATAATTTAAGAGGGGGTCAGTGTGTGACAATTCTCCCCACCACAAAAATTTCTCCCACAAAAAATCATCAAGAAAATAGTGGACACAACTCGATTCCATGCCTAGGCAAATCCAAAGGACACTGAGAGCCTCATAGTGACCATTACCAATACACGTCACACCCGAGAAAATCAAGAACATGCCATACCAGAAGATCGAGGGTAGAGCACCAGAGGGTTATCGCCACCACAATAATTCACTAACATGGAAACCATGGTACCCAAACACACAACCCCCAAGCGAGAAAAGATGGGTACTCACAAATATAAATCATTCAACATCCCCGTACAAAATAACCATTCATACAATATTAGAAAAATAATCCCAATCACCACTAAAAATATAATTTCTTCCATAGGTACTTACATCCCCGAAAGAGTGTAGCTAAACTGAGACCAACACATATAAGGGCCAAACATAATTTTATGAATAAAAAACGCATGATTCATAAAACCATATTCAGATGAGTAATACTATTTTTATAATAGTAAAAAAATATAGATACAATATCCCATTGAAATGATGATCCTAAAATGATGGTAAAACTTGAATATCAAAAAAACTAGGTGTTTCAGTCCCAATGCAAAACTTGCGACTCGGACGGAGGCTTCTCCTCGAATGGAACTTCTTTAGAATCCTTTCTTGGTGACCCAAACAACTACCAACTACACCATAAACCCTAAAAACAAATAGACAATCAATTTTTACTAGTCCATAACTTGACCCTCAAATAAACCTATGATGGTATGAACCATAACACCATTGGGAGTTCCCCGCAACCTAGAGACACACTCAATCTTTCTGATCTATATTACATCCTCTAAGAAACATATATTACCTTAGTAAATAGGCAACATAAAAAAAATAATAGATGTTGGGCATAGCTCAATAATAACTTTTGGAGGCTTTCTGGGAGGTATATTCATAAAATCATGGAAAACACCATCGAAATGAGGAACTAATGTCTGTGTCTAACCTGGTGATAGTGGTGAGCCATGCCCCATGTAGGGAATGGCACTAAGAGAACCTTGAATAGGGCACTTGGAATCCACATGGGTCACCACCCCATGTGAGGCCGCAACGTAACCCGATTAGCCACTATTATCATCCTTAAATCCAAAACTATCCATGGAAAAAGACTCAAATCCCAAACTACCCTTGGTAACTCAAGGATCAGTGGATACAATATTTCATGAGGCTCTTCCCACACCTACCACCAGAGTCCTAACAGTCTAAACTTCATCTACTAGACACCCCAAATAACAAAGGCCCTCTCTGGTGCCATTTTTTCACGAACCAGCCCCGATCAACCCTAAACATTTCACCCGAGCCGGTCTGTGACATGTCCCGAGGGGCGTTCCCAATCCCCCAGGGATGGAAACTAGTGTCAGGCATCAAATATTATCATTTTTGGACGATTCATCCCATAAATAAAAAAATTTAAATAAATAAAAACTGAGATTTAAAATAAAAACTTGCAGTGGAATGAAAATAAAATGGAACATACCTCCTTTTGACATACTAGGTCACCCCCCAACTTAGAACTCAGCTCGCTCCAAGAGTGATCCAGCACCAACTGAACCTGAAACATAAATAAGAATGTAGAGGTGAGAACTGAAATTCTTATTAGGAAATCACCACAGAGTCTATTCAGTTCTTTTCCCAAATACATTCCTTTGGTACTAGTTTGAAATAAATTTATAAAAATAGAATTTCTTACATGTTATCATTTTAAAACAACTACATGATTTGTAGCCCGCATAATTGTAAAACTAAATTCCAAAAATGGAACATGGAGGTTGGTATTTTTCTTCCTAAACATCTCTTTAGAAATCATTTTTAAAACTGCAACACATTCTTAGTGTTCCAAATAAAAACCATAACGAGGTACAAGGAATAGAATTCTACATGATGAGGGAAAAAACACTAGTAATACTCATAATAGGGAAACACGGGAAATCCCAGGAACTCGTAGGAATACTAGAACATAATATACATGTGACTCATTATAATGGAATTCCCTACTTAATAACGTCATAACACCTTAACGCCCGATCATTTCCCTACCTAGCCTTGTGGAGGGGCCCAGTCCAATAACAATAATAAAAACATCTATTTTCTATGTTCCACTAGCTACTGAGTAATCTATACTACTACATGCAATGATTTCAGATAGTCTAAATGAAGATATTAAAGTAGGAATCAAGTAGTACAAGTGTTAGGAGTGTAATTTATATGATTTATTTTTCCCCTCAATATTGAATAACCATCATGTTGTTGATTAAAATAGTGTGTCTATGATTATTTCTTTTTAATATGTTAAATCATATAAAACTTTTATAAAATATATAAATATATTCATATTATAAATATATAAAATTATCTAAATTATTGTGGCTAATTTAATCATTGTGTTAATCATCCAATAAATTTAACAATTAAAGGCTAAATAATGTGACTTCTTTGTTTTAGATATTAAATTATTTTTTTTGATGATGTTTCATTTCAGTAACTATTATTGATGTAATGATGGTTTTTGTTTTCTAGTCAATTTGACATGTGTGAGGATTATTTATTGATTTGTTTGGTTATATTGGTGATTAAGTATAGGGGATTATGTGGCTATCTATTTTAGTTTTTTGTTACATATAACTAATCATAGAAAACTAAATTAACAACGGGAAATCGGTTCTAATTATATAAATTATGGGTTGTTAATAACTAATTTAATATTTTGAAATTAAATATAGGGAAAATTAATTACATATATTTATGTGTAAGTGGTTATATTAAATTTTAGAAACTATAATTTAATATTATTAATGAAGGAAACATGACTAGTGGGACACTAATTGGGAATTTATATCACATATGCAATCATATGATGATCTTTTATTGTTGTAAAATCATGTGTGTTTGTTACGTTCTCTGGATATAGCAATAGATTATGATGTGTATTGGTGATGGTATGGTCATGATTGTAGTTTCTAGTAATATTGTGTTTAGATATTGAACCTTAATTTCATATTGTGAGATTTTATATATTTTTTTGAACTGCCACCTATATAATGTTAATATAATGATTCTTATATGATATTTTTGGTTTCAGGTGTGCACCCAACACCAAGGATATATTATATAGATATTTATATACACTCTTTATTACCCTCTCTATCTTACATAAAAAATATAAGCCATAAAAAGTGATTTTATGGTCCATAGAGATGTGAATATGATATAATCACATGACATTAATATGGTTATGTGATTTTGATATTCTTAGGAAAGATGATATTGGGGCTTTCTTTTTCATCATGATGTGTATTAGTTATGATGTTAGATGTAATTATGATAATATTATTTATGGATATTATATTATGGTATATTTTTTTTGTATTGTAATTTGTCTTTTTGGTATACAGAATGAGGTTTTGTTATCTGGTTATGAGTTTTTCACTATGAAGTGGTTATGTTGATATATAAGGGATTGTGGTATCTAGGAATATGTTGTTTGGACATTATTGTGACTAGTTCATTGGGGACGTTGGAATGACATACCTTTTATATAAATTAGTAAAATTATTATATTACTTTTTTTAGGATTTTGTGAGAGGGAATTGATGAGGATGGTTGGTTGTAAACATGATATCGGCATCAAGTCCATTTTTTTCATTTATTCACTAGGTCTTTAGTGTACTACTTTTACAAATTAATGCGAGATTTTAGGGAGGTACATATTGAGAAATATTTCATTTTCACTCATATATAATATATATTATTTTTAAATATTTATAGAAAATAGTTAGTGATTTGGATTGACAATACTATCACATTGTGATAATTGGGGTGGGAGGCACTAATTTAGGATCTAGATTTATTTTGTTATTGTTTTTCATGAATCGAATATCATGAAAAATTTGGACGTGGTATTAATATATTTAAATTTTACCATATATTTGGGGTTTTATTTATTATTATTCCTAGTATTATTATGGTAATAAATCTATTATATTTTATTTAAACCCTCTCCCATAGTCTATAATTTATCATCATTTGGATACTTTCTTCGAGGACCACACTCAATGTCATTACATGACCATGTAAATTTATAGTGTTGAATGTATCAAAATTCACTCTTCATGAAAAATATATTTCTTGATGGGTTTGAATATATATAAGAATATATTTTTCTCTGAAGAGGAGTCACTCTAACAGAGCCTTACCTTGCTTTAGGTAAGCATTGTCTTTTTATTTTTTGGTTCCATTTTTTTTGTTTTTTTGAATTATGATCTTTCCGAGAATATAGACTCTTTTTGTGGGATACTGACATAAAAATAGAGATGTATGATTTTTTAAATTAATGGTGTTTTGGTATAAATGTTTCAATGTATTTTGAGGCTTCTCCTTGGGACCTGAGTACCTTAACATATCGTTCATAGGTATTCAGTAATAAAATAGGTTGTATCCTCCCTAAAACAAAAATTCTGACAATGAATGGATTAATTGACATAAATATACTCTAATGAAGATTAAGTGAATATTTTTTAGTGTTTGAAACTTTTACATGCCTTTGAATCAATACTTTACATGAAAACATCGATCATGTGTAAATTCAATAAGTGGCGATGCTTTTTGTAGATTTTCTATATCTGAGATTTCATGTTCTAAAAGGGATTCACTATGTGAATTACTCAGATCTAGTGGTTTACACCACACTGAATTCTAGAATCTCTTATCAATCAGTGTTATGGATGTCCTCTTAAACCATACTATGATTTTTTATGATTTTTTCTCACTAACTACCTTATGGATCAGTCTGTTTGGTGTTTGACCCCTTTGGTGGTTTCATTGTATATAATTAGTAAGTGGTATTTAAACATATTAATTTACATTGATCATGGTTGTAGGGTTGGTAGTGTTTTTATTTTATATTAATGATCAATTGGTGTTTTCTATTGACCCCTTTCATATTATTACTTTTCATTGTATTTGGAATTCAAGTCTATTGTTTTTTTATCTATGTTGTCAAAGGGAGACAGGTTTCCATCGATCTTGAGGTACGTGTGTTTATAAAAGTGATTTAGATTCATGAATTTCTATATTTACTTGTTGAACCCTTGGTATTTTTCATTGAAAAGTATTTTCTTTGGTGAATAAGGGATTTAGTTTAATGTGAGCATGATTTTGGAATATTTTTAAGTAAACATATCCCTTTGGAACCATGTGTGCTTTGAGAAATAGATATAGGCAGCCTTAGTGATTATGGAACCACGAGGGGTTAATTTGGTGACATTGAAAGATTGTGGATAGACTCCATATCAGTTGGAACCAAATTATTCATGGATTTTGATTCTTTTATGTCTTGTACATTTTCCCATAGCTTAAATCTTAAATGACGTGGTTTAACTTTTATATGTGGTTTATCACATGTTTTTTATATTGTTTTAGATGTTCAATTTACCTATTCTACATTTATGCCTACAATATTCCTAGATTTGGGTATTATATGAAGAATATATGGAAAGTAATGTAAATATTTAAATATGGTTTTATTACTGACAATTCAATATATACTCAGGGTTTTAAAATCTAGATCATGTGCATTATTTCAATTGGAAATTTTATAGATTCTATGTTGGATTCCAATTTGATATGTTTTCACACTATAGTTTCTCCTTTGAGTCATGGTAGACCTTAATTTTTAGGAGTCAGGGAAAGGGAATGGAGTATTGTAGCTTGTTGGGTTCTCTTTTCTTCATTCCCCTTCATAGTGGGATGGTTTGTTGGTTATGTATGGTCACATTGAGCATGTTTAGTTTTTCATGCTTTATCATTTTAGTTTCACTAGTTGGGTTGATATTGTATATCTTATGGATCCTACTATAACTCTTTATTTTAATTTTTTACACTACCTTTATTTATTTTTTTGGTCATATTGAAGGCTTTTTTCATTATCTTTCTAATATCGTTCCATGTAATGGCCAGCTCAGGTGGACGGTTCTATCATGGTTCATTACAAATGGAAATCAAAGGAATGCTATACTTGAATTGTGTTAACAGACCATGAGTTTGGTTTTCTGTATAAGGTATACAAGATCTATAAGCATAAAAATTTAGGTAGTAAGTGTTAAAAGTGTGAAAGAAAACTCATTAATGTGTCATAAATAGAATTATCATGGGTGGTATGAATTTTATTCCTTGGTTTTAAACATGGTATTAGTGGTTTTTTGAATAAACCATATGAGATAAAGATTGAAATGGACATATTTTTTACTAACGGTTATGTCCTTCTGTGAAGAATTCAAAAATTATTTAAATTAATATCAATTTAAATCATTGAGATCCATAACAACATTTGTACTTATTATTTTTTAATCATCTCATGATTGATTGGTACTCTATGGTGATAGTTAAAAACTTTATATGAGAGGTTCCCTTCAAAGTTTTAGTTAGGATGCTATGAGATATGTTCCACTAGAAAATAATCTGATGAACCCTTCATTGGTTGAGGTTTTAATATAAAATATTGAAAATCTTGTTTAGGAATGTGTCAGGAACCCATGATGAACAATATATAAAAAATCATAATTTATATAGAAGTGTTGACTTGCCTTATTTGGTGATAAATGATTGTTGAAGCTTGAAAAATGTTTTGTGTGATTGGGAGGATATTTAACATCTTGAATATTATATAAGAAACTAAGGTTGTTTTTGTACGTATATTATTGAAGGACTACATGGGTGATGGTGGGAAACTATTGTAAAATCTATGTTACATGAGGATCATAGCAAGAATTCTTTCAATTAAATAACAAACTGGAACTTTTGTCTGTAGAAAATACATAGATAAAATACCAAGTAGTCTTTGACCATAGAAAGGGGTGGAATACCTTTCTATTGTCTTCAAGACATTTTTATGAGTTGGTGAACATGACCCTAGAGCCAGTCCCTAATGATTAACTTAATGATCAATGGTTTGAGTTTAGGTTAAGGTTTGATATTCGGTCGATAATGATTATCATGTGTCTTCTGAGATTTATAGAGTTAGTTGATAATGAAACATTGGTATATGTTTATATTGATAAAAAATGATTTAGGAGTATATTTAGTTGGTACTATGGTTATCCAAGGTATATCTCAGGCCAGAAAAGGAATCACAATGGTAACCAATTTTTCGTTAAGACCATTTTTAGGGGATTTATATAGAATGTGGTATTTTAATTTTCAATTAGGGTGGTCATTCAAGTTGTTACAAGAATAATTGTATAGAGGATCCCAAGACCTTTCATCATTGTGGAAAATATGTTCATCTTATGATTTTCTGTTATTATACATACCAGGGAAGAAAGGCTGGATCCACATTCACCAAGTATGCATAGGTAAATACTAATACTTCATTGGGTGGTGGATCTTATCCTCAGGAAAATAGGGAAAATAATGTGACTAATAAATCTCAGGTAGGATTTGATAACAGGAATATTTATGCAGTGGAGAATATATTAGAATAATATAATCTGTGACCATTTTTATATTGAGGTAAGATGTTTATTTCATCTTGAATAGTGATAATTTTTTTTATAGAGGTGTTACTCATTCTTTTGTAAAATCAAATCAGGATAATGTCTTGGTATTTCCATCAAAAGATATTTCATTAATTTTGGAACATTCCATTAATTTTGTAAATAGGTCCCCAAAAAGTTTCACATTCCCAATATGTTGAGGGATGATAGAAAACCCATAGGTGGAGTAGGACTTGATAGTGCTTGATCATGATATCTTTTACTTGGTTATATATAGGGATTGAATTATTACTATTGAGGCCTAGATATAATTTTAACTTCATTGATTTTAGTTCTTATCTACCTAAGGATTAACTAATGTTTATTAGGCTTAGGAAAACTATAGAACGTTAAGGGAGGGGATTGTTGTTTCTTATGGTGGGGTAATATTTTTCACGGTGATAAAGATGTTTCTTGATGTGGTTTACCTTTTTTTGGGATGTCATTTACCGAAGATATTTTGAATTATGGTTCTAGGACTCCATATATGATTTTTCAGGGTTACCTCTATGGGGAGTGGTCATGTTTACAATAGACATTCTATATGGTTTGATTCCCATTTCTATTCCATCTTACTATATACCACCCATTGAGTTAGAAAAACATAAGGAAGATGTTGAGGATCCCAATATGATGTGATTTATTCATCATTTCATGTCACATTGGGATTCATTAGTCTCCACTACTAATAATGTAGGTGGGTGTTCATACATTGAATTAACTATCTATAGTAAAATGAGATGACTAACAAGAACAAATATCCATTTAGTAGGATTAAATATCTGTTTCATCAACTAATAGGGGAAATTTAGTTTTCTATTTTTGATCTATGGTTAGGGTAAAACTAGTTGAAATTATAAGAAGATAATATAACTACGATTGAATTTTGGATCCACTGTGGGATTTTGAGGTTCTAGTTATTTCATTTATACTAACTAATGATCATTCATTGTTTTTTGGAATGGATGAACTGTATAATTCATTGATAATTAGGATTTATTTATGCGGTGGTAATACATGATTATTTGTTATACTAACATTTATAGAATGAGTACATCTACTATTTGGATATAATTATTACAACAATGAATACAAAACATATGTAGGGTATCATCTCCAGATGTGAGTTTTTTATTTATGAAGTAATGTTTCATGGGAATGTTATATCTCATAGGGTATTCTCAGTCAATCTAGAAAAGGTAAATGTAGTTATAGCCCACGATAATTTTTAATTGTGCTTGATATCCGATGATTCAAGGGGATAGATCGTTATTACATGGGGTATGTTTGGGACATCTAGATGATGAAATATCTGATGGAATTTTTATTATTTATGGGTCTAAATTATTAGTTAAATGAATGGTTTTGGAGATATATCGAGATACTCCATGTATGATTTACTTTATATCTAGATTTTTTTCGAACAGAACAAGGTTTGGGCGATTATATTTTATGTGATGCTTTGGAAATTATTTTGGGGTCTGTCTTGACATGGGGGAGACATGTGGTAGAATATGTATCTTTATAGTAATTACCTCATGAGAAGAAATACCCTACCCATGATCATGAGTGTGAAGTATTAATGTAACACAATATATGTGGCATCACTAGCTCTTTGGATAAATGTTTCTAGTATGTACTCATCATAAAAGCGTGTGGTATATTTTCACTTGGAGTGATGTGATCTTGTGGAAGATTTGTACAGTGTAGTTTCCCTATACATTTGATATGTGTATTTATTATACTCCTTGAAAATGGAATTTCATTTCTACTAAGATGAGTATTAAATTACAAATACATGTAGTGATTGAATTTATGTAAGGGGGTCTTTTGTGAATTTTTTATGAGATTATCTTGGGAATGGAAAAATATTATGGGATATAATTTCTAGTATTTATAATTGTTGAATAATGTTTAATTAAGGGGTTCATATTTAGTAGATATGGATCCTAGAGTGGTAGTGCTTTTGTAAAATACTTATTTTGGGGAGACCTTAGGTCAATGGTCTTAGTATCCCAGGTTTTCTTGATGTTATTGAAATAGGTTGGTTGTTCGAGTTTCCCAGAGGAATGGGTAAACGAATAGTGGAAATCATTATAGATGTTATATACACCCAGTTAGTACCACGATGTATCATGATTTCAGCTTTTTGTACAAGTTACAAGGGATAATATGGTCAATTAAAGATTTTTTTATCATTGTTTCTTACATGTTAGATAATTAAGGCAAAACCCCAATGACATGATGGTGTTTCACATACAGTAACCCTTATAGTATGGAAATGGTATGATATATTCAAGAATATTATCATTACTCTACCATTGGATCTTAATGGGAATTTTTTTATTTGGGTGATCATTGCTCAGCTCACAAAATTGGTGCATTTCGTACATATTAGGGAAAGGATAAAAGAGGAACAACATGGGGAATTTTATATAAAATATATTATGGGACATCTTTGGGTTCATTTTAATGTTATTTGTAATAGGTACTCGAGGGTCGCCTATAGGTTTTAGAAGGGTTATAAGGGGAAATCAGTTTCCATTTGAAATTTATCATATCATAACATTCGAAAAAGGATGTATATATATATATATTTAACTATTCATGTTCTTGTGGTTATTATCCATGATTGTGTGCACAATGTTTCTAGTTCGTGGGAAAAGAATTTGAAAATAGGTCAGTTTTAAAATAACAATATTTTTCTAGATGAAATGAAAATGGTTCAATTCGAGGATATTTATGGTCGTCCCTATAAATCTCTCTTATACTCGGATGTGTTGGGAGAGTGGACTCTGGTTTGGATGAGTCTAGTTATGGTGATGGTTGATAGGGTGTATATGAAGTGATGGATATTGATAATGGGAAAAAGTTATTACAAATATTATTTAATCCATCATCACCGTCTACTAGTGTTTTTGATTAGTGATTGGCTCTCTCTTATATTTTTTCCTCTACTTGGAAATTAGTGGTTGGGTAAGTAGGAATTATAATATCCATGGGTTGTGGGATCCTTTGATATCATTGCATGACTTGGAATGATAGAATATCGTTTGGAATTACTCTCTCACTTGACATCAATCCATGATGTGTATCATGATTCCTAGATAATAAGTTATCAATCATATCTTTCTCATTTGATTTAATGGGAGGATATAAATCTTGATCCCAACATCAATGTGGTTGAGTAACCATTTCAAATTATGAATCACTGAGTGACAGTGTTGTTCCATAAAATTATTCTTTTGGTCTGTGTACTGTGGATGTGTAGACAAGATAGCCAAAATATGTCGGAGTAGAAATTATCTATGTAGTATACTTTTCATTCACATATTGTGAGTCTTTGATATTGATGAATGTTTTGGATATATAAAATTTAGGTTGGGGATTGTAACAACCCACTACATTCCATGTGTTTTATTATTTTTTTAAAATTTTCCAATTTTGTTTGGGTGAATTATGACCATCTCTTGAATAGAGATCCTTCACTGGGGAATATGACTGAATGTTAAAGGATGTATGTTTTGTTAATTAATGGAGTTTTACTTTAAATGGGTAAAGGTATTTTAAGGGTTCTCATTGGGATATGATATATTTAAGATTTATTACAGATGTTTTCTATTTAAAAATATATTGAGTAACGCATGCGAATATATTCACATCCTAAATGGGTTACAGGATGTGAATATTTTGTAAGGAAGATTCATTGAATGTCACTCATGGAATGAATTGATTATAGGATATAAATTCATTAGTGACAATGATAAGTTCAATCTGGTTTTAAATTAATCAGATGCGACAAAAGTTTCAGAATATTTTTACTACATAAGATTTCACATTATGAGAGGGAATTAGAATGTGAATCCCTCACATCCAATGGTTTTAAAAACACTTAACTCTTTAATCCTTTATCATTAGGTGTAAAATAGTTATTCATTAAACCTATGAAATTTTTGGGTTATCTATATCCTTTTACATCACTCCATTCAAAATTTAATTCTTGTCATGGTTGAACCACATGTCCCTGATAAGAAGTCTTTCTAAATCATCAATATCTGTGGTCAAAATGGTATTGTTTCATGTGGTTATTTTTTAAATTCATAATTGATTGATTTTTTATATCATTCCTATGTATTTTCATATCATGCATTTTATTTTCATGGCCAATCATGTATTTTTAATATCATTATTCAAAAGAATATATTTATCTATTTTTCTAATGATAGGATTCCCTATGAATGTGTTTTAGTTTCATAAATTTCAAAATCTTATAGTTGATCCCTTAATGATTTTTATGGAAAGGGATTTTATTTTTTGAAAAAAGGATTTAAATAAATGCTATTATGGTTTAGTAAATGGTTTTTCACAAAATTAACACTTGGGGAATCATGGGTGCATATGGAAATAGACATAGGTGACCCCAGCGTGTGTGAAACTACGTTGGGTTACATTAGGGATATTGAAATACTATGGAATGAAATAATATTTGTTGGAGTAAACTTATGCTGTCTTTTGGATTACATTATTTCTAGTATGTATTCCCATCGCTTAGATCCCAAAGGTTGTGCTTTTTATTATATAACATATTTAATGAATGATGGTTTATTTCATGGCCATTTTATCATATGGTCAATATACCTATTTGTCATTTATAAATATTTTTAGTAATGAAAAAATTTATAAATGTTTATTTTTAATCAATATCTTATGAATTATAGATATTATAACCTGTATAGATTCATTGGTGGTATTACATAGAGATCTAATCATACACCATTATTTTTCATTTGAGCTGTTATTGAAAATGGTTTATAGGATCTGTGAAATGGAAGGACAGTATCTTGAATCCCTTGTTCTCTTTTCATCAATTGCATTCATAGTGGGATGTTTTGGTGGTGGAATATGGTCACATGGATACTTTAGTAGCTTGTTTTTATTTATATTTCTTATATGAATTGTGTTAATAGAATTCTTATGTCTTAGGGGTCATATTTTATCTCTTTCTTCCAATTTTTACTCTAGTTGTATGTCTTGTTATGGCTATATAAAATACTTGTTTCTGTTATGTTTTTACACACTATGTGATAGAATTCTTGGGTGGACTTTTTAGTTAACCAGGTTTTTTTCTTTACAATGTTAACTCTATTTAAACTTACCTATTCTAGTGGACATATAACCAATAATAATGCCTTTTGGTTAGGTATTAGATCAAATAAAACATTCATGACATGACATCATTTTCTAAAGCGCCTTCATAGCCAGCTGATAGAAAATGTCTGCCTCCCCAAGGACACCTGAAATATGTAATCAAATAGTATCTTAGGGAACCCATCACTTTAGGGATGTGTGAATTTTTTTTTTTTTTTGAAATTTCACATTCCATATTTTCTTCAAAACATTTAATCTAGTATATTAAATCCAAGATTCATCCAAAATAAAGTTAATTTTTTAAGCGTGATGAATTCATATAAAAAATAAATAAAAATAATAACATGTGTTCTTTTTAACTAAACAATGTTTTCATAGAAAGTGTGATCCTAGGATTAATGAAAAGAACCTATAACCCTCAATATCATCCCAACATACATAATGTTCTGTTTGGTATGTTTATCTTCGGTTTCTATGTGCTAGAGTCATGAATCAATGACACTTTAAATGTGCATGTGATTTCATGAGTACCACTGCTTTGATTTGAGTGAATAACATGGATATAGGTGCATAGATCTCATCATTCACAATAAATAATTTGGTTTAGAAGTTATATAGGCTCTAAATTTTGAGTTTACAAATTTTACATCCATTTTTTATAAATACTTATATATGGAGGTTTAAAGCTTGAAAAGTTTTCCTTAGGCCCTAGAAAAATTTAAAACATTAAAATTATACATTCTGACATTAAATGACTTTTTAATAGTTCTATAAATTTCATTTATATTTAATCAAAAACTAGTAATATCAAATATAGATGACATGATAATACCCAACTCATTAACTTGAATAACATCTCCCGTTAAATACATAACAAACATTGAAAAATAGTATTTTTTTCAAAAAATATTTTTTTATTCATATAATTACCTTTGGAAACAATGAGTTAATAATTTAAAAACTTATTATTCTAAACTCAATAATGTTGAATTTCATTATTTCATAGTAATTATTCATCCTTAGACATAAATCAAAACCCATTATGGGACCAACCATGTTATAAACTCATTTCCAATTAGAATATAGAAGACACTTTTAATTTCTTGGTGTGTGGTTGTACCTGGCCATATCTTAATAACAGTGAGTTCTACAAAAAATAAAAAATGTTTCTTCAAGAAATCCAAAAATGAACCTAATGAGGAAATATCTATTCATTTAAATAAACACCACCTACAAATAGGCACCATATAATATAATATTTGATTCTCATGAAATGTCACAATTTATGATGTACAAATTATGTCCTCATCCATTCTTGTAATAATTTTTTATAAATTTACTAGATAGAATTACCATTAAACATAATGTCCATGTATTTAATAATTGTAGAACCATATTGGTCATCTTGGCTCAATATATGTCATCCTTTCATAAAAAACATTCTTTTAAAATAAATTAGTGCCACATGATCAATGACATACCCAACAGAAGATATTATCGTACGATATAAATTTCATGGTTTTAGCTTGAATCCATGTAAATGATAAAATTTTAAATATTGATACTAGACTCAATCCTATATAAGAATTATAGAACTCAAAATTAGGTTTAATAAATGACATCTAAAACATTTGGTTTTCATTTATATGGCCTAGTCCTCATGATCTCTACTACTTGAGTTCACCATGCACAATCCTTCTGAGAATAATATATAATTCTTTTGATCCCCCAACACCTAATAGTTATACATATTCTATGTCTACTTAGTATGATCTATCAAGACCTTATGAAATATTATTAGGATAAGTATCATTTTGTTTCAAGTATCACATTATTTTTATGAACTCCTATTACCGATTGATATGAACAAATCATGGTATATTGACATCTAAATAGTGGATGTAAAATTTTCAATTGTATTATGGTATGTGTACATCATTAATTACACTATGTACACATTATTTTGTTAATGAAAAGTAAATTTCTACTTAAGTTTAGGGAATAAACATCTAATACACTCCAACTTACACATGATCGATCTTGGTAATGATTATCTTATTAGCTCTCACATGATAAGATAATGCTTATATTGGGTAATGGATCTAGTCATTAGTCATACGACATTTCCCTATATGGCTACCCTGTTATCTATGAATTTTAATCATGTATTAAATGTTCTAAAGGAATTATTTCCTTGAGTACAACCTTTTACATCTAATATAATATTGGAATCCAAGTTATAATCATTGGTTCAATTCCATGAACTTAAAATAACCATTTATATGCTTCGTTAAATGTATTAGAAGCCACGCCATACTCAATATTTCAGGATTTGGATTTCACTGGATTGAGTCGGCATATATTCATCATCACAATTTACTAAATATGATGTTAAATGATATTGATCTATAGTAATACTAATTCTTGTCCCCTTATAACTATTCTCCCTTCCCTTCCATGTACTTGTTACATAGGAAATGCACATTCCCACATACAATTGGCAATTTCTAATTACATCCCATATAGTTCTCCAAAATTTAACTTGTATTTTCATACTAAATAGTATACATTAAAAATATAAAGTTCATATCATATCATGTGTGATAAATCCATCACATATTCATATGGAGTATTACACATAATTTTAGCCTCCCCCTATGTCTCATAAATGTCTACATAGAGAGATTAATCCCACATGCAATTAACAAGGGCTCTCTCATCAAATTTTCCAACAAATTATGAGTACATGTATGTTGACTTTTTCCAATTAAGCCATAGATCTACGAAATTAAATATTATTCTATAATATTTTTTTCTACTCTTTTTCATAATTTGGAGAGCTTCATTAAACCCAATTTTAACTATCGATAAGACTAATAACAAGTTTCCATATGTTTTGAACCAAGTATATTTAAAAAATGGGTTACTCCCACAATCCTCTAATAGATTTTACACATATGTTAGATCTAAATAAATAGTCTATTTTTAAAATTATTTAATTTATACACAAATAAAACTATACCACTTAGATTATCTTATAGTAGTTTGTTCTTATCATCAACTCGTTGTGGTTGTGTCCTATTGACCCCATATAATAATGGTGTCCATCACATCTAATGAAAAATTTAATTAATATATAAATAATCTATTTCTTTTTTAAACAAAATGGATATAT
This sequence comes from Viscum album, assembly GCA_963277665.1. NCBI lineage: Eukaryota > Viridiplantae > Streptophyta > Magnoliopsida > Santalales > Viscaceae > Viscum > Viscum album. The sequence goes on along the minus strand of OY728166.1, from coordinate 1,175,807,628 downwards.
GAGTAATTATTAGTGAAACCCAACTAATATGTATTTTTCCCATCAATGTACCACCCATGTATAGTTTCTCTTGAGTACACAAATATAGATTTAAATCAATTAGAGATAATATTAAAATACAAAAAATATTCTGGTGCAAGGAATCCTTTTTAGTAAATTAATATGATTTTTTCAATCATAGTTTATTTCTATTTAGATGTTCCATATATGATCTGATATTATCATTGAACAATATATACCCTGTTATGGTGAATATAGAACTACATAAATTTGTTTTTTTCTTTGTTGTTTTGTCTCTAAAATATTCCATTCCATGATCTTTTATTGAAAATGTTCATATTCTATCTAATTTTCCATCTCCATCCATGAATTTACACTGGACAATATTTCTCCCACTATATATAGTAAATATGTGATCCCTTTTGTAGAAATGTTTTTATCAGTACACTATAAATTTTATATCATTGGTATTTACCAAATATATTATTCAAACATTATGATAATAACAGAAATTAAATTTTTGGCTTTATGTAAGAATATGTGTTTATCGTCTTATTCATAACAAACTCCATACATATAAACACTTGTAACAATACATAATATATTTCATTAATAAAATAGCTCATATAATATCCATTTTTCATAATTATTGGCATACAGTTAGGGTTTATTGATGTTATTTGTGAATCATTCTAGGAATTGATTATGGAAGAATTTATAATATATCAAAACTTATTTATTGAACTTTATTTATACTGACATCATCAATTTTATGTGTGTAAGGAAATATATGTTTTGGATTCACTCCATGTTATTCTTTTAATGAATATTATATGGATGCAAGATTAATCACTGATCATCCTTTTAACATAAATAATAGCTCTTATTTTTTATATGTTTATATGTTTTTAGTAATAAATTCACACTAAATTTAAAATGATCGATGAATAAATGATTGATATATTCTTTATATAAATGGCCTAAAAAACTCATATATTCTAAACGTGTGTTTTACTTAAATCATTTTTAATTTCAACAAATATCATAAGGAAATATCACGAAGTATGTGATTTAGCTCTAGATTTGTATTAGTGTTGTTCAAACTCCCTAGATAAACTAATTCTCAATGATTTGTCACTTACCTTTTTGTTTATTGGTTTCATTGTTAAAAAATAAATAAATATATGTATTGATAATACCAAAGGTTTATAACTAATTAAATTCTAAATATAATGTTTGTTATATCCTTAAAAACTATATTCAAATATACTAAAAAACTAATTATCTTTCCACAATTATACATAGAATTCATATATTTTATAATCATCCAATATTTTGAATAAATCAATATTTTATGAACTATTAGAATAGAAATTTGTTCCTAAAAAATTCATTCTAAAAATGAATAATTTCTTCATACTTTTTAATGGACACAACAGATAAATTATCTTATAATATCAAATAATAGTTCAACTAGAATCATTGAACATTGAAATTATAAGGAATAAACTTATCGTTGATCACTTATGAATCACTCTTTCTCAGCCACTTGTAAAATTCACCTATGTTGTTATAAAATTTATAAACATATAATGTTAATGGATTATCATACACACGTGTGATACAAATTTTTTATTTAATATTGAAAATGGAAAATATAAACAAAACATACAATGATGAATATACCAAAAGAAGAAGCCTATATTTTATTCTATTTTAAATCATTACCCCCACTAGTTAATTAGATCTCAATAAAGAAACAAAATAACAATTCTAAGGACAATATAAATTGGAAATATGATTCCAGTTGCATATTTTGGGTAAACTATATATAGATTTTATCTAGTAACCCCATCATCTTCTTCATCCCCTTATTATTGAATCTAGAAATGGTGTGGACCTTGGGATATTGAGTAACCACAAGTTCCCCAAAATAGTCTAGGTTCCCTAACCATTATGGCTTCAAAAGGTACACCTCTAATAAATTTGGACGGATTCATAGTCTACTTGTGATAGGTTACCATTCCCATTCCACAATTTCCCTAGAAACCATGTCGTGTTATTTAATAGTAGAAATATGATTTTGGGAACTTTGGTCAGGGTTATCCCCCTCTCCCATTATCCAAGAAGAGAATCGGATAGAATTGTGCCCCAGGAGAAGCTAATAAGGTCGTCAGAAGGGCCAAGACAGATCATAAATTCTATGATGTATGCCAGGAACACATTTCATTTTATGTACATAGAAAATTCTATTTTGAGCTGAAAACACTCTTAATAGAGAGGTTCACAGATTATATCTAATTTAAATCAAATAATTTTTATTTTTTATAACTTATTTTATGGATTTTAATTAGAATAACCTTAGGTATAATTCATTTTCTCTTTTCGTTGAATTACTTTGTGAAGGTTACATTAGATACAATTATTTGATTGACCTTTCCACCGTATTTTCTAACATTTTCACCGTAAGAACTAAATATAAATATATATTTATTTTCATATATTCCAGGAAAATAGTACATGATGTATAATAAAGAGTTTTCTCCTTATTATAAATATTATAATCGTAAATGAAGTTAGATTAATTGGGTGACAAGGATATTAGAAAGGTATATATTAAAATAATTTGATACATGTTTCAATTTACCCATATATAGTGCGATCATCATCTCATTCAATTATTACATTAATTTCTCCATGTAGAAATATCTAACATGAGACACCATGTGAAATCATCCATATAATAATGTTTTTTTCACATAAAAATAATAATAGATGATATAAATATGATATTAAAATAAAACTCAACCTTCATATGTCTCATGTGATAATGCATTTCTCCATCAAATCCTGATGTGTCTCAAAAGGTAGAAAGGAAACCGACACATATTTTTTCAATTCACATAATAGAACTATCTACAATTGCATATGATTCAATAAAAAATCTATAAAAGTTAAGAAATGTTCTTCTATAGAATTTATATCTATTATCTTGTGGTATTACTCTAAATTTTTTTAAAAAAATAATACTTTGGAAGATTAGTAAATTTAACTTTTTATGTTCTTTTTAGATATTATTTATTTTATTAACATATAGGTATAAAATTAATTTATCACATTCTAGTAACCCTAAATTAAGTTATTCAGAATAAATTTCTATATTATATTTCTTGAGTAAAACATCCTTAAAATTTATCATAATAGCCATTTTTATGTTCAGGATATAACCCATAGAGACTCATGGAAGGCTTCCAGGTAGATGACTATGTTAACCCATGTCTCCATGATATATTAAGTGGAGTCTCATTTCTTTTAGGGGATAAACATTCATTACTCATCACATTCCCCCAATGTTTCAAAAACCTAACCATTTCTACTTTTTTTCTACTATCATTAGTTATGTCAAGATAATTCTCTCAAAAGAACACACCAATAAAATGATCCACAACAAACTAGGTAGGAAAACACATCATACAATTTATTTTGATCCAAATTATGCATTGGGAGGAATTATGACTTAATATTTTTTGAGGGTTTTTTCTTTTTATGGTTAATTTATTCATTTTCTATTTACAAAAACATGTACTATGTAACCAATCACTTTAAATAGAACACAATTCACCATTAATGTTCATTTTATTGAGACATGATAACTTATTATCTTCTAACATAATGCATGAAAACAAAAAACTGATAAAATAATAAACAATAAAAACATAAGGATTAATGACCTGGTCATGATATGATCTTAATGGTTAATCAATTGAGGGAATAATGGAACTACCAATACCCTAAGGGAAACTAATTCAATTTCAATTCATGTGACTCAACTATCAACACTCAAATTTCCAATGTGACAATGTCTCATCAGGTGTCTCACCATGTCAGGATGTCAAATGAATCACATTTCTATAACATCATTAAACAATTATAATTTCTCATAAGAGGATAGGGGCATGGGAAAACATAATATATATAAATAATTTTAATTTTGGCATGTAGACCCTTATACATTTAATGTTGAAAAATATTATACATAGACTTTAATTTTGTTAAATAATTATTATAAGCCATGAATTTTAATAAATAAACATACAAATGAAGAAAATATCAGACATCCAATGGTCAATCTAAAGATCATGATCCATATGTATTCATTAAAATCAAATAAATAAAATAAATTTTTGATTGATTTAACTTGAGAATATTTTTTTACGAATTAATTAATTAAATTAAATTTTAATTCACAAAACACTAAACACGTTATGAAAATAAATTTTCAATCAAATTAAAATATTTTGTAATGAATATTTATAGATATTTCTAGGATTCCAAATTATTTATACCCCCCTAGGGGAGTTTTATATTTTTGTAAAATACCTTGAAAAGAAGGATATGTTTGGTAGAACTTGGTATCTCCTAACTAGGATTGTGAGGATACCTTATGGTTTCATGTTGGTGGTAAGTGTGGAAACCCCAAAATTTTATATGATCATCGGGAAAGGTTCCCCTTAGGAAAAACAACAAAGAAATTTATAATTAATAATAATTAATACTTATTTTAAATATTATAGTTCCATATGAACTTCCATTTTTTCACCCCACCCCAAACGGGGGGCTTCCACGAATGAATTGGGGTAGTAGATCGACACCCCAATTTAAAAAATATATTTTAATATTTTAGAACCATAATGAGCAATTTTCCCCTATAAAATGGGAATCTATGCTTTAATTCTTCCATTGGATTTCAACCATATCTATTCAATTTTTTTTAAAAAAGTGAATTACTTCCCATGACCCCCTTAACACCAGTGTATAAACAATATGTGTGTTTGATATACTATATATATATAAATATTAATTCAATCCCAAAAAAATATTATAATATAAATATATATTCATGTGTGTATAGATATATAATAGTATATGTTTTAATATAAAGTCAGCATTGACTTGAACATTCTTGATACTACAACTCAGATGAATAGTTTTTACATGTGTAGGGTTTTGATTATTTCTTTGAACCCAACATTTACAGTTATTATTGAAATAATATTGAAGATGTGAAATATATATATATATATGTGTTTTGGTTCTTGTTTTTTAGTCAGATAGTTATTATTTTTCTCCTACGATGATCGAAACATAGTCATTTTGTATCTGATTGATACGTCATTTGTAGCAATGAGATTATGAAAATTCATTGTTATAGTGTATGTAAAAATTTAATATTAATTTGAATTTATTAATTGTCATACTCACTTTGATACTAGTGTATTCAACATGGGGATTTTCTAGATCATCTTAAATGAATGTACTAAAATTTTGATTACTGAATTTATCTCCAAATATAAAATAAGATATACGTTATGAAAAATAAATCAGTAGATAACCTATAAATTATTTAAAACTAAAAAATTTAAATAAAACATTAATTTAAATTGTATTCACATCTAGTTTTGATCAATAAAACATTTATATCTTCTTCGGTAATCACTGCATGAAGGATCTAAACCTAAAACTCTCTAGATGGTCTATGTGCACTTCATAATCGTTTGTGTAAATTTATTAAAATTTTAGGGGTTCTAGAATATTGATTCTATGAAAAATATAAAGTCCTTGTGATTACGAAACCTCTGATCCTTTGATATTGTTTTAAGAACATGGGTCATGGTGCTAGAATCTAATCATTCTCACAATATACTATTAGAGATAAATTAGAGAGGATCCAAATTCTACTATATGAATAGCCCCTTGAATATGGGATTCTCAAGACTTATATAGTTTGGTTTGAAATCCTAGAAATTTAACAATGGCCCAGGGTGACTAAATCTTTTAGAATAATCTCTTAATTACAATAAATGACTTAGAAAATATGTCTTGGATTTCATTTAAATTTAATCGCATACTTATAACATCAAATCTATGTTACTTGGTAAAAATAATGTTTCCAACATGACTCGATTATCCTACTAAATATTTAAAATACATTGAAAAACAATATTCGTTTTAAAAAAATTGTTTTCAAATAATTAATTGTGTGTAAAATATGTAAATAAATCGAAAAAAATATTTTCCAAAACCCAAATATTTTTTAATTTTTTTCTTTTCTAATGATTTTTTAAACATGGAAATAACCTAAACATCATGATGGGTCCCACCATGATATAAACATTTATCTTTTTATAATAGCCCATAATTATTAATCCTCCTATTGGATGTCCCTCTAAGCAATTATATCTATTTTAGTGAGTTCTAAGAACATACTGAGAGAGTATTCTATCATCCCATCATGTCCCCTATAGTGATTATATCTATTAAATGTAATAAAAAATCATTTTAATATGAATTGTGTAATATAATATTTTTTTATTGTGATATTTTATAAATCTAGATAAAAAGATTATTTCACCATCTAGTCATGATATATTTATTCATGACCTTACTAATTAAACATAACCTTGAACACCATGGTAATGGATTTAATAAAAGTATATTCATTCGAGTATATATGTCCCGAGATATCACATCCTTTTGGAACTGATTTTTTTATCATTAATCTAATTTCATAACATTAATGATAGTCCCAACACAAGAATCCTCACCACACCATATATTAAATGGGTTTAATTTTGAATCAATGTATTGGATCAAATTATACACATTGATATTGATCTCAATTCTATTGACCAATACACATGATTTTATACATTATTAACTAATAACACCTAAAACATGTGGCGCTTCTATTGTTTGGTCAATCATCATGATCTTCTCTGCTTTAGGTCACTATATGAAAATAACATTACAAAATTATAAATGTTTAAGCTCTCCGAGAACTTGATTGTAATATAACATCTATTTCTAGATAGTATGGTGTATCTATATCATATAAAATATTTTTATTATTAATTTCATAGTTTCTCGAGGTTCTAATTATAGTTGGGAACTAATATAACATGTTGATATGAAAAATAATCAAAGGATATTTCCTTGTAAATATATTATAGAAAAGTGTGAAAAACATTATTGTTTGAATACATCTTGTATAACATTCTTATACCAAATTTCTAATTGAAAATTACATTTCAATTTGGTTCAATGGAACCACATTTTACAACTATTTCTATCATCATGAAATATTATCACTCTAAGACAAGAGTTCCTATAACAATATTACACATCACCATGTACTAAGAAATATCAAATATCATTGATTAATTAAGAAATTTAATTTCTAATTTGTAGTAATATGGATATAACAGACACCAATAATCCATAATAAACATATTGTATAAACCTCAAGATGATAATACAAACATATTAAAAAATTTTGAAATGTAAAGACATAACTAAAACAAGTACAAAGATACATCCTGAAATAGTGAATCTGAACCTAAACATTAATTTTAGTTTTCAGCCTCAGTTTCTACAAATAATTTTCTCTACCAACTCCATGACCTCTGAGTTCACACCTAACTACTCATCATCTATACAGACTCAACATGTGTGGGAACGAATTCCAACAAAGGGGTGAGTGTTTATATTCATAGTTGCAAAAACAAAAAATTGAAAACATGAAAAGTTATGTCAATACCAAATATAATGATATAAATATGATTTTTGAATTTAGAAAATAAAACAAATAGTAATATCCAAACATCCCAATCTATTTCAACAATGATATTGATTCATTGGAAAAACATATATACCCAATAAATAAATAGACCCATAAAACATAAATTCCCCAGTTTTAGAAAATAAACTCCACCACTGTGAATATTTACTATATTACTGACGACTTATTCACTATTTGAGAACAATGTATTTTATATATAGAACCATCAATTACATTTCCCTTTATAGTAGTATAAACTATCTAAAATTTATAATCCTACTATAACTCTTTTCATCACCACTCCATCAGTCTGAAATAATATTGATGCCCAAAAAGTAAAATTATAACATTGAAGAAGATTGGGACAAAAAATAAAAATGTATATGGATACATTATTATGAATGAAATCATATCATTGTGAATGATGTTTTTTGAATCAAGATATTGAACATTCATTTCAGATGAAAAAATTGCTCTCTGAAAGGAAAAATTTTTACTAACAAGGTAATGATTACTCAAATCCATTTTACATAATTTATACCAAACATTATTTTTGGATATATGGTGGTGATTCCAACAATCTTAATAATTTATTTATAGTCAATAAATCACTTTTGAGGGATTATTTCTAATAATTTTTATCCTTGGAACCTATTCATATTTTTCAATCGTTGTTGTATCCAAAGAAGTAATCATTTATCATAATAAAAATATTTTCATACCATATAATAAAGGCGGGTGGTTAAAAATTTTATTCAATAAATACATGAAAAATTCTAGGACACACATAGAAGAAATTCAACACAAGGAGAACACGCTCCAAGATTTCACTACTTTTTTGGAATGATCTCTAAAAGGAAATTGTAGCAACGGAGGGTGCTGTAGTTGTAGAAGAAATTGTAGTTCTAATTGGTCACTTTTGATGTGGCATGTACTATATCAGGCGTGTAGTTTAGCAGTACTATTCACAGAATGGGCCTTAGTCCGATAAATTTGGCCTATGAGCTATGTAATGGCCCACATTCACACTGGGCGTTTCGGCTTTGAAATGGGTCTTCCTCTACCCAGTTAAAAAGTGGTATTTTATTTTATTTAATAATAAATTGATTCTTTAGCCCTAACCTTTTAAAAAACATAATGATTACATGCTGATGATAACCCATCATAAAAACCTCATGAGGTGTCATATGAAAGTTCTTCCCTGAAATACACCCAAGCGGTTCCTTTGAGGAATGGTACTCATGAAGCCTCAATCACAAAATGTATAATTAAAATTTTTATTCCATTAATCATCCTTATTCACTTGAAAAAATAATCATATTTGTAAATTTTACATAGGAAAATATATATTGGAATCTTCCAAAAGTTATGTAGACTTGAATAACATGACAATTGGATGGACACATCTTGAAAAACACTGATTAAGGGTAATCCAGCCTCCCACCCATGAATGTTTTCTCCATTGTAATCTACCATTGTTGAATATTTCCAAATGACCATATTGTGTTCATTTATCTGAGTTCAATGCCTTAGAAGAACTGTTGTATCAAGGCATCCTATGTAACAACCAAAAAAATGAGACTATGCTATGCACATAAACGTGCACACTTCCAATATTTTATTTTATTTTTAATGGATCCTCTCACTGAAATGCTCCCTAACAAATTTGACCATCTATGTGTTATCACTCATCTAATACCCTAATAATGAGGATTTTTCCATCAGAATATCAGTGATAAATCTCTTTTCTCATGATTCTTATTCGAGTTATCCCATACCATGTATCGTATTAGTCCATGTATTAAATAGACCTATTTCATCAACTAAATGAGTTATCCGTAGATATAGTCTTCCTAAATGGTTTATTCCAAAATAATATCCTCATTTTGGATTTTATCCCTAGACCACATAATGAGTCAAACCAATATATATTCCTCAAATCTTGTGTACTCCATAATCATATCCTCATCAGTGACCTCTTCCAAAATCCACTCAATTATTCAAACCCAACATGGGAAACCTATCTAGTTTGATTACAAATAATATCCTAATTGGTTGCCTAATCCCATTTGAACTCCCAAACTCATTCCCACATATGTGACTCTTATCTTCTGTATTCTCTAATCACATACCCATTTATGGTTTGATTCATAGTACACTTAATGATCTATATACCTCTTTATAATTTTCCCATGCATAAACCCCAAATTTTCCCACCAATTCATATTTCTTGTGCTTCCAATTTTCCTTTATCTCCATTTTAACAACCAAAAAAGTTTGAATTCCATACATGGGACATATGCATGGTGTAATACCAAACAAAAACATCCCACATTCAGTTACTAAATGATTTTATAAACAAAAAAAGGCTCACCTTTGTGAAAGACCCACTTAATCTCATATTTTCATCACTTTCATGTTATATAAATCATTAGAACATGAAATTAAATATTAAGGACTACTCCTAAGATATGACCATAAAATGTGATTCATGATCTATCTTGAGTTTAATTCATATTAATATAGATATTTACAACCCATCTCGGAGGTTCAATCATTAAAACCCAGAATTCATGGATGGATAACCTTAAAATTAAATATAATTAATAGGTATAAAATACCTTAACAGAACTCGAAATGGTCATAAATGCACAAAAATAAATTGGAATTCACTTGGTTATGGATTAATAAACATAAAATCTTACATATTGTTTCTTTTAAAACCACTAAAAAAATACGATTCTTCCCATATTGTATCACTAAACTGTAGGGGTTCAGATTCCCTTCATATGGATCCATAGTACTCCCCTATCATGGGAGAAATCCCATCTCCATAATACCTACCTCCTCCATATATTGGGTATTTTTTTATTTACCTACTATTTGGATAGAAAAATAGTATAATAACTACTTAATAAATTTATCTTGATAAATCTCACACATATATATTAATAGTAGTTATAATATTACTTGGAAATAGTCATGAATATTTCTTATATATTTAAGAGATTCCCATCCTAAGAATCAATAATCCAAGTAGAGAAGACAACATATATTCCTCTTGACCTATGTGTAACCAATATTTAATTTTTATGTCCCGGTGATATCCCTTCATTGAAAAATAGGTCCATACCAACTCAAAATATCATAGTTATAAGAACATTTCATAAAAACACTGAATTTGACTTCAAACATTTTTCCATGAATGATATTGATCGATAATATATTTACTTTTTACTCTTCATTAATGGTTACCTTATTTAAGATTATTTTATCTCTTCAAAACTCTCTTCAAAAAAATAGAATATTAATGTTCACCAATTCATGATAAGACCATTTTAAAAATGGAATTATTCATAAGGAACTTCTGGAAACTATGAAGCACCAATAGATACCCTAAACAAACACCTTATCCCCTATGAAGGACATGGTTCCAACTCACAAAAAAAAGTTGATTTATAAAATATTCTTCTATCATTATATGTATAATTATCATTAAATAATGTACTCGATTATTTCATATATCCTAAAATATGATGGGGCATGTGAAATCCCTTATCAGATGAATCCTTGACGGTAAAACAAATAAAGAAAATTATATGTATAAGTTGGTGGCCCCTATCACCATCTCCAAGAGTATCAAAATACCATTTTTTAATTTAATAACACATAAGAATTATTTATTCAGGATCTATAATTGAGTGTTGATGATATCTCTATCACTGTATGGGTGTTTCTTAGATTTGATCCTTTCATCCAAAATTATTTCAAATGATTCATAGACTCATACGTTTAAGAATATATTTCTGAGGAAGCCTTGTTAAACCAATAATTGTTTTGTCATAATATAATATCATGATGATTGACCCTCTTTGGGATGATGAGAACTATGGACTTAGAATGTGTTTATAATCAGGTTCCCACCAATTAATCATATAGGCATATCTTGATGGAAACTGAGGACCTATAGAGGACTCATATTCCCACTGACATCAACACATTTTCTGACAGTCAATATATCATTATGAAAACCATAAAGTATAAATAATTTTATACTCATGAACTTGAGGATCATTTTTATATTCAAGTAGAAACTCATTACATAGCTTATATCATTTCTCGCATAAAAAAGAATCGTTGGTATCCTAATGTGTAAACATATGATCAGTCTAATATAACATCTCCCATATCATCAGTTTTTTATATCATGATGGAAACCAATGAGTATGACTATATGTTCAAATTCCTTAAAAAGTATAATTATCAAATTACAATATAGACCATGGTTTATGAGTATATTCTCTCTCACATTCTTGAATATTTGTTCCATAATACATTTGTAGTTGATGTGTTTCCAAATATGGTTCCCAATCATGAGGGTCGCTGTCTATAACAGGTGACCATAATTGAGATTGTGGTTTCAACCCGAGTCACATGGTAGATAATATCTTGGATGAATTCTAACAAATGTAAATTTTTAATCACATAATATGATTATATAACTGTCACATTCAACAATTGTATTCATGATGCTATTCAGTATCTTTTTTTATGCTTATGAATCATATAGTTAATCATAAATATGAGAAGGAATCTATAGTTGTGGATTTCCAAACCATGAAAATGTAAGGATTTTCCATTTAGGACCTTCACATGGTGCAGGATAATATGTTCCTCTACAAAATAAGAGGATATAATAGCAATTTGTTCAACCCATTATGAAATTACTCATGACCAATAACCACGTAGTCATATACAATTAGAACCAAAAGTTGAAATATAAAGATCCTCTATAGATAATACATTATAGAGGTCCTAATTGATATAAAGAAAATATATAAAGATGAATCCCTCCATATGATAGAGAATCTTATTTCAATAACCACTGAGGGTCTCCCCGAGGATCTTTTTCTGATGGCCCTCATCATGGGAATCTATATTCAGGACACTATGGTTCTCCACATGTTGGATCTACTCTGGGTCTTACCTTATACCAAGAGGTACTCAATATATCAAATTAATCTACTCCACATGCCTCATCAGAAGATTGAGATATCTCATCCCCACTAAAATACATATATAGTGGGAAAATATCATATGTACCTGTAACATCCCAAGTAAGTAATTAATAATATATATTTTTATCTATGTCTATTAATGAATTAGATAGTGTTTTAGAGGCTAAAAATGAAAATAAATCCAATCTTAAGCATGGAATACACTAATATTCTTAAAAGATTGTTTTACTGCCTTTTGATGGAAAACCACTTTTAAATAAATATTTGGACAATTTTATAATCTATATTTGTCAAAATAAACATATTCATTGTGATTGGGACATTGAATTTTACATTGGATAAATTTTTGGTATTTTTTTGACAATGTTCATTTTTAATGAAAAGTGAAAAATACTGCATTTTACATCAAAACTGCTTTTTCATTTAATTTAATTATATGGTTAGATTATATTTTTAATTGTTATTAATGTTTAATTTGAATATAATTTTAACATTTAATCCAATGGTGGTCATTAGGATTAATTTCACTTTGGAATTGGTCATAAACTAATGCCAAACTTTTCATAGATAGTGTTTCAAAAAAAACCCGCTATTTGTCATGACAGTGGGAATTGATTAATAAATTAATTAATGTGACTTATATGTTTTGAATTTTGTAATATAGACATCATTTTTGAATTCGTAATATCAAATATAGATTAGGGTGAATTTTTGGTAATTTTCTGAAAAACTTCAATTTTTGATGAATAGTGAAACCACTAAGTGGTACTTATAAAAACTGATTTTTCCGTTTAAATGAAATTTTTCCATCATTGTGTTTTGAATTTCAAAAATCCAATATACATGGTTGTCATTAAGAAGTAAAATGTGGTTCAATGGGATTAAAATATTCTTTAGGTGAATAGTATCTTATTAAGTTATTAATCGCGATTAGTGGTAATTAGTGTAGTTTAAGGTAAAAATAATGTTTTAATAGTATGAGATGAGCTTGACACATGTCATAACCTAATTGGATGTGTCATGGCCGACCAAGAAAAGCCATGTGTCAACTTGGGGACCCCATGGATCCACTTTGGTTGGGAAATGACATAAATAACGTTTTATTTAATGTTAAAGTAAAAATTCCACAAACATGAGTTATGTTACTAAATCAATTTTTATATGGGGTTATACAAGTAATATTTTTGACTATAAATATTCATTAGAAAGATAAAAATAATTCCTACATTATAGTATTTTTTTTATAATTTTTAAACATTATATAAAGTAAATTATGTATGACATCATGATGATGCACCGATGACCTCATTTTTTAACGATTTAAATAAAATGGAATGTTAATGTAAAATATAAAATCTACACATGTCCAAAACCAATTAGATGAGTGGATTTCGAACCCTTATCACCTTATCATCTAATATATCAATTTGGGAACTTTTGAATCTGAAACTCATTTTAAAATAAAGTAACTTATCTTTACTTTCCAAGAGTGCCCCTCCTCTCCTCTTATAAAAGGCCCCCACCTCTACCTCCTTACCCACACTCCCAAAGCCTTTGGCTTGGCCAAACCCGGCCCATTTTGTCTCTACACATCCCTATATTACTCCATGAAGCCTAAGATTGGGCAGAATTCTTCCCAAGGAAGCCTTTGAGCTCAAAGCAAAGGGAGTTACCTGATTTTAAGGTAATGTCTTCTTTTGAGTCCTTTTGTTTTATTTTTCTTCTCCAACCCCCTAAACTCTTTTTATTCTTTTCTTTTATAACAAATCAAGTATCCTCAATATACTAGGATGTTTTTATAATAAGGATTCGAGCTACACTTACACACACCTACATCTAATGGTTAACGAACATATTGTTTCCGTGGATGGCGAATTTCTGCCTCCCGAAACGATGATTGTTCAACATTATTTTAACACCTTCAAAGGTGGCCATTAAGATGTCACTATATTTATATATGATATATAATTTGGTTATTGTTTCCTTAAGCTTCTGTTTTTTTTCTTTTTGGTCATACCTTTATGGTTTCCATTATGGGTAAACACGATATCTTCATTTAAGGAAGTGCGGACTACCGCCCCCTCAATGTGATTTGATTCGTTAAATACCATATGTGGGACAAATAAAGGATGGAACTATGATATTATATATTATTTTATACTGGAATTATAATATACATTTATATCATTATGATTCCATTCTATAAAATACGAAATAGAAATGAAAGTAGTGTTCATTCGTACGTATGGCTTACCGTCTCCATGAACGGTGCATTTCATTTATTACCTATAAATGATTATGTAATATTATAAATGCATGTATATACTGGATATATATGATATATACATAATTATTATAATTCTTGATATAGTGGATACATGAACAACATGTAATTTTAAAGGGTTTATTTTTTACTCAAGTACCAATGATCGTTAAAACGACTGTTATTAACTTAAATAATTACATAGTGTTCATGACATGGCAATAAGTGATATAAAAGGAATAATGAACTTGAAAAAGGTTCTTAAAGAAGTAGAAATTAACTCAAGTTTATTATTCAGGACATTAAAGAACGATCGAGTCAAGTCAGACCCGAGGTATGGGACTTCGTCTCAATCTCATTTCATTGAGGCATATTTTGTATTATACACAACTTTCTTTTATACGGTGTATAAAACCCTTTGACTTTTTATGTTTATCCAAAAGGAATCTTTTTTATACAAGGCGTTTTACTAAATGACAAATGGGAATGTTTTTGTCGTATGTATGTGGCGACGACGACTTCTCTGCCGCCGTGACCATTATTTGAGTTCTAGCTTCCTCTACAAGCCATACCATTTTTTTAAAAGAAAAATAAATATCATGTTTTACTTTTCTTTTATTTTGGTATTGAAAATGGTTTTCATAATGTTTTTATATCAATGTGTTGTATTGATATCTTGTGATTGAAAGGTGGAAATGGTATGTTTCCTTTATCCATGTATTATTTGATACAGTTATGTTGAGGTTCATGGGAATTATTATGAAGACGGGTGGTTCCGTGATAAACTAAGGGCGGGTGAGCCCGATATAGCTCTCCAATGCATTGGGTAACGCGAAGGAGTGAAACGTTAAGGTTTCTCCGAAGAGATTTAGGGAATATACTGTGATGGGTATTCCAAACATAACCAAGAGGGTTACTCCCTACGTAAGAATGTTATAAATTCCTCAAGTTACCTTTATGTCTTATAATTTCTATGATTTATTCATGATTTGATGAGGTATGATAAAGTGCATATGTTTTATGGTAAAGTATGATTTCATTCTTATGTATATATGTACCCAAGTTTCCTTTCCATATTTTTATATCCCTTACTGAGCTTTTTATGCTCATCCAAAGTTTTTTGAAATGTTTTTCCCAGGTCAAGGGAAAGGTACATGATATGATGATAGTGTCAAAGAAGTGTCAAGAAATAATCCATGTTTTATTTTAAATTTGTTTCCATTGATGGGAATGAAGAATACTATCTTTATGTAACCAATTTGTTTATATGTGGAATGTAATGCAAGTTTTATGATCTAATTCTCAAAAACTCTAAACCCGAAAAGATCCTCAATGTGTAGTCTTGTAATAACTCAAGACTAATTAAGGTTTAAGGCTGGGGCCTTATAGTTGGTATCAGAGGTCAGTTTAGATAACTTTAGGAGTTAGAATTCTATTAAATGATTATCCAAGAAAAATTTATGGTCAAATTGAAGTGATATAGTATTTGAAGATTACCATGTTGCTTCATCCAAGACATGTTTGTTCAGAATGGTTTTCTGCAGAGGAAATATTGAAGCAGTGCTAGGAAGGAATACATAAGGATATAACCTTCCGAATCAGCATCCTGAGATGGTCAGAATTGGAACTGAACAGTTTTTTGCAGTAATGGCGCAGTTGACTCAAGCGATAAATGGCAGTGGTATCCATACACGAGATCAGCCAGATCAACCGCAGAGGAACATGTTAGTGGTGGAACATTTCATGAGGCAACATCCCCCATCATTCAGAGGATCATCTGACCCTGTGCTAGATAAAGGGTGGATTAAAGCACTGGAGAAGATTTTCGATGTCATGGGGTGTTCAGACAATCAAAAGGTTAGTCTTGCTATTTACCGTTTGGAGGGTGAAGCAGATCAGTGGTGGTCGGTGGTTAAAAATATCAGGGACGCTGATGAGATTGATACTCTCAACTGGGATGAATTCAAAGGTATGTTTCTTGAGAAGTATTTTCCTAAGGCTGTTCGACAAAGGATGGAAAATCAATTCTTGGAATTGAGGCAAGAGGAAGACTCAGTGGATGCCTGTGAAGAAAAGTTCACTCGATCGGCAAGGTATGCTCCAAATTTTATCCGAGACCTTGATAGTAAAATCAATCGTTTTAACTCAGTATTAAAGCCAAAATATCAAAGGGTATTAGCTTCTCGTGAGTTTAAAAGTTATGAAAAGCTTGTTCGATGTGCTGAGAAGGTGGAAGTGGAGTTTGCCAATGATTAAGTGTTCTATAACAACCAACATAAGAAGAGACCGAGGTGGCAGGAGAAATGTAAGAATTCTTCAAAAAAGTATCATGGTAAGAAAACTAAGTTTCCAGTTTGTGATAAATGTGGCAAAAGGCATGCTAGGAAATTCCTTTTGAATTCTGGAAAGTGCTACCGATGTGGTAAGTTGGGACATAAGGCTCGTGATTGCACTGAAAAGGATCAAGGTGAAGGTAAGACCAAATTTGATTTACAGTTAGTGAAATGTTATAAGTGCAATGAGATGGGTCACTATGCAACCGAGTGTCCGACAAAGATCTTGAGTGATGGGAAGTAGTTAGACTACAAGCAGAAAGGGGTGGTGAAATCCTTTGCAACTACTTCAGCAGATGTCGGGCCATCAAATGAAGTTGTATCAGGAACTTTGATTGTTTTTTCAGATTATGCCAGTGTGTTGTTTGATTCTGGGTCTACACATTCTTTCATCTCTGAAACCTTTTCTAGTAAAATGGAAATACCATCTCAAGAAAAGACACCTGAACTTTCGGTAAAAACACCTGGGGGGAATGTTGAGGCAAAAAGAATTTATAAGAATCTTCCTATCCTTATCTGTGGAAAGAACCTACTTGCAAACCTTATTGTTCTACCTCTAGTATAGTTTGATGTTATCCTAGGTATGGATTGTCACTCTATTTACCATGCTAAGATTGACTGTAGAGCTAAAGAAGTTTCTTTTCAGAAAGACTTTCAGTTTGTGTACAAGAATGAACCCTTACTGTTGATAACTTATCAAGAGGCCGAGAAACTTGTAAAAGATGGAAATGAATGATACCTTTCACACATCGTTGAAAATAAAGGAACTCTTCAGATTAATGATGTGCCTGTGGTAAATGAGTATCATGATGTTTTTCCTGATGAGTTTCCTGGAATAATACCAGATCGGGAAGTTGAATTTACCGTTGACTTAGTTCCTGATGCTATGCCAATTTCAAAACCCCCTTATCGAATGGCTCAAATTGAACATTTAGAGTTGAAGGAGAAATTGAAAGATTTATTAGAGAAATGTTTCATTCGACCTAGCACATCACCATAGGGTGCTCATGTCTTGTTTGTTAAAAAGAAAGATTGTTTAATGAGACTTTGCATTGATTATAGAACCTTGAATAATATCACTGTTAAGAACAAATATCGTTTGCCTCATATCGATGATTTGTTTGATTAGCTCCAGGGAGCTCAGTATTTTTCAAAGACTGACTTGAGATTGGGGTACCATCAGCTGAAGGTAAAGGAAGAAGATGTTCCGAATACCGCGTTCCGTACAATATATGGCCAATATGAATTTGTAGTAATGCCTTTTGGGCTAACCAATTCACCTGCTGTATTCATGGACTTAATGAATAGAATTTTCCATGAGTTCTTGGATAAGTTTGTGGTGGGTTTTATTGATGATATTTTGGTGTTTTCTAAAAGTAAAGAAGAGAATGAAAGACATTTAAGGGTTATCTTTCAAACCTTAAAAGAAAAGAAATTGTATGGGAAATTCAGCAAGTGTGAGTTTTGGTTGCAACACATTTCATTCCTTGGTCACATTGTTTCTAAAGATGGTATAACTATTGATCCTGCAAAAACAAAAGTTGTGGAAGACTAGCCAAGACCCTCAAATGTAACTAAGATTCGTAGCTTCCTTGATTTGGCAGGATATTACCGAAGGTTTGTTAGAAATTTTTCACGGTTATCTATTCCAATGACTAAGCTAACTCGGAAGGGTGTTAAGTTTATCTGGGCAAAAGAATGTGATGATTGTTTTCAGGAATTGAAAAGAAGATTGTTGAATGCTCCAGTTTTGGCACTACCTTCTAGGAATGGTGCGTTTGTTATATACAGTGGTGCTTCATTGAAAGGACTTGGTTGTGTCCTAATGCAGAATGATCAGGTAATTGCTTATGCTTCACGACAGTTGAAAACTCTTGAGGTCAATTACCCTACACATGATTTGGAATTAACTGTTGTTGTTTTTGCTTTAAAAATTTGGAGGCATCATTTGTATGGAGTAAAGTGTGAAATATATACCGATCACAAAAGTTTAAAGTATATATTCAATCAGAAAGATTTGAAAACGAGAAAAAGGAGATGGATAGAATTAATCAAGGATTATGATTGTACAATTCATTACCATCCGGGAAAAGCAAATAATGTGGCTGATGCTTTGAGTCGAAAAAGTAATGCTTCATTAACAATGTTGCATTTGGAACGTGATCCTTTGGTTAAGGATTTGATGAAATTTGGCATAGAAGTTGTGGGTGCAGGAAGTTCTTCAGATTTGTTTCAGGTATCAGTGAGATCATCTCTATTAGATAGAATCAAGCAAGCACAGAAGCAAGACAGTGAGTTGCAGAAAAAGGTAGAGCTGGTTCAGAAAGGTAAGTTGCCTGAATTCAACATTGACAATGATTGAGTTTTGTGATTTGGGAGGAGATTGTGTGTGCCTTGTGATTCACAGTTGAAGAGAGAGTTGTTATGTGAAGCTCATAGTTCTCTGTTTTCAGTTCATCCTGGTAGTACTAAGATGTATAGAGATCTGCGGGAGTATTACTGGTGGGATGGAATGAAAAGAGATATTGCTGATTTTACTGTGAAGTGTTTGACATGTCAATAGGTTAAAGCAGAGCGAAAGTTACCTAAAGGGATTCTTTAGCCTTTACCAGTGCCAGAGTGTAAATGGGAGAATATATCCATGGACTTTGTTGTGGGAATACTGAAGACATCTCGAGGTAATAATGCAATTTGGGTTATTGTTGATCGCTTGACTAAATCTGCTCATTTCCTTTCTATACGAGATACTTTTTCCCAAGATCAACTTTCCCGTATGTATCTTAAAGAGATGGTTAGGTTACATGGAGTTCCTCTCTCCATTGTATTTGATCGTGATCCCATGTTCACTTCTAACTCAGGGAAAGGCCTTCAGAAGTCGTTGGGTACTGAATTAAATTTTAGTACAACTTTTCATCCTCAATCAGATAGGAAGTCAGAACGAACTATTCATACATTGGAGGATATGCTACATTCTTGCTCTATGGATTATCAGGGAAGTTGGGACCAACTTCTTTCTTTGTTTGAATTTTCATATAATAACAGTTTTCATTCTAGTATACAGATGACACCATTTCAGGCATTATATGGGAAGCGGTGTCGAACTCCAGCTTTCTGGGATGAAGTGGGTGAAAGGAAGTTGATGGGACCAGAATTGGTAGAAGAGATGACAGAAAAAGTTCAGCTGATTCAGAAGCAAATGAGAACAGCTCAGAGCAGGCAGAAGAGTTATGCAGATAACTGGGGGAAGGATCTATCTTTTGAGGTAGGTGATCACGTTTTTCTCAAGGTTACTCCTTGGAAAAGTCTGATGAGATTTGGTAAGAAATGAAAGCTGAGTCCAAGGTTTTTTGGACCATATGAAATTATGGAGAGAGTTGGATCAGTTGCATTCTGGGTGGCTTTACCTCCAAGTTTATCTCAGGTACACAATGCTTTTCACGTTTCGATGTTGAGAAAGTATATGCCAGATCCCTCTCATGTTTTGAGTCCAGAGGTAGTTCAGCTGGAAGAGAACCTATCTTATGAGGAACAACCGGTCCAGATTCTTGACCACAAGGAGCAAGTGTTACGGAATAAAGTGATTAAGCAGGTAAAGGTTTTTTGAAAAAACCACATGATGGAAGAGGCAACATGGGAATCTGAAAATGCAATGAGGGATAAGTACCCTCATTTATTTGATAAGTAAATAAATTGTGGGGACGCAATTTTCTAAAGGGGGGAAGGATGTAACATCCCATGTAAGTAATGAATAATATATATTTTTATCTATGTCTATTAATGAATTAGATAGTGTTTTAGAGGCTAAAAATGAAAATAAATCCAATCTTAAGCATGGAATACACTAATATTCTTAAAAGATTGTTTTATTGCCTTTTGATGGAAAACCCTTTGTAAATCAATATTTTGACAATTCTATAATCTATATTTGTCAAAATAAAAATATTCATTATGATTGGGACATTGAATTTTACATTGGATAAATTTTTGGTATTTTTCTGACAATGTTCATTTTTTAATGAATAGTGAAAAATACTGCATTTTACATCAAAACTGTTTTTCAATTAATTTAATTATATGGCTAGATTATATTTTTAATTGGTCTGAAAGTGTAATTTGAATATAATTTTACCATTTAATCCAATGGTGGTCATTAGGATTAATTTCACTTTGGAATTGGTCATAAACTAATGCCAAACTTTTCATAGATATTGTTTCAAAAAAACCCGCTATTTGTCATGACAACAGGAATTGATTATTAAATTAAGTAATGTGACTTATATGTTTTGAATTTTGTAAAATAGACCTCATTTTTTAATTCGGAATATCAAATATATCTTAGGGTGAATTTTTGGTAATTTTCTGAAAATCATAATTTTTTGATGAATAGTGAAACCACTAAGTAGTAATTATAAAAACTGATTTTTCCGTTTAACTGAAATTTTTCCATCATTGTGTTTTGAATTTCAAAAATCCGACATACATGGTTGTCATTAAGAAGTAAAATGTGGTTCAATGGGATTAAAATAATTTTTTGGTGAATAGTAACTTATTAAGTTCTTAATCGCGATTAGTGGTAATTAGTGTAGTTTAAGGTAAAAATAATGTTTTAATAGTATGAGATGAGCTTGACACATGTCCTACCCTCATTGGATGTGTCATTCCCGACCAAGACAAGCCATGGGTCAACTTGGAGACCCCATGGAGCCACTTTGGTTGGGAAATGACATAAATAACTTTTTATTTAATGTTAAAGTAAAAAATGACACAAACATGAGTTATGTTACTAAAACAATTTTTATATGGGGTTATAAAAGTTCGATATT
Organism: Viscum album; assembly: GCA_963277665.1. Taxonomy (NCBI): domain Eukaryota; kingdom Viridiplantae; phylum Streptophyta; class Magnoliopsida; order Santalales; family Viscaceae; genus Viscum; species Viscum album. Next base: position 1,175,785,573 of record OY728166.1, on the reverse strand, counting down.
TGACTATAAATATTCATTAGAAAGATAAAAAGATTTCATACATCATAGTATTATTTTTATAATTTTTAAAAATTAAATAAATTAAATTATTTAAGACATCATGATGATGCACCGATGACCTCATTATTTAACGATTTAAATAAAATCGAAAGTTAATGTAAAATCTAAAACCTACACATGGCCAAAACCAATTGGATGAGTGTATTTCGAACCCGTATCACCTTATAATCGAATTATATCAATTTGGGACCTTTTGAATCCCAAACGCATTTTAAAATAAAGTAACTTATCTTTACTTTCCAAGAGTGCCCCTCCTCTCCTCTTATAAAAGGCCCCCACCTATACCTCCTTACCCACACTCCCAAAGCCTTTGGATCGGCCTCACCCTGCCCATTTTGGCTCTCCACATCCCTCTATTACTCCTTGAAGCCTCACTTTGGGCAGAAGTCTTCTCAAGGAAGCCTTTGAGCTCAAACCAAAGGGAGTCACCCGATTTTAAGGAAATGTCTTCTTTTGAGTCCTTTTGTTTTATTTTGCTTCTCCAACCCCCTAAACTCTTTTTATTCTTTTCTTTTGTAACAACTCCAGTATCCTAAATATACTAGGATGTTGTTATAATAAGGACTCGAGCTACAATTACACACACCTACATCTAATGGTTAACAAACATACTGTTTCTGTGGATGGCGAATCTATGCCTCCCGAAACGATGATTGTTAAACATTCTTTTAACACATTCAAAGGTGGACATTAAAATTTCACTATATTTGTATATGATATATAATATGTTTATGTTTTCCTTAATCTTCTGTTTTTTTTCTTTTTGGTCATACCTTTATGGTTTCCATTATCGGTAAATGCGATTTCTTCATTTAAGGAAATGCGGACTACCGCCCCCTCAAAGTGATTTGATTCGTTAAATACCATATCAGGGATGTATAAAGGATGGAACTATGATATTATATATGATATTATACTGTAATTATGATATACCTTTATATCATTATGATTCCATTCTATAAAATATGAAATAGAAATGAAAGTAGCGTTAATGCATACGTACGGCTTACCGTCTTCATGAACGGTGCATTTCATTTCATACCTCGAAATGATTATGTAATATTATAAATGCTTGTATATACTAGATATATATGATATATACATAATGATTATAATTCTGGATATAATGGATACATGAACAACATGTAATTATAAAGGGTTTATTTTTTACTCAAGTACCAATGATCGTTAAAACGACCGTTATTAACTTAAATAATTACATAGTGTTCATGAAATGGAAATAAGTGATATAAAAGGAATAATGAACTTGAAAAAGGTTCATAAAGAAGTAGAAATTAACTCATGATTATTATTCAGGACATTAAAGAACGATCGAGTCAAGTCGGACCCGAGGTATGGGACTTCGTCTCAATCTCCTTTCATTGAGGCATATTTTGTATTATACACAACCTTATTTTATACGGTGTATAATCCCCTTTGACATTTACGTTTATCCAAACAGAATCTTTTTTATACGAATCATTTTACTAAATGAAAAATGGTAATGTTTTTGTCATACGTATGTGGCGACAACGACTTCTCTGCCACCGTGACCATTATTTGAGTTTCGGCTTCCTCTATAAGCCATACCATTTTTTTAAAAGAAAAATAAATACCATGTTTTACTTTTCTTTTATTTTGGTATTGAAAATGGTTTTCATAATGTTTTTATATCAATGTGTTGTATTGATATCTTGTGATTGAAAGGTGGAAATGTTATGTTTTCTTTTATGCATGTTTTATGTGATACAATTATGTTGAGGTTCTTGGGCATTATTATGAAGACGGGTGGTTCCGTGATAAACTAAGGGCGGGTGAGCCCGATATATCTCTCCAATGCATTGGGTAACGCAAAGGAGTGAAACTTTAAGGTTTCTCCGAAGATATTTAGGGAATATACTGTGATGGGTATTCCAAACGTAACCAATAGGGTTAATCCCTACGTAAGAATGTTATAAATGTCTCAAGTTACCTTTATGTATTATGATTTCTATGATTTATTCATGATTTGATGAGGCATGTTAAAGTGCATATGTTTTATGGGTAAAGTATGATTTCATTCTTATGTATATATGTACCCATGTTTCCTTTCCATATTTTTATATCCCTTACTGAGCTTTTTATGCTCATCCCATGTTTTTTGAAATGTTTTTCACAGGTCAAGGGAAAGGTACATGATATGATGATAGTGTCAAGGAAGTGTCAAGAAATAATCCATGTTTTATTTTAAATATGTTTCCATCGATGGGAATGATGAATACTATCTTTATGTAACCACATTGTTTATATGTGGAATGTAATGCAAGTTTTATGATCTAATTCTCTAAAACTCTAAACCCGAAAAGATCATCAATGTGTATTCTTGTAATCACTCAAGATTAAGTAAGTTTTAAGGATGGGGCCTTATAGTACCTCCCCCAAACCATGTATCATTTTATTCAACTAAGATTATTTCAATTTATCATAATCCCATTTATAATGAAATTGAGAATTGAACCTTGTGGTTAGCTCCAAATTTGGATCTCCTCAAATATGATAGGGATAAATCCAGGGTAATACCGAATGATATCATCATGTAAATAATATCATCCATCTTAAATCTCATATCTTCTATCTAATAATGTTATTATATAACCCTTTAAAATATAGTACATGCCCAATTTTATCGCAATATTTGGTTGAACCTCTATCAACTTAATTCTAGATATAATTTTTACATGTAGTATGTTAACAAGATCAAGGGGATAAATTATTTATCTTTCCATGTTGAACTTTCCACCCATTCAATGGCCTAAAAACAAATAATAATAAATAAATGTTAGTGTTTCAAACATTATTTTTGTATTACTATAGTTGTACTTAAGAAAATAGTCACATATTCTCCATCTATTGATCCTATTAGTGGGTGGGGTGATTATAAAACTTGATATTCCACCACGATCATAGGATAACAACTATCATAATTTAAATAAAATTTAAATTTCATTTATGCATGATATATCTCAGACATATGAGTTACCTAGGCTAGTTCATCAATTGTATGGTGGATTTTCAATCATAAATCCCATTAAAGAGACACATTTTGGGTTCAATCCATAGATAGGTCTCTAAATAAAGTAACAAAAAAGGTGATTCGTGATAAAAATATCTAGAAAAATAATCATCCTCTAATGATAAAACCTCAGTGAAATGAACATATTTATATAGATATGAAACATATCCACATCATTCTAAAATAGTTGGATAAAAAAATTCATAATAGTGGATTCTAAAATCTCATTATATGAAAAACCAAAAATATTGGTTTGGTTTTGTTATACCAACATTTAATTCCCTAATAACATCAAATCATTTATAGTTCGTGGAACTCTATATGGAATATTAGAACAAACTTCAAAAAATTAGAATTGGGGATTATTATACACACATCCTATATAGAAATTTTTTCTTTCCATATTGACTAAAATATCATAGGAAACACCTTTTAAATTTATTGACCATCATTATTATCACCCTTCATTGGGACCACTATTAATGAAAGTGTTAGTATACTCCCTCAGGACACCATTCCATAAACAACATCCAAGGGAGCATTGAGAAGAATATATAAGGTCTTGTAGAGTATATAAGAGAAAACATTTCAACATGAAGAATTTGTTTACGGAAGATTTCAATTTTTAAATTATATATATATATAGGATGACAAATCATCCTAAAAGTCCATGGAGTATATTACTTCTACAATTATCCATGTTTTAGTGAATGTTATTAGGATCATCCTTGAAGAAGGATTTGAATATGGTAAGGACATAGAATAACATAATGAGGAGGTATCTATTTTTTATGAATATTTCTTATAGAATCCTTGACACAACCCCACATCGATAATTTTTAAATGGGTATTCTATTGTGGACCTACATTATAAAGGTAGGCGGTTAGGGGGGTTTCTTAGAAGTGATTCCTATGAATGCATTTTCATGGATAGGGTCAGATGTGGGGATCATCACACATTTTTAGGGTATTGTTACCTACACATAAAATATCTTTTATATATATATAATTCAAATTCCTGAATTATTCCCAAATCCTATTATATTACTACTTTTCCTTTTGAGATTCATTGGTCATTAATATGAATTGAAATGAACATTAATATGTATAATTGGATTTACATATTTTTTACATTAAAATGATTAGTCACCGAAAAGGATATTCCAATATATACTAATGTTGGGAATCATAATCCAAAATGTTTATAACAAAATAATGTGACATTTCATAACTTCTATGTTCACGTTATAGGGACCAATCCAAACATTTTAAAATAATCCAGTGTAGATTATTAGGATAACGTTTTCAAGTGATGGTTTTTGTGGTACATAATCATGAGAAACCCTTTCTTGTTAACCTCACTGGGAATATTCTATAATAAGAGAGGATTAGATTCAAAAGGGATATTTCACTCTGAAATATGGGGGTGGTTTTTCTAGAAGACGTATAACCCACAATGGAAAAAACTGGCTTTTTAATTAATACAACTTAATGAAGGAAATATGGTGATACCTATTGGGAATATGGACTATCATGTGTCGCATGGTTTTGTCATTAGTATAGACCATTGATATAGGGAATATTTTTTTATTGCATCTATATGGGGTCACTCGTAGGGAATATGGCCTAATTATGATGGATGTCCAATCCTATATATGAAATAGCCTAGCAAGGAAGGGCATAGCAGATCACATGAGCAATACATAATCCTTTGGATTGATAGGAATGTGAGGTCTAGAACTCGTAGAGGTGTCATATTTATACTATTTAATTTTAATTAAGGCCCATGTGGTCCGATTTGTGTAGTTCATGTTAATGTGACAGAAATATACCATGTGGGTTTACATCATTCTGTAATGGAAATTGTTTTTTACTATTACATCATAGAGTAAGATTGTAAAAACAGAGATTAAAATTATGTTATAATGAAATATATTTCATAAATGGTGTGAAAATATTAGATTTAGAAGGGAATACACAAATAGGGATACTATAAAATTCCTTACCTCATAAGTGGAATAAGTGAAGGCTTTGAGAGTTGGAGCTCAAATATTGTAAGTGGACCACCCTCCAAATATGTTATTGTTTTTAGTTGGGGAAATTTTATTTGGATCATGAGATATATTAAAAAATGATAAATATTGTTAATTTTTTGGGACTTAATCTAGAATCGAATCCCTGTACCAACTATGAGACTAGAATAGTGGATGTAGGCCTAACACAAGCTTCAATTTCCTCACTCAATAAATGGTCTCAGTTATCCACAAAGATCTCAAGCCAATGATATTTAGTTCTGGTTCATATTGAATAGGATTCCCTTCTTGGGGATGTCCTCATTAATATAGTCGTGATTCGAAACATTGTTATCATTTTAATCCATTATTGAAAATTTAAGGATGGACTGATCAATTAGGTATAACATGATAAAGAATAATTTTATCACACGATTGAGTGATTGAAGGAGGGGCACTCTGGAATTCCTAAAAACCTCATTGTTCCTGTCTTGTGGGTTTGGAGGAGGCATCATCTCAAATTGTTTATTACTTTAACATTATGATAAGGAATCAAATGTAGAATTTCAAATGGGAATGGTCTAATGTTGATACAAAGGGGAATGTATGGGAATCCATTAACATTACTTATATTACTAACTGTACATTTTTTAGAAATAGGGGGAGGTACTAAACAACTTATAAAATCAACATTTTTTTGAAACACAACATGTAAGAAGTGGGTTTTGAAAATGAGAGGCCCTTTTCAAAAGGGGAGGTTCTAAAAAGACCCCAATGCAAGGTGAAGTCATGGAGATCCCCTTGATGGAACAACTATCCCTTCTTATCATTATGAGTTAGCTTTTAAAACATTGTTTTAGGAGCTGGAATTACGAATTTGATTCCTGAGGTCAATAACATGGGTTTTTTGTCATGATAAGGCATCCAGAGGATAACCATGTGGGATTTACCTGATGATAAAAATTTGGGAGGTTACCAGTATGGGTGGTATCATTTATTCCTTATTAATGAGAATTTAATTTGTTATGGTACCCAAAGATTCATTTAATGAAATAATACTTACCATAATTTCTCTCCCAAGGATATTCCTAAGAATACCAATGTCTTCTCCTCCATATGTGTCTTTCCAAAACTGGAAATCTACTATTTATTAGACACTGCTGGAAATGGATACTCTAAATGTAAAGAGATAGAGAGATGAGATGTTGCTGTAAAGAGATCATCCTTTGTACCACACCAACCAACCAGAATAATCACTATGATGCCAAAATGTTGGGTGTTATGTGCATTCTGTTGGTCTAGGTGGAAGGTGACCTCATTATCATACTTAACGGTATCAACTCACTAAGCGGTCATTATAAAACCATATAGAAAGGTTTTCTCTAACACCAATAGGTCATGATCCTTCCAACGAGGTTGGGAAATCTATAATATTGCATCATGAGGTAGATCTACATGATGGATCCATGGGGATGCTTCCACTAGGTTTATTAGTGATGTTCCTTCTATAATGATTCTCTAATTTTATTCTTATTTATGGTTTCTATGTATGTTCGCTTCTATTTAATTTATTCAATTGGTTTTCTCCACTTGGATTCTTCTATGAGGATTATCCTTGTGTATTAATTTTTCAATGATGGTATATTTATCATTTTCTAGAAATATCCTTGTGCTTTTTTTCATTATATGTACTTGAATTATTATTATTTTTAATTTTCATGACTCAAGAAATACATCCCCATAGAATTGGTTTGGATTTGGTTTATAAGGAGTTCAGACCAAGGAAGAAGATAATCCCACATATCTTCCATGTACTCAATCTAGGTATAACCCCTATATTTAATTTAACTTATCCAATTTTAATTTTTAACCTTCATCTCAAGTGTAAAAGTGAATCCTATCTGGATAGTTAACTCAACTCATGGATAAATTCAATACCTCCATAAATTATTTGAATCTATCTTCAAATTTTTAGTGGTTGTTTAGTTATCTCACATCTTATATGCGATATTTGCATCCATATGGTCAACCACATGGTCTTTCTGGTGACCTCATAGTCTATTTTTAATTTATACTGACCATATAGTGACATCAACGAGAGTTGAATTTTCTTATGTTGAGTTTCCATTTTAAAAACAGTATTCTATTATTAATTCATGGAAGAAGATGAGTCTAGATATTGTTTATCTAGAAGTCAATATAAAGAGAGAATAATATATTTCTAGTTTTAATGCTTCCTAGCATCATCTCCTTATCAAACCGTATAAATTGATTTCAAATTTATTGTGTGTTTTACATAATTATTTTTTTGTTGAATAGGATACACATATATGGTTTATAATTCTAAATTTTGCATCAAATCCAACACCACGATCTACAAATCTTTTAGTCATCCAGATCATTCATCATCAGGATATTATTATAGATAATTCCAGAGCCAAAATTTATTTCTTATATAAATCAAATAATATATATAGACACACTCTATGGTACACTACCTTATATATTTAATGGTTTATAGGTGTACCAGAGGATTAAAACAACATTTATCCATCGATCATAAACATGTATAAATCCAATCATATGTTTTTTGGGTATCCAAATTGTTTTTCAAATCTAACAACACATTCTTCCTGGGATAGGCTAGTGCTTATGGATACTTCATAGCTATGTATATTTTAAAAAGGAACTCCACGTGGTTGTGTTTTACAAGTTCATTAGGATTTAAATATCATTATTCCACTTAAACTGTCACCTATTATCAAAAATACTCATATGACAGTGCATGGACAAGAATACATTCCTTTTGGTAGACATGTTGGTCAGTACAATCATGTAGAATGTGGGAAGGGTAAGTGATGAACAAATGTTTGAGGACAATTATGATAAATTACTTCCTACTACCTCTCTAAGGGATATTAATTAATGGATCTATAAATTAGAAAAGTTTATGTTAAATTTATAAGGAGATATCATAAAGAATGATATTAACATGGAGATTAAAATACTCATATATTATAGGGATACAATAAATTTTTTTCCCACTGGTAAAGAGCATGAGTTGAAAATACCAATGATCTATTCATATAAAAAGACTTTCTATATCTTTGAAATGTTCTCATAATCAGTGGAACATGTGATTTAAAAAACATTAGTTTCATATGTTCATTGAAGTACCAACCAAATTACTCATCTTGTATCATTCTTCATGATTTCCATCTTTAGATATATTCATCCGATGAGTGATTCTGTGGAAAAATCTATAATTTCGACATCGATAAAATTAATAATGATTTACACACAAAGTAATATTATTATTTTCCTTCCAATATTTTCTATGTTTTATATCTTCCTTTGGAATTTTCATGTGAGAATATCCCCATTCACTAATATAGGTCCATTGAAAATCTCTAGGGCTAGATCATAGTTCATGTGTGCGTCTAGAAATTTATCTATAACCTAGTGATTCCAACGGTAAAATTGAAACCCTCTAATTATGTGGTGTGTGGGGTTAAGCACGCTGAGTAGAAAAAATAGGATATCAAATATTATTTGAATAAAAATAAATATTAATTTTCAATATATATTCTACTCATGTCATATATATTGTTGATAATGTATCTCGAACCAATGGGTAAATGGATTCAGTAATTGGATTTATATATGGTGTGATAACTTTTAATGTTTATGAAGAGCTGGTATGTTAAGGATGTCCCCCTTATTGATTTTTTCTACAGTTTTTATGTGTTTATAAGAGATTTCCTTATTGTACATGTTTTGTAAAATACAAAAATAATCTTATTAATTTGAATTTTTTTAATGATTCTTATTTCGTAGAAGTTAGGTGTTCAGGTTTTCCATCTACCCACTAATATTGATATCATGATTGTGATTGATTATACACATACTTGATGAAGTAATATCCTGAGGGGAAACCATGTGAAATCACGAATCAGCCAAAGGTAAATTAAATAACTAAGGTTGAGGAGGAAATGGGAAAACTAATAGGGTTGGAGTGCCTTACATAATGAGGTCCTCTAGATAACTCTCATTTCATATACAAAGTTATGATAAGTGATTGGAATATGTTATGAAAAAATAATTCTAAAATAAAAACTAACCCTTTGACAAGAAAGGTGATTCCTCATCCTAAGTATGCACTTGAACATATTTTCATATTGATGAAACATTCACATTTACATGAAGAAATAATTTCCCTTGGATAGGTGGAATGTTTTCCTCATAGGCATGTGTATTTATTTTGAAGAGTGAAAGAAACCTAATATGTCTCATAATAATATCTATAACTAAAATAAAATTTTTAGTAGATAATTTTGATTATGTGAGGTCATACCTTATGAATCAAGATTCCATAATCAATTTTATAAAAAATATGTGTATATTTTTTAAAATGATTAGATGAGTTGTTAAGGCATCATGTTGGTTTGACAAGTGAAGAGGGAAATTAGAAAAGAACTCCATCAAAAGTGGGTGGATTGAACTATACATTTCAATTACATTCAAGTTATTATTATATTGATTTATTACATTCATGACTACTTTCGAATGATGAAGATGATTAACTATCATTCCCATACAAAAATTATATTGTTGATGGAATAAAGGTGGCTGGTTGTGTTTATCTAGATACAATTTTGTGGACGAAGGTTCTCCAAAAATAATAATGAACATTGATTCATTATTATCCAACACTCTGAGATATTTAGTTCTATATATTATGACCCCTCATATATATTTATCATTAGAAGGTATTAAATAAATACTACCAGTAAAGTATAATGGTGTCCCATATTCATTCATGGAATTTGAGAGAGAAAATCTATTCACTCATCTCTCAAGTCAATTATATATCTCTAATACATGTTATTTATTTTTATTACAACTATATATGGTCAGAAAATCATAAAAACCAAAAATCATTTACATGACATACCACAAAAAATATACTAGGTGGGATTTCAGTGAGTATAGTGACCTTTGAGGCCCAATGTTTTTCAATGTCAAATTCCAACTAAAATTCCACTATTTTCACTCATATAGAGAAAAGGATGATGGGTGGTCCTATAAAGGTCTCAGATGTTACCCACATATTTAAAACCAGATAATTAGGAATCATGTATTAAATACCAACCATCCATTCTCCAATAGATAATGTGACCCCTATTATTTTTGTATGGATCCTTATATATGGAGTTACTATGGGAGTTGAAGGAGGTCAAACTAAAAAGAATTCAAAACTAGCCATCTATACTAATACACTAGCAATTATCACTATTACTCCTTGTTTGGTTGATGCACTACTATATATTTAAATAACTTCTATATATTTTAATGTAAATATTATGGATGTTGGATTATTTTTTCATAAACATAAATTTTAAATTAGTTGGATAATCTCTATTAGATTTTTTAATGCGACTATAGTCAAGAAATCATTCCTGGATCCTTCACTATCTATGATTAAAAGGAATATAGTATTTTTTTAGTGGATCCATTGAAGGATTAAATTTTTTAAAAAATGATTATACTAACATTTTTGGTGAAATGATAGTGGATAATGGTGCCAAAATCACCTTATAAAATATTATGGATTCACATTTCTCAAATGTGATTCATTTTTTTCAACCTTTACTAACATATTTTTTCTATTTTACACAGAAAAATAAAATCTGAATTAAATATATATATGACCCAATTATCTAATTTCCAAAAAATATGATAATGGTGGAATAATTAAAAGAATATATTATGGCTTATCAAGGGGATTCAAAGTAATGCCATCATTATTTGATCATATTTTGAAGTATATCCAACCATGAGAGAATGACTATGAATCAAATTTGGAGGTTCTTCATGACCATCTAATATCCCATAGATCCAGGTGGAATATTTTTCATAAGAAAATATCTCAAAATAATTTAAATGAAGTTTAAGATATGCTATATAATCATCATAATATGTTAAAAATACAAGGAAATGATGGATTTTTTTATAGTTCCATAAATGATGTATTGAAAAATAACATTTCAACAAGATATTTGGGGGAAAAAGCAATGTTGTATATCATTATTGTAAATTCATAATAGTATGTTAAAAACATAAGGGATTCTACAATCATGGATGCCTCTTAACATATGATGACATTAGTGATATAACAACATTTCATCATGGAGGTATTGTCTTCTACTGACTCTCTTTACCATGAGTTTTCCTATTTTTACTATAAGATTTCCATAACAAAGGATAACATTGAAGAGAAGTAACATCCAGTTGAGGATGTTGAGAAGGAATTGTTTGATGCTCCAACAATGGTTATCATTATAATTCTCCATCAATTTGATAAAACTACTCTTTTCGATGAACATATAATCCATGTTAACCAGTGCGAGCGATCAATTCAGAATATATATACTTCGATGGAATGTAGATTGTGAAATTTTGTTCATATTCATGTAAAATTAGTGTTTGAGGCTCTAGAATGTGTATTTTATTCATTTTTCAATAAAAAAATTATTCTCAAGAGCTGGGAGATTATATTTTTGAATAATTCAACATTTTATCCTCAGGATTTGTTTTTGAAAAATATTCATAAGGTAACATCACAATAAAATTAATACAGTTGAACATTGAACTCGAACATGTAAAGCCATTTATATTCTCTATCCACCTGATTTGGGATTCCTTCCTCCTCATTGTGTCTCATGGATGGGTATAATCATAACCACCATCACTATGAAACTAATGATGGATAATTTATATAAATTATTTCCTCATGTGAGTGGCCCATAGATGGTTAAAAGCATAACTACCATCCCAGAGACATTAGAGTTGGACTATTTTGTTTATTTATTTCCTCCTAGGTATTTCTCATGTACATATATAATGATGAGTATTATGAAGATGATATTAGAGTTAGACCATTTGGATGAGTGGTTTCCTCCTTGGTGTGGATAAATCATGGGAATATGCATATCTACCATCACCATAACGTTGGATTTGGTCCATTTTGATAACGACATGACTCAATAGGATTATGTTCATGAAGGGGGAGTTTGTAATGAGGATTCTAATGTTGATACTCACTAATTCTCCATAAAATCAAAAATTCATTATTTTTTAAAGAAACATATAAACCCATATAAACTAATGAAATAATTTTCCTATATTCTACATAGGATAAGGGATGAAGGTAAAATTTCTTAAATTATGTTGGGATCATATGGTTGACCACATATTTTTTTTGTATTTAAAATTTTGACCATAGTTTTTTCTTAAATTTCTTCTAGGTTATACTTAACAGGTAGGGATTCATCATTTTTTAATATCCCACTCTATATATTTTTAACCAAAATCAATTTTTATATTTTATATCTAATGTATCAGTTTTTCTTAGATGGGGAATATATATTCCTATAATGTAGACACATGACATTTTCCCAAGAGTCTACTTGCAGTTTTTCAAACTAGAAGATATTCAGTCTCATTCCATTCAAAAATTATGGTCATACAATTTTGATCAACATGGTAGGTATTTTGGGTCCAATAACATTAACTAAATAGATGGTGGGAAAGTAGTTATAGAATCCTTAAGTATGAATACAAGATGTGAATGAGGTCCCATTTCCATAATTGATCTCTAAAGGTGCACATAGTTTATGGTCAACATTCTTTGACTAATGGTTTCAAATATTTTGGGTCAAATAGATTCAACCATTTGAAAGTGAGTATGTGCATCCAATGACATGGGTAAGATAGTCCCAATCATAATAGGAAAATATCAGTTATACTAATCTACAAAACATCATGAATAACTACATCATGATCATCCCAAGAAGAGTGACCATAGTCGTCGTTGTGGTTTAAATTAAACTCTCTAGGAGAGTTCTAGATCCTGATTATGAAATCTCAAGAGGAAGATACAATCTATACATTGTCAATAAATAGGTCGATATAGAGGAATCCTCTTTTATCAGAACTTAGTCCATTGTATTTTTATATATTATATTGACAAAAAATTGACTAAGTGATCGGTGTACTTCTCATTATAGGGGAATGAAAAAAAATCAATTTGATTAGGAGGCCAGTATCACTATAGTGAAGACATGGAATAGGACATTAATATTATAGTCATACACATTGAAACATTCTATTATATAGGTTAATTTCATAAAATACGGACCAATAAAAAGATCAATGTTGAAATATTGATACTCTACACTGAAGAAGATAAAAATTCACATGTGTATAACATTGAGGATATAAAATCCACATGAATTGTTGGATTGTAATTACTTTAATTAATAACTCAATATATTTGAATCGGGGATGATGGGATATGAAACATATATTCAGGATGGTCATAGACCATAATCGAATTAAGTGTTCTACTATAATTGTGTTTTGGAATATGGAATGACATTTATATTGATTTGAAAATATATATTTCGGTGTGCATATAAAAACACCTATTTGGGAATATATGAATTATCATATTGAAATTTACCTTTCATTATATTATTCTCATTAATGATATATAGAATGATAAATGTGGATTCAATCACTTGTAAAAGTAATTAGGTTTATTAATGAAAATAATATTCTATAAGGGTTTCAAAACAATTGGGTTATACCCCCATTATTATAATTAACAATCCAGATAATGACATATGAAATGTCAGAAATGAAACATTTTTTTGATAACTCAGTTCATTGAGCATTGAAAATATTTTTAAATTTTTATATTATGGGACCTATATACATTATTAATTTTTCTATTCAAACACTACTTTTCTTTCTCGATACCAGATGGAGAGAGACTTAGGGAGAAAAAACATTACTTTATCTCATGATGCAGTATATGGGGTTTCAATAAGAAAATTTTTATGTACCTTTTAAATTATACACATGGAATTGTGACATAGACATATGATGGATACAGTTTATGTTCAAATATCTTCGAATAACAAAAATTAATATTTGGGATAACCAATATAGAAAGGAATAGTTGGAACTCATTGTGAATAGAGATCCAAATTATAGTATAGAATAATTGAATGTTGAGATAATCATTGATTATGGTCATAGTTTTTGGAACAAAATATTAGGTATTCTACCTAGAAGAAGAAAAGAAGCAACATGTTTGTATGAAGTCCAAATCTCCTAAAAAATTACATCAATAAGATATAAACTATTAACAGTTGCATTACTAAGACCAATGGAATGAACATAAAAATATAAATGGGCCATAATGTCTATGAATTTCTCAAAACCTTCCAAATAATGTCTGGTGACATTTTATATCACAAATTTATATTCTCGGTGCATATGTATTGATATAGAATCAATATGAATGGAGTAACGATCCATGTTTTGAACCGAACAAAAAATGCAATGGAATTTGATCTTTTGGGTTTACTTGATAGGTGATTTTTTAAAGGCAAGATACAAAACTGAGTTTTGAGAGGTGGAATGTTTGAATGTGATGCTTTCAGACTTGGGTAAAGGACCACAATATTTACTAGCTGTATGGAGGAGTTTCAAGAGTGTCGAACCCATAAAACCATCGTTTTGAAAGGCTGTAGACGGTGCACGATTTGTCTAAAATCATGCAGGCCATTGTAGGAATTAATGTTTCCTTTTCAAAGGGAATAGTAGTGGTGCAAATGGGTTACACACAGTTTTCCAAACCATGTGCCTATTCTTCATGGTGTTCTTTTGGAGGCAGTAGCCGCACACTGTTCACTACATTATTTGTGCAAGGTTTGGAAATATATGAGTGTCTAAACATGTGGTATTCCCTATTTTAGGAAATAAAATAAAATTAGAATAAATAATAAAATTAAAATGACAAACTATTAACCTTATCTTCTATCATACACATGGAAGTACCCATCCCCATATCCTCTCTGGATGCGCGAGGATCCCATATCCTTGGTCCCTCTTTGATCATCGATTTTTATAGAACTATTTACAAATATACTTTGATATAGAAAGGTATGATTTCAACTCCTTCTCCTCTCTATTACTACACATTTTGAAATCTCCCCATCCCCTATTTAATTCATCCTAAAACCCAAGGCTTATATTTGATCCAATTCGATTGTTTCATCCATTATTATGGAATGCAATGAGGTCATTTGGTAGTGTTTGAGTGCATTCCGACATCCACTAATGAACTCGATGAATATTGGATCTGTTTTGCTTCACCACTATCATTGAAGGTGGGGTTTTCTTACACAACATTCTCTTGACCTACGTAATTTAGTGAATTTATTAGTATAGTATCTTTTGAAATTTTTGTATTGGGTTTTGATCTACATTGAAGGATTTCACACACACACACACACATATATATATATATATATATGTATATATGTATGTATGTATATGTATGTATATATATATATATATATCTTCAATTAATGTATTCTCTGATGGTGTGGGGAATACACGCACTGGTTTATGGGATATATATATATATATAAATGTATTTGTGTTCATGTTCAGAGTAGTTCTGAGTGGTTATAGATAAATTTGTCAAGTGCTGAGTTTTTCCTTGATTATACTTTGAGGATGGATCCCTTTTCCATGAGTTTAAATTATGAATGACTTAATAATCATTCATTTACTGCTTAAGTTAAATAATCTATATTTTCTTTCATAATTTTGCTTTGATAAAGTTAATATTAATTCTTTAATTAGTTGTCTAGTTATGATAGATGTTTTGTTTGATAAAAAATCCAGGGTTTTATTATAAAACCCCTCTAATGGAGGTGAATTGTATGAAAATACTAATAGTGATCGTTTACTATGTCTAGTAGTATTGGCTTATCATGTTGTTCTTACATTCCATATTATAAAAATACTTCTAGCTTGTTTAGAACATTTCCATTATAAGTGCTCCTAAATCTATTTCCCCTTAATGGTTAAATGATTGTTCCCCTGAGCACCACATTAGTTTTAGGATTAACCAATCAATGCAATTTCCCTTAAGTTAGAGGCATCCTTTAATTGAAATGATCATAAAACATCTACAATAAGTAAATTTTTTATGTTTAGGAAAATTTAGTGGGATGTACTTAAATATGTTGTCTTATTGTAAATTGTATGCCTTGTATTATATAGATTAAATGATATTGGATGTTGGATAGCTAGGCACATAAGATGTAATACCATATGTATTAAACTATGAACATGGACATGACTATTTAATTGAATAAGAGTCTTTTCATTATTCTTTATCTTTTAAATATGTATGGATTGTAAGCATTCTTACCCCATTCCAACAATATAAATTTTTATGGATGGGAGGCATTATTACCCTATTACATCTATATAAATGTTTATAGATGGGAGGTATTATTACCCCTTGACATATATATAAATGATTATGGATGGGATAAATTATCACCCCATGCCAGCTATATAAATGTTTATAGATGGGTGAATTCTTACCCCATATTATTTATATAATTTTTTATGGAAAGAATGCATTCATACCCCATGCCATCTGTATAAATGATTTGGGATGTGAGGAATTCTTATCCCATACAAGCTATATAAATTTTCATTTATTGTAGGAATTATTACCCCTCACTATCTATTTATTATGGAATGATATTATGGGCCTTATCTTGGCACGGTGACCAAAGAACCACTTACAATAAAATAGATTTTATTACACCGTTAATAGATTTTAATATCATGTAGACTAGATTTTTGATACATACATGTTATGTACCTATACACTCCAGCAATTATATATATACAATGACCTATTCAGAATTTTTTTAGCTATGATCCAAAGAATGTATCATTGTCAGGTGTAACTTAGAAATCAGAATGAGTGTTAACTTGTTTATTCAGATTTTTTTATTCTAATATATGTTAACACTATTTAATATTTATTTAACTATTTATATTGGGTTAGAAACTATGGGTTATGGATAAAAAATATTTATATCGAACACCCTTGTCAGACTAACATTGCATTGGTCATACCTAAGATGTTATTCCTTTTTACTATACTATAGAACATGGTTTCTTTGTTGAATTTTTTATACTTGTACCTGATGAGTTGGGAGAAAAGGACAAAGTCAATACTCCATATTACCATGGAGATACTATTAGTACATTTTAGTTATTTTCATTTCTTAATTCCTATTTTTTTATTGTTTTCAAAATCATTCTGGTTCTAACACCCCAAATTTCTAATGTAAGAACATTATATTAGATAGCATGCTTGACATATGACACCAAGAAAATAAGGGAAATTAATAAAATCATATATTAAAATATATTTACTATTTTAAATTTATTATATATATTCAATTTTTGGTAATGATTTCTGCACCGATCCACCTTTTGTTACACATAGCAGCGACTTTCTTGGAAAAGTTACATTACACGCAAGAAGAAGTTTTACCAAATAATGATATATTATTAAATATAATTATATAAAAACTAGAAATTAAATTAGTAATTTTGAATATGGCTAACTAATTTATGAAATTTTATGGTTTAAATGAAAATAAAATGAATTAATTGGTTACATATTAATTTGAAATTAATATGAAACCCGATTGAATATAAATGGAAATTATATTATTTTCACATTTCATGTTTAACCTAAATGATTTAATTGATAACAATTAGTTGGTGATATTAAGGTATTATATATATATATCATATATTAAATATATTTTTTATAATCATCCATTATATTTTATAATCATAACATAAGAACAAACCAAATATTACACTGAAACCATATATTTTTATAAAGGAATTTTTACCAACATTTAATGAAAAACCTATTTAAATTTGAATTTTAACACTTTAGTTGATTTAATATTTCAAAATAAACTTAAATATTGAAATAGAAAAATAAAAGTTATGGTAAGGTGAATGTTTTATTTTTTTCAGAAACTTATCTTTTTTAATAACTAGTTAAAAATACCAAACATTGGTTCAAAACTACTTTTTCATCAAATTTGTTTGTTAGGTTTAGATGTATATATTTTTTTTAAAAAAATTTAATTAAATAATAGTTTTATAAATTAAATATATTATTTCATTTTAATCAATTACACATCGAAATTGACTACAAAAACATAGCATACTTTTGGACATTATTTCCTTGAAACCCTACATTGTCATCCGGCCTGCGGGATTAAATTTAAATTACATTATTCCACTTTTGAGATTGGAATTTGGAAGTATGGATTCAATATTTAAAATAATAATGATTTATAATTACTAATGAAATAAAAAAAATACAAAAAATATTAAGAAACTAATTAAAGTTAATTAATATTATTAACGTGGAATTAATCTTAATAAGGGACTAAACCATTATCTTAAGGGCATAGATGACAAATACACTTGTCCAACACCCACTTTTAGGCTATAATTTATCTATTCACCATCCATTATTGACATAAATTTTTATGTTTAATAATTTTAGTAGGTAAAAATGTGGATACACGTAAATACATTTCAAAAACACCATGTGAGTCCTTTTCCTCCCTTATAAAAGGCCACCACCTATCCCTATTCCTCACACCTCTCAAAAAACTCAGGTTCTTATATTAAAGGCCAAAACCCTCCAATATACCTTTAATTCTCCCATTGAGCATAAAAAATTCCAATGAAGCCTCTTGGTACAATCCAAATGTATTTACCATATTAAAAGGCAACATCTTCTCCCATGCTTTTTAATTTTATTTCCACTTTCCAATATCTAAAATATCATTATTTCAGGATTGTATAAAAAAAACCCATATACTATATATACTGGGATGTTTTTATTTTAGGGTTTCTACCGAATCTTACACACACTTATATGTAATGGGTAATAAACATAAAGTTTCTATCTATGGAGAACTACTGCCTTATAAAATGATGATTGTTCACTTCTCCATAACCATATCCCATGATAGGCATTATGACGGAAACTATATTTATATATGATATATATGATATTTATAATGTTTTTATTCATTATTAACATTTTATTTATAACATACATTTATGCTTTCCATCTTGTGTAAATGTTATGATTTCGATTGAGGAAGTTTGGACTAGCGCCCTCATAGAGGTATGACTCGTTCATGGAATAGATGGAATGTATAAATGACGGTTTTAATAAACCTATGTAAAATATATAACATATATTTGATGCATAAATTATAATATAAATATGTATCATATATTTTCAAATCTTTTAATACAAAAAACAAATAAAAGCAGCATTCATGCATACGCATGGCATACTGTCTCTATGAACCGTGAACTTCATTTCTATTAATCAAATATTATATACTAATGAAAATACATATATATAGAATATATATATGATAATTAAGTAATTTCTTAAATTAAATTTATTATTAAATAACAACCTAATTAAATGGAACATAAAAACACAAGTAAAAATATACTTCATAAAACTAGACAATTAACACATGAAATAGTGAAAATGATGAAAGATTGTAAAAAACATGTAATACGATATTTTAAGAAGTTAATATGTGGTATTATAAACATTATTATGGTTTTTTATAAGTTAGTAACAAATTATAAATCAATATAAACGAGGATAAAGACAACATGTCAAAAATTATGGTTATGTAAAGAGAGTTTTGTCTCAATTTACATTCCATTGATACTTTTTTATTATTATTCACTAATTCACATTTATTTTGTCTATATACTTCATTTTAAAATGTTATATCATTAATATACTTTCTATTATGATATTATTAGTTTCATTTAATATTATTACATCTGATGGATTATGATTTAAATATTTCAATGTGGTATGGGAAACATTAGAGTGTTTAAATATTATTCATATAAAAATGTTCATAATTATTATCATGGAAATATCTATTAGTTTTGGGATTGTTAAACTTATCATGAAGTAATCACTTTGATGTAGTTAATATTTGATGGACATTTACATGAATATACATCTATTTATACAATGGATATTTATATTTTTGAAACCATATATCATTTTCAGTTTCAATGTTCACGTTAATATATATTTAATTAAGGAATTATTGACAAATCCATATAATTTATTTCATATGGATATTTTATAAGTAATATTATTTATTTTTATTAATTTATTTGATGAATTATTTTCACTTGTCATTATGGGTGGGGCTAAAGATTTATATATCCGCTTGAAACATTGATAGAATCTCAAGAGATGATTATGTTGGTAAAATTATGCTTGTCTCTATCTGTTGTTTTAGCCATATTGTGAAAAGTCAGGAAGGTGTAGGTTTTATTATGCCTTAGACATGATGTCCAGTAATTAATCATTCACAACATAGCTATTTTAGTTATTATTTATCCAAGATATTTTTCTTAGATATATCTATGGATGTATTGAATTCTTTGTTTATTGATTAAGTGGAATATATTTCATATTCTTAGCATTCAATATAAATTATTCATTATCTATTTATCTGAATAGAATTTTTTATAATTTATTTACCTTTACAAGCTAATTTATTCTTATTATTCATTTTTAATTATTCTTTAATTTCCCTTGCAAGGCATCTCAGATCACCCTTATTATGTTTTTAGTTCTCCAAATTATAATGTAAAAATATAGGATTATTTTTTCAAATATATAGTTTATTTCTCTGTATAATGAATCATGGATGTATTTACTATTTAAAAATGTATTATGGGTGTCATGTGTTTAAAATTTCCTTCCAAGACTACTAAAATAAATGGTCTTTCATGATTTTATTCCTTGTAATCAAGTCAAGGAAATAAAATAATTCACATATATAGGAATATGTTTTCGTGGAGTTAAAGTTTGTATCAACGGAATTTTAGAAGAAAACATGGAAATTAAATTTTAAAAAATATATTTTGGATCACAACCATAATATATTCATTGAGGATTATTATATAAGAACATCCATTAATTTTGGTAAGACATATATTATGTTGGTATTCATAAAAATACATCCCTATCTTGATCGAAGAAGTGGACTTAGTTCGACCACAAATATTCCTAGGAGTAATAAATCTGACAATGTTCTCCGAACCTGACTCGAGTTTACATGGTACATGACAATAAGCCTTATTGTGATCCTAGTTTAACACTCATGGGGGATACGATTGGGATAAATCATCTTTTTATTAAAAATAAATACAAAGGATTGAAAAGTAACAATATCCCCAAATAAACATGTTTTTGATTAGGAGATTAGTTTTTTCTATTTATGTTAAGTGTTTAACTTGTTTGGGAATTAGAGGGTATGTTATGGCTTAATATAGTATATAACATTATTTAAAAATTGCTACTAATAGAAGGAAATTGAACCCCACCAATGTACGTGATCCAAAGATGTCACGACCTGTCCTCGGGGCCCGTGTCGTGACTACCCCAAGCCCGCCTTCCATAGGCCAGGGTTGGCGACTAGCACCAAAGGCGTAAAATCCCGATAACTTGGAAGTCATTGCCTTTATAAAAGAAAACAAGCACCACAGAGTACAAGAGGAAACAAAAAACTAAGTACAAAAGAAAAGCTGAAAAGAAAATGGGCCAGAATACAAACCCAAAAGAAAGTACAACTACAACTGAACAAGGTACAACAACAAAAAGACAAACAGCTGGAAGAGGGAAGCAGCTCTTGGGTCGTCCTCCTCGGGTCCTACCTGAAGGGTAGGTACAGATAGTCTCCTCTACGCTCTCGTCCGTCAACCTCCTCTGTGAGTCGTCTCGTCGCGTCCTACCTGAAGGGTACTGACTCGTCGTGTAGTCCACCTCGGGGTACCGACTCGTCGTGTAGTCCACCTCCGGGTACCGTCCAGTCCTCGAACACTCGGCCTCCGTCAGCACTGCCTGTCGTCTGCAACCAACACAATGAGGTGCGGGCATAGCCCGTGTAGGGGTGAGTATAACGATACTCAGTAGGGACCCCAAGACCCTCATGGTATCACTAAACCAACAAGGATAACCACAAGAAGATCTCAACAGATAACCTCTACTTAGATATATGCCCATACATATACCTAAGTTATCAAGTAACCCATCTCAATCATGAGGAAACAAAAGGATTGTGAAATCAACGGATAACCACTACCCAGGTATATGGCCATACATATACCAAATTCATCAAGTGACCCATCTCAATCATGAGGTAAACACAAAGGTCAAAAGTCTCAGATCAAACCAGGATTTTCATTATCGAAACCGTAACTGCTGAAGAGATCCGTCTCTAGAGTGTACAGTGGTCCTTTCACGACTCCGAGGTACTGCTCACTAACCTAAGACTGCTGAGGTACTCCTCCTATCGAGTACTGCGGGTTTGCGGCTAACTACCGGGCGCTCTTTCCGCTGAGGGTCTGTCGCCAAATATCGGGCGCTCCCACTAATAGCCTACAGAGGTACTCCTCCTGTCGAGTACCGTGGGTTTGCGGCCAACTACCGGGCGCTCCGTCCACCGTGGGTCTGTCACCAAATATCGGGCGCTCCGTCCACTGGGCTAGTCGACTCACTCCAAGTCGAGTCGGTCAAGCAGTCGTCAGGTCTCAGCTGGCTACACGGTCTCCGTACTCCGCATGCTCGTCTCCGGGAGGGTCTGCTCCACGAGCTACTGGTCGATACTCCAAGTATCACAAAGTCCCGAAAAGAAGTATCTCAAAGGACCACCTCGTCATAGGGGTCTCAACGCAACAGACGATGCGTCAATCGGACTCCCGGTCTGTGAGTTATTAGCCTTTTCGTCCCAGGGGCCCAGTTGGTTTCGTGTGCGAACCAATCCGACCGTAACTCAACTATACCCCGAACACTCATAGTGTATACTCATAGGGACCATTTTTCTCAACGAGATCACCAACGTCGCTGACGGTTCGTCAAACGAACGTTCTGTCAGAAATGTATCAGTTTTTCCGTTCCAGGGGCCCGGTTGGATTTCGGTGTGATCCAACCCGGCCACTATCCAACTGTATCCAAATCTCGGAGAAGGATGCCAAAAGTTCCGTATCATCAACAGGAACTCAACGCAACAGACGGCGCGTCAATCAGATGCCCGGTTTGAGAGTTATTGCCTTTTTCGTTCCAGGGGCCCGGTTGGATTTCGGTGCGATCCAACCCGACCACACTCTGTTGGCATCCAAACCTTGAGAGGAGTAAGCCAAAAGATCTGTCTCACTTAGAGGAATTCAACGAAACAGACGGCGTGTCAATCGGAAGCCCGGTCTGTTATTTATTGGCATTTTCGTCTCACACCCACCCTGGAAAACTTCCCAGGAGGTCACCCATCCTGATCACTACTCTAGGCCAAGCACGCTTAACTATGGAGTTTTAACCACGTAGGCTCCCGAAAAGGAAGGTGCACCTTGAGTATAGTATACCGAAACAACCGTCTCGATCCAAGGACCGCATTGCCGCTGACGGCGAGTCGTTTGGAGGCCCGTATCCCAAGATATGGACATTTGACCGAAAGTGGTCCGAAACTGGGGGTCTGGGCCCGGGCCGACATGGCTCGACCCCACCTGGGTCGGCAGAACCGGGTCGAACCGCCTCGGGCGGCGGCCCGGCCCGGCTCGGAAAACCCGGCCCGGCCGGCGGCGCGGTCCGGCGCGGCGGCGCGGACCGGCACGGCGGCACGGCCTGGGCGCCGTTCTGGTGCCACGCGCTGGGGGCAAGCCCCCCCCCCCCCTTTGAGAACCGTGGCCCCTTAATTGGGGACGCTTTTGAGACCCGGCCGGGGAAATTAATTCCCCCGGTCTCCACTGTTCGGCCGGCCCGCACTGGCCGGCCGGTTTCTCCAGCAGGGATCGGCGACGGCCGGTCCTTCCTTCGCCGACACCGGCGGCCCGGTGCCGGCCGCCGGTCATCTTGCTCTGCCGCGGCCCAGAACCGGTCGCGGCCTATGCCGTCCAGCACGATGCGACGGCATCGCTTCCCTCCCCTGCGGCCCCGCTCCGGCCGCGGCGCCTTTGACTTTCTTCGAGGCGACGCGACGGCGTCGCGTTCTTGGATTTCTTTCCACGGCGCGGCGCGACGGCGTCACACAATAATTGCCATAGGATTCCGGCGTGGTGCGACGGCACCACGCCATCCCGTTCCATCCGCAAGGAAACAATTATGAACATAGGAGGGGGTTCGGCCGTGTTGGTGTGGTCCGAGCCCCCCTCTCGTTAGACAATAACATTTAATCCTTTATCCTCGAAGTTCGACATTCTAGAATCATGAATGGAAAATAAATAAATAAAATATCAACAATCCCCTACCTCGGATTCAAGTGCAGAGCATGCCAATCAAGGCGCGGAAGACTAGCGTCGCTGAGGTCGGGCATCGCGGAAATCGAACGTTGTTTCCGTTGACGTCGAGGTGCGTCCGAAGAGGTACGTCGTTGGAGAAGCTTCGTAAGCTCACGGAGATAGTCCGAGGAGGAAACGACATCTCCTTTCGTTGACACGGGAAGAAGATCGAAGAAGCGGCGTCGTCGATCTTTGGAAACACACCGGCTACGAAGAAGAGAAGCGGCGTTCTTCGTCGGAGCTTAAGTGTTTTTCGTGTTCTTCGTCAAGGTTGAAGATGATGGAGAGAGCTTCTCAAAATCTCTCAAGGTGGCAAAGGAGACCAACCCAAAATAAAATAAGCTTAAGCCTTATTTTATTTACACAACTAAACATTTGAATTTCAAAAGATAGGAAACGAACCATTAATTCGTTGAATTAATTCAACGAAAGAAACAGCTCATTTAATTTACGATAAAACCGCCCAATTAAATGGTCTGTTAAGAATTTAAGAAAACGCGTCAGTTGACTTTCATATAGACGGGTTTTCGTGGGTGCGTTACTTAGCGGAAAGAAACGGCGGGGCTCATGCGGGACCCACCTCACAAATATCCTACCAAGAGGGTAGGATATTTCTGGATAGTACCCTATCTAATTCAACTCAGATTAAGCCGCTTTTAAGTGGCTTCAAGTGGCTTCCAAGTGGCTTAAGTGAAATAAAATAAAGTTGTCGCAAAATTATTTTATTTCTTAACTTTATGCCCGAAAATTAAAAACCACACCAAAGAAAACGCAACTCCGGAAGAGGCATTTCTAAGCAATTACCGGCGCTGCGATTCCATCGGTGCCCTCAGAATTCGATTCCGAGCACCAGTTCAAAAGATAGAAAAACCCGCTCGTCCGTTCACTGAACGTACCCGAGCCAAACTTCGGAAATTGATTCCCGGCACACCGGGCCTCGGAATCAGGCGCCGTCAGAAACTGCGTTCTTGTAAAATTCCAAAGAAAATTAAGAAAAAAATTTCCTTGGAATTTACAGGTCTTTACAAAAGAGTAAGAAGGAACATATATTTCATTCTCTAAAGACACCATTTGGAATGGAAATAGCCTCCAAAGTGTTCTCCTATTATGAAAAAATGAAGTCATTTATTAATGATATAAGTAAATAATTTTCCATGTCTAATTGATAATATGGGATGAAAGAGAAGAAGAGGGTTCCATAGAAAAATAATGATAAGGGGAATAAGGGAAAAAGGATTTCCCACATGTGATGAATGTATAAAGAACCACTATGGTAAATGCATGAAGGGAATTAGAGTTTAATACATGTGTGGAGAAAAGAGTCACAATAAAAAATAATATAATTGGAAAAAATAAAAGTCTACTATTAAATTTTACAATGTTATGGAGATGGGACACTATGAAAACGATTGTCTCAACCATCAATGTTAAAATACCCAAAATGGTGTTATTGAATAATGATCACGTTCTTCTACTGCCTAAGATAAATAGGAATAATAAATATTCCAACTCAACAATTATGTCATTTGAATATTTGATAAGAAATGTATGGGTTATAAGAATTATCGAATATTTGAGGATTGTACTACATTACTTTTTCATTAAGGATTTCAGATCTTCTGTTGAATGACTCTAAGAAACATGATTTTATAGAAAGTTAATATTTTCATAAAACACCTGATTAAAGGAATAATCCTTAATACTTTCATGACGATAAGATAATTATGATGAAATTTATAATTTTTAAAATATACAACTACCTTGGAATTAATTAGTTAAATTTTGACATGGTTTTTATTCTATTATATACTTTGTTTACGACACTTTTTGATTAATGTCATATATCCAATAACGTGTTCCATAAATAAGTAATAGGGAAGAATGCATGATTGTAATATTTTTTTATATTGACCTGATTTATTACCCTATTTTAAGAGGACACGTTATACAGTTATTCACAAATTTGGAACATAAATATTTATAGATTCTTCATGTAGATAAACTATTATTGATAAGTTCATCTTCGAAATTCAGTTACCTTATTTATAAAGTGTCTCATCATAATCTTCTGGGATAACTAACCATTTATAAAATGGTTTATGTTGTTCATTGGATGATATCATCAAGGGTATCATATTACGTCACCATACGATGCATCGAATTCCAAGATATGAAGTATAAATACTTAATGGAATAAAAAATGAAAAATATAATGTTTATAGAAACATGTATTTACTTATATTCTTAGAGAGTGAAATAATTCCTCAACTCTTGGAAAAATGTTCTTTAAACCAAAATGTTTTCTTAGTACCTTTGTTTCCGATGAATAAAATTGCAATGAGATCCTTACGGATTGATGGATTTTTTATTGTTAACATTCTCTTCACCATATTCTCTATCCATTCACAAAAGAACTATATTGTTATATTTTTTCACCTATATCCATGTTTCTATTTCAAACCAATGTTATCTTACCAATGTAATTTCATTTCTATCTTATTATGAAGATGTCACAATAACACATTTATCATTGTGGGTCATTCAAAAATAGATTATTTTAAATCCCTATACTTCTAATATCATGTTTTAATTGTGAGGACTCAATTTATTTGAGGTGGGGAGAATGTAACACCTTGAAATTGTAAATCCAAAACCTTATATTCAATAGTGTAGATGACACGTTACACCATGTGTGTATGAAACAATAATACCCTGATACATTAAAATATATTTACAATTTAAAATATTTTTTATATATTATATATTTGGTAATTCACTCTACATCGAGTTACCTTATGTTACATGCAAGTGCGACATTTTTCAAAATTGTTCATTACACACAAGCTCAAGTTTTACTGAATATTAATATATTATTAAATAAAATAATATATAAACTCACATTTAAAATTATAGTTATTAAAATGGGTTTCTAATTTATTATAATCAATGGTTTACATAAATTTATAAATAATTCACCGGTTATAAATTAATTGGAAAAGAATATGAAAATAGATTAAATATAAAAGAAAAAGTATTTATTTTAACAAAGCATTTTTACCCAAAAAAATAAACTAATAAAAATTAGTGAGTTATATAAATGTAATATATATATATATATTCAATATAATTTTTTGATTTTCATCTACTATATTTTTAAGCATAAGATAAGAACAAACCAAATATTACACATAAAAACATATATTTTTATAATGGGTATTTTACAGCTTTTTAATGGAGAACCCATTTTATTTCTGAATTTTTAAAAATTAATTTCTTTAATATGTCAAAATAAACATTATATTTTAAATAGAAACATAAAAATTATTTATGGTTATTTTTAGTTATATTTTGGAAACAATTAATTTTTTAATGAATAGTTAAAAATAATGAATTATGGTTGAAAAATTCCCCCTAAATTAATTTATTTATAAATATTAATTATATTTTTAAATATTTTTAAATTCTAATTAGATAATATTTTTATCAATTAATATAATAATTTCATTAAATTAATTTCACATTGAAATTCACTATAAAAAAATATATTTAACTTTTCGACATTTTTTCCATGGAAACACACATTGTCGTTCCATTTTATTGATTAAATATAAATTAATTTATTCCACTTACATGATTTTAATATGTAATAATGGATTACATATTTGGAATCATCATAATTTTTAATTTATAACAAGTCTAGCCTTTTTTACTACAATGATTTATGAAATTAATAAAAATTAATTACAAATATTGAGGTAAAATCAATCTTAATAAATGCAAAACCTGTTAACATAAGTGCCCAAATCAACATGAAGATTATGAAACAACAATTTTTTGTCCATAATTATACAAATAACCTTCTATTTTTTTTAAGACTTATGTTTTTTAAAAACGTTGGAACACCATTCTTCTTTTCAAAAATACAAAGTGAGTCTTTTTCCCTCCTTTTAAAAGGCCACCACCTCCTCCCATTCCTCACACCAATCAAAAAGCTTAGGTTCAAGAAAATAAATTTCCATATATCTTCCTAAAATACCTCCAATTTACCTTTCATACTCACTTTGGTAATAAATCATTCCATGTATTCCTTTTTGATCAAACCAAAAGTTGTTTCTGAATTAATAGGCCACATCATCTCTCAATCCTTTTAATTTTGTATCCATTGTGCTCTCACAAAAATCACTTTTTTTAATTATTTTAAAACAAATCTTCTTAATAAATTTAATAGTATGTTATTATTATAATGTTTATACCAACACTTACACTCAGTTCTATATAATTTGTAACAAACATATTATTTCTTTATATAGTGAACTACTTCCTCATAAGATGATGATTATTCATTTTTTCCTTTACCACCTCTCTTGGTGTCCAATATGATAGAAACTCTATTTATATAATATATATATTATATTTAGAATGTCTCTATGATTATTTAATTATTATTTTGATAATACCATTATTGTTTTCATTTTCCATAAATAGGATAATTTCATGCGAGGAAGTGTTGACTACTGCCCCCTCAAAGCGACATGACTCGTCCATTCCATACATTGAATTTATAAAAGGATGGTTTTAATAAACATATGTAACATATATAAAATTGAAATTATATTGTAATTCTATTATACATATTATTCGTTTAGATTTCATTCTTCTAATAAAACATTGAAATTAAAGTAGCATTCATACACACGTTTGACCTATCGTCTCCAAAAATGGCACACTTCATTTCTAATCTCCAAATATTATAGAATACTATATATATATATGTGGAATATATATGAATATTGATTAATGATTTACATTCTAGAGATTATGAAATCATGATCTAATTAATAGGAACAAAAAATCACTAGTCAAAACATACTAGTGAAAACAAGGCAATTAGCACCCAAAATAGTCAAAATAATGTTTCACTGTAAATAAAAAGGTAATAAAATATAATAATATGTCAATAGATGGTATAATAAACGTTATTATGGTTCTGGTATAAGAATGTAACTTATTTTAAACTTTTATATAGCAGGATACAATCCACAAAACAAAATGTAAGGTTAAAGTAGGGGGACTATATCTCAATTTACATTATATTGAGACATATTTGTTATTATGCCCCAATTCATTTTTATTTTTTCTATATAATTACTTTTAACCTATTACATCATGAATATATATACTTTCATGATCTTATAATTTTCATTTATTATTATTCATCATTGGGAATTGGATTTAAATGTTCCAAATTGGTATGGTGCACTTTGGAATTATTAAATATTGTTCTTTTAAAGAATGTTCTTAATGGTTATCTTTTCAATCTCACTTCATTTTGTGGTAGTTAACATTATCTTGGAGCTGCCACTTTATTTCAATCATTTTTCATTGGAATGTAACTATAATATCCATATTATCATTTAATTGATATTAATATTTCCTAAATTGTATATCATTTTGGAATGTAGAGTTCACTTGGACTATTATTTGATTAATAGGGCAATTATTGATAAATTTGTATTCTTTATTCAATACTAGTATTTGATAAGTTATATTATCTATTTTGATAAATTTATATGATTAATTATTTTGAATGGTAATGACAGGTGGGACCCGAACATTTTATATCCCCTTGACGCGTCATTTGGTTCTAATTAGATTATTAAGCCTCCCAAATTACATTGGTTTCTATATATGGTTTTATCAATAACTTGAAAGATATTGACAGTATAGGTTTTCATTTTCCATACAAATGATGGACAATAATTAAACCATTACTTCATTGATATTTCAACTATTATTTATATTTGATATTTTTCATCGACATATCTATTGATGTATTATATTCTCATTTTATTTATTTTGTGGAATGTGTTTAAGATTCATGCCTTACCATATTTACTTTTCCATATCTAGTTATTTGAATGTAATGTTTTGTAATTTATTTACCTTTCCATGTTAATTTAATCTTATTGATTTATTATTTCTTCATCTTTAATTACCTGTACTGAGCATTTGATCTCACCCTTTTTATGTTATCTTTTCCCAGGTTATGAAGAAGAAATATATGAATAATCATTCAAGGATGTAGTTTAAAATTTTTTATTTATCGTGGTTGTATTTTATATTTTCCAATGTATTATGATTTCCATTATATGATTTTTCTTTCCAATTCTACTAAACTAAATGATCCTTCCTGATTTGATTCTATGAAATAATTCCAATGTAATAAAATAAGGTTCCATGATTTTTGGGCTAGTGTGTTACACTGGTTTTTTACTACTTTATTGTATATATCAATTACATGATATGCATGAAACTATTGTATAAACTGGAATTGGCCAATTTTGTTCAGTTATATAAAATATATCTTTCGCTTATTTTTAATTTCATTAAACTTCTTAGGTTACTATTTGTGGTTTACTACCAGATTTTATTAATGTGAATCTTTGATAATAGTGTATATTATACCCACAATCACCTCCCGAGTCCCTCGATACTTATCGGCAGCCTCTGTTCCAACCATGTCACCAACTGTTCTAGCTACTGGTTTGATGGTACACTGGGTTGGGATGTAAAAAGTGGTATCTGAAGTTAATTTTTTTTCCATTTTCTTACATTTGTGGGTTGGAATATAGGATCCTAGGAATGTGTTGGTTCTTTTTAAATAGTTGTTCTATAGACTGATCACCCAATGTACAGGTAATGACCATGTGACCAGGGATATATTGTTGTTCATTCTTTTCATTGTTACATTCGATATGATTTCACCTTGAGTGATTGGTGCAATATACACAACTTTTGATTTGTAATATTTAAGGAAATTGTCCCTTGGTTGTGTATGACAATAAAGTTTCATTTATTTCATCATTTTAGAATTATATATATTCATGTTTCATGCATAGTTTCAATTAATTTTTTGGATTTTTGTTTTCTAACTAATTATGATAGTGTTCTTAAAATGTAAAAAATGACTTCTACTTATTATCATTCCTATTTAGATACTACGTTATAGTGATATATATTGAATTCTAGCATATTTTCATGTTTCCTATTTACAAGATTTTTCCCTATTATCATGCTTCTATGCTTATTAGAATTATTCTATGATTAAATTTACATGAATATGTTTTAACATCGTGTTTCTCAATGTTACCTATGTTTATTTATATGGTGTCTATTTTTTAATATGTAGATTTTTTTGTGAGAGTTAAATATATCTATTTTGAATAAAAGGGAACCAATTTTCAATTGTACGGTGTATTACCACCTTATAACCATGAAAGGGTAACCCTTAGATTCAAACCATTTTGAGAATAATATAAATAATTTTTAAGGATATTGATAAAATGTAAAGGGTTAATAAGTTTAGATTCTACGGTGATTTGGATAGTAAAATGGATCCAAATTACAAACTATTTATTAATGGGTGCTTTATAGGTTTGTTGATGGTCAACCGTAAGAGTGGACTATTGTATATGATCACGTTAAATTATGAAATGTAATTTCATTCATTAAATGGTAGATAATTTACAGTTTATGTATTTTATTGCTGCTTCATGAATTGGTAAATGGAAACCTGTATTAAATTTAAAAACCATGTTATGGTTTAAAAGGTTATAATTGGAAAGGAATATTTAATTTTGATTTGAAAAGAATTGAGAAAATTCTATTGGTTTGTTTTTTAAATAACCCAGGTTAGTTCGGCGGGACCCTTATAGGTATCCTTACTTGTTTAATGGAATTTATAAGATACATTTAGTAATAAAGATGATATTTATAATAAATTATTTCATAATGGAATTGTTGATTTATGAAAATTTCCTATTTTTCCTTTTGGGAGATTGCTTAATCAAGTATATTGTGTTTTTTAAATGGTATCAAGTTATTTTATTAAATTTATTAATTATTAAATATTATATGTGAATAAATGTAATGGGATTTGAAATAGACCTATGGGTAGTTTTATATTTCCTTTGAGTTTACTACGAATAGAACTATCTGTGTTTTCCATAGTCTTTCTCCATTTTATAGTGGATTGATGATTGAATTTTCAGCCTAGTGACTTTTTATTTCATGACAAAGAATAGGGTTGATGGATTTGCTTAATAAGGGGTTGTCTTATAGTGGGTAGTACCCTTATAGATTTTGTGCCTTTCTAATTTTTTTATTCATTCAAATGTTTGGTTCATTTTAGGTGACATTTCACATATTAGTACTCATACATTCTAAATTAGAACCATGTTAGGATGGGTGGTTGTTGTTTCCATGTATTTATTTTGGTTTTGAGCATTGGATAATTCTCATTTTTATTAGTTTACACATTCATATGAAATGGTCGGCCACTTCGTAGTTTGTTGGTTGCTTTCTATAACATGGTAGTGCATGAATTGAAATGTCTTTGTCTATGTTATCGGGCATATGGGGAAACAGAAATCTATAATAAATATTGAGTTCTATTGAGTATGGTTTTGAGTCATCTACAAGTAGAGCGACCAAATTGATAAAGAATCAGTTCTACCCACTACTCGATATGATGTTTCAAAGACTCATGTTTTTTGACATGTAGATCAATCTAGTTTTCGTGTCATAATATTCTTTGACATACATGATAATGGCTTGCAGGTGTGACACAAATTCCATTAAGTATGTTTTTATCTAGAATTATGGTGACTATCTAGTATGTCTTTTCCATTAGATGGATAGAACAATCCTAAGGTGGAGAGGGTCATGTCGGTTCTTGATAAAGTTTCCATTCGAGTATAAGGATAACAACCTAACATGACCATTGAGAAATAGTCAGTTTCACTCATATTCCATTGAAACTTGTGAGTGAAAAATCATGTTGGTTCTTGGCCAACATCCCAACATTGAAATAGAATAATGTGTATGAAACCTGTGATAAAAACCCTCATATTTGGATAGGCATCAGGGGAAAATCATAAATGATCATCATATGTCCTTGATTGGTAATTCCATGTGTTTAGTTAATGGTGGTGCATCAGTAGGTGAATTTGAGTCTCTTCCATTTCATGTCATCATTTGTTTGGTTTGAATGTGATTATTTCTTGTTAATTGGGTAGTATTGATTGGGATGTTTTTAAATAATCTTAGTGTACTTTTCTTAGAGGTGATCATATTCCCTATATTGATGTCATCATATATGCACTATGAAATAGTTGGTCTTATCCCTCTCTAGTGGTTTCAAAGATACTAAGATTTCTTTGGTGAACTCCATCAGTGTTTCATAATGGATTCATGGTTTTCATTGTGTTTTGTTTAGTAATGTAACTGAAATTTGGGTATGACCTTCAGTGGCATGTTTTTGGTGAATGTGTGTTCCTAGGGTGGAGTCATAATAGTTTTTATTTTAATATGACCGCTGTCAAAGCTATGAGTCTTCGTGATTGATCAGTCACAGTGGGTAAACAAGCTGTTTCAAATTCATTGGGTATACGGTCAATGATGGACTATCTCTATTATGTATTCATATGTATAAAATTCCATTATGTGTCAGTTGGGTCATTTCATGAAATTTAATATCATCTAATCTATTTGAGGTTAATGAGGAATCAACCATTTTTTCATTCAAAATGATGCTTAGAGTGTCATTGAAACACTTAGTAGAAATATTTGTTATAAAATTCGAATTATGGGAAGTCTTTTGGCTCTGAATTGGCCCGCAATGATGTCAAATCCTTAGGAGGTAATTACCTTTTTTCCATTAGCTTTTTGAGAGATCTATGTGATTGTGTCTCTAGCTAACAGGTTGGGGTAAGATTTTTCCTTGTGTTCCAGTTTGAAAATGATTATTCACTTGAATTTTAATGGTTAATGTTCATTTGTATTAAGTAAATACTCATAGCTATGGTGTAACATTGGATATAGAATGTGTACATTTTAACGAAGATTCATGGCCCTTTTAGGTTTGGTCATGTTTACATTGTTCCCAGAGACTTCTATTGTACAAGATGTTCTAAGAAGGGAAGGTTGTACTATTTTTTTTGAAAAGAATGAAATTGTATATATATTTGAAATTTTTGTTTACTGGATGGGTCATTATTGAAACCGATCATCAAAATTGAGTTATGAGATTTGGATCCTTTCAATGTGAGGTTTTGGACTTAGGTAAAGGCCCAAAAACATTATTCTGGCTCGAGGAGTTTCGGGAGTACTAGACCTAGAAAATCATGGTTTTGAAAGGATGAAAAGGGTGAATGGTATTTCTAAAATCATGTGGCCCACTATAGGAAAACCTTTAACATTTTTCAAATGGGGCATTGGTAGTGTGCATGGGCAGCACAAGGGTTTCCAAACTGTGTGGCTAGACCATGTGGTGTGATTTTTGAGGTAGTATCCTCTCACTATTCACCGAAAAGTTTGTGAGTGACTTCACAAAGTGTGTGGGTCAAACCATTAGGATTTTCATATTTTGAGAAATTGAATTAAATTTGAAAAAATAAAATAAAATTTAAACCCTAAAGGTAAAACCCTCTCTCCTCATATACTCATGCGAGAACTCATCCCCCTATTTTCAAATTCATTCGACTGAAAGCTCTAGGGTTATGGTTCATCTGATTTTATGGTTTCATCGGTTGTTTGGGTAACAACTTCCTCAAGTCTTGTTTGTGAATATCCCGACAGCCACCATCAAAGGTGATGTGGGTGGTATCCTTTTATGTTCACTAGCGTCATCCCTGGTGAGTTTTTCATCCATTTCCTTATTCTTCCCTCTTTAATGTAGATCCTTTGAGTGGTATTGAGTCTTTAAAATTGTTTTTAATGGGTTTTGATAAACATTGATAGAGTTCATGAAATAACTTAGGTATGTGTATATATATATATATATATATATCTTCTATGTATGCATTCCATTATGGTGTGGATAATACATGCATTTGGTTATGGGATATATATATATATATATATATATATATAAAGGTATGTGCATGCATGTTTGGAGTACTTCTGAGTGGTCACTGATAAATATGTAAAGTGATGAGTGATGACTTGCATCCTCATTGAGGTAGGATCCCTTTCCCTTTAATTTAATATATGAATGAATTAAATTTCATTGGTTTACTATTTGAGTTAAATATAATTTAGTTTACTACTTAAATATGACTTAATAAAGTGAAAATATTTCCTTGAATGTGTTGTCTAAATTTGATAGATTGTTTTCTTGATAAAAAATAATTTGTTTTATAGTATGACCTCTCTATTTGAGGTGCACTATCTGCAAAAACTCATAGTGATAGTTTAAGACTTCAAGTAGGCTTGTCTTGTTTCATTCTTTGTACTTTCCTTTTTAGGAATTGTATTGTGGCATTTCTAGAACACCACCCTTATAGGTGTTACAAAATTCTATTCCCCTTAATGATAAAATTCATGTTTCCCTGAGTACATAATTATTTTCTGGTTTAACCATTAAATATGATTTCCCTTGACATAGAAGAATCATTTAATTGAAATGATCTTGACACATGTACCTTAAATCAATTTTCCGTGTTTAAGAAAATCGAGTGGGGTGACCATAAATATAATGGATTATACTAAATAGAATTCATTGTAACAATTGGATTAAATTAATTTCAACATTGTTTATCTTGGGATATAAGATGTTATGCCTTTTTTATTAAAAAAACTAACATGGACATGTCAATTGATATTCCTAAGAGGTTATTCTTAATTCATTATCTTATAAATGTTTATCAATTAGAAGAATTATTTCTCCATGCCATCTATATAAATGTTAATGGATGAAAGGAATTATTATCTCATACCAATAATATAAATTTTTATATATGAGAGGCATTATTACCCCATGCCAGCAATATAAATCTGTATGGATGGGAGGAACTATTACCCCATGAATGCTATATAAATGTTCATGAATGACCCGAATTATTACACCAAACATCTATATAAATCATTTTGGATGGGAGGCATTATTATCCAATGGTAGATATATATCATGGAATGATAGTAAGGGCCTTAGTTGGTCTTTGTGACCTAAGATCCCATTAAAATAATATCATTCTTTCAACCCCATGAGTAGAAACCTTATAGACTGGTAGTTAGATGTATGTGTGATATGTCTTGGTTGACTCCTACAATTATATATATTGTGATCTATTCTTACATATCCCCACTACAAGACAAAGTTGGTATCGTTGTTGGGTGTCTCTTAGGTACCTAGAGAGGTGTTTACATGTTTATTCTACATTGTGTTATTATAATACACATTTACACTATTTAATTTATATTTCACTATCAGTATTAGGTTAGGCATTATAGGTGTCAGCCTTCTTAGATTTAAATCGTACACCCTGCTCAGGGCACCATTGCACTGGGGTACCCAAGAATACATTAATGTACATAAGACTACATAACTTACATTAATTCAATATTTATATATACTTATTCCTCAAGATCTAAGAGTAATGGACCGATCTAATTATCTTGATTCCCATAGATATCATATTATCGGTTTTTTATTATTTTCAATATTCGAGTCTTGTATGTATACTTTTTAAAATGAATGACAGTTGTTTACTACTTTCGTTTTTGTATCAATAAAATTAACTTATTGCATCTTTTGCAGAAACTAGAATTGGATACTTTTGATCAGTTGTATAAAATTTTCCATCTGTTACTTTTTCATTACATTATACTTCTTCCACTACTATTCAATGTTAACTAACTAATAACATCTTAGTGAATTTCAGATAAGAGGGTATAGTCTAACCACTATCACCACTTGAGACCCTCGCTTCTAGTTGGTAGACTTGGTCATATTAGAAGACACACATGACTCCATGTGACCCATTTGTCCGTCTATCTATTCAATGCTAATATGGGCCAAGACGTTACATATGGGAGGACCACATACTGTAATCTAATGAAGGGTTCCACTATAAATGTATGATGTAATATAAGTGTTGTGTTAAATCCCCTTTTAACATATATTAATTTAGTTGATAGTCAAAATTGGGGGGTATATATGAGGATATATATTAAGGTTCTATAAGAGAATATATGCATTGGTGTCCTATAGGTAGGGAACCACTCATTATCAATAGAATTTAATTGTTTATATAAATACTAGATTCTCAAATATTGAATTTTTTTTAATTAAAATGAATGTTCTATAAGGATTGTTGTGGTTCCCAAAATGTAATTATTCCATAACTAGGTTGATACAATTTCATTAACATGTTTGGAGATAAAAAATAACTCATGACTATGCCCCAAATTTTCCATTCAGACATCACTATGTGTTTTGAGATAATTGCAATCTAGTCATCTTTAGTTCAAATATTATAAGTTAATATCTAAATATAATGATATAAAAATAATAAAGGGTATTTAATCCAAATTATAGTTTTGATAAAACCCCTTATTCCATTCACCCAAACATGGATGTCACTCTCATGTAGAGACCACAATTCATTTATAAAAAAATCCTCATTATGTATCTTAAGGTCATGTATGGTTGACCAGGCTATTTAAATTCTTGTAACAATGAATCAAGATTTTTTTTAAATTAAGTTCATTCTATTATGGCCATTATTTTGTGTTTATCATATATTTTTATCTGATAAAAAATGATATGGATTTTTCTTATTGCTACTATAATCATGAATGACTGGGTATACACGCAAGGATGAAGATGTATTTCTGTTGGAATCATGCACTGGTCTTAGGATAGGTGATCCAAGAATCATAATGTATCCCAAAAATAAGAATAATGAAACATGAAGTTTGAATATTAGGTTTCAAATACTCATTACACACATTCATAAGTGGGGTAATTTTAAATGTAGTCTCATATATGAAGAACCCCACTATGAGGTCCCCTATTTGGATATTAATCATATATATGATAGAGATAATTAATATTAATGTATTTCAAGTATGACTTTATAACATTGGATAGTATATAAATCAAGAGTATATATAGAATTTTGAATTATAATATGGACATAAATAGTTCTTCTAAGGCTTTTTCTATATAGATCATACACATGTGTAGGAAAAGAAAATATTGTTACACCTTTATGTACATGCATTTGAAAAAAATAAATGTTACATGGGAGGCTCAAACATGAAGGTGAAAGAGGGGATTTTCTTTTATTGAATTCATCATTGAGCCTAAAATGGGAGATCTAGGTGTAACAAAGTATCATAAATTAAAAGGAATCAAGAAACATACTATTCTTGATGTGAAATTCCACACATTGATCTTGATCATATTCATGGTAAATTTAATTTTTTTGGGTATAGGATAAATTAAATGGGATTTATTATGTATCCTATGAGTATAAGAATAGAGTCACACATAGTTATTAAAAAACCCCACTTTTGAATATCATTCCATTGAATGGGATGATGGATTTGATATAACAAACCCTTCTTAAAATACATATAAATTACATCATTATTGAGAAATACAAAATATATTACACAAAAGACACCTACATGCCATATTATTTTAGTGAATTAGAAAAACTAAAACAAAAAAAAATCTAATTCAGTGAAATGTCAACAATACTTATCTCAAATATCACTGCCCTTTGTAATTAAACCTAAAAACAATTCATCAAAACATTGGAAGGGTATCATAAAAATGGGATTAAAAATTGCAGAAATATATAAGTAACATACATTTATGAGAGCATGATCAGGTTGATTATAAGATCATACGCAAAAAATCAATGATCATTAACATGGACTAAGGAATAAATATTTGTAGTTTATAGGAAATGCATCGTATTAACATTAAGAGAAAAATCCATGAAAGGATAACCTATTACTAATACATTTAATTTTGGCATAAAAATAATCATATGAAAACCACGTGTCAAGGATATATATCATGACCATCATAACATATCAGGATTGGGACAATAACTCGTGTACCTGATTGAGTTTTAGGATTCCCTCATATGTACCGTCCTATTTAAGGCTTTTAATGTTGTCTCATGTACCCTCCTGTTTGAGGCATGGGATTCCCTCTCATCTACGCTATTCTTTAGAGTGAGGGACTCCCTCTTGTTTACCCACTTTTTTAAGGATTTGTATACCATCCTGTGTACCCCTTTAGAATATAAAACATTTATCATTACATAATTCATTGGTGGTATATATAGGTCCCAACCATTACATAATAAAATAATTCATATATGTTCCATAAGAAAATAATA
The DNA here is from genome assembly GCA_963277665.1 of Viscum album. Classification (NCBI taxonomy): domain Eukaryota; kingdom Viridiplantae; phylum Streptophyta; class Magnoliopsida; order Santalales; family Viscaceae; genus Viscum; species Viscum album. Next base: position 1,175,745,929 of record OY728166.1, on the reverse strand, counting down.
CTTTCACTGTATCATAACCAATAAAAAATATATGTTTCAGAAACACCATATCCTAACCCATGAAATGAAATGGGTGACATAAAAATTTAATCATATCATAAAGTAGTAAAATATATTTGTTTCATAATCAATTCATCTAAGAATAACTCATGAAAGAAAGTAGGATTCATAATCATTTATCGTGGAACATCCCATTATAGAGAAACAAGTCTCATAGAAACATAACACCTAGAAGGGGAATGGGTTTCATAAACATATAACACGTGAAAGAGAAATGTGTTTACATAAACATCATTCCACAAAAAAATAAACCATTCAGAGAAATAAAATGAATGTATCCTTTTGATCATATCCCATAAGTTAATGTGTAATATCAAGGAATGTCGTCTTAGATGGAAAATAATTTTGAGATATCTTTTAATAACATTCAATGAGGAAAATATACTTAATTTTTTTTTTAAAAAAATTTTATTCACAAAACATTTGAAACCCATTTTCTATGGAAATAATTTTAAAACATAGAAAAGTTTCTTGAAATAATTTGGAAATCTTTTTTCCTTTGGAATATATAAAATCGTCTTAAAATTATTTCCCAAATTGGTTTCTTTGAAAATTTCAAAAAGAGACTTAAAATCATATATAAAAAATTTTACATTAAAAATGCATTGAAAAAATATAAAAATATCTTTGACATCATTTAAAAAAATCTTCATAAAAAATATTTTTGAAAACATATAGAAGGAAATTTGAATATCATTTAAAAATTTTCATAAAATACAATAATTTTTTGATACCATTTTTTATTGAAAAAAATTTTAAAATTAAAAAAATTATAGAATATTAGGAAAATAGTTCTTTAAATATTATGTTATAAACATAAAAAACAATAATCATGGAAATTACGGTCATGATGGCTAGTAGGTTCATATATGCCGAATATTCGATTCTATCCTTAAAATTTATAAAAAGTTATTTAGTTAGAAAATAATAAGAAGATTAATTTATGAAAATTAAATATTATATACATGGGTATAAATTTAATTTATATATCAGAAGAAAATATTAAATATAATTAATAATATTTTATAAAACATTATTTTGAAGGAACATATATTTTTGACCGAAAGAAGAAATAAAGTCAGAGTTTCATAAAAACATGGTCGTAACTATCTTGAGTATTAAAGTATTGAAAAATGGCCCAAATACATAGATAAAACATTCATATACATAGGGAAATAATATTCAAGAGAATTATTTTGATATGAATCTTAATATTTCATCCGGGGAAGCATTATCCTAAAAAATCCCCATAAATGATGAGATTAGAGGTATGAACATTTAACACTTTGGAAACAGTAAGTCATAATACAATAGGAAGAAGATAATTTAATGAATCCTAACCTTTAATGAAATAAAGTATATTCATGATATTATATGTCAAAAGGTATTATATTTACCCCATATATAAATATATGTGCATAACATGGAATGTATATCAAATAAAGAAAATCGAGACAAAATTACTTTGCTGAGTTGGTATCTTTTGAAACCTAAAACCTATGAAATAAAGATTATAAAAATGATAATTAAATACCAGTAAAATTAGTTATAAGAATAATATAATACATATATGTAAAGTAGACAACCCAAAAAAATAAATTATTGATGAATAAGGAATCCATCTCTTGGAAATAAAAATTTAGATGACATTCCCTTCCCTAAGGTCTTTATATTCTTTGTAAATATTTAAAACCCATGTATAATAAATATATATCTATTATAAATATATTAAAAACCCTATTTTTATATCTATCTCCATATATTAATCACTTATGAATTTATTTTACCCTTTTTTAATATTCTTATGTTAATGTAATATTTCAGCTAATAACTGTTTTTTTCATCATACATATTTTGACATTTTATTTGTGATTGTCCTAATTATACCTGGATTTAGATTCTTCCATAATGGAAAAAATTATTTATATATCATATATACTTATTATTTTAGTATGTATATTTACCTACAAAATATATAAATTTTATATAAAATAAACCATTCATGGAGATGGTAAGCCTTACATACACATGAATGCTGCCTTCATTTTAACTTCATATTGAAAGAAAGAATTTAAAAATAATATATGAATATATGTCTATAATATCATTATAGTTGAATTATTATGTATTATATATATATTATATTTTCACTATATTTATCCATAATATATTCCATGTAATGTGTGAACTAATCATATCCCTTTTAGGAGGCAGTAGCCCAAATATCTACAAATGTTGTTATTGTGTTACACAAGAAGGAAAGTATAAAGTATTTTGTAATAAAGAATTAAATAACACTAAAAAATTATAAATATAATATTTATCATAGGTAAATATATTTCCATAATAATTAGAAACAATGAAAGCTGGTAATGGAACAAATAATAATGTCATTTCATGTGGTGGTAGTTCACTATACACAAGAACGATATGTTTGTTAACCAATTTGATGAAATTGTGTGTAATTGTAGGTATAAGAAATAGAATAAAACAATATCATAGTATTTATTATATTGGATTTATTATATAAGTATGTAATAAGAATAATTGAGGTGATGGGGAATGAAAATTAAATAATGAAGCACGATGAATGATGATAACTCTTCTTTAGGTAACTCCTTTTTCTTTTCAGAAATGGGATTCCTTGGTTTGATTTCTACCTAAAGTCAGGCATCGAGGAAGGATTTAAAGATATTATTTTAAGTTTATGGGGAATATATTTTTGTCACCCATGTTATTTATAGGTTTAAATAATTGGGATTGGAGGTGGCCTTTTATAATGGAGGAAAAGCACATAGTTTGTATTTTAAAAAAAATTCAGTGTTCCACCAGAATTAATTATTCCCAACATGTAAAAATAGATAATTATGGAACCATAGAGGTGTATTTTACAAAATATGTAAATCTAGTGTGTGCGGGAAAAGTGATTAGATCATTTTTTTCCCTTATTATTATTGTTTAGTCCCATCTTACACTTTATTTTACATTAATTATGGTAATTAATTTTATTTACAGTCACTAATATTTTGTTGAAAATATTTGAGTTGATATTATTAGAATATATATATGATAATTATTAAAATAATGTATTTATATTTTTTCAAACTCAATTAATAGAATGTGAATAATTAAGGTTACTAACAATCCAATAGACGTAGTGAGAAATCGGGTTTAAAAGTTAGAATGTTCAAAAGATCATTATGATTTTTTATCTACATTCAATATAAAATTGATTCCAATTAAAAAATTTGAATAATATAATTATTATTGTTCATTTTTTTAATTTAAAAGAACATAAAATATAATTTAACTATATAAATAAATAAGATGAATTATTTTTCAATTAAAATTTATTGTTTTCACTATTCATCATAAAGATGACGTTTTTCAAAAGAATCAAAAAAAATCACACTAATATATTTGAGGAATAATTAATTAAAAAATTAATTCTATTTTATTAAATTAAATTCCTATGAATATCTAAAATTAATTTTACAATAGATCTAGACAGTGCATAAAAAGTAGTTTATTTGAGAAATTAATATTTTTAAACTTATACAAACACTAACCAAAATTATATATTTTATTATCAATATGATTTATTTATAATAAAAATTTAAAAATAAAATTATTAATATTAATATTACTATTTATAATGGATAGTTTATAACTAACTTGTTTAAACAATTATAATAATGTGATGTTTCGCAACAACTCAGTGATTCATGTAATAAAGACAAGTCATAGTTTCATGTTGAGCAGGACTAAAATTTTGTGTGTGAAAGTATCGTCAAACATTCCCCATTTATATAAAATAATCTATATATGGTGTTTATTGAAAAGAAAGATATCAAAATATTATTTTTTTTGAAAAAAAATCCCAAAATATTGGGGTGTTACATTCTACCCTCCAATAAAATTATTTTCTCTCATGAAATTCATCGGGGTGATTAAATGTTTAATTCATGAAGTATCATTTCATATAATCCACATTTGTAAAAATGAGTACTAAAACATCCTTTAAATACAGATGTTGGAAACGTGATGGTTATCTGAAGTAACAATATAACTTTGTTTCCACATATAAGAATATAGGTGGAATGTGAAAATATAGACTTTGAAAAGTAGTTTATATATTTATAGGGAGTTATTGATGTCAATAATTGTAAAAAAGTTAGTGGTTTATTGAATTTTTTGGGTCCCAAATTAATAAATATTTAATTGTTTAAAATGAAATAATTTCAAAAATATTTATTGTTTTAGGAAAACATTTTATATCTATATCGTCTTCCGAAATTTGAATATTTTTTATAAAAATATATAATTGAATGTTTTCAAGAAACATCCCCATTTTCTTTTACATGAGCCACTTAAACTATTTCCACAAAAGGAAATGTTAATTTTTTATTCCCAAAGCACTAAAAATCATTAAACCCATGATATTGCATCCCATCAATCATCAGTTTTCATCAACCCAATGTTGATAGAATTAGTTATCTAATAAACATAAATAATTATTATTTGAGATAATTCCTTAATATCACAAACTTTATCTAATGAGTAACATAATCAGTTCCCAAATGGATAACCTTATAACCCTTCCGAGTAGAGAAATACACATAATCATAAAAAAACATTATATCAAGGATTCCTACCAAGACCTTCATAACATGTTAGGATTGGTATGTTCACCCTTTTACCTGATTTGGGATTGAGATTACCTCTCATTTACCCTTCTATTTAAAGCTTAGGATGTCATCCCATGTACCCTCATATTTTTGTATTGGCATGCCCTCCCATGTACCAAATTGCTTTGGGATTGGGTTTCCCTTTAGTTTACACTATTGATCCAGTCATGTGATGCCCTCTCATGTACCATTTGAGCTCATTAAACATTTATCATTATCCAATTCATTATAGAGATATATAGATTCCACCAACCACACAATAAAATCACATATACATGTTCCACAGTATAATAAATCTTTCACCATATAATGACACATAAAAAGTGATGGGTTACATAACCATCCTAGTATTACTCATTAGATAAAATGGTTATCATAAACTATTTATAATATAATAAAAAAATTAAAATATATAGGTTTTTTATCATTTAATCATAGAATAACTTGTGAAATAAACTGGGTTTCATTAGAGTTTATCTTGGTATAACCCATTTATGTGAAACTGTTTTTATAAACATTTATCGTTATATCACCTATTGAAGAGAAATGAGTTTCAAAAAAATATTACCTATGGAATAGTAAAAGTATTCAAAATTATAAAACCCCTAAAAAATGAAATGGTTTCCATAATCAACATGTCATCAAATCGTAATCCATTTAGATATAGGATAATCATAGTGCCTTTGTATCATTTCACATAAAGTAATGAGTAACATCAATGCAAGTCTTCTTAGATGGAAAATATTTTTGAGGTATATTTTTTAAAAATCATTTTGAAAATATAATTTCATATTTGAAAATGAAATCTTAAAACATAAAACAATTTGATATCCATTTTTTAAATTACTATGAAAACATAGAAATAAGTGTTTAAATGATTTAAAATACCATTTCCTGGGATCACAAATAAAAGAATCTTTAAAAAATTCTAATATAGTTTCCCTTGAAAAAATTTAAAAGAATATTAAAATCATTTTGAATACAATTTTAATTGAAAAATAATTTCAAAACATAAGAAAGATGATTTTAGATCAAGGATATCATTTTATCTTAAATAATACAATTTTAAAATATATAAAACATATTTTTAAATCATTCAAAACATTTCTTAACATAGTTTCTTTTTGGAAAACATTTTTCTTTGAAAACGAATTTAAAATAAAAAATATTCCCATAATATAAGGATTTTTTTTAAAAAATAACCTTGAATATTTATAAAGGAGGAATTAAGGAAGTGAAAATCAAGATGGTGAGTAAATCTGCACATGCGGAACATTCTTTTCCCACCACATAACATCTTAAAAGTGCCATGTTCATAAAATGAATAAAATATTATTTATCATTTTTTTATTAAAAGACAATGAATGGGTAATAATTTCCTTCAAATATAATTGGATAATAGTAAATATTTTTTGAAAACATTTTTATAAAATAATTTATTGATAAAAATATATTTTTAACTGAAATGATAAATAAATTACAATATTCATAAAAACATTTTCATAATGATCTTACATAATAAAGAGTAGATAAATGGTACCATTAATTTGAAATAAAATGTATATCCACAGGGAAATAAATTTAATGTGATTTGTTTAGATAATGATATTGATATTATAATCAAGGGTAGCATAATCATAAACAATATCGATAAACCATGACATTACAGATATAATCATTTACTACTTTCATAAATTTAAATCATAATAAAATGGAAATAATGACATTAAATGAAGCATAAAATATAATTAAACTAAATAAATTTATGATATCACATGTCAAAATTCATTGTATACTCTTCATTGGGAAACATAGTTACATAACATGTCATGGGTCTCAATGAAGGAAAATTGAGAAAAACATTACTTTACCGATTTTTATCTTTTGAAACATAAACAATAAAAAATAAATATAATAAAATTGGTATGTAAATTCCCATAAATTTAATTAAATAATCATATAATAAATTCATGTAATGTATATACACCACATAAGATAAATTATTGGTGGATAAGGCATGTATCTCACATAAATAAAAAGTGAGACAAAACACCCTTAACTTAAGTCTTAAAATTATTTGTATATGTTCAAAACACCTTTATAATAAATATATGTTTATTATAAATATATATAAATGACCTTATGTTATATATAATACCATATATAATTCACTTTTGATGTTATTTTACATATTTATCATCAATTCTATGTTAAAGTAATGTTTTCGGTAATAACCACTTTGTTTATCATGTGTTTTTTGAGTTGTTATTCTTGATATTCCTAGATAGATCAAGAATTAATTACATCCAAAATGAAAAACATGAATTATATATCATACATATTTATTATATTAATATTTATAGAAATATATTAATAATATAAATATTAAACTAAATACATTGTTCCTAAAGACGATTAGTCATACGTACACATAAATGATGATTTCATTTTATTATAATATTGAAAGAAAGAAATTAAATGACATATATGAATAAAGTTATATAAGATAACCATAGAGTAAATATTATGTTAATTTATCATATATATTTACTAAAATCATCCATAATTTATTCAATTTATTTTGTCAATGAGTTACTTCACTTTGAAAAGGTGGTAGTGCACGCGTCCACAAACGATGTTATTATGTTTACTCAAGATGGAATGTATTATGGTATGTGTAAATAAAGATTTAATAAATAATATAATCATAAAATAGTATATATGATATAAATAGTTTTTCCTTCATAATTCCCAACCATGATTGTTGGTAGAGTAAAAACGAAAAATTTCATTTTGTGATGTGGTGGATCGTCAAACACAAGAAATGTAAGTTCGCTACCCATTAGAAGGAAGTGTGAGTAAGTGAATGCCAAAACCATTGACTAAAAAATATTTCACAATATTGAGGATATGGTTTTATTCAATAATAATATCATAAATTTAATTAATATGGTTGAGAAAGAATATAAATGAAATGATCTTGGGGAATGATGTTACCTCTTCTTTGGGTAACTAATTTTTCATTGAAAAAAATGGCTTGCTTGGTTGGATTTCATCCTAAAGAGTGTATTCAAGGAGAAAGGTACATATTTTTTAATTGTATTAAGTAGATCATGTCATATCCTATGTGTTTTGAGTGGTGAGAATAATGTGGAGTGGTGGTGGCCTTTTATAATGTAGGGAAATGACCGACATGGTATTTTTTTAAATGAATTTTGTGTTCCCCAAGTATTACTTCTTACCAAAGTGTCCAAATGAATAATTATGTAATATTATAGTTTTATTTACTGAAATATGGCCATAAAACGGGAGTTATACGAGTGTATAGGTCATTTTGACTATTTATTATAAGGTTTAGTACCTTGTTAAGATTAATATTACCTAAATCCTTTTAATTAATTTTAATCACTTTCACTAATTTTTTTGTTTACAACTTACAATGATATAATTAAAATAAAAATATCAAAATAATTACAACCATGTAATTATGTTTTTAAAATTCAATTCATAGTGGCGGAAAAATTATGTTTATTGCTAAGCCCACAGACATAGCAAGAATGAAGGGTTTTAAAGTATGAATGTTCAAAAGTTTATTAAGATTTTATATCTAAATTAAACATAAAAACGAGTACAATGAACTAAATTGGATTAATACATGTTTATGTTATATATTTTTACTTTATAATAAACATAAAATATAATTTAACAATATAAATAAATTAGATGATGAGCTATTTGGAAATAAAATTTAGTATTTTTAACTATTCATTAAAAGATGATGTTTTGTAGAAAAACACAAAAAATTCACCCTATGATAATTTAGGTATTATTAATTAAAACATATTTTTATTTCATGAAAATAAATTTATTTTTTTATCTAAAATTATTTTTTATTGTTCACAATTGTACATAAAAAGAAATTTATTTGCGAAAATACTATTTTTAATAATATAAATACATTAACATAAGTTATATATTTCCGTATAAATATGATTTATATAAATGCAAGAATTTTAAATAAGATTTTATAATTATTTATTACTATTCATATTACTATTTTTAATTGCTAATTTAATACTATCTCATTTAAATAATTATTATAATTAGGTGATGTTTCGTAGAATCTAAGTGTTTCATATCACACTAGCCCAGTCAGTGTTGTGTGTAGTGCAAGAATACCATGGTGTCCTGTGAAAGTAATGATAAAAGTAAGTATTCTATATAACAGAATATATATCCAGGGTTTCATGAAATGAAACATATTAAAAAATTTAAATTATTTGATAAATATTACTCAACAACTCATGGGGTAACATTTGATATACTTATGTATACGAATATTAGGTCATGAAAAACTATATATATTTTGATCTGATAGAAGAAATTTCGCCCAAAAAGAGTGGGATTCTATACAAATCTTAAGGTCATATAATTAGATCATATTTCAATCCCAATTTCTAGTCACAGGGCTTATTATTCATTCAAAATGGAGTAACAAACCATGAATTCTATAATCATTTCATTCATGTATGATGAGAGATATAATAAGTAATTAATGGGTTACATTTACCATAGAAGATCACATTTTAAGGAAATTCCCAATAAAACCCATGGGATTTAGCATTTTTGGTATTTTTCATACAATATAATATTATTTGGAAAGGATTCAATTTTCATTTAGTTTACTATCATTAAAAAGGCATAATTTTATTTACTTTATATTATTATACATATCACATTTTCAACCTAGTTTAACATCGTGTGGGAGGTAAATTTTCTTTCATTTTTACATTATGTGGTTGGAATAATGAACATGTAGTATAACATTATATGATGTAGATATTCACTATGTTTATTAAAATAATATAATGATTTTTAGTGAACAAAGAAGATATTATAAAAATTATTTAATGAGAAAGATTTCTTTGGTGGAAATTTTTATGAATTATGCGTCTATTTTCATCCAGGAATAAGAACGGTTGGAGTAAACCTTTTGTATGATTTATGGTACATATCACTTTGGTTTGAGGGTTATAGGCCTCTTACCTTGTACCATTGTAGTTCTTTTAACCAATACCAACTCTCTATTTAAGAATGAATGGAAATTAATTTTATTATTTAAATCTCATTAAACATGGTTGTAATGGATTTTCAAGTTTTGAAATGTGTTCAATATCTTATCACCGAGTTGTTCCAAATCATTACGAAACTTATGAGACAACACATATTCAGAAATATGATTAATGGTGGAGAGTATTAGTGAAGGAGACTATAATTTCATGGGAATGAAAACCTCTATGTTGTATATGAAAAAATATGGGGTTAGAAGTATAATAGTTTGGGTTGAGGAATGATAGGCCAAAAAATCATGGGTGTTATTTTTAGAAAATTAATCCTAGTATTTATCCAACATCTTAGGTAGTTTGTGAAATACAATTTTCTCTATTACATTAATATATACATTTCTCTTTTCATGGTTGTGGGATTAGTGGTCAAAACAATTATCATATTATTTATATATGTTTTCCAACTCAAAAGAGATAAAAATTGGGGTTGTTTTCTATCAACACTATGTGAGGTACACCAAACGTGAAAATGATGGTTGTATTCAATATAAGTATGACAAAATTCATCCTAGATTCCTGATTGATATATCCTTATCCAAATAAGTGAAGATTTCAGTGGAACTAATAATGTACTTGATCTACCCAGATGTTTTTGGGGATAAATATACACATAACCTATATTTCTTAAAAAATAGATATCCTAGAATATTTGAAGACAGGAAATAATAATGTGGGATGATGAATCAAATTGGCATGTATCTACTTGGAATAAAATTTTATTATTAACACAATGGAATTATGTGTCCTTTAATGAACAAAATTACCTATGAATCGTGATCTGATGGGAGTGATTGGTTCCATATTGATAACTAGTATTGGTTCCTATATGGACAGCTTGTATGATGGTGGGGGTATCGTTTCATTCATCTCATCTATGGTTAAATCTATCATTGCCTCATTTTTATAGGAATTTCTGAGAATTGCGGCCATCATAAAGGATAATGTTTATGGACATCCAGTATATAAATTACTTCTTATATAACAAGAATTTTGGAGTTAAACATTAAATATTGTCTACTGTGGGGTGGTATCAATCCAATGGGGGTTTAAATTAATGATAGTACTAGTTCACCCAACTAAAAATGGTGTGGATCTCATTCATCTCTTCCATGTTTTTTCTAATGATTAGGGACACTATCCAACTAAGCTTAATTAGGATGAATGTCATATCCTAGTATGGATCTTCCATTGTTGTGGCTATATTAGAAAAGTATTTAGGGAAACAATATTTTGGATTCATTATTTAATATTGAATTTGACTATTTGGGATGTATTATATTAACCCACATACATAATTGACCATGGAAATCAGCTCTAATTTCTTGATTGAATAATTTTCATTATTTCTTAATCACCAGTTCGAATCAACCTTCATGTTCAAGAAGAATACGAGTAGCTTAATCTTGAATTTCAAGAATGAAATGAGATCTTGGCATTCATCATCATTTTTGGATTATCCATATGAAATTTAGAATTAATAAGGAATTATTTCCATTACATGTGAGGTTATGATAATTCCCAAAATGAAAATGTTGAATTTTTAGTTATCCATTGGTCTTTTTGTTAATCATATGGAAGAGTCATAAAAATAAATATCACATAATTGAATTTTTTCATGAATAGGGAATAAAATGTAATAATATAGTTCAGTATCCATGGAAATTTATTCAATGGTGGGATGTGACATAAGAAGTTATTTTAGTTATTTCCCTTTGACTTCCTTGTATAGTATGAACTGAATATCAAACTATTTTTGGATGAATTCCCACTGTGTTAGTCATCCTATTTGAATAAAATGGTTTGGGATAGATTTAATTGGGCTAATACAAGAGACTAAATATACCTTGTAATGAAATAGGTAGTGTCATAGTTACTAAACAATGTTGATAAATTTTAAAAACAATTTTTCAGTTACAGAATATCAATTAAAAATATCTAGATAATTTTGTTCGAATAGCAGATAATATTTTCTTCATATGTTTTTTTACACAGAATGGGATTTTTGGGATTGATTAAATATTTAAATATATAATATTAGTGATTTTCCTTTTTCCAAATGCATCGATAGTATTGGTATTGTGAGATATTACACATGATTGTTAAACATGTCTTAAAATCATTATCCCTTACTGTAGTAACTCTTGTTCTCATTATCTAGTAGAAGGTTAAGGATTTATTCTAAAGGGTTTTTTATAAAACATCTATTTTATTAATATAATACCTTAATCCCTCTCAAATCAATGAAATTTTAGGTTTCAAGTCTAGGATCTTTTTGGAATTTTTTGGGTTAACCTATATTATAAGTTGGAATAAAATTAATATGAGAAACATTTTATATATCTACATATAAGATAATTTTAAAGAGTTTATATTTAGGATATTATAAAACAATTATTAAAAATAAATTCACATTTGGATTGATGATTATAGTATTTTTTTCTATATTATCACCAAATCATTGAGAAATAATTCAATGGTCTTCCTATAAAGTGTTTGAAAATTTGATGCATATCCCATTTATATTTGAAAAAAACATTCTCTATGGCCATGGGAATTAATTAATATAAATAAACATGTTGGTGGGATTTTAAATAGGTGGTCTTCTCATCTTCAAGAGTCATTTTAAAATGGTAGTACCCTTAATATTCTTCCACAATTGGGAGAGCCTTCAAATAATCTATTTCATAAATAAAATGTTCAATTTTTCCGGACCGGGAAGACATCCATTATGATAATATTATTGAGACCTATGAAGTTGATTAGAAATATTTCATTCTCATTCTTATTTAGGACTGGGACGATGTAGGTAGGACATTATGGGTATTTAACCTCTTGAATAATTTTTTATATGAGAAAATTATAATTAAAAACATCCAATGTTGAATCATATATTATATTCAATCTCTATGAAAACAACATGTATCCATGGGGATCATCATGAATACCTTAATGATGAGTGACCACATATTAAAAAATCTAGGTATCTGAAAGGAATTAAAGATGAATAAATATTTGGTTTTCTTCAAGAATGATATATACACCTATTTTTATTCAGTGTACATTGTGAAATTGATTAAAATTGGTTGTGGGTATTCCTATGTATCCTGATTGACAAGTCAATGTTCATAAATTTTAATATAGATACCTTCATAAATTACCATTGGGGAATAACCAAATTTTTACTTTTTATCTTTATATACATACTTTTTGTTGATTACACAGAATATAGGTGATGATGAAATATAGTTTGGATTAGATGATGATTACAAGGAATTTTTTTCTTCCACCAATGATGAGTAGTCTTCTATAGACTCTGATGGTTTCAATGCATATCATATATTATCAAGGATAATAAGGATATATTCCACTTCTTCAACAATATTATTGTTTGAAGATAAGTAATTGAGATACAAAAACATAGAAAATAAGAAAGGGCTATGTTCAATTTCTACTAATGAGTGGATGAATTTTATGATGAAGATTGAGAAGTGATGATCATCTTATATCATATAGATAAAGAGTGAAAATTTTATCAGGGGAATAATCATTTTTTAGTGATCATAACCTTCTCATTCACAGCTGAACTTGGTTGATGATATATATATTATAGAGGTATGGTTTAGGAAAAACTATTGTTGAAATTATTTCATTGATTTTTCTCATTGGATATAAATAATCATCTATAATTCCATGGAATCCACTGATAAATTAATTTATAAATAATTTTGATTAATGATATATATTATATCACTTATCACTTTTTTTTCCAGACCTAATATAAACATGCATCAATGTGTTGGGTTTTTTGGAAATCAAAAGGGGTATAATCCCCATGATTCACTCTAGGATATCCATTGACATATTATATGAGGATTTTTTCATATGATGAAGTAACCCCCTAATGAAAATGAATCCATGGTTTCCTAAATATTCATTGAATATTTCAACCCGAGGAAAAACAATGAACTCATAATGTAACACCCCAAGCTTCTAGATTAAATTTCTCTTTAAATAATGTAATAGCTTGCGCTCTACACATCTTCGAGTCTTGCACACCACAACCAACAAAACCAACCATTATGAATAGTAATACCCTATTTTGGAAATTTTATAATTTTTATTTTTCAAAATGGATGTCATTTTTGGATTCGGAATATCAAAATTATCTTTGGGAGAATTTTTGGTATTTTTCTGGAAACTTCATTTTGTTGATGAATAGTGAAAACACTGCATTATTATTTAAAACCGAATTTTTTTTAAATAATTATTTATTTTATCTAAATTTATTTTAAGTCAAAATATGTTCATAATACCTATATTAGATAAATTTAATTCATTGGAGTAGTTTTATAATATTATTAGTTGAATATATTTTTATTGAATTTTATAACGTCTTTTACACACCTTCTAGGAACGTTAGCAAATTTGCATAAAACAGAATTTTTCTGCTTATTCAAATTGAATTTCCAAAATCCGAGAGACATGGTTGACTTTTTTAAGTAACATTTGGTTCAGTATGATGAAAATAATTTTCTATCTATAGTAATTTTTAAATTTGTTTCTCCACAGTTAAAAGTTAATAGGGTAATTAAAGGAAAAATGATCTTATAATTACACTAAAATGTGTCTTAATTAGATTGGATAAGTGTTTTTTAGACCAAATTAATCCTTAGGAATATGAAAATATCTGCTTTGATCCACATGCATTATATTGGAACATTTATTATTATTTTATTTAATGAAGAGTTAAAAGTACTAAATTCATATTCTCATAACGAATACAATTTTAATACAGGGGTATACATATGACAAATTATATTATAAATATTAGTTAAAAGATAAAAATATTTCCTATATAATAGTATTTAATTTATTATTTTTAGACATTAAATAATTCAATTTATTCGTGACACAATGATGATGGAGTAATTATCTCATTAATGAAAGATTAAAATAATTAAAATTATAAATATCCAAATAAATAAAAATTGAGACTTTTGATGCATGAAAAAAAAATTTAGGTTAATATTAAAAGTTAGGATGGATTTAATTTATTTGGTTTGAAGTAATCATGTTTTTTTTACTTTCAGAAAAACCAAATACTAAATAGTGTCACAAATGACAAAATGAGTTTTTTAAAAAATATATTATATTATTAATTGATATAATATTTCCAAAAATTAATGGTTTGGAAAAAGTAAATAGATAAGGTTATATATGTCAACAATTAACCACATGGGGTTGTCTTTGCATTTTATAGTATGTTTTTTAACTATTTATTATAATCAAATGGGAATACATGGTAAATGTTTACCTATTTAACTAAGAGATAATCTAATTGATATGGTTAATATGGTGACCTAAACCAATTTAAAACCTATTAGTTGAGAATTGGTTTTCCGCGCCCCACCTTATACTTGAAATAAATTCTTTTGGAGAAATTATAAACCGAATATGATTGTATAATAAATTAATATTTCAAGCTTTTCCTAAAATGACCCTCACCTCTCTTATAAAAGGGTACTTCCCCTTCTCTCCAAATCACACCACCAAAGCCATTTTTCTCAGCCAACCCCTACTCAAATATCTTATTAACTACAGTAATGTCATCATAGAGGCCTTACTTTGTTCAGAAATCAAACCTATGGATCCATTTTGATTAAATCAAAAGGAAGAACCCGGAAAAGAGGTAATAATTTCATCACCTCTGTCAAAGTTCTTTTCTCTTTCCACTTTCTCTTTAATTGTTGTTTATGTACCAAAATAATAAATCTTGTACCTTTTACATGCTGTGATGTTATTATAAATATTTTAAAACCCTATTCATTATTCTATCCATCCTATGAATGATGATGTCACCATATGTGCATACGTATGACATACCATCTCCACGTCATGAAGTAGTTTGTTATTCAATGCATAATTATTTTGATGGGTTTGATAATGAATATAATTGATGTTAATAATAAATATAACATGTTAGTGATTCTGTATATATGATATGACATCAAATTACACAATATTTTACCATCAAAATAATGATATTATCGCTTGTGTGTATGTACGGATTACCATATCCACGAACACGATGAGATTCATTTCCCATCATAACCATTCAAGAATAAATTATATTTTCTGATTAAAAATTATTTTTTAAGAACATACTATCATTCTGGATATGAATCAAATACATCATATCCATAACATAATAACTTACTTAACAAAACATATAAAGGAAAACGAATCAGTTAACAACCGCAATGATGATACTAGTGAAATATCGTTAAAAAATAAATATTAGAAAATAATATATGATATCATATTTATGTTTTTGGTTCTTGAATAATTTAATAAAAATTATTTAACCATTACATAGGAGGTTAAACTAACCTCTACTAAGGAAAAGTACAAGTTAATGGTTAATTTTACAATCTCTTTATTTATACGATGTTGTTTATACATAAGTATCTACTAGGACTTATTTATCATCCACATAAATGTTTCTTAAAAATTTATTTCAAAATATTTTTAATATTTACTAGACTATGTGTTAAATAAATTTATACCCTTGTTTGAATTTTTATAATTTTTTTTGAAATTAATCTTTCCATCACTTTCCAAACAATGTACATTATGACTATTTTTTCAAATTAACGTAAAAATGTTTTTTTAACTTACACAAAAGGTGAAACTATATTATGATGTTATAACACATTAGATGATTCCCTTTTAATATTATTAGAATATTTTCAAAATAAATGTTTTCTTTTATAATTAAATGACTTTTAAATTTTATCAAAATAGAAAGAGATATTTCTCTCAAATTGTTTTGAATTCGTCTATGTCAAGATCCTTTGATGTAATTTACATTTGTTTGGTTTTGATTTGATATGATACAGTATTACATATTGTATTGATGTTTTTGTGATATTTTTTTTACTATGGTTGTGCTATTTTTATTCCATTCAGGGATTATGGTTAATGTATTGACATTTCTTATGCTAGTTTAATATGAATTTTTATATAATGTTTCATCCTTTTCATATGAGGAAGGCACTGTAATTAGTAAGTTATGGGTGGAGCCCACTATAGATTCTTGATGCATCGGTAGGTATCATGAGAAAAACTGGTGTCTTGGCACAATACCTTGACAAAATCTTATTTTTTTCCTTGGATTGAGGCCTTGAGTATGTGGTTTTGATGTCTTGCATTATTCATTCCATCATTATGAAATTGGATATTGATATTTTATGTGATTATTAGACTATTAGAATATCCATGTGAATAATTAAATGGCATTATTTGATTTACATTTTCTTTATTATGTCGAAGTTTAGGTTTAAAATCCTTTTGTTTTAGTCTTATACATTGACTTAAATGTTTATGCGTATTTATGATAGACTCTGCTATATTTTTAACCTTACTGAGTATCTGAGCTCACCCCTTTCTTATTTGTTCTTTTTCCCATTATGTATAAATGTATGTTATGATTAAACTGTAGGGATATTCCAAGGATATGATTGTGTTCAAAGGGGACACAATGTTTGTTTATTTCAGGAATTTAATGTGAAACCTATGTATTTATCTAGTAATTCCAATGATACTAAACTAATCAGTGTTTCAAGACATGACCTCTTTTGATCATGAAAATGTTATGTAATAATGCACTGACTCTCGATAACTAAGGTGGGGGTGTTATAGTCAGTATCAAAGAATGTTTAATACAAAACTTGGAAACTAGACTTATGAAAACTATAATTATAGAAAATTATCCTAAGATATACTTTGAGGATTATTATAGAATAACTTCCTTAAATTTTGGTAATGTAGATATTTTGTGAGTTTTCTACGAAATACGTCCATGTCTGGATACGAGTAGGGAGAGGCTTCTTTGGAATAGATGTACCTAGGAGTGAAAATCCAACAATGTGTTTCATGCTTGACCCGGTGTATCTTGGTACACAACAATGTGCCTTGCTGCACTCTTGGATATGACACTCCCGGGGGATATGCTTAGGATAATTTACATTTTTATTAAAATCCATTCATAAGGATTTATGAGTAAATAATACATCAATGAAACCATTTTATTTATTATTGTGGATTATAGGCATTAAATGCTCAATTTATGATTTGTATTTTACTAGTTTGGAATTATTTATTGTGATTCATAAACTAATCTAGTGTATTCCATTTTTTAGAAATGGGGCATAGTAGAAGTAATGGAAACCATTTCAATTCACATAATCCATGTAGGTATTTCCCACCTACTGATGATAATTATTGTGGACCTGGTGATGCAACTGGTGCTGAACTGCTTATAACCATACTGGGACAACTACCTCAGGTTATGAATAATATCCTAACCTGTATGGATCACCCTGATCCACAACATGGAGGATCAATGATAAACCAATTCATGGGGAAAAACACAACAACATTCAATGGGACTAAAAATCCATTTGTAGCTGAGCTAAGGAAAAGTTCCTTAAAAAAATATTTCATCCTTTGGGGAGTAGAAAAAGGGAAAATGTTATCATGGCAGTTTATCACCTCACAGGAGATGCAGATCAATGGTTTTCATTAATTCAAAAATAAATGATGATGAAAAAGTATAAAATATGGAATGGTGGGAGTTTAAGGATATTATCTTATAAAAATAATTTCCTCAGGACCATCAAGGAGATATGGAAATTTAATTTCTAAGTCTAAGGAAAAAGGAGGATGAGAATTATGAAAAGTACGATGCTAACTTTACAAGGTCAACAAGGAATGCAACATATTATATACATAACCCAATGAGTATAATTGATCAATTACTTGATGAGTTAAAACAATTTCTCCATCGAGCATTAGTCTCAGAATAATTCTCATTGTACAAAGATATCGTCTCATGTTCTATCAATACGTAAAATGAATTATCTATGTCTTACAACATTAAAGCAGAGTAAGAGCATTAGAGATATTCTGAACAATATGGAAATGGAAATAATGGGATTAAGTGAAAAGTTTAATTTCTATCCTATAGTAAATGTGGGAAGAAACACCAAGAAACTTGCCTGAAGGGAATGGGAGTCTATTAAAAGTGTGTTGAAAAAGGCCACTAAGCTCGTGATTGCTAGGGAATGAAAGAGGCTATCAATATCGAATGCTAAAATTTTAGAGAAATGTGGAATTATATAGATAAATATCCTAAGCACCAATGAAACATACCTCAGAGAAGGCTAAGGGAGAAAGGCCATGTGTATGTGATCCCAACTGGAGAGGTTGATGTTCGGAGTGACATGGTGGTAGGTAAATTATTCATTTCTTCAAATTTAGCCAATTATTTATTTGATTCTGGATCATTACATTCTTTAATATCTTCCCAGTTTTCCATGAAAATTATATATTTCCTATATCATTTAACAAGGTAGTTGTCAGTACAAACTCCTACGAGACGTATCATTGTAACAAAGTAGTGTGAATCAGTTCCGAGTAGGGAATATAAACGTTCATTATCTGCTGATATCAGCATCATACCCATGATTGAATTTGACATAATCCTTGTTATGGATTGGTTTTTGGACCATGATGTGAATATATATTTTAAGAAGAAAGAGGTTATAATTTTCGATGATGATAAGGAGTACCTTATCTTTAGAGCAGAAATGTCACAATCTGATTCTTATCTAGATCCACCTCCAGTAGGTCTATTAAATTCAATTATAGTGGTGAAAGAGAGTTAAATAACTATGGGTTAGGTAAGGAATTTTCAAATAGAAAACGTAACTATTGTGCAATAATATGTTGATGTGTTTCCAGAGTATTTACCTATACATCCTCAAAAACGAGAAATTTAGTTTTCTATTGATTTAATTCTTGGTTCAAGGCCCATATCGAATACCCCTTATTGAATAGACACTTTGGAATTATTGGAACTAAAGTCACAACTATATGAATTTAGTAATAATGTTTTTATTCACCCTAGTGTGTCAACATGGGGATCCCATGTTTTTTTAAGAAGAAAGATGTATCGTTGAGGTGGTGCACTAACTATAGGGATGTCAATGGTATAATAATAATGAACAAGTATCCCCTACCTTGCATTGATGAATTTTTCGATAATCATCATGGAGATCAATATTTTTCAAAGATTGACCTTTGATCTGGATACCATCAGTTTTGTGTAAAAAAGGAAGACATTCTAAAGACAATATTTCAAACTAGGTACGCGCATTACGAGTTCACAGTAATTCCTTTCAGACTGACTAATGGACCCTATGTTTTCATTGATCTAATGAATAGTGTTTTCCAGGAATATTGTAATGAATTTGTAGTGGTATTCATTGATGATATCTTGGTATAATTAAAAAGATATTAAGATCATGAAAATCACTTATGAACTATTCCAAAAATTCTCAGAAGAAATGAATCATATGGGAAGTTTAGTATGTTTGAATTCTGGCATCAGGAAATTTATTTTCTTGGCCATATTGTCTCTAAGGATGGAATCTATGGCGATCCGTTAAAGACCATGAAAATCCAAGAATGTCCAGCACCTACAATTATAACCTAGGTATGTAGTTTTATTGGTTTAACATGTTATTATCGGTGCCTCATCTAGAATTTTTCCCGATTGACAAACCCATTACCCAAGCTCACACATAAAGGGGTTAATTTTTTTTTTGGAAAAAAGTGTGTGAAGAATGTTCTAAAGAATTTTAAAAAAGATTAGCCAATGGTCTTATATTGAATCTATAATCGGGGAATGATGGTTTTGTTATTTATAGTGATGAATCAAAGAAAGGACATGGTTGTGCCCTTATGAAGAATGATAGTGTTATTGCCTAGCCTCATGAGAGATACAAATTAATGAAAAAAATAATCTTACACATGATATTCAGTTACAATTTATAATATTTTCTTTGAATATATGGAGACATTGTCTCTATGGAGAAAAATATGAGATATACACTGATCATAAGAGTTTGAAGTATATTTTCTCACAGAAATAACTCAACGTAAGGAAAAGTTGATGGCATGAACTAATCAAAGATTATAATTTCACAATAAACTACCACTTGGGGAGGGAAAATAAGATTGCAGATGCTTTGAGAAGAGAAAGGATCATGGAGTTCTGAACAAGATGAGGGTTGAAAGGGATCCTATATTCATGGATCTAGTAAAGATAGATATGGGAATAATCATGGAAGTTGAAACATCAATACTTCTTTAAATGGTTGTTGAATCATATTTACTAGAAAGGAAAAAGTATTCTCAGATAGATGATGAGTCATTTAAAATGAAATGTAATGCTGTGAATGATGGGAGATTTATTGAATTCATATATGACGATTGGATTTTGAAATTTTGGAAGATACATTGTGTTCCTGATATACCCGATCTAAAAAGGGAATTTTTGGATGATGCTCATACCTCTAATTTTTCTATACACCCTAGTAGCACTAAGATGTATAGATATTTGAAGGAACATTTTTTGTTGAAAAATGTTAAAAAGGATATTGCTGATTATGTGTCAAGATGTATGTTTTGTCAGTAGGTTTAGGCTAGTAGACAACATCCTATAGGAGTCATCCAACATATTCCCAAACCTATGATGAAATGAAATTATATTATGATGGACATTGTCATGGGGCTACCAAAGACACCATGAAATAGTTATGCAATATGGGTGATTACTGATCATCTTACCAAGTCATCACATTTTCTTTCTATAAGAGAATATTAACCTCAAAATTTTTTTGAATGAATATATATTAATAAAGTTGTAAGATGTCATGGTGTATCCCTAAAGATTTTTTCTGATCGTAATCCCCATTTGAAATTAATATTTTGGAGACTTATTTAGAAATTCCTAGATATTGAACTTCATTTAAGCACTGCATACCACCCTAAAACTATTGGACAATCAGAACGGACTATCAAACCTTAGAAGACACGTTGAGATCTTGCTCACTTGATATTCAAGGTATGTGGGATCAGTATATACCTCTCTTATAATTTTCCTATAATAATAGTGTATATTCAAGTATTAACATGGAAAAATATGAAGCATTATATGGAAAGAGATATCGCACACCAACTTGTTGGGATGATGTTGGTGATATAATACCCATAGGCCCAAAACTTGTTGACAAAACAATGGAAAAGGTGAAGATTATCCAAACCATCATCAAATCAGCTCAATTTAGGCAAAAGATCTATTCTAGTAATTGAGGATGGATTTGGAATTTAAAGTAGGAGATCATGTTTTCTTGAAGGTATCTCCATGGAATGGCATTATACATTTGTTTAAGAAGGTTAAATTAAATCCCAGGTGCATCGGGCCATTTGAAATTATAGAAAAAATAGGAGTTGTATCTTACTCTTTGTCAATTCCTCCAAGTCTCTATAATGTTCATGATGTGTTTCAGGTATCACTATTGAAATATTACATGCCTAACCCAATACATGTACTCACCTATGAAGAAATAGATCTAGAACCCAATCTATCTTTTTGTGAAGATCCTGTCTAGGTTCTTGATACCAAAGAAAAAGTGCTAAGAAACTGGATGACTCTTCTGGTAAAGGTTCTATGGAGAAACCATAATATGGAAGAGGAAATGTGGGAACCCGAGGAACTTAGGATGAAGAACCACAGAAATCATTTTATGCAATAGTATTCTAGAAATTTCGAGGATGATATTATTTGAGGGATAGAATAATGTAACATCACAAGCTTCCATGGTACATTTCACTTTGAATAATGCAATAACTTATGTTGTACATAACTTCATGTTCCAGCACACCATGGCCAATAAAACTAGCCATTTTGAATAGTAATACCAACTTTTTGAAATTTTATAAATTGTAATTTTCAAAATATACATCATTTTTTGTTTTGGAATATCATAATTAGATTAGGGTTAATTTTGGATATTATTCTAATAACATTCATTTTTGATGAATAATGAAAAACACTGTGTTATTGTTTAAAACAATTTTTTTTAAATAATTGTTTAATTTTTTAATATTTATTTAAATTCAAAATATATAAATGATACATATATCAGTTCAATGCAATTCATTGGAGTCATTTTTTAATAAAATTAGATGTATAAAATTTGTATTTAATTTTTTAACTTCTTTTACCCACCTTCTTGGCACATTAAAAAATCTGAATAAAATGTAATTTTACCACTTCTGTGAATTGCATTTCAAAAATCTGATATAAAAAGTTGAAATTATTAAGTAAAATGTAGTTAAATAAGTTGAAAATAATTTTTGGTGAATAATAAATTTTGAATTTTATTTACCATAGTTAAAAGTAAATAGGGAAATTAAAGGTAAAATTGATATTATGATTTCCCTAACACATTACCTAATTATATTGAATAAGTATTTTCGACCAAAATACTCCTTAGGAATAAAATATGATCCTTATTGATCCACATGGATTAGATTAAGACATTTATTATTATTTAATTTAATAAAGAGTTAAAAGTAATAAATTCAAAATCTAATAACTAAAACATTTTTAATATAGGGATATACATAAGATAAATTCTACTATGAATATTAATTAGAAAGACAAAAATATTTCCTAAATAATGGTATTTAATTTATAATTTTTAGAAATTAAATAATTAAATTTATTTATGACACAATGATTATACAATAATTTCCGTATTAATGAATTATGTAAATAATTGAGTCTATAAATATCCAAATAAATGTAAATTGAGACTTTTGAGGAATTATATTAAATTTCTAGGTTAATATGACATGTTAGAAGTGTTTCAATTTATTTGTTTTGATGTATCAATTTTTTTTGACTTTCACAAAAACCAAATACTAAATAGTGTCAAAATTGACATAAATGAGTTTTTAAAACAAATACTATATTATTAATTGATATAATATTCAGAAAAATATATTGTTTGGCCAATGGACTTATATAAGTTTATATATGTCAATAATGAAACACTTGTTTTTATAGTTTCTTTTTAATGTATGTTTATTAAAATTTTATTATAATAATATAAGAATACATGGTTAAAGTTAAACTATTTAACTAACAGTTGAATCTATAAGATAAGGTTCATATGGTGACCTAAACCTGTCTAAAACATATTTTTTGTGATTTTTTTTACATATACCCCTCTTTTTTTTGAAATAAATATTTTTATAGAAATTATAAGCTGAATATGAAAGTATACTAAATTAATATTTCAATCTTTTCATAAAGTGACCCACACCTATCTTATAAAAGGGAAATTCCCCTTCTCTCAAAATCACACCTCCAAATCCATTTGGCTTGGACAAACCCTACTCAAATATCCTCGAAACTACCCTTACTTCAACATAGAGTCCTTAATTTGATAAAAAAATCCTACCACAGGATCCCTTTTGAACAAATCAAAAAGAAGCACCCGAAGAAGAATGTAATAATTTCATCACCTATTTGAAAGTTATTTTCTTCTTCCACTTCTACTTTATTTGATGTTTATATACCAAAATAATAAATCTAGTAACTTTTTCATACTGTTATGTTATTATAAATATGGTATAACAATATTCACTATTCTATCCATCCTATGAATGACAAAGTCACCATACGTGCGTATGTACGGTTTACCGTCTCCACGTCATGATGTAGTTTGTTATTCAACACTTCATTATTTGGATGGGTAGAATAATGAGTATAATTGATGTTAATAATAAATATAAAATATTAATGATGCTTTATATAAGATATACCATCCAATTACATAAAATTTTACTATCAATAGAATGATATTGTCACTCAGGCATACGTATGGATTACCGTCTCCACGAATGTGATATGATTCATTCCCCATCATAACCATTCAAGAATGAATTTATTTTTATTATTAAAAAATAGTGATTGAGAACTTAATATAATTATTTATATGAATCAAATAAACCATATCCATAATAAACATGAATTACGTAAGAAAACATATAAATGAAAATGAATTAGTTAACACCCAAAACGATGATACTACTGAAATATCATTAACAAAGAAATAATAGAAGATCATATATGATATTATATCTAAGAATGTGGTTCTTGTATAATTTAATAAAAATGATTTCTCCATTATACAATAGGTTAACCTACCCTTGACTATGGAAAAGTACAATGTAAAGGTTAATTTTATAATATCTTTATTTATCATGGACTGTTTATACATATGTATCTACTGTGAATTCTTCATCATATACATCTGTGATTCTTAAAAATATATTTCAAAACATTTTTAATATTTACTATACTATGGATTTAATTCATTTATACAGTTTTTAAAATTTTTATAAAATAGTTTTAATGGAATCTTTCTGTCAATTTCCAAAAAAGGTACTTTATGTCCTTTTAGACAAATTAAGGAAAAAAATTTTTAGCGTATATAGTAGGTGTGGATATTTTCTGCAATTATTACAACATCAAAGATTCCCATTTAGGATTATAATTATATTTTCAAAATAAATGTTTTCCTTTATAATTATGTGACTTTAAAATGATTTCAAAATAGAAAAAGATAATTCTCTCAAATAGTTTTCATTTCATCTATTTCAATATCCTTTGATGGATTTTTTTTTGTTTGAAGTTGATTTTTTATTATACAATATTACATATTGTATTGAAGGTTTTGTGATTTGTTTGACTGGGGAAGTTATATTTTTATACCATTCATGGTTTATGGTTAAAGTATTGATATTTCATTTTCAAGTTTTAATATGAATTTTTATATTATGTTTCGACCTTTTCATATGAGGAATGCATTGGATATAGTAAGTGACGGGTGGAGCCCACTATACCTTCTTGATGCATCCGTAGGTCTCATGATAAAAACTAGTTTCATGGCATAAGACCTTGACAAAATCTTATTTGTAGTCTTGACAGGTGGCCTTCACTATGTGGTTATGATGTCCGACATTATGCATTCCATCATTATGAAATTGGCTATTGATATTGAATGTGATTATTAGACTAATAGAATATCCATGTGAATATGTAAATTGAATTATTTGAAATATATTTTCTATATTATTTTGAAGATTATGTTTAAAATGCTTTTGTTTTAGTCTTATACATTTTCTTAAATATTTATGATTATTTATGATAGTTTCTACTATATTGTTATCTTTATTGAGCATCTCAGCTCACCCCTTATTATGTTTTCTTATTCATTGGATGTGAAGAAGTATGTTATGATTAAAATGCAAGGATAGGCCAAGGATATTACTGTGTTCAAATGGGACACAATGTTTTTTTCATGATGTAATGTAAAACATATATATATATATAGTAATTCAAAGGCAACTAAACTAATCGGTCTTTCGAGACATAATCTATTATGATCATTCCAATGTTATGTACTAATGTACTGACTCATGGTAACTAGGGTCTGGGCATTACACAAAATTAAATAATGGTCCCCAAATTAGGCTCTATATATCATTAACCCAATATTATTTTAGAATTTCTTTTATTCCCTTGGAAAATCAATATGGGGGGAGAAAAAATATTTTTCAATAAACCAATCATCAATGATTCCTAACCATGATGAGATTGATTCCGGAGTGGTTTTTGATGAGGACACAATATATTTGAACATTATCCAATAGTCTAGATAGATAAAATGGTCTGATGATTCCTTATATAGTGGTCTCCGTATCATTCTCTTTTAAAGTGTTTCTTTCAATTAATTCTATAGGGTCAGTATCTATATGATATACGTTCTATTAGTGACTTAAACATTAAACTATTATGGGATTAAAAGTTTATTAATAATATTTTATCAAATCTCATTTCAATGGAGGAATTGTTTTAGAATTAAAATCATTTTTGGTGAATCGTCCATTTTATACAACATTTTAGTCTTTTCTTCCAAATGCATATGCCTCACTATTAGGTATAATATTTAATATGATTATTGGTTCTTGGATTCATCTTATTGTTGGATTCCTACCCTGATTGGAATAAAAATGATATTTTCTCAATTATTGGTTGGGATGAGATGACCTTCTCACTTTTTATGGTTTAGTAGGCCAATGTTGATTTTTTAATCAGTAAACCAATATAATTGAGCATGAACATGCCTTGGATTGTTTGGGTGTATATTGCGACTATGTATGATCCCATCATATTTCTTGTCAGTAAAACGCTACAAAATATTTGGTATCATTTAGAATACTCTCTAAATTAAGGTATATTTTCAACTGAAACTTCCATTACCCCATTAGACTCAATAGTCACTCCCTTTTTCTCCTTGATTGTGTGAGAGTAATTATGGGTATTAGATGTCATCTTCCTCAAAGATGATATTTTCTAGTTGAATCACATTAATATATATGTATTAGGGGCATATAATCTTACGGGTTTTTTTTGTTAAATTATACCAATTAGTGAGGTTTCCTAGACCCACACTCTAAATTATAGTGATAAAAACATTATTTGGATGTAATATTAGTACTGTGATAGATGAAATAAAAATAAAAATATCTCAATTTGACATCATTTACATAAGAAAATATTTCAAAATCATAATTAATCTAACAATAACATGAATCAATGTACTAGTGTCATTGAGGCTATGTATAATAATAAAATTATTTTATTCATCTTGTGGACATTTTTCAATAATTATTTTATAGTATACCCCCTTATACACTCCTAATAGTTTATCATTATATTCATAACATTTGGAATGTAAAATTAAAAATTGGGTTTTCTAAAATTATCAGTAAGGTAAAACATAAAAATACTTCATCAAAGGTAAGATCATAAGTATTTTAGAATACATGATTTTGAGATATTTTTTTTAATTAAAGGAACATGGAAATATAATGGTTTTTTATAATCCCTGAGAAAATAAATGTAATACCAAATTATAAATCATATACCATGTCATTTTATTTGAGAACCATGATATAATAAACATGATCCATGAATTAAAGTCTTTGAACAATGGATATGTAATTCTATGGAAATTAAGCATATAAAAAACTATGGAACTAAAATAGGTATATAATACATAAAATAATGGAATATTATACACTACACTTTTATTATTAAATGATTGAGTAGGTATCCCCACTAAATTCCTTAAAACATGTTGATCAAAAGCCAATACTTGACCCCCAATAACATAGTTGAGTACGAATCACCTCATGGTTCACATAATATAGTGGATTATGAATCACTCCTTGATTTTCCTAACATAGTGGTGTGAGATTAAATTACTGGTTCCCATATTGGTTTACACATAAATACATGATTCCCATAATTATCTCATGATATATAAATCATTACCTAATTCATTTTTGGATTAGATTAGTCCCACCTGCATCATAAATAGTATCAAAATAGATGTCTTCTAAGATAACATAATAAAAAAATATCACTTAATTAAGTCGCTGAAATGTATTGATGAATTGAATAACATCATAGAATATTTCCTAGTAAATAAAGTGAATAGTGGTGTATTGTATCATATGGAGAACTTCTATATTGTATCACTTGGATTATCAAGTATTTTGATATAAATGTACAAAAAATATGATTACTAAATAAATAAATCATAATAAAATGTTATGTCTTTTTATTATATATTTGGAACATAATTAAAAACATTTAATTTAAAATGAAATACATTAATCAATAAAAAACCCATTTAAATATTACATTTTAAAATAGATAAATATATAAAAATATAACAAAACAAATAAATATTCAAAACCATTCTTTGAAAATATACTAAAACATCAAACAAATTTTCTTTAAAACACATTCCATAAAAAACTATTTAAAAATGATAAATTATTTTTTTATAGTCATGATTTTACTTTTGAAAAATATAATAATATTTCATTTCCTTTTAGAGATAATTAAAAATAAAAGACATTTGAAACCCAATTTGAAAACATGTAATGATATATGTTTATTGAATAATTTTGAAAATAATAAAATAAAATGTAAAAGAGTTTCTTAAGAAAATGTTTTTACTATAGTCATAAAGGATAATTTAAGGGTCATAGTAAATATTCATTATATAAATGGTGAAGTGAAATCATTTTAAAACATTTTTATTTCCAAAAAAAATATTCAATTATTGATACCTGAATGAAATAAATACTATTTATTTAGGATATTTAGAGTGGAAGAGAAAATGAACAATTATGAAAGTGAAAAAATATTCAAAAATAAAAAATACATTAAATAAATAAATACATTGTAAAAGGGTGAAAATATTATTAAAATGGAAAAAGGTGAATATTGAGGAAATATCACATAATTAAAAAATTTGATTTCAAAATGAAATAAATCCTTTGGGGGGGGGGGATAAAAATGGATGTTGGAGGAAAGCATCATTAATGTGAAATATAATTAGTATTACCAATGCCATAAATTTATGGGGAATAATTTCATCAAGGATGAAAATTTAAATTAAAAATACGATTTCCCCCAATATAATGATAAATTTCATTATAGATACATATAATTGGGGAAACTAGGAATATAATTAAGAACATCATGATGAAATATTATAACATATAGAAGAACGTTTTTGTTACCAAAATCTTCTAAAAGAGTATAATATTCCCAATTAAAAACCAATACTAGGTACACCATGATACTTATATATTAATAAATTTAACTTCTTTATGAATATAATAATAATATATTAATGGGGAGTTTATGAACCGCATGAAATTAAAAAAATGATGAATTTTTCATCAGTCTCAATGAACTAAAGTATGGAAAATAATAACATATGGAATAATAAAAATTTTAATATAAACACCCTGAAAGAGAGGTCATGAAATCTAAAAAAAATATTTAAATATAATTTATGATATTATATATCCAATATTCGGTATAAAACCATTTACATTTAACTAGCAGGATAAAACAAAACATTTCTTGAGGAAATGAAATTAAGATGGCATGCAACCCATTTACTCTTGACCACTGATAAGGTTATTTGATCTATGTTATTATGACAATAACCCCATAATTATCTATTTTATAACCTTTTTCAAATATTTTTTCATTTCAACTCATTAATTATAATTATTTATTATAAATTTATTAGTTATGTAAAGGTCATTTTCATCCCTAGATGTCAGCGATTTGGATTATATTACACATTAAATAAATAATCAATGTTGATTCCAATTAATTTGTATAATTTTGATAGTTAATATATTATTTAAGGATATTTAATATATTTATTAAAATTATTTAAATATAATTAAATATATTCTATGAAATTTTTAGTTAGGATTCATCTAGATGGAATGGGTGAAAAGATTGTTTTCATAATTGGTTTTTGAAGATATGTTTGAAAGATAATATTGTATTAATAATTAATATAAATATTACATAAACATAAAGAACACTTTATTTTTTCCTTTAATATCAAATAATACTAGTATTTCTACTTCCACATTGATCGATGAAAGTAATTTATATCAACGGTCACCATGGTGCATAAACCATTAGAAGTAAAAACATACAATAATTGATGGGTAATTATGGTCAGGAAAGTGATTCAATTGGAATAATGGAATTATAAAAATTATTATTATTTATATTCTTTAATTTTCTTATTAATAATTTAATACATTTTCTTAATGAATAAATTAGTTTAGAAAAAAATAATTGCATTGATCTATGGGGAAGGTTTTCCACACATATAGACACACATTGTTCACATTTTTTGAATAATGTAATGAATATAGGAATTGATATGTACTTTAAGAATATTAGAAATGTTATAAATATAATATTTATTACATAAATACACCCTTTAAACCATTCAGGTTTATAATTTTTTTAAAATGGTTCATGTAACTTTTGGGGGTGGTAATCTGCATGTAATACAAGCAGAATTCTTATTTTTCTAATGGTTGGGTGGAAGGAAGAAAATTTGTATTCCTAAAACATAATAACATTTCAGTATATTTAATAATATTATTTAATATTTTCAACATGATTATATTATATTTGATTTAGGAATAAAAATAAATAATACAAAATTTATTAAAAAATCTTAATGCATAATTTTAACTTACTCCATGGAATAGATCCTTTAGATGTTGGATTAGGGAATCCAGAGGTGGCTTTTGAGATTACCATATACATTGGGATGTTTTTTGGATATTTTGGTAGTAATTTGTGGATATTTGGGACACATTAATATTTTTTGGATGTGAATAGAAGTGTGCTAGTAATGGTTCCTTATATAGGGGAGAAGAGTAAAATTTGTTGTAGAAATATAAAAGTTAAAGACATTATTCAATGGTAAAATGAAGATAATAATGGAAACTAATAGAGTGTAGGAATAATTATGGTTGATCAATCCTAAAAACCATTTTATCTTTTGTTTTTAACGTCATTATTTTAGACTTTTATTCTTATCTTGTTCCTTTTTAACATTTCTATTTTTACGAAGTACATTAATTTTAATGAATAAAAATAAAATGGATAATATTAAATAATATGGATGTAATAATTAAAAAGTTCAAATCCAATTTCCCAAATAAAATTTCTACAGGTGAAAAAATAAATTATAATACTACATCCAATAACGCAGAAAAATCATTTTAAAAAAAATCTTTTTTTATCCGTTATAATTAGGTCTTATATAAAATTATCAATGTTTTTAATTTGAAGTAAGTTATTTTTTTTCTATTTAACATAATAAGATTTATTTTTTTCCGAAAATAAGTTGAGACTAAATTCCACCTTATGGATACAGAGTAAAAAGAAATAGAATTTTTTATTTATGTAAAATACTACCTGGGTTTCAAAAAATGAAACATGGGTCTTATTACATCATAATAGTATTTTTAAATGGTTTCATTCAATTTATATATATAATATTTTTATATTAAAATGTTTTATATACATTCAAATTATTCAACTATTATGAAAATGACATAAAAGTTACAGTATTCAAAAAATAATTTATTTTCAACATTCACCCAAAATTCATCATTTTCATAAAAAATAAATCACTATTCAAATATAATTTTGACATTATGAAATTAAAAATTAACTTCATTTTATAACATTTATATTCTATAAATGAAAATTTTATTTATTAAATCAAAATAAAAAATATAATGAAAAGTGTTTTTAATGTTATTTAATATCAATTTATTATTTATATAATTTTAATATATTAGCTTATATAATATTTCAATAGTGGTCAATATTATTTATTAGGATAAAATATACAATACTTTTTCTAAATATATATTTGATAATGTGACATTTATTTTTAATATTTAATGAAAAATATTTATCCTCTAAATAAAAGAAATTTTATATGATTAATATCATTTTATATGAAAGAGGTTTTATTATTACTGTAATTTAATAATAATATTTTTCAAATATTTTGTGGATCATTTTAGTTAATTGGTTTGTGTAGATAAATCTATCATTCATTTTATTAATTTAGATACAAATATATTCCCCTATCTTGAGGCGTTACATTGTCCACCATAAATTAATTACATCCTTAAAATTTTACTTATCATTCACTGAGTAAAAAATCAATGGTATCTATAAGAAACATGTGATATATTTTATAATAAAATATTTACCTCACAGTCTTAGATTCTATGATATTCTTTTTTTCCCTCATTATAATAATGTATAGATATATTCGTATATTTCATTAGTTTTTACAAAATATGCCGACATAGTTGGTTTTTAGATTTCTAGGGACATTGTTAACACCCTTCAAATGAGAATACGAAGATTTTTGGTTGAATAAACATTCAAATAACAAGTAATATTCCCCCATAAAGTAATGACAGAGAAATAATGGATACCGATTGAGAAACTGAGTCACACGAGTAACCGGAAATTAAATACGACTCACGATCGCATGAACCATTAAACGTCATGTGATGTGGTTACATGATTCTTTTTATTTTTTCACTGATCATGTCAATCCCCATAAGAAGATCCCTCTTGATCATGAAATTCCTCTTAGATATTTCTTCATACTCATCAAAATCCCTATGAAAATTCTATTTGATCAAGAGACATGTCAATATAAGAATTCATGACAAACAAACATAGAATCATTTTAATATAAATAATAATTTGAAGGGATACCAATTCTAATTGATTTACATTATTCTTTATATGAAAAGGTGTTTTTCATTCTAGGATTCAGGATCATTAAAAAATTCATAGACTTATTGTAATGTTATCACAATGGCACTAAGATATGATGTTTTCATTATAAAAATACAATTGGGAATTCCTTGAATGATAATATGAGGCCCTGGAGAACAACCATCTGAAAACAATATGTCAATATCCAAATTAATTCAATCGATAAAATCTAAAAATAATTGGATCCTTATACATTGAAATTTGTAATGAACTTCATGTGAAGGTATCACATGATTCACATGATTAGTTCATGGATCACATTAATTTTTTTTCATGTGTCATCTTTGTCATGATAAAACCATCGATATGAAATACATGTTCTATTTTAGGCGCTTGTACATATTTGAAAAATCATTTGAATACCGTTATAAATTTATGTTGTTTTCTAATGAAGGATTTAGGAAATATCATTCAAATATCATGAAGGATCTCATATCTGTTGACCAATCATTGAAAAAGCTCTTAGAAATTTTGACTTGATCATGTGAAGTCTCTTGAATATACTGACCTGATCACATGGAATCCCATTAATAATTCATTGATATAGGAAATATGGTAATGGTACTGTAATCATGTGGTCACATTTTTTCACATGAAAAAAGTATGATGAAACTTATGACATGTGGCATGATCCTATGATGTGCCTGATACATTTTCATCATATGATAATTTCCCCTATACTAACTCAATCCCATATATAATAATTAATCACCATGAATGGGGGCATAGATATGGGTTATTGTTTTCTTATAAATCCTTCCCATGAATCATAGAGAAGTGTTTCACACACTTAGGGAAGATTATACTTTCCAAAATAGAGGTCCAAAAATTCAAAAAGGTTTTCCATATGATATGACCTAGGAGTGATTTAAGTGATTTCATTGTACCTTTGTTAAATTAATGTGATTATCTCATTGAGTTTGTGATGGATATCATATATTTGATGTAGATAATGTGAAGTACCATTGTTGTGTCCATCTAATCATGTGATGCCTCAATAGGCATGTGATTTGTAGTTATTGCGGTGTTTATGTGATGAAGGTGGAAAATGAATTATTATTCATGTGAAATTAGAAACAATTATTTTCAAGTTAAGGGGTCATGTGATTTGTGTTATATGTTTATATATCAAATTTTTAAATTTGGACATGTCTTTTAGATAATGTGAGGACACCAAGAAATGTAATCTTCATCTAGTGATGTCCTTCAGACATGTCGATTTGAGTCATAGAATGTCCCTGGTCCTATCTTTGAAAACACACAACAATAGTCAAATATGTTTCCTTATTCATGTGACATCCCTTAAACAGGATTGGATGATCTTGTGATGTCATTTTGAGATGTCAGGAATATCTTATGAGGAAACCCAAACATGTCATCCAGATCATGGGATGTCCCTTGTACATGTGATGCCTCGGGAAATGTTATCCTAGATCCCAAGAAATCCCTCAAACATTTTTTCTTGTAAAAAGTATATCCTTATACAATTCTATCTGGAATCATCATACATTATTTCATTGTTAGATAGACAACATTAGACATGTTATGTAGATATCCTCAGTTTTGTCATCCTTGTTTGATAGATATTCTAATATATGATCATCATGCCTACTTATACATGTTATAAAAATATCCTCAAACATTTCATCCATGTTAGGTATACACACATTCATGTATCATCCTTATAAAGTATATATACATGGATATATACTGTTTATCCCTTTGAACCCTCATCTATGAGCCATTGGCTGAAAAATATACCTATATGAGTAGATTTAAAATAAATGGATAACTATTACGAACTCATGAAACTCCCATTCCATCTAATGATGTCCTATTTCAGTCTAATTACATTTAATATACCACTTATGTCCCATATCATTAATCATCTTAGAATAAATATGGATATATGACATTAGAATCCACCTTCACGTAAGAAAATCAAAAAACAAATTTCACTAGACCATTGAAACCACATCGTATGGGTTTTCAATATTTAAACATTTATTAGTGGATTTTGAATCAATATGACAACAAGTTATCTGATCCATATTATAACAATGTAATGAATGGATGCCTTCTTATGTCCTGAGGAGCAAATCCAGTAAGAATATCATATCATTCGTGGTAATTTCATATCCTTAATAATGTTTTTAATTGTATCCCATAATCTGTGAATCAATTTGAATTTTTTTAATCTATATTGAGTGCATAAAGTTTTTTGATATCTATTGTATCTCACACTAGGCATGAACCACATGATATTAGGTATTTGAAACAATCATGCAATTAACATAATAAAAAATCACTCGTTCAGGGAAACCTAATTTAATAATTTTATTTCAAATATAAGGGAATCCTTACATGTATAAGTACCTTGATTTCCAATAGACGGTGAAATAACACTCACAAGTATTAATTACACTTCCTCACCAATTAGTGATATGGGGAATAATTGAACAATGAAGAATATGTTTCAAAATACAAGAAGGATACTTAATATTTCATCCTAAGGCCCATGATCAATAAATAATTCTTAAATTCCATCATATTCATCCATTAATGGTGATAATAAACTTAATTGTGTGGTTTAATATGAAATACTAGGGTCTTTATTCTAATCATGTGAATTCACCAGAGAAGAGCTAACTTGAATTGGAAGATTGAGATGGTATAACATTTCCATCAGTATCAGGCCTATACAGCTCCACACGGGAAAGATAGTCGACCAGACTTGTGATGTTCAAGTGATAATATCATGAAATTATCTTGGAAGGATAACTTCTATATTATCTTCACATGGTCATTTCCTCTATGACCTTCAGGTCATGTAACTATTTCTTAAGCCTTTATGGATTTTAGGGGTTCCACCTCAACCATTTAAAGATGGATTATCAGAAATAATAATAAAAAAGTGAAGGACTTTGGGAAATTTCAGCAGATAGAGTATAGTTGATACATATTTATTTTTTGACTAATAGAACACCCTCTAACAATTTCAAGGAATTAACACCTTATTCTTTTATTAGGTTCCACAACCTTGTATTATGATTGGTAAAATATTCAAAGCCATATATTAAATTATTAATAAAGTACCAAGTCATAAATAATTCAACCCAAAAGGTTGTGATTTTCTAGACCTCGCATCTTTTTAACTAATTTGACATCCTAAGTGTCATTATATTTGAAACCCTAAATTACTACCTGACTTTAGAATGTAGGAACATGGACCAATATAGTTGTGGGACACATTAGGTGCTTTTGTGAGAGAACAATATACTGAAACTGACTTGAAATCATGTGAAAAAATAATAAATGAGTTATCATAGGAAGTTGAGTATTGTTCTTCATAGATACAAACATCTAAAAATAATTTTTTTGTGAAAATAAAATGGGGAACCCGATGACAATCATTCAATAATGAAAATTATTGGTTACCAAAAATCTTGAAATTTTATTTTCATCTGTTATCAAAAAAACAAGAACCTATGGTGACTTATTCAATATTTAAATATAATCAGTCTTCCAATGGTTGAGCCATCCTCTATGTACTACATAAGAAAATAAAAAAAATGGGGGAAAATAGATAAGAGGATTCACCTTACATAGATCATTATGGTTGTGTAATTCTTGAAATTTTCCACTAATACGTGATATTAGTTATTTTTTTACTTATTATTAATTAAATTATTCTAAAAAATCTCTCTTGAATTTAAATTCATGGAGTTATAAAGAATCTTTTTTAAAACCTAAACTATAGAAATACCCCCAACATATCATGAAACAACATCACATAACTTATTCATTAGAAATTCCTGGTTCAATGTGATTTATTGTGAATACCACAACCCTATAATCCTCCCAACAATTTATGTTTCATGTAGGGACCCCTAGAAACATAATTCTATGAGGAAACCACTATAAAGGAATGCTATGAGAAAACTACCTGCATTATTGGCCATTATTATAAACAGTATAATCTTATCCATGGAGCCTTAATAACAATATATTAATTATGTTATGAAGTGATAAAATGTGTCAACTACAACTCCATCTTGGGTTATGAGATTCATAGGAGGTCTCTATCAACCACAATCATGAGCGTCATCCATTCAGTGCCTTTTATTTTCCTACTGAGAGAACAACTTGGAATGTCTCCACACATGACACTCATATCCTAGAACTAAGGATATCTCACTAGGTGAAGTAAGATATAGAGATAGGAGAACGGGCTAATGTACCCACTTCCATTTATGAAGCCTACAATCATAATCCTATGATAGTTAGTCAACATGTCCATATCCCTTATCTAGCATACCATGTGTAGACAAATGTCTCCATATCACACATCAGAGAGACACATATCCCCACCCCATAAATACACTTCATTGGCATATTCTGATGGAACATTGTGGAAAAT
This sequence comes from Viscum album, assembly GCA_963277665.1. Lineage (NCBI taxonomy): Eukaryota > Viridiplantae > Streptophyta > Magnoliopsida > Santalales > Viscaceae > Viscum > Viscum album. Next base: position 1,175,708,426 of record OY728166.1, on the reverse strand, counting down.
ACTTGGATTATTTCCCCATTTTGATAGAACGTACGTACGAATATAATTTGAATATTGAGAATATGAATGAAAATATTCATCCTATACTCTATTCAAGTGCCACTATATTCTGGTAACAATATAAAATATCCACATATATATTAATTTACTAGTAAATATGTAGGGAATGAAAAATATTCATATCAGAAATACAAGAGTAGTATTTTACTATGATCCTTATGAACATATGGCTACACCAGAGAAATGTCATATTCTTTATCTTTTTTAAGATAATTGTCTTTATATTTGGGTAAAGGGAGAGCCACAAGACTAATCTTGTATCCCAATTCCATCTAGGGGTCCCAAACCTATTTTTTAAATCAAATCAAAATTTAGAAACATTCCAATAAAAAAACTATTGTCAAATTACAATTTCAAAAAAAGATCAGATGCATGTCCCCCTACCAATTGTGTACAGTTAACATATTTTTGAAACCAACACATTGATGGACCATATCCAGGATGATGAATATAATTGGAATAATGAATGAGGTTATAGGATCCATTATAACATTCCTACTCCTATGAATAATAAATTACCATCATCCTTTATATTGTATAAAATAGGTGGAACATATCAATTATCTCATTCTAATGTTTCCTCAAAATATTTGGATGGGGAATTCATATCTACACATGGATCATACCCCTGCTTCAACTCTAGTTTACTATCATATTCTAGAAACCACTCAAAGGTAGGTTAAAATCCCATATAATGATATTGAAGCTGGAAATCATTCTCAAGTATCTTCACAATAGTGGATTCTTATTCCCATATAAAATTATATATATCAACATATTTTAGTGATCTTTAGGTTGAAAAAATATATTACTTCTAAAAACCAAGAGGATGGTTGATACAGACTTCCATGACACCGAGTGAGGCCTATATTCATAAACTAAACAATGCCAACGGCCTTGAGTATTAATGACTCATATAAGAAGCACAATGGGTAGTTAAATTTTCTTACTGAAGTATAAGGTGATAACTACCAAGAATGTCTGAATCCTAATATGATAGAAATGTATTATAGTGACTCTCCACCAAACATTCAATATGGTAACATTCCTCATATTGATAGCTCACACAGATATGGAAATATTCCCCTTTAAAATACACCATCTCAAAGAGATATACATGAAACACTAGGTTAAATTGAATATAGTGAACATTCATCTACCAAAAACAACAAACCTCAATCAGCATGTTACCCAGGGAAGAAACCTATCTTGTCTGACTAGGTGGAGGTGTTTTACCCTAATGAAGAAGCATTCAACATTGGTATATGGATGGATTTTTCCATAAAAACACAAAACAACGTTATTTCCCTTCAATAAATCTAATTATGATTTCTTGGATGAGATAAAAGTTGATAGTGTGCTTTATATTCACCAGAAAATGTTGGAAAAGTTCATTTATTAAAGGATATAAAACTCCATTTTCAAGGATATGAGGGTCAAATCCATCTCATAATCAAGCTATATTTTCATATAGTCCTTCCCATATTATCTATGTCCCAAGACCTGATACCAAAAAGACACAAAAAAATCAACAACGCAATAACCCCAGAGATTGGAATCTCTTCAGTAATAAATTGTTGAAGCCTGGATGATGAGTTGTATCCATGAATAAGGCATATTTGGGGTGTTTCACATTACTCCATCTCAAAAATAGAAAATATCCCATGAGTAAGACTCCTACAGTTTCATTGTGATATAAGAGATCATGAGACCATTTTATGAGTGGGAATATTGGTCAACCCTGTGAATCTCCCCTACTTTTAGAATGAAAGGATTCTATGAATGAAGAGAGATTGAATCAAATATGTTGCACATATCAAAAATGGATGTTGATGTCATGGACTGTTTGGTAGTATCCCATATTTAGTGACTCCAATAAAAATAATCAACATTAAAATACCCATGGGAGAAAAAAATTATTCTAAATTAGGAAGATCACAATGGAATCCATCTAGGAGTGAACCCAACCCATAGAGAATATGTAATTTTTACTACCACCTACACCCCCGGTTTATCAAATTACATATTTATCCTAACTATATTGAAAGTGGTTTCTATTTAACCCCATCACATAGGATTTTAGGAATATTTATATCAATTTCCACCCAATCACTATTATATCCTAAATAAAAGGATAAGACATTTTTAAAGGTAACCCCAAATCAACTCCATCCTAAAACAGTAAAGGAATTTTTATCATCTTATCAAACGATATTGGTAACATTTAGGTGAGTAGTTCAAAAATAATTGCCAAAATCCCCTCCATTTTTCCCATATCAAGATGTACCCCATTCATTTTGGTTTTTCTCATCATCTATGATTGAAAAGTCACCCAATCTAACTATTCATTGGATTGTATTGATATAATATATATATAATTGAATCAAAACCCAAAAAATGGTTATATTTCTTGATGTACCGACAATAAAAATGGGAAAAAGGAGGATCATCAGAAAAATTTTAGAGGGAGCATGTGGTAGACAACTACCATACTCTTTGATCAATGATTGGGTGAAAATTTTCACATAGTATGTCTCAATGAATATCATCACCATAATTCCATCAAATGATGCCGAACAAAATATGAATGTATATGTGTGATGTATGGATACATTAACCCTAGATGTGGTTGATATTTATTCATTAATTTAGGCTACGTGTTTGAAGAGTTAGACAAGGAACCAAAACCATACACTTTTGTATAATGAGTTTCCACCTACTCTATATAATATTTCCAAGGATAAAAGGATGGGTGTTGATAATTACCACTCACCACAAAGAAGGAATTAAAAACCATCCATTGAGATATGGGTTTCAAAATATGATAATGATATAAAAATCCTTATATATCGCAATGAGGAATTTTTTAGGGGTAATATTTTGATTTGTATCACCTTCATGAATGAAAAATGTATCTATCCTCATACCCATTAGGAGAGAGATAATCAACCTAAAAAGGTGGATCTCGAGTATCGGTATAGAACTAGATCTCGGAAAGTGTTTTAAAAAAATAATTATGTTGAGGATCATCATAATATGTTTAACTTATATAAACACCCTCCTCCTCATCAGGGTAATCATCTAGAAAAACAAAATAAATTAAAAACTAGTAGGATATTAAGATCAGAAAATAGTGTCAAGTATCTCCCAATAACTTTTCATATGATGTGGTCAAAATAATAGTTCCTTCAGATCTCCTCAAAAACATGATGTCCCCAGTTTGTCAAATGGACTCCATGAAGGCGAGATGTCCTCACATGTATCCCAAAAATTATCAGTATCATGGTTGGGTGGTTGATAAATTTCCTCCCCCCAATTTCAATAATCATATATTTTCTACATTTAATGTCATAAGATACCTATTACAACATCTCACACACTTTTTATCGAGGTGTGCCCCATGATAAGACCTTGATACTAGAAGAAGGGAAAAAATAATGCTTATTTTTATTAACTATGGTAGGTGTACCCTTTGTTCAGAAGGGTAGCCTTCCAGTAGGATCTTTTAATGGATGGGAAGACCTTCATCATCAATATATTTATCAATTTACCTCCATTGTATAGAGAATTATTATTTCTAAACTCGCAAATATCAATATATGAGAACATGTGATATTCTCTGACTTTATGCCAAGGTGGAAGCATGTAGTAAAATCCTATTGTATTTCACTCTCACAGGAAATATTGATAGAACTTTTGATGATAACCATCGATATGAGCTAAAAAAATCTGATCCTAATGATATAAATAGGTGGATTCATTGAGCATACTAAAATGGTATAACACCTATAGCATTCCATTCAACATCTTTCCAAATATCATCCCATGACCATGACATAGAGAATCATTCCTTGAAGGGTAGATAATTCTATTAACATCTCAAAATCAGTAATAGTACATATCAAAACAGTTAATCAAGGCTCAAATCATTCGGTGCCTCCCATTGAGTAGTAGCACAAGAAAAAACCCCCTCTGCATGAGGTAAAAAGGGATCATGTTCTCACACTATTCAAAGAACAACAAAATAATGTGTGTAACTTCAAAAATTAATACCTACATAGTTATTCCCATAAACATATAGGGAACAACCTTATTATGCTTCTAGATCCTAATAAACCCATTGAGGTTGACCTAGATGAACAAAATTACAACTTCCCCTTCCATATAAGACTATTTCCTTCCATTACTAACTAAATTGTCTTACAATACATTATCTAGGGCATGGTTGATTTAGGATAGGTTATACAAGGAAACCCCTTGGTGTAGTAAACCCATGTGACACCCACACATCTTGAATAATAGGGTTATTGGTTAATAGTTCATGCTATTCATGAACAAAATTCTAATAACTAAATAAATTAGAAAACAGTTGACTAATCTTACACCTCCATGCGAGAATAGCTTCGTAAAATAGTAATTGTTCTAGGACCATGGGGGAAAATGTTGAATCTACATCCCAAAGTCAGACGTAATTGATAAATACAATAAAATTAACTAGGTAAATTGTCATATCCCCTCCCAAATAGACATTGACACTTGGAGATTTCATTCCATCTGAAAATGAAGAACATGAACCACTCCCCCAAAAAGAATCCCCATTGGAAGAAGATCCAATTTTCAATTTTATTAACATAATTCCCTCAATAGAACATTTCATTGATGTTGAATATATTAATGAATATTAGTTCCATGTACATGATTGGGGAGATGGATGTTGAGGATCAAATATATAAGTGTATAAGGAATGGTACAATTATCTACAAACCCTATATTGCAGTCACATACCTAACAAACACACAGAAATATATATATATATATATATATATATATATATATATGGCTGATACCCCTTGGTTTTCACTACAGTAAGACAATTTTTTGTAAAAAGATACATTATAACCCTTCAGTAACTAGAAAAACCTAATCATTTTAAAGGACTGGCTAGTGGGGTTGAAATTGTCTAATCTTCCAAAATGAAGGGGTGTGTGTACAAGCTGAATGATTCTATAAAAAGATTCTACCATGAAATATTTTCAAACACCATTCCCATATTCGTCGTACACTCCATTTCATAAGACACGTGTTATGTAGAAACAACACATCATCATGTGAATACCTCTAGAACATAAATTTGTCTTTATAAAATTGTTACTTGTTTCACCATCCAAACTCTAAATCTTATATGTTCTCCACAATTCATAAGAGGTTATATGTTTTTTCATTAAATAAAATTAGACTCCTCAGATGCTTAATATAGAATTCCCTATTTATGATGTTTATCGAGTGTAAGATATAGAAGTAGAATTTCATACAACCATCTCATTCGAGGAGAAATATTAGGAAGAAGTTATTCAGTCACATCTTACCTATATATGTTTCTGTAAAGATGTATAATATTGATATATGATTGAATTCAATATGTAATAGTTTTAGGAATAAAATATTCATAATCGAAACTCATAGATATTAGGTATACAATAAGGATATTTATATCCAAAGAAGTTGAACATTCAATGGTGCAACAAAAGTGAGAAAAGGAAACAGAATTATAAATGACAAGGATAAGTCTGAGGACTAAAAGTCTAATGGTAAGTTCATTTTTATGAGGTATGAAATGGATTTTAATGTATGTATCAGATAACCCTACATTCATATCCATTTGAAAATTACATTAACATTCCACCAATGCTTTAAATAAAACATTAAGAGAGTGGACATAATAATATATAGTGAGGAATACATGGTTAAATATTGTGAATCCATTTAAAGAAATGTAAATTTATACAATTGGAAATGTAAAAGGAAAAAAATTGATTTTGATATGTTGGTTTTCTCTCCCAATATCTTATGATGTTTCCATAAAAATCCTTGGACTACCATGAGTAGTGATTATGAGCTTCCCGTAAACAAGATTATTGTTCTATTCTCAACCCTAGTGAGCAGTTATAATCCAAAATTTCTTTGAACTCGTTTTTATGAGATAAATATAATAGTAACTAAGGTTGGTTCATCAGAATAGATTCATACTAATTCCCTATCTGTATCTAAAAATTCTTTTGTACCACTTGAATAAATTCAAAATTCCTTCAAAAAATTCCCTGAAACTCAGGATTCCCATGCCTCTCCAACCACTATTAGTACGATAAAGGAAACAAACATCCCCAGAATCCTCCCAAAATGAATATATAAATTTATGATGCCAATGTCTCTCCTTGGGGTCTCTAAAACTATGATATGAATAGAGATTCCCCTACATTATCCATTATGCCTGAAGATGATCTAATGGACACAACTATTGATTATAAAGATGTTGTCCTTAGGAATAACCCTACGTTATTTGAAATTTTAATATACACCACCATCAATGAACATTGGTATATGAATTTTGTAATGATATAATACTCACATTGTACATCGATTATTGTTTCCAAACCTTCCATAGAGAAAACTATGTTCATTTTATTTATAAATATGAATTGATATATCTTCACCTAGTTAAGTATAGATTCATATAGTAAACCCCCCAAGTGTATTTAAATCATAATGGATTCCTATATGACCATAAGGGTTTCAAATATGTACCTAGTAGAATATATCCCACTCATTCTATTGAGGTAGAATATGAATTTGAATATTTTATTAATTCTTGCTTTGTCTAAGAGTTATAGTTCACAAAATGGATTTCTTACATCATCCCAATCATGAATAATAACTAGTAGATAATTGTATACATCACCTTCAGATTACTTAAATAACACTTCCTGAATGATTATTACATGTTAACACACATTGAACATATTATTAATGACACTACTGGCTTCTAAACGTTTTCCTTTACGGTTGGTTATTCATGATATAATTAGTTCAGGATGGTCCCTATATAGTGGAATCAACTACCTTCGATGGATTTCAAGTGATAATTTAATACTATTTCATTACCTTCAACATAAATAACGTTGTAACAACTTAACAATGAACTGCGAATCACGTCATTAATCCTTTATTCTGACAAGTCATGATGTGCTATGATGATAACATGATAGTCAAATCATGACATCACTCTGATCACATCAGTAATCATGAAACAATTTTTTTAAAATATTAGGATAATTTAATGAAGAAAAGATCATTAAAGTCTGATTTTTTAGTGTCATTAGGTATTTTGATTAGTTTTTTTTGGTATGGCACAATTACAATAAGGTTTATTTGGAAAAGACAACTGAATTTATTGAAATTCTACCACCATATAATCATATATAATATAGGTAAATCCATAGTCACCTCACTTCTATCACATTTTTAAAATCCAATGTGGCTGGAGAATCACTCATATTCACTAAGATAATGAAGAAGGGTTTATCCAACCTATGGTATGGGGACATCCAAGTCGATTTCAAGATCGTTGAAATGTACCTTTGTTTACTAGTCATTATATCATAAAATGGAGAAACTCTACAATCTTTGAACATGGCACCCAAGGAATAATCTCTTGCCTCCCTCCTCCCCTAGAAAAGTTATTCTAAGAATAATTATTTTTCTGTTATTATATAGGAATGATGGTAGATACCAAGAATCAATAATACTATATCCAAAAGAACTACCTCATGATCATTATTTCAGTTATTAATCTAATGAAAAACATTCAACATAATATATTACACTTGGTCTCTCATATCAACCTACTCAAGTATATTTTTCCCTCTTTATGTGAAGAAATTTATTTTCATAATCGGTTGATAATTTTCAATTGTATGAATTTAAATTAATTTCAAATAATGATATCAATGTTCAAGAGAATACTGATTTTCGTTATGTAAATCCTCTCCAAGAAATCATGGCATTAGACACCCAACATACAAAATAAGAAGTATTGTATTTCCTTGAAACAACACAATTACATGAGTTATATTTTGATAGATATTAGAAATGATTAAGAGGAAGGAATTTTTAAAAATAGAAGCATAACTGGGTTGTTTATGTAATAGTATTTGTTTCCTCAAACAATGTAGTTTTTTTAATTTATTCTCACTCTCTAGAGTCCACGAAAATAATGTGGATTAATACCAATCCTTTATAATGTTTTTGAATGTAGCTATAAATCTGTATATAGATTATTTGAATGAAAATAGTGATTCAGAATTTGTGATTAAATAGATCAATAAGGTATATTCCATAAATAAATAATATTTATCCCCTCTTATTATTTTGTGGGAGGACTGGTTGAAAAATTAGATTTCGAAATAATATTTTACCATATACCTTGATCATATAACTATTTTGTTATTGAACTAGCCATTGAGTCCACATTCATGGACAATCCCTATCCAAAATAGATATACTTCTGCATCACGAACCGAGGGATATTCTCAACAGTTGCTGTCTATAACTTACAAGAAATTAATCAGATCAAATACGTTATAGAGGATGATGAGAATACATCCACCCTTTTATGGATTAATCCCATAATAGATTACAACTAAAATGTCACCATCCTATTGGATCAATCCAAATGGAAACATATTTTTTATCATGTAATGAACTTCAATATTCATGCTAGAATGAATAATGGGAAATACCTCAATAAAATAGGCTTAGATAGAGTAATCCTCAAATGAATTATAGATGGAGATAATTCCTCCATTATATTGGAATTCCTTGAAAGCTGTTATAGCACTCCCCATTCCAAAACCACGATCTCCCAAAAAATTAGAAGGTTTTGTTATTATTGGAGAACGTTGATACACTACTATATTGACTATGTTAGAAATTTGCACGCACATCTGTTCTATGTAAATATTATTAAAAACCCTTCATAGTTACTATAGAAAAATAAATATTCATCGGTGTCTTCTATAAGGGGGTAGAAATTCTAGGGTCATATCCCCCATATATAGAATAGTATTTTAGGTTTATAATTGTAGATACTGTCATATTTTCCTTATGGGATGAGGTAATAATAGTCAAGAAATTCAGGACAATGAATTTCATCATCTATATGGGGTTCAATATTATTAACATATTTGGTTTAAGTCACATGATATTAATATACATTAGTATATATTTATATTCTTAGGAGTTATATAAGAATTATCATGAATATAACACTATGTCAAACCATTTTTCTCTCTGTAATAAAATGGAATGTGAAAATTTAGAGTCCTTCAGTAAGACTTGGTCAAATACACTCCAAAAAATTCTTGAAAACCCCAAAAGATCATGGATAAAACATATCCTATATGAATTATGGGACTATCATACCACCACATACACTACAACTCAAGTTTCCATATATTCTTTAGTTTATTGATTAGAGGAACTATTACACATCGAAGTCTCATAAGACTCACTTTAAATTTCAATCATTGGATATATCCAAGATGAAGATCAATCATATAAGTAGCTAGATGAGATAGAATGAATCATTGAGAAAAGGATGTGAATGTTTCATAACCTAGAAGACCATTAGAAACATATTTTGTGATCCTTAAACAAAAATGTTCTCCGAAACTCATTCCTCCAAGGATAATTGGTATTGGTTTTCATAAAACCAGTGTTAATAGGGAAGAAACCCCCAAAACTAGAACTGATATGGGAAGGGAATTACTTCATACATAAGTTATTTTCTGACTGAGATAAATCATTGTCCATGATATATGGTAAATGTATTAATCTCTTACCAATGTGATGTTTCTTAATACACTATTACAAAAAACTATTTTTACATCATCATTTTTTACTTCGGTAATAAATAACAAATGTGAAAATCATTATATTTGATTTATCATGTCTGATATATTAAAACCATGGATAAAAATTCATTATGTTGATTTATCACATCTTTTATTTTATAACCTATGTGACAAATCAAATATCTCATATTATCACATCGGTTATATAATAACCGATGTGATAAATCAACTATATTACTTTATCAAGTCGGTTATAAAATTACCGATGTGATAAACCCAATTTTTTATGTTAGTTATATAATAAACAACGTAATAAATGAGTTTATCACGTCAATTTTTAAAAAACCTGCATGAAAGTTAAAATTTCGAATATCTCCGACAATGAGATCAATTTTATACATCATTTTTTTTTTGAAAAATGGAAGGTCTTTCAGGTCGGTTATTATATAACCAACGTGAAAAATTAGAGAAAATATCTTGAAAATAAATTTACAGTATACAAAATATTAGGCATCAATTGAAATTTTCAATGCCACGTTGTAAAAAAAATTGATCTCGTTCTTGGCCTGATTCAAAATTTTTACTTTAACGTCGGTTTTATTAAAAACAACCTGATAAACTCATTTATTATGTCAGTTAGTATATAACTAACGTAAAAAATTGACTTTATCACATGAGTTATTTTTTTAAATGACATGATAATCCATGATAGTGGATTTATCACGTCGGTTATTTTATAACCGACATTATAAAGTGAGATATTTGATTTATAATGACGGTTATTTTATAAACAATGTGATAAATCAACGTAATGAATTTTTAACATCAGTTATTATATAACTGATGTTAGAAATCAATTATATTACTTATCATGTCTGTCATTTATAACCAACTGAAAAAATGACAATGGAAATTTTTTTTACTAGTGTAGTTATTTGAAATTATACAAAATGGTATGGGGTAACATTGTAGGAAAAACATCATCCTAATTATGAATGGCCACGATTTGTGTAACAATTTTACTAGTTCGGTTTACTAGCTCATGAAAAAATTTCTTCAACAACATTATACAAGGGAAAGGTGTTGCTATTTGATTCTAGAACATTTAAATCATTTGATATTGTTTCTCTTCTTTCTCAGTCATGTATATCACTTCTATAATTATTGTTTGAACATTAGATAAATTAGTTTATAAAAAGAAATGAACTGTCCCCATCTAGAGTGAGAGTCCATTCCATGTAATCGATCACATTTAATAACTATGCGGGGATTGATTATTGTCACCAAATGATACATAATGATGAATAAATATAAAATATTGGGTATAAACACAATATTAATACTAATACCACATATCTATGTATGAATCATAGGTGTTGATGGAATTTTCTATATAAGAATCATGTGGGATTGATTACTATCTCTAGGACCATTAGGGGTATGTGGATCATCCATTTCAGAATGAACCACAGATTTTTATTACTCAAAACATGACCCTCGATGATAATGAAATCTATGTAAATGTATTTGGAACATGGGTGGCTTCTACCTAATAGTAATAATTCTCAAGTTCCCTACACATGAGAAAAAATTATTTAGGGACATTTGTTTATACGAACTATATGTGGATTTATTTCAATTTCCATTGTCTATATAGTGATTCCAAGGATCCATAATCCAAGGCCTAGTTGTAATAAAAAATTCCCACTATGGGTCAAACTTGTACTATTTATATTCTTATAAGAACTATGTACAACTTGATTCCCATAATATGGGATAAATATTCACAAATAAATCATCAATTTCTAGGAATACCATGAATTCTATTCACTCCAAAATATATTCCTTTTTCAGAATGGATTTTTTTTATTTCTACTCATGTATTAATGTAAATATCCCCCCATATTTCTTGTGATACATTCTATCATTGATCAATCGATTGTATAGTTTTATATTATTTATCAAATTTATTATTACTCATGTGAGATTAGGTATCAAATAAATCCTCTATATATAAAGTGATCATGGTTTTTCCAAGATAGGTGACCATGTTACAGTCTGTTGACATTAAACATCATGAAAACATCCTTGAAAGAAAAATCTAAATTGCAATTAATGGTGTATTTGTACTGAATAGATCATTGTTGTGATGACTGTGTATACAAGAACCATATGTTTTATCCCTCTACTATATAAATGATTCATGTATATGTGGGAAAACCCTATAGGGTACCAAAACCCTTCTTATATATTGTGTTATCTTTGAAGGAAACTCAAATATCCAATATCTATGTTAATAACAACGGGCTCCTTATTTTGATAAACATATCTTAGAATATAGTGGACCATGGGCCGATATTCACTTAGATTATCCCTATATAAATTTTTTAACATGAACTCACTAATCAAAAGCGAAACTACGAGTATTTTCTACTGAATATCACAATTCATCATTGATTTTTCCTAATGGATATTTTAGTCTCATTAGTGAGGAACCCCATAAATCTAGGATATATTTATCTAACGACATAGGATATGATAATTCATCATTATTAAGGTTCTACGTTTACCGAGAATTCCCCATTTCCAATTGAATCGATTATTCATGGGTTATGATTTTCACATCACATATCAAACTATTCTAGTGGATTTTGATCCCCTTGATGTTACTTATATGTGTATTATACACTTTCTCAAAGGAAACATGTATCACTTTATTATTATACACATTTATAATGAGGTATGTATATATTATAATGACTCAACATCCTTGTGTTTCTATATACCTATGAATACCCTATTTTTTATAAAACATGAATCATGCTCCCTTTTTTATGTCCAAATAACCAGATCCATTGGCTAAGTATTCTCTTTGAATGTTATGGACCTCAATCCCAAATCCTCTTGGTTCTATTTTGTGTGATATTGGTAATAATGAATGAAATATTAAAAAAACAACTAGGATTAAATTTGGAATAACAAAATTCCTCAAAGCATGTTATTAGGGGATATTTTGTTCCATGAAGGGACCTTGCTAGGATTCGTTGGTTAATAACATGATTCCATAGAGCTTGTGACAATTTATTTTTTTGGTCCTGGCTGATAGTTACACCTCAAATAAGTGTTCCACATCTATTATAAAGTGTTTTTTACACAAAAAATAATTAAAAATAATCATTTATATATTAATTTAAATACATGATTTAAATTATCAATTTTCCCACATCTAAGAGGGATAGAGAATGGCCATGTGGTGTATTCCTACATAACATTCCCCCAATATAAATATATTAACCTGTAATACATCTATATAATAACTAAGGGGGTCTTTATTCAAAAAACCAAAGGATATGTAGTTTATCCCATTTCATAAAACATTGGTCTATACAAAATATATAAAAAAATACCCTTCCCTACATGTGGGTCAGACTTGTGCATGGATTTTTCTCAAGAAGATTTTGTGGATTGGTCCCTATTAAAATATGATATTTAGTTATTTATAGATCACAAAATATGGGTTCATCCACAATATATAAACTAAAATACCACATAAAAACATATGGTTCTTACTTTAATAGGTTATTTTCTCCAAAAATACATGTGTCTTGATACTTATTGTCATAAGAAACATGGTGATGACACAGTTCTTTAATCCCGAGCAGAACCGCAATGAACAATAAATAAATAATAATAATGTTTCTCCCCAAACACTGGTTAGACATTTATAGTGAGTTATTCTATAAAAACTATTTTTTATTACCATTATAATACGATATGTATTGAGGCCCATATCATAAAACTTAGGCCCAATGAAAAACTAAAATGAAAAATTCCTCTCCATGTTTGTGGGTAAGAACTATTGTTGGGAATTTTCCATATATAAACTAGGTGTGGATTTATTCTTGTTACTAAAAGAAATTTCATGATTCCCATATCTCCAACCTAGGGCCTATATAAAATATAGACATGGGATGTAGTGATAATAAAAATTTTCTCTTCCATAAATATATTCTAGACTTTCAATGAGAGATGTTTTTCTATGAACTGGTGGTGTCTTGAATCCGATTGTTATATTATATGAATTGAAACATGGATCATCAATTTTAGGACTAGATTTGAATTCTTATTATTACCAAATAGTTTCCCTAATGAGAACCAAATTTTCATGGGGATTTATTTTATTATCAAAATGTGAATACCGCACCATATTCCTTATCATAAATTGTCACACAGTTCAATCAGCTACCTAGCTTTATATTTTTTCTCAAACAAAGAATATATTCTGTATTCTTAGGGAAACTAAAAATCCATTCTAAAATGTGTGATCATAGTTGATTCTATAAAAATATGTAGAACCATGTTCTAGTTGTGTGATGTTAAACAGAATGACCATATCTTTTTCACATGATGTTATATTTTATGATAAGAGGTCCACATGTTGAACAGATCAAACTTTGATGGATGTGTTCATAGAAAAATTATTTTTATTCTCTTTCCATGAAAATGTTCTCAATACACATTTTAATATCATTTAGGGTACTCTATGTCTCATTAATTTAATGTTCTCCATGAACAAACTTCATTTCATAAATATCTGAGTTGAAAACAACTGATTCCTTGAGTTGTTATACAATGATATTAGAATGAAATAGACCTTGACACCACATAATCGTGGTTCCACCCTATGGTGTACTAGTAATAGATATTTAATAATCAAAAGGGACCCTCTAGTATTCACTGTTGAATAACACAATGAATCAATGATTTTTCATAGGGGGTGTTTTGGTCTTGGAAAAGATCCCCCTCTCCCCCCTTAATTCTGGGATATATTATCATGAATGGATATGATATGAGAATTCTCCATTATAAATGGTTGATCATTACAAACTATTATCCAAATAAGTTTAACTCAATAATTCTTGTGTATGTATTTACACAACCCATAACCAATTTATTCTCTTCTATTTAGATTCCCTTGACATTACTCATCTTTTCCTCATAATAATTATCAGATACATATCATGACATTACATTATTATACCCATTTATTTTGAAGTGTGAATACCATCTAAAGTACAAAATTCAATAAGAGAAATAATTTTAATAGAAACCATATTTGTTAAATGTTGTTTGAGAATAAATAATTAATCATCATATTACCTTGTCAGATAATGCTAATCTACATGACAAATGGTTATTATGCAAGACCAAAAATCCATAGAATAATTCATTCCTTCGATAAATATGTGTGAGTGATTATTTTTTCATCTCCATACCAAGATAATACGTGGAAATTAACTTTTATTATGTATAAAGTCAATATACATATATTACCTTTTTATGACTATGATTTCATGGATAACTATTGGAATATAAAAAATTCCCTCTATTTAGACATGAACTATATCAATGTGTGGTGTCATCCATCTATGAAATATGTATTAATTCATTCATGTGTATAGAATATAATTATTGATCCATAATTTCATTAATCTTGAGACCACAAAATTATTGAAAACTGTAATGTTCCCCTCCCATTCACATGAACTGATCTATGGATGAATCGTTCTCTAGTGAGAAATACATGTTGCACAATTTTTGGCCTATCATGAACCTTAGTGATCCTGGGTATATAATACTAGACCCATCAATATAATTCCAAATATTATTACATTTTTTAGTGTTTGGCCCAAATTAAAATATTCAACTTTGTTTGGACATAACAGTCTAATGATCCACCCACTAGTGAATGCCTCTTATAATATAAGATCCATTTCTCCCTAGTGGCTCTGACTACCTCACTGACATTTAGATATTGTACACCCATGTTATAGTGATTGAATAATTGTTTATGATAAATATTATGTTCTCCCCTACATATTATTCAAATAGATGTGAAGGGATCATCAACTACTATGAAACTATTTGTGGCTTCATTCCCATTCCCATAAGATACATAATGATGCTTACACCACCCGTCATTGATCCCAAACAAGAATTCAAACAAAATCCCCTCCTACATAAATTCATAATAACTAAATATTACATGGTTCCTATTATGACAAGATTCTTACTAACACCTATGATTCATAAAACCTTGGTGCACATAAAAAATTATTGACTCTATAATGTTTGAGATAGATCTACGAAGACGGATCTCATTGACATATATTAAAATGGTATGATTCTTTCCCATAAAAATTCATTCCTAAATTAAGGAAGTCCCAACAAAAAAAATATTCACCTAAGATCTAGTAAACATTCCATGATGTTAATATATTTAAGGACTAATAGTCGTAGCTAGTTACTTTTACCGCATATGAATCAGATCTGTGTTGGGATTATTTGTGCATAAATTAGATATTTACAAATGGGACCCCATCATATAGTTACCCAATAAAAAGACTATGCTAAGATAAATTTTCCCCCCGCATATAAATTCCCTTAACCTATGTATTTTTTCCTTAAGGATATCCTACGTAATTCCACATCGATTCCCACACCCTATCTTCATGATGTTAAACTCCAACGAAGATATCCTAGTCAACTAAACATAAAATACTTGAACAATATATACTCATCAAGTGACTTTAACATATATGTCATGTGTTTCCCTATAGTATGAAGTTAAAATATAATGAACGTTATTCATCATCAATCATTATCACAGTATAATAAGAGGTAGTCCCTAGTTAAACAATGTATAGGGTGCATCCGACAACTTTATAAGAACCACAATACATAACTAACATTTATTTTCATGAGAACCTCATCTTTTAATAAATCTTATATAAAACTCATAAAAGAAAAAAATACCCCTTTTGATCATGAACTAGTCATATCTTTGTAATTTCATTATACCCATGTACCAAAGGAATTTCATCCCAATAAAAGGTCCATATGATCCTTATGGACCCTAAAATCATTGTAGTGGAAATAGTAAACATAGTGTGATTCAGGATCATCCTCATAATGACCATATCATAACATTACCAATGATTCATGAACCATGATCCACAAATTACCAAATTCTCATACATGTTCAATGGGTGTTATATTATTCATTTCCCTAAGGATCTTAATTAGGCAGTTTTGTAACACTCTCTTAACATTTGGTCTATTATTATCAAGTCCATTAAATAAATTAACTTTATTAAAATATGAAAATCATTAATATTTATCCCTTAATGGACCCAATTTCAATTCCCTTAACTGCTAGTTAAAGAGACATATAACTTATCATGCTCAAAACCCACAAAGGATTGTCTGATAAAAATTCCAGTCTCATCTCACTAAACTCTTAAAATTTTTATTTTCAGAAAATGATAGAGATTTTATAAAATGTGTCCAAAATATCATAGGCCTCAACTTATGGAACTAATAGATACGAGTCATTATTGTTAAACCTATTCATTCTAGAAACAATTAGAGAAATTATTTGTGAAGTCTCTTCTACATGATAACATGTTTAGAAGGTGGTGACATAACTTATTAATTTTAGAAACACACCATTAAAATAATATTTTACAAAAAATACCATCATGTATTTACTGCCTATACAGATACCCACTGATTCAATGGGTTTTTTACTTCTAATGGATCCCCAAATCCTTTCATAAATCCTTATCGTTCTATCATCTACTGTATTGGTAATAGGGACTGGATACTTGAAATGAACCCCACTAGGATTCACTGGGGAATACAAAAATTCATCAGAGCTTGTGCATAGTGGGTGTTTTGGACCTGGAGGAAAGGTCCCCCTTAATTCTATAAGTTATTTCCCTAACTATGTTATATAATGGTATCTACCATTAATAATAGTCAACATGTACCAACTGGTTTATTTTTTAGTCGACTTAGATATTAATAGATTACTATTTACAATTTCTATTTCATGTCCATTCTAGTGGATCTGAAATCCTGGATATTATGTCACAATGCTTTGTAACCATTATGTGGTACTCCATTATAAAACCTTGTGGTTTCCCCATTCCATGACCCAAAAATATGTAATGTTAGTCTCAAGATTCACATCTGTAAATTGAACTACTGTCAATGTTCCATAACCCTTCTTGGATAAACCATTTCCCATATCCTATTTCATTCCCCAAATGTTTAAATCATCATAAACATTTCCAAGGCCATGAAAAATGAATGATGGCCCTCTATATGATCATACATGTAATCCCTATGGTCTCGTGCATAAGGTGACTTGGAAGATTGATTATAGGCATGTTCTCATTGTAGGAAAGGTACTATAATCATCATGAGACCCAGTAATATCATAGTGGAACATGGAAGCATAAATTGTTTGGTGTTTATTCCCAACATTTCTTCCCAACTTCATCACCCTAATTTCATAAAATCAATTTATTCTTTATACAACCTGTGATCTAAATATTTATGTGTATTTGACATCCCTAACAATTTGTCTCTATCTACCAAGATACTTTAAATTAAAGAATCCAGGTTCAAGATAAATCAATAATATCCATCCTTCACAATTTTAAAAATAATGTCGGGTTTGAGAACCCAACACGAATATTCATTATATAAAATTTGAAAAGGAATATAGGGAAACAAAATCCTTAGTGAATATACAATCATCATAAAATAAACTATGATTATGGTTTTCAAAACCCTTCATGAATATAAATCCTCCATGTATTCAACTTCTCAATTCAATAGTGGGTTTTAAGATAGAAGACCCTAATATACAATGGTAGAAGTTAAAACAAAGAAGAACCTAAGCTAATGAAACACTTGGTCCAAGGTAAACCCTAATCTATAGAAAAATCCTGTCTAAAATGTTAGATAATAAACAATAGAAATAGAATGCCCAATCTAGAAGAGACTAAAATATATAAATATAAGGTCCTATATTGATGACCCTAAACTAAAGAAAGTATAAGTATTAGATATAATACACTAATCTATAGCCACTGCAAGTCTATGATAGGTGACCCTAATGTATAGAAATAGAAGGTTCATGCTAGAAGACCCTAAAAAATTTAAATTTTATACAATATCTAAATATAATCATCTAAGGAAATAGTATATTCTATCTATAATATCTTAAACTATAGGAATAATAGGGTCAATATAGAAGAATATAATTTACTACAATAGAATGAACAATAAAAATTACCATAAATTATTGAAAAAAAAAAGAAACTGCACTATTCATCATAAAACAAAATCCTTTCATCAGTAAGAAATTTAATACCATAAAACATTAATTGAATGAGATATAGTGCTAACAAACATAAAACCTCCATATGTAAACCTAGGAAAAGCCAATTTTTTTCTCACTGAACATGAACTCTACGTGAAATGGGAAAAATTGGTCACATGTAAAATTTAAATTGCACAAAAATTACTGGGTAGAAAACCCATTATGTGAATTTGGAGAAAAATCCATGTCCATACCTTCTATGAATTTCATCCTGCATCTTATTAAATTAATAGGGTGGAAATTAAGGGATAAAAATCATGTAGGGACCACTATATGGCCTTATAAGAAAATTGGTCTTTGCTTTCTAAGTCCATTTAACTAGGAAATCATAAGATAACTATATTGGAATAACTAGAGATACTCGGGTGACTGACCAATAGGCATTTATGAAACAATGGTTTCCAACACATCCTCATAACCAAGTACTTATTCTTTATTCCATCCATTCAATTATTTTTGGAGGGTATGCTTGAACCCTCTATATGAGCCTAAGAAGACATGGATTCAATGAGTCACACAACACCTATGTATTATTTCTAATAGTTGAATGAGGTAAGACTCATGCAAATAGATCGCTTAACTTGCTGAAATGAATCATTTGGCCTTCAATACGACTCACAATAACATAACTTCCAGAAAAGACATGGGTTTTTATGTGTTTCTCATGATCTATTCATTGATTACACAATGCCTTCAGATAAATCTCCCTGATCAAATGAATTTAAATAATAATAATTTTTTATTAGGATACAAGTATGTTGATGTATAATAGAAACCTTCACATAATTCATATAATAAATTATATAAATGATAAGATAATAATAAATATATATATGTTCAATAATATTTATTAGATGTTTTTATAAATATTTCATGATTAGTTCTAAGATCACTTGAAGATCCTCATAAATGTTAGTATGATATCACAAAGGACATTAGGAATGTCTGTCACTTCATGAGAAGACCATTGGGCATGTTTACCATGATTATGTGATGCCACAGAAAAAATTATTAACAACTATTTGAAAATATCCATAGTCATTCATGTGAGAAAATATTAAAATAAAATCCTTTTTTTGTGAATCATGTTACATTGATATTTATTTGAAGGGATCATGTGCTTCATGTGATATGTTAATTGATCATGTACTAGTCATTTGACATGCCATATAAATAATGTGTAAATCCATTATTATGACAACCTTAATATAAAAAATCCCCTGTGAAATTTTATACTAATATCATTATGAACCATTGACATTAAAATCATGATCTCATGAATTATTTTCTACATGTTAGCTAGAGATCATGAACTTTCTCAAAAATGATGACCTGGTATCATGTATGCTCTCAGACATTTCTACCGGATCACCCAAAATCTATTTAACATTCCACCACAATCATAATGAATCCATTTCTTAATCCATGGATTCAAGGAATATGTTAATTATTGAGTTAATATTTTCTTGTAGTTTTTTTTTAAAAATGGAGGACTTCATTTCTTGCACGAAACTAGTTCATGCGAAGTGCATGATACATTATCAAAATATGAGAACATCCCCCTGCCAATGAAAGTGTATATATGATAAGTAAATTCAATGTAATGTATAATTTATATATATATATATAGGGTGGTAATTCCAATTAAATACTTCATTTACATATAAAAATGTGTGACCCACACAGAGGTGAGGGAATACATTCTAGAATTGTGGACTACGTAATCATAAGAGTCTTCCATCTAATTATCATGGTGATTGATTTAAGCGATAACATTTTAGTTTTACATGCTTCACATGATCAGATAATTCATCAAGAAAATGATGTGTATCATGTTAGTTGGATCAAATAAATAACATCTACCATGTCATCATTATCATGTGATTCCTCGGTAATCAAGAACCAAAAATTAAATTGAGGGGTTTAGATAACAAATGATGAAAACAATTGAATATTCCATGTGTCGGTAGGTATCACGATGTCCATTTAAATTGGTCATTTATTCTTTTAATATATTCATAGATCATGAAACAACCTTCATACATTTTAGGGAGTTCATGTGAAGATACCTAGACATGTCATCTATAATTTGTGACATCCTTCTAACATGTCATATTGGTTCATTAAATGTACACAAAAACTTCCACATAAAATTACTATATCCTACATAAATGAATCTAAATTTATGAGAATGTCTTTAGGAATGTAGTTGTAATCATGTTATTATCTTTTGAAATGTTGGGATGAAATTTTAAGACACTTAAGTATACCAACCAAATCATAAGATATCCTTCAAACATTTCATCCTAGATCATGAGAATTCATCATACATGTCTTCCTCATCCACATGCCAACCTTCAGACATGAAATCCTTTGAAAACAGAATATATCAAACATTTTTTTAATAAATCCACATGAAATTCATCTCTGTTAAAGATAAATCATCATGCATGTTAGGAACATATCAACAGACCTGTAAAACTTTTCTTATTATAACCATTAAACGTGTAACTAATATATCTTCTTACATTATATCCTTATTAAGTTGGAACTCTCAGTCATCCCAAACATATTAACCATTAAAAATATGATATGTACCCTTGATACATGTGAACACTCAACCATGAATATTTGGCAGATAACTCCCCTTTTATGGGAGGAGTACAAATAATGGACTACAGTTATAAACTCATGAGGCCCACATTACCTCTATACGTGTCCTTACAAAATCCCATCATATTATGTATACAACTTATGGTCCCTAACATTTTCCATTGGAGGTTAGAGGTTTATATGTGAAATATGAATCCATCATAGCGTATTCCCCTCAGCATTCCATTTAATTTGTCTAATATGACTCACCTCATTTGGGTATACCATCCTTCCTCATCCATCAAGGTATTAGAAAGATAAATAATATATTAGGACACTAATTCCTATTATAAATAGGATATGTCAGAATCCATACATTGGATTGGGTTCCATATCAGGTATGGATATCATAATTTTTATTAAGATGTCATATCCTTCACTGTGTTTCTAATCAAATCTCATCGGGGTTTCTTAAAAACATATGTACTACATTTATATATTGTGTGTATGGCCTCTTTCTATATCCTATTTCTCATACAAAACATGACTCATGTGGGACTTAAAAACATAGTTTCATTATAATAATAAAAATCAAACTATAACAGAAATATTAGGGTGCATAACCCTCTGTAGTATCATGGTGTCCATCACGATATAAGTTCTTAGATTTGAAATAATCCACAGAAATAACCCTCACAAGTGTTAATTAAAAATCTTTACCCATTTGTGGGTTGGGGACTAACTAAATTACAATCTCTATGATTCCTATTATAGAAAGGAATTATAGGATTACTTCCTAAGTCATCATATTCATACCTAATGAATAAATTCCCCCAAAAATTTTCCTTTTCCATGATAATAAACTGCACATTGTAGTCCTATAAAAACTATGAGGGTTTTGATTTCTTTTAACAAAATATGCATATGACTTCTCTTGGATGTTCAATCCCAATCCCAAAATGAAAATTGACTTCCCATATAATTTTCAGCTCTATAATACTAATTAATATTGATTCCAAACACAAAATTCATCATTTTGAAGATAAAATATGAAATATATGGAGAACACTTTTTACATACAGATTCTATCACTTTTAGAACACACAATTTCATATATAAGGAATCAATGCCCAATAAATTTATTTCGTTTACTAGTCTTATATAAAGTTGTGATAATGATTCAAAAAAATATCATAAATCTATCAAAGTGTTATGAGTAGGAAACAATTCTCCATAAATGGATTAATTGATCTTAACCTCCCTTCGCCTCGACCATTGTTAGTACCTTAGTGTCATTTGGATATAAACCCAAAATAATCTCCTTCCATCTGAAAGATGGATCATTTATCATTATAGTTGTATGGACAATTGGTATTATCCATTATGGAAAAAAATAATGAACCAAATATGATTGCGTGTGAAAATAGAATAACAATGTATCATGGGCATTAGGTATTTTGTTTCCAAAACATGGACAACCAATAATATTTTCATCAAAAATAAACCTACCTTTCACAAGAACATATTCATGAACTTATTTCCAGTGAAATACTAAAATAATTAATTATGATATTAACCAAATAAATAATATTTAATGATCATATTAATATGATAAATCAATAATTTTATATCTAATCAATTGAAATAATAATTTTCATATATCAAACTTTTGGTACAATTATGATATAACTGAATGAACCAATATCTCCATCACTATGAAACTAGAATATCCATGGTCATATTTATATTATGTTTTCGACCTAACAAGTTCTATATTATATCCATATATTAGTTTTAAATCGTTTATAATGGTACATAAGAATAATTTTGATCAAACAAATAATATCCTCTGGGAATGACAAACCATTTGTATAGTTGGGCCTTTTTATCATACATTGAGTTAATATCCAATAAACCATTTTATGGTTACTACCCCTTTCTATATTTGTTTTAGATTTAATATCCATTTATAGTATTCAATAATAATTTTCATTATAAGGAAAACCACACAATCACTACAACCCGAGAATATCATGATTTTATCCTATATAATGACATATCACAACATTTTTCTCTAAAAATATCTTATCTTAATATGAATAAGAGTGTAAAATAATCCTCAAAAATAAATATAACTTTCAATGATACCAACTAATTTTAACTAGTCCTATAAATTTGGGTCTAGTAGAAAAATAACAAAATCTACACATAATATTGATACCATTTGAGATTACGGAGGAAAATTATATATTTATTTAACATTATTTCAATAAGGTAAACATTAAATATAATATATAATCATACAATATGAAGAACCAATTGTTATTTGACTTTGAGGTTAAATTTCGTAGGTAATACTCATCTTTATAACATGGGTTATGTAATCCTATGAAGGGGGTTACCTATTATGATAATTAGGAGAAATAATAACCACATTTAATCAAGGGTTTTACAATTATAATTTGAGAATACTTGGTCGTGGGAGAAATATAATATCAAAATGAACAAGAAATGGTTTTTTCCCTTAATCTATGATAGTGATATATGTATTATGAATAAAAATGTCAACAATGTAATAAGAGTATAGATAAGAAATAAAACAAATATGATCAATAGATCATAATCATAGAGATATTTATATATTATTTCAGGGATATGACGAATAAAAACAAATTATGCATCTAGAATAGGAATTGAAATCACAAAATTTGGCAACAAATTTCATTGCGGGTTTCCCATAATATGGTGGAGAAGGGGAATCTTAAACAAAAGGAGGGAGTCATTAGAATTGATCCAAGGGGACACCGAAAAATTCCCCATGAAGATCATCGTGGGACTCTCTTCATCTCGAAGAGGCCATCTCGATCGAGATATTATCTTGGTATGATCTCAACGTCACATGGATTTGTTTAACCCATATTGGGATAGATTGTTCCCACCTCATCACATGACACTGCAATAGGATCGATCTGTTCCTCGAATTTTTACAATGAGATTTACTTTGTGGAAGCTCTAACAGAATCTTCTCCAACAATGGTGAATCAATATAATCCACCGATCATTAAGCATTTGGGGGAAGATGACTGGCATTGTCCAGATGTTTTCCAAGCCAACATCCAGCACATGGAGGTATGTTTCATGAGGAAAAAATAATAACACAAAACAATATGTGAAAAAGGCCACTATGGAAAACTCAAAAGGAGTCACTTGGAACAAAATATTTGATACTAGAAAGTCTTGGGCTACGCTAGTGGAATAGGATGATTCACATGTGAACGCAGATACACAAGTTGTAAATGATATTCTAAATGTTACAGACAATATGACCGGCATTAGTCATGATCCTTTTATCCTCCAAAATCTTTCTTGTGGACATATATTAACTTGCTCTCAGTATGCAGTCTAAGGGATTTACCTTGGATCTAGTTACTTCAGATCTTCTCGATATTACATGCTTGGATGAAAATATTAATTTTGAAACCATTCAGACTCCCCTACCCAAGCAGGAGTTCGAGACTACCATAACAAAACATAGATTTATCCATATAACTAATAATTTATGTCATAAGACAGACTCAATGAACAGGGATAACGATACCTCTCAGGTAACCTTGGCGAACACTCCAACATATGAAGTGTCTACGAACATATCAACTAATAGATATATGAGGAGATTTGTGAGAAAACTAAAGGGGGGATTCGTCTCCAGTCAGGATCAACATTGAGAATCCTTTTTTGGAACTTCTAGGGGTGGGCCAACACTGGCACTTTCAGTTACCTAAGGATTCTTGCAGGAAAATAAAAAGCTTCCCCCATTGGAATTTCTGAACCTAAAACTAATAGCATCATTTCAGGAACCCCCCACAAATGTAATGGTTATTCTCTTATTAGTTCTGTGAAGGATGCTTCTTTTTTGGACAGATTACGTCTTTTTTATCACCATAGTGTTGACAATCCTGCTATGGTTTGGGTGGACGAGCAAATTATAACTTGTAGTTTTATTAACTCAGGCCAGCTCTCTTTCTGCTCAATTATTTATGCCTACAATAGCTACATTAGTAGAAGAACTCTATGGAGTCATTTTAAAGAGTAATCTAGCTCTATCTCAGATCCCTGGGTAATCATGGGAAACATCAATGCTATCCTTAATGCATATGTGATGTTGGGACATGCCTCCAGTGCTATTTTTCTGAGGTAATTCAAATCATGTGCTTTAGATTCCAACCTGATTAATTTCAATCTTATTGGTTCCAAATTCACCTTATATAGGAGGCATATATGTTGCATGCGAGAAAGAAGAATATATTATACTTTCGGTAATGATGTTATTCTTGGAAATTAGAAAACTGTCTCATGTGTCGCTCTTGAGAAACAAAATTCAGACCACCACCCAATTTATAAAAACCTTATTTCCAAGGGATACATCTGATGATTGCCTTTCGGTTTAACAATTCTTAGTCAACTATTCCAGAATTCTCTCAAATGTTGGAGGACACATGGAACATGAAATATCACAATGACAACCCTCCTTCCTTCATTTTCTATTTAAGATCCCTTAAAGTTAAAATGAAGCAGTGGATTAAGCAGATATTTAATCTACTTAATCATGAAATTGACTTTCTATAAGTATCCATTCATGTTATTCAAGAAGACATCACCCAAGCCATCATTTCTTGTTATCATACCCAAGATACTAACATGGTCGCAAAACTGAATGACCTTATTCAGATTAATGAAAACATCCAAAAATAACTATTTAATGTTATGTTCCTTACATAGGGAGATGATGACCCCAAATTTTTCAATGCACTTCAATGAGATAGAATATTCAACAGGCCCTTACATCTATTAATGGATGAAGACAAAAGCCTAGATTATAGAAAATGTCTCCAAAATCACATTGTATCTCACTACATTAACCTCTTCAATGATCCTGGATGAAATAAAGAGATTACGGAATGCATCATCCCCAATCTTATAACCGAATCTTATAATCATCATCTTACATCTGTCCCACTGGACACTGAGATCAAAGATGCTTTATTGGGGCTCAATAAAGGATGTTCATTGGGTCCGGATGGCTTCACCAATCAATTCATTCATTTCTATTGGGATGTCATCAACATTGACATTTGTATACTCGTTAAAATATTCTTTAATAATGGTTCCCCCCTCAATGCTTCAATTCTTGGTTTATTTCTGTAATCCCTAAGGTAGAAATTGATAATGTTATTTCTCAATTCAGAGTAGTCTCTCTTTTTAATACCATTTACAAGATCATCAAAAAAATTCACTACTCGTCTTGGTTACATTTATTGGAAATATATTTCTTTAAATCAATTTGGATTTGTGAAATGGTAGTGAATTCATGATTTCCTTATCATTACCTTAGATTGCATGAATCTTTTATAGAAACCTAATAGAGGAGGAAATATTTCTCTCGAGTTATACATCAGATAATCCTTTTACACTAATGATTGGAAATTCATTGGTTTTGTTCCCCATGAGTTTGGATTTCACATGAGGTTTATCCAATGGGTCAAGACACTTATCAGTTCTACTCATATTTAAATTCTTATTAATGTCTCCTCAGAGGGTTACTTCTAATGTTCTAGAGGAGTGAAGCAAGGCAAACCTCTCTCTACAATTATTTTTTGCAATCACCGAAGAATTCCTTAGTAGACTCCTTCTTTACATTACATGAATGGGTGATCTCAAAACAACTAGAGTAGCAAGAGAAATCTCTTCCCCCTCTCACATACTTTTAGCTGATGATATTATTATTTTCACTCAGGGTGACAAGAAAAAATTCAAAATCTCAAGAAGTCTATTCACCATTATGAGTGTGTCTTGAGACAAGAGTTAAATTGGACCAAGTCCTTTATTTATATTGTGGAAAATTTCTTTGCCTCAAGGAAATATTGCATGATGAGGGATTTGGGAATTTAGGAAGGAACTCTCCCCTTCACATACCTTGGGGTCCCTATGTTTTTTTGGCAGACCTCACCCTTTCCATTTTGTGGAATTTGATAGTTGTGTTAGAAGAACCCTCTCCTCCTGGAAGGGAATATCTCTCTCAATGGAAAGAAGTCTTTGTATAGTTAAACAGGTCACCATCTCAAAATTTGTATATTACATTATGGTTCACTCCTGGCATGCCTCAGTTATCAAGACACTATACTCTATTCTGAAACTTTTTGTGCAGTGGCAGTATCCTTGAACATAAAGCTATTGATGCTTCTTGGAAGAGATGTTGAATGCCTCGTGCTAAAGGTGGTCTTGGTTTCAACAACCATGAGATATTTAATCAATCAATATATGAACAGTTTATTTGGAGGCTCATTAATGATATGGCACAATATTGGGATGTTCTTAGATCCAAAATTCTCAAAATACTAATTAAATGGAATATGTCCAATCTTCAATATTCCATCTGGACTGGTCTGAAAATAATTTTCCAGAATACCAATTTTCACCCTGGTTGGATGGTTAGTGCTCAATCCTCTCTCAAATTCCGGAAGCAAAAATAGACTAGGGATCCACTCATTGGCAACATTAGTTCTACAGATCTAGATACTAATTATGATTCATTGATTAAGAACTAGATTGAGAATAGTGATGCTCTTCCATCTATCATTTCACACCTAGTTGATAATTATGACATTATGGACAGTCGTGACTTAATGTTGTGTGACCTAGATCAATTGGAATACTATATTCTAAGGGTTTATATAATCACTTTTTCCATAGTGAGAGTATACTACTAGAATCTTTCAATAGAAAATGTCTAATTGCATCCCGATTTATGTTTCACTAGCACCTTCATCTCAACAAGCTACCTACTAAAGTGAACCTGCAATGGGTGGGCATCACCTTATGTTCTAGATGTGATCTGGGCTAGCTACAACAGGAAGATTTGAATAACATGTTCCTCTCCTATAATACATTTTCATCCCTATGGACGCCTATTTTTGAACTCATCGATCATCACTGCCCGAAACCAACTGTTATCTCACAGTTCCGGTCGGACCTGTTTGCATTCTAGATTTCGAAGCATGTTCGTATTCTCTTTCAGGTCGCCTATAAAAATGTCATTCATATGTTTTGGAATAGAATAAATAAATTCCTACATGGTGGACCTATCATCAACCACAAGTACACTCTCTCTGCCATCTTTCTTGTGGTTCAACAGGGCAATACTCTTCATGCTGAATTTTATGATAACTCCTTTTAGGAGCTTGCTATCTTGCGAAAGCTCCGACTTCAAGGTATCGAACATAATCCTCTTGAAACCATTAATGGTTTCTGGTTTCCTCCATTTGTAGTATGGATATAATGCAATACAGAGAGACCCAAGAAAGGGAAACCCTAGACATGTAGGTTATGGAATTTTTTTCAGAGATTACAATAGTGACATTTTAGAGGGGTAACACGGTACATGTGGTCATGCTATATCTCTTCAAGAAAAACTATAGGGTATCATTACAACATTATATATTACTTGGTAAATTAAACAGAATTCCTTATGGTTTGAGAGTGACTCAACCACAATTATCCAAGCGTTTAGGATGGGTTATGTTCACCTTGCTTAAAATCTCAATACCAAATGGAATATCTACCTGAGTTCTATAGATTCAATGAACTATACCATAAGACACATCTATCGTGAAGAAAATCAACATGTGGACTATCTTCATAAGAAAGGATCCTCAGAAAGGAAATTTAAGCGCTAATATGTCATACCCTATGAGTTTATTACTATATTTAAACATGATAGATGTAAATTTACAACCTTCCGACTCTCGTATATATGATTTTAATAATACTATGCCTCACAGCTTACATTTTAAAAAAATATGGAGAATAGGTCACCACCTGATTTCCATAAACATAGTGGAGTAGGAATCAGAACCTGATTCCCAATAGAATATTTGAATATGAATTAATTCTAAATTTAGATAACATTATAGAGAAGACATCACTTCTTGATTCTCATAACACTATGGAAGTCACACCACTTCTCTATTCCCATTGTAGCAAGAGCATCAACAACTTATTAATATAATTTTCATATCATATGTAAATTATTACCCAATGTAGTTGAGGGTAATATAGAGTCCATCAAACGAATAATAATTCCCCATAAATGTTTGTTCCAGGAGAACATCAAAATATTCATTTCACATAATTAACACATATAAATATAGAGGTTTTAATAATACATTTATAGAATGTTTCATATTCCATACAGACAAAGAATGAATATAGTATCATAAGAATATATCTCAAGTGTATCAGAATGATTGTGAATGATAATCAGAAAAATTTATAATACAATTTGAATATTATTAGAAAAAACACACTGAAAAAAATATTGAATATCCCTTTTTGAATGGCTTTAAAATGAAATAATAAAATATCCTTTAAAATAAAATAAGTTGTCTATGATAAAAAAAATTAATATACACATTAAAAGTAAAATATTATTTTATAAAAAAATTGATAAATAAAAATATGTTTTGAAAACATTTCCTTGATAGAATATAAGAATCCTAATAAATTTATTCTCAATTAAATAGTCATTTACAATGAATTTTAAAATAAATAATTATTTTATAATAGATTTTATTCCTATGTATCGAATTAAAATATTTCATTTCTTTATCAAGATCATTAAAAATAAATTTCATTTTGAAATAATTTAAATAAATTTAACAGAAATATAATAAATAATACTTCTTTATTATGGTCAAATGAAATACGACATAATTTATTAAACTTATTATTTCTAAAGACATAAAACCCCATTTGTGTGTCAAAATAAAAATTCATTTATAAAAAAGGAACGTACATTTTTTTAATGACATTTACATTTATAAATAATCATCAATATTGAAGCATTAAAAGAGACATAAATTTCTTCTAGATGATATGTGGGTTGGATGTTGGGAAATACACTTATAGAATGAAAACCATCATAAATAATGAAAACATATTCGATGAAAAACTAGATACTTAGTGGTTTATATAACATACATTTAAAAATATATAATTTTAATTATAAAGGTAACACGAAATAAATCAAAAATATGTTTCCAATATAGATAACAATGAAATACTTTTATAGTGATGAAACTCAATGTGAGGATTATTTGAATAAAAAATATCAGTTTCCTTAGTGGTAAAAAAAGTTAAATATAATATATTATGGTTGGATAAAACAATTATATACCTAAGAAGATAAAGATGAAACATTATAACCTGAAAATTTTGGTTCAGGTTACTTAAATAAATTACAACTTCATTATCTATTGAATTGAAATCCCATAGAAGGTTGAAAATGGCCGTCATTTTTATATCCCATAAATTTAATTAATAATTTAATTTTAATACATACATGGGTATTACATAAAATCCAAAAAATAAATGAAGTGAATAATTTTTTATAAGACACAAGTAATGAATATTAAAATTAGAACACCTTGCAGAATAAGAAACATGTTAATAAAAAGAACATAAAAGTTGGAGCGTGAATTGAACAGCAAAAAAATGAGTAAAATATATTTCATGACATAATATGTCAAATATGTTATATAATCAACATTAAATTTAATGTAGGTTTATAAAATAAAACATCTTCCAATGAACGAAATTGATATGAAAAACTATTACTATTAACACTGACTTGCGTAAAATCTATTTTATTTAATGTATAATAAACATAACCATATTAATAACTTATTTTGGAACCATATTTTTTTTTCATTTATTATATTTAATTATAATAACGTTTTATACATATATGAGTTTTTTATATTTTATTTTCATCATGAAATGTTTTCAGTTATGACTTCTTCAGGCATAACATAAATTGTTGATTTTGATAAATGTTCATTTATACCAATTAAATAATTATTATATTATAAATTTTAATTTAATATATTTTTTATAATTATTAATAAATATATTATTTAATTCAATGATATTTTTAGTGTTGTTTCACAGAGTTCATATCAGTTATAAGCATGTTTTAGTAATTTTTATAAAAAAAATTGGAATGCTAATAATGAATTCAATATTTATATATCTTATAAATAACCTTAAAACAATTTTTTTGTCATTCATGTCTACAAATAATTGTATTTCTCTTTCTTAAGTAATCAATGATATCAATTTATCTAATTTTCACGTATATGATAAAATTGACCAAAACAAGAACAAGTAATAATCGATGAGAAAGAAAATTAAAAAATTTATTCCATATGAATATCATCAATATTTTATATGTATAATGATGTTATTAAATTTTTTTAATTATATTTTCTGATTCTGGATCATCAAAAAAATTTCTGGATGAAAAAGGTGTTTCTTCATAGAGGTAGTAATATGTACGCACACAAGGATACCTTTCTAATTTTTTATGAAACCTAAAGAATGTATCAATTGGATTATATTTTCATATTCTTAATAATATTTTCAATTTAATTTATATTAATTAAATACACTCTTTAAATAATTTAGGTGTGAGGTTATGAAAAATAGATCACATATATTTTGAAGTCATTAATCTGTACGAAAAACTAGTGACATTTTTATTTTCCAAATGGTTTGGAGGAAAGTAGAAAAGGGTTATTTCATTAACCTGAAACAATTTAGTAAAATTATAATAATGATGTGACTATTTCAACAAGGTTATATTGGACTATAATTTGGGAGAAGGAGATAGAAACAAACAAAATATACCTGAGTAATGGGCAATTTTTTCATACTCCTAGTAAAAGGTCCTTTTGAAATTTGATTAAGGCTTTGAAAGGCTTTCATTTGAGAATTCCAGAACATATATGAAGAGGATATGATTATTGGGAAGTCATTTGATTATATTATGGTCAAATATAATAATATTTTGGTGCAATGATTTTTTGTCTGGGGATGGAACTCTTAATAAGGATGAGGTTTAAAAAAATTGTAACAATATAAAAGGTAAGGTATTCAATGTTCAAGTGAATCCAATAATGATATATAATGGATTTTTAGAAGTGGTAATGTAATAAAAGTGACAAATGTTTTTTTTAAAATATGAACAATTGTTTATGTTTTTTCTCTTACATATAAACATTTACACTTTTTTGGTTTTTACGATATTAAGTAATTTTTACATTAGTAGTTTACATTAAATGACTAATAGTAAAATGGTCCGTATAAAAAAAATTGACCTGATTATTCTATATATGAAATTTATTTTTTAATTTAAAAATTATAAGGGTGATAAATTTTTTTTCTATATCATAACGTGTTAAAACCATTTTTAGAAAAAATATATAAAGACCCATAAAAAACCTTATTAAGAAAATATTTCTAATTGATTAAATATATATTACATTAATTTCTATATAATTAACATAATAAATGTTATTTTTTTTCTTAAAAACATTATAAAACTGAATTCCTCTTTTTGATAGTTAGATTGAACAAATAGACCAAAAATTGTTTTTTCATTAAAGTGAAGTAAGGTTTATGTTTTGAAAATAAAAATAAAGTGATTTATTAATTAATCCTTGTATTATTAAATTTTTTATTTTATTTTAACAAAATATATTAATTGTAGAATTTTTTTTCATAAAATTAAAAATCATCCATCTATTATGGAAAAGACATATAATTGACTGTATTTGAAAAATTGATATTTTTTAATATTCACAAAAAATTTAACATTCCTCAGAAAATATAAAGAATTCATGCTACAGAAACTTTCTTATGTTGAACAAAAAAATGTTAATTTTATAACATTATTATTCTAATATCTAAAAAATAGTTTTAATATTAATATACAACATATAAAATCAATTTTTATTGCATATTATTTTTTAATCATTATTAATAGAATGTGAAATCAATTTTAAATTTAATGAATGTTAATATATTAGTTCAAATAATATAAAAAAATATCTAATTTTTTAGAATACAACCTCAAAACACATAAAATATTTATTTGAGAAAGTAATTTTTTAGTATTAAATAATATAAATTTTTTATCTAAATAAATAAGAAATATTAGTAATATAACATATTTAATTTAAAATATTATTTATTATTATATTAATATTCCTATAAATATTAATATAATATGATTTAACATGTTTGAATTGCTGTTTTGATGTGGAGGATGTAACACCCTAAATCATGTAAATGAGATTCAGTGTTTACATAATTACATTCAAATGGGATGTTTGGGATCTCATCACACCAGATCGATCATTTTAACTATCATGTAAAAAAATAAACACAATATTCGCATGTTTAATTATAAATATAAAAATTTATTATGATAATAATTATTACAATACTAAAATCATTCAATTAATCCTTCTTTTTATCTGGGTGAAAAGAAAACATATAAAGGGTGTGCTCAGATGTTCAGTATGGGTCACATATAAAGGATGATATCATAAGTTAATATGGAATTATCAATATAGAAAATTGGTTTATCTAAACACAAATCAACTCATCAAAAAACAGAAGATAAATTTAAATCCATTGCTAATATCAACATAGAAATTAGAAGGATAATGGAAAATTAATTCTCAATAAAATAAATTCATAAAACTCAACATTCATGGTTTCATCATCATGGATTCAACCAGAAATCATAAATCATTCCATACAATCCTTGAATAATAAATAATTATTAATACATTGGATGGCATGAACGAAATAATCAGTTAATATGAAATGTATACTATTTTTCACGTGAGACAAATTGATGAATTTAGGGGATATTTGTAATTGATCCCCACTCATCACTTTTACATCCTATCAATTCTACATATATTGAATGATCAAAAAAAGATTTTATAAAAGGACATATAAGTAAACATTTATCCATACATGTAAGATCCCATATTTTTTCACCTATATACTTCTTTTAGTTTTGTGTTTAACAACTTTCAGTTGTGTTTTCCTACTTCCGTGAACTTTTGTGGTTGAATCCAATTTTTTATAATAGATATCTTTTTACTGGAAAAAAGACCTAATATTTTTATATGTATTTAATTTTTATTTAATTTATTCATGCAATAATTTCTATTTATTATGTATGTTCTCCATGAGTTTATAAGGCATCAGAGGTGGTTCAATTTTTCAGCAAAAATATGGGTTGAAAGAAGTATTATGAAAATTTATAGGTCGTGAACCTATTATTGACATGTAAATTCTTCCTATAAGACATCATGAACTAGTTTAGGATAAGAATTGGTTACAAATTAGGATCCCATTACAAATTGTGGAAATGTGTCTAGGATGATGTCATGAACTAGTTCAGGACATGAATTGGTTACCCACAATGAACAAATTACATGCCAGTAAGACATAATGAACTATTTTAGGAAAATAATTGTTTACACAACATAGATCATTTATATGGTGTGCAATATTTAATAATGTTTTTTTACCCATGGAAATGCAATTTCTAGTGTAACGTGAGAATTGAGAAATACATGATGTGAAGGTATTACACGATGTGTATTTCTTGGGCTCAACATTTCTAATCCCAGAAAATGGATATTATATTTTCCTCTTCCACATGCAACCCTACTCTCTCGACCCCTATTTAACTCCTTGTGATTTTAAAATGACTTATTCCATTCCGTTTCTCCTAATCATGAATCCAGTCCCTGTTATGTTTTTTTCATTATTTTTTCCATTCTTTTTGGTTCACATTTTAGTAGTGAGAGAATATCTACTCCATAGTTGTTTTGGCTATTGGTTTTTTATCTCCTGTAATCTAGTTTTTCATCATGATCATCTTCACGATCATCCTTAATTGGACTTACTTGATATAAGAGTTTCATATATCCCTAGATAAAGTCAAGTGGTCTAAAACCAAACCATAGGGTCTTCTAATTTGTTAAATTACGTGAAATATTTTGTTGTTTCACCAACATAACATCAAAATTAATTAATTGTGAAACAGGTGGTGATAAAACATGTATTCTATTACTCTATGGATCCATTTTATTCAATTTTGATGCAACCTAACAAGCAGATATCTATAGGGTGAGATTACCCTTGAAAAAAAATTGATTTCACTAATGAATTAAACTATGCTTTATCATGACATTAGACATCAGGAGATTGGTGGTGATATATTCACCTTGGAGAATGCGTTAGTTTATTTTTGAATTTTCCATTGTTGATTTGATAATATTTGAGTTTGTAAAATGGTATGGAAATGGAATAAGAAATATTTTAATGAATCAATGGGTATCTAAAAGGAAAATGGTAAATGAAAAAATTAAACATTACGGATAATTATTTTATGTTTTGTTAATATAGATGTTATGAATTGGGTTATGATTCACATTGAAATGTTTATATAGTGGGATTAGCCTATATGATAAAATTATTATATAGAGGGCTTGGACCAGTTTGGATAAATTTATTATATAGAGGGATGTCCTTATTACGATAAAATTCGTATATTGAGGGATTTTCATAAATGCTAAAATAAAAATATAGGAATCTAAGACCTAATGATGAAATGAATATATAGATGTATTTACCTGGTTATTGTGATTATTCGATGGTATGGGTTTATGGTTGGTATTCATGTTCAATATGCTCATAGGTATTACATATAAATATTGAAACATGCGGATTTTTACATTGTATTTATTTTATTAATCAATACACATGTGTATCACATAATTACATACACATATTATTAGGATATTTGTCTATACTGGTGGTGTTGAACAATTGGGTTTGAATCACACCCTATTCAAGCATTCATTTGGTATCTAAGAAGCTTACATGGTTGTGGGTTTACATAGGATAATTGTACCTTTTTTATTATTTCTTTCTAGATTGGTTGGAGCTTGGATAGAGGACTAGCATGATGTTTGAAACATGGGTCAATTGGGTTTATTTTTACCAGAATGTCCTATTATCTATATTACATTAAATATGATATTTAGATACATTCTAGTCTATCTATATAGTTTTTCCTGTAATTTTATTTATTAGTTTTTCAGTTTCTTTCCTTTTTTATATTGTACAATTCTTTCTATATGAGTTAATATGATATTTATTACCATTAATTATATTTTATTGTAACTCTTTACCATGTGGTACATTCTCCCCATAATATTATTTACACATCATATGGTATTCCAAATCCCTTGGAATATACAGAGGTGTGATTGAGGTTCAGTATCCAACATGATTATGCCACATGAGAGGGTCTCGGATTGAGGGACCTTACATAGTGGTATCAAAGTATGAATGTTGTTTTTTATATATGTTCATAATTTTAGACAGGTAAAAAATGAGATGATGTTGTGTTGGGACATGGTAATGTTCTAGAGAATGGGTGTAACTAACCAATGTATGATGGTAAATCCGAGATCCCATGGATTGGATTATTGTTCATAATGTTCTATGGTTATAGTTGATGTTATTTCAACGTGGTTTATTAGCAATTTGTGTGATGCTATTTTTTATTGTATTTTTAATCCTCACATGATATGGTGTGAGATGATTATACGAGAATCAATATTGCATGAAAATTATCATTTTTATTTATTAGACCAAAATACACAAAAGAACGTCACGGTGGTCTGAAGTACTGCAAACCCAGAGCATCATTAACCATGAACTTCATCCCCTCACCTGGAAACGACCCCAAATTAGAGAAAGAAAACATAATGCATTCAGTGGTTTCCAGAGAGGCCAAGAAATCAGCGACCATATTTCCCTCCCGCCATGTGTGAGAGACCTCCATGTCAGGCCCAATAAGAATTTTGCATCTCCTAACAGTGTAAGCAATACTCCAAGGAATTTTACCTTTGCCCAGCAGCGCATTACACAAAAGAAAAGAATCAGTCTCCACAGCTATCAGAGAGATATTCCTCCGATAGCACATTTCCAGACCTGCAGCCAAGGCTTGAGCCTCCCCCTGAAGAGAATCACCTCTGCCAAGCTCACCAGCAAACGCAGCAGACACAGAACCCACTGGATCTCTCACGACGCCCCCCCCCCCCCCCCGCGCATCACCCCAGTGATCATCGAGCCGTCCGTGTTCAATTTAAGTCCCTGGCTTGGAGGTCTCCACCGAACCCACTGTCCCTGCCCAGTGCAGACGGCCTGTTGATCGGAGACAACGCTGGAGGCAATGGAGCACACCGATGGCGCTGAACGGCAATCAGGGCACAACCTGACCAGGTCCAAAAAGATATTCTTCATTCTGAAAATAATACCCACCTGAGGTACAGAGAAATTATTATGATGGATGTCGTTCCTTGCCTTCCAAATAGTCCAACATCCTGCTATTAGAATGACAGTCCGATCTTTTCTTTCAGCCCCCCGATTCCCAGCACCTCTAAACCATGAATCGAGGAAGCTATCTTGTGCACCGTCATACCCGTCCCAACCGAAGAAGGCTCCAAAAGTCCGCCATATATTTCTGGCCCATTCACTGTCATAGAAGAGATGCCCCACTGTTTCCTGGTTAAAAGACCTACAGCACCAACATCGAGAAGCCATATTAACTCCCATACGTTGCAACCTATCGTCTGTCGGGAGTGCCCTATTCCGTATATGCCACAACATAAAATTAAATTTGGAAGGAATAACTTTTCACCACAAGGCCTCCCCCCACAGATCATTATTTGGAATATTCATCGTCACCCGAGCATAATCCTTGATGGAAAAGACACCCGACGTAGAACCTGTGAAAATGAGCCCATCCTCCTCATCACTAACTACAATGTTGTTGAAAAATTCCATTTGGCTTTCATCAAGGATGGCCTGGAGAAAGTGAGTGTGGCTACTTGCCTCTTTAAAGGATAAATCCGGGATGGGGCAGCCCGGGAACCATAGCCTGCCCACCCCCCAATCAAGCTGCCAGAAGTTGATATTACCTCTTCCCACTATCCATCGAGAATGTTGATGTAAGACCTCCAAGTATGGCTTAATCAGATTCCATATCCTAGAGGAATGCGTCCTCTGAACATTTTCATTCATGCCATATAAGTCCTGAATAGTTCAACCCCAAAGTGACCGGCCTTCCAAGGCCTCCCAGGCAAGCCTTGCATGAAGCCCTTGCATGGTAGTAGACACACTTCTCAGATTGATGCCCCCTTCGGATATAGGTTTTGATAACCGTTTCCCCGAAGCCCAATGATGTCTGCCTTCCATCTGTCCATCCCATATGAATGATTCCATAATTCTTTCCAGATTGAAAATCACTCTCTTAGGAACCTTGAGAGTGGAAAGGATGTGCATGGTAATGGATACAAGGACACTGTTCACCAAAGTAATGCGACCTCCAAAGGATAGAAATCTGTTCTTCCAATTGTAGATGCGTCCCGTGATTTTACTTACAAGTTTATCAAAATGATGCACCCGAAGAGAAGAGGGACTAACCGGTGCCCCAAGATATTCCATGGGAAAAGAAACCTTGCCCATATTCAGACTGGCCCCCAAGACCCTCTCCTTCCTCACTGAAGTCTTCTTGGAAATAAAGAAGAGGCTTTTCTCTTTGTTCACCACCTGCCCACTCCACTTGCAATATTCCCCTAGAATTCCATTTAGCCCCTGCACTGACCTTCTACTACCATTGATAAAAAGGATTCTGTCATCAGCAAACATCAAGTGAGTAATACCCCTTGTGTCTCTCCTGTTATGATAAGGCAATAATTTACCTGTGTTTAAGCCTTGATTAATATAACAGCTCAGAGCATTTTGAGCAAGAATGAAAAGAGTAGGGGACAAAGGATCCCCTTGCCTGAGACCACGACAAGCCTTGAAAAAACCAAATTGTTTACCCATGAATGAATTAGAGATCCACGCCGAGATGATGCAGCGGAAAATTAAGTCACTAGACCAATTGGAGAACCCCATACAAGCCAGGACTTTGAGGAAAAACCCCCATTCCAACCTATCATAGGCCTTGCTCATATCTAATTTGACCACCAAATTTCCCCCAAATGATTTATTATTGATGCCACTTACCATTTCTTGGACCACTCCGATCGCACCCTGGATTGATCTCCCTTTAATGAATCCGTGCTGCTCAGGGTTCATCCAAGAATCCAAGTGAACGGCCAGCCTCTTGTTGAGTATGCTAGCCAAGACCTTATACGGAGAGTTGCACATGCTGATGGGTCGGTATTGCTCAATGGACTGATGATTGCTCACCTTTGGGACAGTAACTAGTTTGGTTGCACATGCAATTCGAGGCAGATCCCCACCCTGAAAGAAATCCTGAACAACATATACAAGATCCCCTTTGATAATTTCCAAAGTCTCCCTGTAAAAAGAACCAAGGAACCCATCAGGGCCTGGTGCACTATCTGGGTTCAGAGACCACACCGCCTCATGCACCTCTTCCTCTTCTGGGGGTCTCCTGACGCCCTCATCAATGCTCTCTGAAACAGTGTTGGACATACTGTCAAAAATTTCAGCCCCACCCCTCGGGTATCCCCCTGCCCAACCAGGATTGGGAGCAGCCAGTAAAGACTGTAAAGCTCCATTGGCCATAAGCCCAACCTCCTCTCGGTCATTGGAAAAGGATCCATCTTCCCTACGAATGTTGGGCCTCTGAACTCGCCGGCGTTCTTTAATGCAAGAGTGAAAGTATCTCGAATTCTGGTCCCCCTCAAGAAGCCACTTAACCCGTGCCCCTTCTTTGGCAATCCTCTCATGCCTCATAAGGCTGTCAGATAATATATCCTTTTTAGACCTCAATTCAGAAAACTTATCGTCATCCCAAACTTTTTCCACAAAATTCTCCAGTCGTTCAACCTCTGCACTGATCTCAGACAAATCCTGATCACGAGCCGGGATCGACCTTCTCCAGACACGAAGATGAGATTTTAACCGCCTTAACTTATTGTGAAAAGAAATCCATGGGTTCCCCTGGTGTTGCAGGTTGCAAGCATCCCTGACCACCAAGAGGAAACCAGATTCCTCCAGCCATGATTTTGAGAAATGAGCATGTTCCTCCCTCATCGACCATTCACCAAGAGAAATTCGGAGCGGAGAGTGATCAGACAAACATCTTTGGCAAATGAACAACTTTGGAATCCGGGAACATGGAAAAGGCAGCATTATTCATGAGGCACCGGTCAAGTCGGCTATACGAGACACTACTAAAATCTTATAATCTAAATTAAATAACTATTAGGTCATACTAAAAATCTTAAAATCAATTTTAATAAAGGCCATGGGTCAATGGTTCTATGATTTATTTTCCTATTCATATTGTCTATATTTTTTATAGTGTTCTAATAAGTGAATTTTTCTTGTAGATAAATTGCCTCCTTATCACATTTGAGTTGATCTTCAAGAGGATTTTTTCCAAAAGACTCCTAACATAGTTGGGAAAAAGATTTATATATCTACATATGATTATATGGAGGTTTTTATTTTTGAAATAATCCTATATATAATGACAACCATGGAAATAGAGACTATTCACGCTCCTCCTCCAATGACTAATAAAAGATAGAGTTTCTTCTACTGAATCCATATATATTCACTAGGGAGGGTGGCCCCCTTGAAGTATAGTTGTAAATTGAGACAATAAAAATTATAATACATAAACGAGATACACCCAATGATAAGAGTGTGAATCATGTTTCATACAAGCTTCGTGGACCTACCAACAGATGGTAGGACATTCTAGAGAAATATGGGTAAAAAGAGGAGTTATGTTGAAAGCACTTTACGATGATGTTCATGATCCACTTCTATCCTATGATATTGATGTATTAGATGGATTTGAGTTCATGCACCTAAAACATGAGGTAATGTTACTGATGTACTTTTCTAGATGATTTACCAATATTCAACTCATTCCAACATTTTTAGCTACTAATGATATCTCTAGGGAGATCCATTTTTAGTGTGGGGTTCACTATTAAATCAATTCTTGATTAATTTTTTCATACATGATTATCCTTTCATATTTGATGAATCATACACTCATCAAAAAATATAATCTGATATAGGACATTGTATGTGCTACCTATTTCATCATGGAATATTATGAGAACTTATTTTAATGGAAAGAAGTGAAACCTAGAAA
Source organism: Viscum album (assembly GCA_963277665.1). Lineage (NCBI taxonomy): Eukaryota > Viridiplantae > Streptophyta > Magnoliopsida > Santalales > Viscaceae > Viscum > Viscum album. Next base: position 1,175,666,764 of record OY728166.1, on the reverse strand, counting down.
TTTATCACCATGGAAACAATGTGAACAATAGTTAGGGCTATATAAAACCATTTTTAGACCATATTATATTTTAGTGTTATTTGTTCATAATTATTTTTCATAATAAGCATCTTTGTATGTACCCTAATTTGGAGTTTCATTATTGCTTTAGGTTGGGCCACCTGAATTGGGTTTGTAGGGGCATGAAGCAGTAGAGAAGTGGCAGGGGATTAGGGGAGGTACTAGAGTCTGGGAAGAGCTCAGTTACATCTCAGTAGATTCTATATAGAGTTCCAATGCAAATTCTACACATTATATCAAGAATGGTACCAAATTGAAAGATAAGTATAAGCAAAAAAGAGGTAATACAATAAGGGAGTAAAACATGAGAGTATGGTAGAGAAAGAATTCTTCTAAATACTACACTGCTTACTCTAGCTAGCTTGGATGTAACTTCTATGTTCAGATGTATGATCCTACTATCCTCTACTATTTCGTTGATTTTTTTGATATATGAGCTTCAAATTCCATTATATATTCTCTTATTCCAAATGGGTTGGTCTTAAATATTGAAATAGGTTATGGTTTCTTTACCATAGATGCATAGTTGAGAGTTCAGTTAGAGAAAATAAAACATTGAAAGGTGTGTCATCTAGAAATCAGTGGTTATTGTTTCATTTGGGATAATTTAATGCCATAAATGATGTTTTTCAATTTTATTGTTTGTATGGATTGGATATATATATGTGCATATAATAGGGATATATCGAGTGTTACCAGAGAAGTGTTGTATTTCTCTCTCTAGAAGGAGGTAGCTACTTTCACCAAGGTGAGTGAGATCTTCAGGTTGTTCATACTGGACCAATTCAATTCAAATTAGATTTTCACACAGCTCGTATAAAAATATATATTCGAGATGATAGTGGAATACAATAAGATACTATTCCCCTAGAGGTAGACCATTTTAATGATTATTTTGAATATTTTTATGTTATCTCATCCAAGGGACAAATCTTGTTCACAATCATGTTGGTTATGGGAGAAGAGTCTGTTTCAATTCAATAATACATGATAGAACCCAATGTTATTCCAAAATATTAGGTTGATTTAAATAATTTGGAATCTGTAGGTTTTGTACAAACTACTATGCCTTCATGTGGTTCTCCTGTTCTTTTCACTAAGAAGGATGACTAGACTTTCATCTTTTGTGTGTATTATTCGAGATTGAAATGGATAAAAGGCATGAACTGGAATCTACTCCCAAATATGAATAATATCATCAATCATTAGTGAGTTAAAAATATATTACCTATAATTTATTTTATATTAGGATACCACAAGATGATGGGGAGACCAAAAAACATACCCCAGACTTCTTTTAGGAAATGCATATCGTGTATGAGTTTGTAGTGATTTCGTTCGGAGTGAATAATGCACTGGCAGCATTCATGGACATGATGAATCAAACCATCCATAATTTTATGGACCATTTTCTATTGGTATTCTTTAATGACATCATATTGTAATAACATTCAACTAATGATTTTTCCCAACTTCTTGACATTTTATTGAATACATAGTGAGAGTATTAGCTTCATGCCATGTTAAAAAATATAGTTTTTGGCATGAAAAATTGGATATCATAGTACATGTAATCTCATAGGATATAATTTCAATGGATCCAGATAAGGTTTTATCCAGGGATGATTTGGAGTTTCCATGAAATATATTTGTGATTATGAGATTTATATGATTATCAGGTTATTACCAGCATTTTATCTAGGACTTCTCTAGTTTTGAAGAAATGATGTCCGAGCTAATCAAGAATGGTGTGATGTTTTTTTTATATTCTTATGAAATATAATTTCATGAGATGAAAATAGTTATGACCTCAAATAAATGAAGATAATGATGACCTAAAATCAAGCCTCACTTTAGCTGCAATGGGTAATGGATTTACTATGTACTATGATGCAATTGGAATTGGACTAGGAGTAGTTCTAATGTAAAATAATGAAGTGGTTTCTTTTGGATCTATAAATCCTCGAATTCATGAGATAAATTATTATAATCACATTATAGATTCATCAATATTTTTATATTTACTATAACATTAGAGAAACTATATTTTGGGTGGGAGGTTTTTTTTGTACCTAGAATAATAGATCATCAGGTACATATTTTCTTAGTGAGTCATGAACCTTTGGAGGGGATGTGGGTCAAGTTCCTAATGTATTTCAACATCGATCTAACTAATAAACCAAGAAATATTAATGTTGTTTTTGATTCCTTCAGCGTAAATATGTTTACATATGTAGTGAGGGAGTCTTGCGATGGGTGGAAGATTATTTAACTCTTTGCAGATAAGCATTTAGATGTCCTAGATTCCATAAGATGAGTAGCGATTAATTTGACATCGGTTGTTCCTATGATTTAGGATAGGATCATGACATTGCATATATCAGATCCAGATAAAATAGTTTTTATATATAATAAATATTTAGTGCAACAACTTCTAGGACGGTCTCTTTCCAATGACAATTATAGTATTTTCTATGGCCAATTGGATTTCATGAGGAGTTGATGTGATATGTTCATATATCTACATGGGTGGTACATCCTAGTTTGAGAATCTCTATTGTGATCTCATTATATAGAGTGGATGGTCCATAATAAAGATAGAGGTAGGGGAATTATGGTAAGATGTTTCACCTATCAGTATTTGAATGCCAAGAATTTGATTTTTTGATGAATTGTTTCAACCTCTTCTTATAATATAATAGAAATTTGTTGACATCACTATGGATTTTTTTATTGGGATTAAAAAGAAAAATCTTGAGAATAATGTAGTTTATGTGATTATAGATCTACTAATGATTTTATCACACTTAATTCTAATCAAAGAGACCATCACTTTTCATGATTTGGGTAGTCTCTATGAGAGGGAGTTAGTTCAGTTTCACAGTGTTTTGAAAATAATCATTTCGAATAATGATCCTTATTTCACATCTCTCTTTTGGAAGGTTATTTATAAGGCACTAGGATTATATGTTATTCTGATTATATCCTCTAATCCTCATAATATCATCAAATCCAATAGGACAATTCAATTTTTTTAGGATATTTTATGGTTCATTTTTTTTTATTTTAGTGGTTCATCTGCGAAGAATATCAAACTCAAGGAGTTTGTGTATAATAATAGAATTAATGCATCAATCCAAGCTAAAACATTAGAGTATTTTTTTGGTGGCATATTCTATTTACCTATTTTGGAGAGAGGGTAGTGAGATAATGAAATTTTGAACTAGTCTTTTGATTGAGACACTTGATCCGGATTAGATGATTAGGGGTTGGTTGGTGACGACACAGAGAAACCAGAAATATTATGCTGACCAATGGACACCATCAATAGAGTGTGAGTTTAGTCATCCTATTTTCCATTTGTTGTATCCTTGGATGCGGAGATCCAATTTTATGAAATAATAAATAATAGTTACCATGTTTATCAAGTCATTTGATTTAGTAGAAATGGTATGTTTATTGGTGTACCGTTTATCCATTCATCAACACCATAATTTTGTACCTAACATGTATCATGTGTCGCAGCTTCATATATATCATTGAGACCCTTACTAAATGATATAAAATTATGAAATAAATATTTTTCTAAGTGAATCCTCAAAGGATAATCTAATGATGATTTCCAAAAATAGAGATAAGTGTCTCCAGGGAAATAGCATAACTCGGTCTTATGTGTAGTGGCAGCATGTGAATGTCTTTGAAGGGAAATGTTATATGGAATATAATGTGCCAGAACAATGTCAATTCTTGATTTCTGGGACCCTATAGTGATTGTTTGAGTCACATTGAAATGTGCTATTATATGGTGGGGAGGTAGTAATATACATTATTTTTCAAGGTACATCCCAATTTCAGTTATGTGTTGTACCTATTTTGGTTCATTTTCATTATTCTTAAAACTCAAGTGGTTGATCGTTTTGGGAATTCATATACAATTCTTAGTAAAATGACCTAATATTTAAGAATTTATTTTTTTTAGCAATAATCATTTCAATATAAAAAAGATAATCACTTGCATGGGTTCATTGTGAGTTCGGAAGAAATTGGAGTTGGTTCCAGTTTTTTTAAAAAGTTGATGTATTGAGAATAATCTACTACAAATTCAAAATCTATGAAAATCTTACATGGTGTGTCAATATGTCTAGGTATATGTTGTAAACAGGTTCGAGAAGTGAATTGGTTAAGCACCATGAACATTTTACATGAATTGTAAATGTCACACAAATGGAATTGTCAATTAGATCAGATTGTGATTTTTTAGGAGATATAAATTTCTCCAAGATTATATCATGAACTGGTTAAGGAATTGAGTTGGTTATATGCTATAAAAAACGTACACAATTTGAAATATTCTATTGGATTATTTTTTAATGTTAAGAGACACTTTCTTTCAATGTAACTCAAAAACTGAGAAACAAACCATATGATGGAATTAAAAAACATTTATTTCTTGGTCACAACACTTTCAATACCATTATATGTGTATAATATTTTCCCCATCCACATGCAGACCATCTCTCTGGATCCCTTAGTGACTCCATGGGATTTTTCATTCCTTCATCCATTCCAAAAATTTCAATCCAGCATACGATCTTTGATGGTTTTTTTTATTTTTTTTACAATCTATTATTTTTATATTAGTTTCGTAGATGTAATATGTTGAACCTATTTTTTTTTGTAGACCATGATTTCTTGAGATCTAGGTTTTCATCAAGAAATCGTCCCTTATTTACATTCATGGAGTAAATTACTAGAAGAGTTTCCTTGATCACCAAGTAATGTTATGTGGTCTAAAACCATAAAATATAGTATTAATAATTGTTACTGATTGGGAAATATTGTCTGATTTCACTGACATAACAAGAACATTAATTAATTGAGAAATGGGTGATGATAAATCATGAGTTATATTACTCATTAGAAACCTTTGACTCAATTTTTTTATGACATGAATTGAGGCTACCCAGAGGGTGATCCTACCATTCAACAATAATGATTTGAATCATTGATTAATGAATGTTTTAGCATGACTAGAGAACTCAAGTGATTAATAGGGATTGATTCACATTAGAAAATGATTTAATTGATTACTGAAATGGATGGTGTTGATTTGATTGTAATTTTTTCTGAAAACCACCATTGTAACAACATACAATATATATTAATGAATAAATTTTTAATTGAAAGTAAAATAGTAATTGGAATAAATAACAAATTTGTATATGATTTTACATTGAGCTAAAAGTTCACTACGATGTGGGTTCAAGCTAATGATAAAATTATTATATATATTAATTGTCCCCAATGATGAAATTATTATATATAGCGTTTTTCCTGATTAAGATAAAATATCTATTTAGAGGGTTTGGTCATGTTATGATGAATTTTTAATATAGATGTATTATCCTGGATGTGGAATTATTATAGAGAGGGATTGAACTAGATGATGAAATGTGTATATTGATCTATTTTCCTAGTAAATGTGTTTATTCCATGATTTTTTGTTATTGATGGCATGAGTTTTTGACAAGATCATAGATATTTAGGAATTGTTCTGAAGAAGGATGACTACTATATTTTATTAATTGATTAATAAATATAACTGCCTATCTTATTTTTAACTTGTTTAATCATGGTCTTTCATTTGTATTACATTCAGATATAAATTTAAATACATTCTAGCCTGTCAATTCATGGATCACTATTATTTGAATTATTAGTTCTCCCTTTACTTTCTAAATATATATTGTTCTATTTCTGTAATATGTATTATTCTGATATTGAATATTTTTTATTTATAGTTCATTGTTAATGTGTACTAGAGGGTATAGTCTCACCACTATATTTTTTACAACCCCATGCCTAGTTGGAATCGTTTGGCGTATGGTGAGGCACACATTATATTTAGTAACCAAAATAATTTTTCCACGTGATAGATTTCAAGATTACGGAATGTTACAATATTGAATCAAGAATAAGGAATATTTCCCTAGTCAATAAAATAAAATTAATAATAAAAATTCTTCAGTTGATTATATATATAGAAACGGAATGTGGTAGAGATAACATAAAAGTGATATAAATTATTATTTATTAATACATGATATATATGATAGTGACATAGATGAGAAATAATATCTAATTCAACGATAAAGTGTTATATATAAATTGATGAGGATAATTTTTATTACTACAAAACAGAAAAAACTCATAAAGGATGAAAAAGGCCATCAATTCCCAAGAAATAATGTTTATAGTTAAAACAATTCTTTCATAAAAATATAATGAAACAAAATAAAAGAATTAAAAAATTAAATCCTTATATAATTAATAATGAATGAATTTGTAAATCACATTCCAAAATTATTTTCATTCCATTTTAAAAATAATACTCTTTTATTAAGAATATTTAAAAATTTTAAAAAATCATGAATATCGAGAATTATTTTTCTTTGAAAAATAACATAAAATGTACAAATAATTATTTGAAAAAAAAGACATTCAGGATTGTGGGAAATTCCATTCATGTAGTAAATGAATAAAAAAAGATTGCTTTCATGCTTTTGGGTAAATGACGAAAAATACCTCTTTTCAAAAAGGAAAAGAACATTCTCTTTAAAACGTGCTAATTAAACACAAATAAGGTTGAAAATGAATTCAAATATTATTTTGGGTTTCAATAATAAAATTATTTATAATATTTAAATGAAATATTAAATGGAAGAATAATACTTTTTATAGAAATCATTAAAATGTATATTTTATAAGAATATTCATTACATGGAACATAATTATCAATTATTGATCAAACAAGATATGAAATCGATAGTGAATAAGAAATCCCCCGACATAGGTTTATGGGATGAAATTTTTTTGGTTAACATGATTAGGTCCACATAATTTTACTAAAATATATGACAATAAAAAATCTTAAAATGAAATAAGATTGAAACAAAATCACCTTACCTTTGGTATCCACTTAAGCATAAATGGTTTATACTCAAATATAATGAATTTAATTTTATTAAATACTATATTGAATTTTTTTCATTTATTATTTTTTTCTTTGGTCGTTTTATAATCATTTTAAATTGATTCATTAAATAGTTCCTACATACATTTACCATTTATCATTTTAGGACAATTTCTACAAATTTACATTAGTATATTGTTTATTGTTAATGGTTTTCTGAAATAGATCCACCATATCTAGATTATTAATACATTTATTATTATAATTTTTTATTATTTTATCTAATTTTATGTTCGTCAATACACAATGATAATAGAGAAATCAATTAATCTAAAAGGATTTAGTCTTTATTAGTCCAATAAATTGACAATATAATCCTAAAATAATTTGTTCATTAGATAAAAAATATAGGGTTCAATATTTAGTATGACTGGAATTAATATATATTTATAATTCATATACCTCTTATGTAATTTCATTTCTTGAATATTTTTCCACATTAATCTATATTAAGGACACCCAAAATGTACATCAATAATTTTAAAAAATATATCTCTTTATGGTTCTTAGAAAATTCATCAATGTGGTGTATATGAAACTTATTCTTTGTATTAATAGAATTTATTTAGGTATAATATATACAAAATATCATATTTAAAAATTTCATATCATGAAAAATAGTGAGTTATTTTCTTTGTTGCATACTACACTATGTAAATATTTTATCCTAGAACTCCAATATATGTTTCCTTAGTTCCACTAATTCCACTATGGTCATCCTATAGGGAAACTTGGGTAATTATTTTCATCAAGGATGAGTTTAATTTTAAAATCAACCTCATGCTCAAGTGGATGTCCATATTGTTCTTTATGAAACACATTAAAGTATTCCAACACTATAGGTGAATCCTCAACTATAAGGATACTAATACTGTTCAATTTTTTGTGTCCGAGATTCTTCTCTAATAATTTAATTAAGGGGATCTACTATAATAGGATTAATAAATTATTCATATGATTTAGTCTTCCTATATGAGCTAATGGAATAAACATACCCATCATGAATATTAATCTATTAATCATAGAAAAACATTTCATATTATAATTTGAAATCAAAATAAGAGCTTGGATTATATAAAAGTAAATAATAGGTAAAATAATCGCGGTTGAAAATAGTGTATGTCTATTTTTCGTAATGGGAACATACTAACATATCCTTTTTTCAATATGATTTCCACCATAATAATGGATTAATAAATAACTTATTATGTTGATAGGGTAATATTTATTTTTCATAGTAGACATGAAAGATATAAAAGTGTGAAAGTATTCATTATTGGATATATAATTAACTAAATTGGAGGTTTCGATTAAAGTGCATTCAAATATATCTTTATTAACATCATATTAAAAAATATAAATTTCATAAAATGGGCCTACTACTTTTAAACTCTTCTATAAGAGATTCTATTAATGCTTGAGAAATTTATTTGAATAATTTCCCATCTCTTTATAGATAATGTATGATATGTATGTGTTTTCAGTCATTCCATTTCATTCATGAGACATATGACCCCTTTATAAACACTTCAAATAGTCTCATGTACCCATTTAAAAAGTTCCTATATTTTTCAATCCAAAATTATTTTATGTTGGAAATATATCCTTACATTCCATCACTATTGAAGCATTTCTTTTTTATTGGTTCTCATAAGAAGAATTATTTTTTTATTTCCCTTCAATATTTAAGAAAGAAAATTGTTTTGCTATATTTATGGTATTTTACACTATATTATCATATGATTAAATTTTATAAGAATCCATTTTCCTTCATAGAATCATCTTGTTGCTACAAAATAAATGGGAAATATTTCCATTCCAATTATATATATAGTCCAAAATTTGTGCATATATTCTTGTAAAGTTGGCCTCATACTCGAAAATAATTTCATATTCATTAAAATTTAATGAGTGGTAATTCCTCTCAATTTCACAATGTTTCTCATAATGAATGTATTTGTTGAACAATATCACGTCAAAAAAATATAATTCCATAAAATTTATTTAACCAACCTCTTTAGTATTCTAGAATATTGATCACATTTTAAACACATCTCAATTAAAATATAAAACATCCAAAATACATTTTGACTTGTATTAAACCCTACCTCTATGAATGTCTTTACAAGGGACTTAAGATGTCAGCCATATTCAAATTAACCTTTAGGTCCACTGAAAAATGGGGAATTTTATCACAAAAAGTGATCGAACATATTTTTGTTGTGAAATATAACAATAATATTCTACATATAATAAATCATTAATAAATTTAACTACCCTAATATGGAAATCTTCTTATAATCTTCAACACTAGCTGTATTTTCCTACTTCACAGGTCAATCCCTACATTGACAATGAGTGTGGATTCCCTTCCTTATTCCAGGTCACATCTCAAAACAATGGAACACAATGAGTTATCTTATAGTCGTCATGAATGTATATAAATAAAAAAACCCTATATTGTTAAATATTATCATTTACAGTACATTATTATCATAATTCACATGTTAGCTATGTTCATTTAAAATCTAATTGTTATATATAATATTAAACATCATTTGATAACAACTATTTGACCCAGACAAATGCAATTGAGTGAATATTCTTATAATATTTGTAAAATTTATAATATATTCAACTACACATGATAGATCAGATTCATTTATTAAAAACATGATTCATACATGAGTCCCATATTTTTTTGAAAAAATAAAGAAAATATTTTATGAAATATTTTTTCATTCTTAAAATAATATAATATATCCTAATTGATATCCTATAAAAAGTAAAAAAATATAGGGATTGCATAAATGTCTAATAAAGGTTATGTAAATTAGAAGATATAATTTGTAAATAATAAATAATAAATATGGTAAATTAATAATCAAAACACATGCCATCAAAACAACCACTTGAGTTAAATATACATATATGGATAACATTGACATAGGAATAACATGGATTATAAAAATTGATTTTTCACTAAAGGAAGTGAATCAATTCATAAATTAATTATATTTACATCATGATATTTGTTAATATATCATGAATAGTGTAATTAATTACTCTACTAAGACATAATTTTTAGTAAATTTGTATTTGAAAACCAAATATCTATATCATATGACATACCTAAGGTTTTCTACTATAATACTAGTTGATGCATTGAGGTAATATTTAAAAATGTGTACCTCTCATTACATTCATTTTCTATTCATTATTCCTATATTAGATTATTTTAAAATATAATTCATAAATTTTTTAATAAAAGAATATTTATTCATATTGAATAAAAAATACAAAATATTTCCCTTGTCAGAGAAATACCGTTTTAAAATACATCATTAAAAGGATTCCATATAATTAAATGTTAAAAAATTTAAATTATATTAATATTCTTGTAAATTCTTTAATATAAATCCACTATAATTTATATATGTACATTGAGATGAAAATAAATTCCAAGGAAAAGATGGATTGTGATAAGGAATGTGATCATAAGAATGTTAATGACCACAAAACCATAAATTCGTAAGGGGTCAAATAATAACATAAATTTATAAAAAATGATGGGTTTTAGTTAATATCATTCTCTCATAAATTAAAATGAAAATAGTAATAGAATATTAAATAAAAATCCTTATAATTATGTGAAAAATAAATGTTATAAATCACATTAAATGATTATTTTTATTCCTCAATGAAAATAGTACACTTTTCATTTCGTATATCTAAAAACTTTTCAATAATATTTGGAAGGAAATTATATTTGGATGTACCCATGGATTATTTTCATGGAATATCTAAATAAATAAATGGTACCAATGGTGGTAAATTTCATTCATGCTATAAACAATTAAACAAATATTCTATTTAGAATTTTTGTAAAAATTCCAAAAAATACTTCATTTTGAAAATGATTATAAATATTATTATAATAAATTGTATATAATTTCAGATATGGATGAAATGAAATGAAATAATTATTTTAGTTTCCAACATATTATTATTGGATGCTGTTTAAATAACCTTTACAAGGATTAATAAAAGTTTGGATGGAAAACATTAAAATATCAATTTTATAAAAATGTACCTTACATGTATCGTTCGTTTTTATTGATGATACATATTGAGATAAAATTCAATATAAATATGAAAAATCCAAAAATAACCATATGAGAATAAAATATGTGGGGTTTATGATTTTCGGGTCATATAAGATTCCAAAATTAAATCTATATATAACCAATCGAGAAATAAAATGAGATTGTAATAGAAATATCATTACTTGGGTAACCTCTTAGCCATAAATTTTAAATCCCCTAGTATAAGGATTTTAAATTAATTAAATAATTTCTTAATAACTTTCATTATATTTAGTCTATTTTCTATTTTACTATTTTAGTCATAATAATCCATTCATTTGACAGTTCTTTTTTGTATCGACTATATAATGTTGTTCTGTTAGTTTCTCCAAAATTACATTGGTATATTGACTATGTATAATGGTTCTATTAAATAGTTTAGTTATATCTGCATTGTAAATAATTTCATGAATAAATGTGTTTCATTTTAGGCCATTTTAATTCATCCATTAATGGTGGGGAAAAAATAAATTACATCGCTTAATGGATGTGGTTGTCCACACGTACGCATGAACGGTGTTATCATTTTCCAACAAATGGAATGGTAAGAAGATAAATGAAATATTATATTATAATAATAAAAAAATTCATAATTATCATATATATTAATAAAATCCATCTTTATAAACATCTACGTAAATCAGCGATGAAGAATAAATTACATCGTAATGTGGAGATGGTATGTCATATGTATGCAAGAGCGATGTTTTCATTATCCATAGGATATAAAGGTGATAAAAAATTGATGAACCATTACTATAAAAACATCTAAATAAATTTAATGTATGTAATTAATTAATCTAATTTGTTTATTTATGATTTCTATGAGGTTTATGAAGAATGGAAAATGAAAAATATCTTTAAGAACTCTTACCTCTTATTTTGGTAGCCACCATGTCCATACATATTAATCCTTCTTCATTTGGTATATTCTGTGAGTCCTGGACCACTCTGATGTGTGGAGATATTTGGAAAGGTATTTGGTATTGGGGTTGTCAATATAATTTTCTCATGGGGTGTTGATAGGAGATGAGTGGGGATTCATTTTCGAATCCCATTTGCTAGGAAAATTGAAAATACAAGAAATTTTATTATATAATATATTAAATAATCAAGTTTTGTGGATACAAAATATAATAGATTCAAATATTACGAGGATAAGGAATATATATAACAAAAACATGGGGATTTAGAATGTTTTATGGTTGTCTTTAAGCATTATCATATTATTTTAATGTTTTTAACTTGTTTTCCCAGAACTAAAGTGATAAATATATTGAATCGTTAATACACATTACGAAAAAAATTATGTTGACTATATTACATAATATTAATTATGTATAATAATAATATATAATCTATTTTAATTTATTAATTTTTTTATTGTGAAAAAATTACATTTAATATTTGTTCGGAAAACACAATGAACACTATTTTTTAAAAAATTGTTTATTTTGAGCATAAAAATGTTTTTAATGAAAAATAATAAAATAAAACACAAAAAAAGAGAAGTATTGGTACTATCATCAATATATATATGGAACTATCTTCATCATCAAAATTTCAATAGTGCAAATGAGGATAGGATACTAATACAAAACAAAATAAACGATATGGATTGGGGATTTTACCTCTTGAATATTACCTCCCTGAGAACCTTCTTATGGAACTACGGTTTGGCTTTTTGTTGATAAAAATAGCTATTGGATGTGGGGAAAGGAATAATATGTAAATTGGGTAGAATATAAACAATTAAAAATTCATAAATGGGTTGAGTATAAGAGGTGGTTTAGGATTGTATTTATATGGGTAAAAAAGGGTGTTTTTTATTTTTATACTCATTAGATTATTATCTTGTCTCTAGACAATCAATATTATTGATTCCAATGAATATATAAGGTAAATAGTTCAGGATATATTGAACCAATTTCAATATATGCCATTATTAAAACATCCATTACTCGATAATTCATATAATGTTAAATAACTAATATTTCCATATTTTAAGATTTACCAAAAATTCAACTATTTTAAAAAAATCACCCTAAATATTTTTCAACGTGTAAATTTAAAGTGGAATCCAATTTAAGAAAATAATTTTATACACAAGAGGAATTTAATATTAAAAAATCAATACACATTCATAAAAGAATGATTTTAATATCAGAATTGATTAAATGACCTATTGAGAAATTAATTATGATCAAATAGAATAATTGTATAATTTTATTACAAAAAAATATTAATATATGAATCTATATTTTGAAAATAATTTTTTTGAATAATTACATTAATAATAAAATTTTAAATAACAATTTATGTTTCAAAAAATTTATGATGCTTAATTTATCATTTTTAGAACATTTTTTTACATATATAATGATATAATTACCACATATTTTCATTTATAAGATACATAAAATTTATTTATACTTTCATAGAAGAGGTTACTATTTTATTAATCAGATTACAATTACTAATGTTCATATTAAAGTTCCTACAGTCATGTTGTTATTCTAATAGAATAGGTTCATTAATTTTAATAGAGACCCCATTGTCCCTTAATTCATTATTCACATATAAATTATATATATGATATATATAATTTCATCTTAAAAATGAAATTATTTTACTAAAATAATTTGTTATTTCTACATCTATGTTCAGGAATGTGGTCATTCTAATTGATCTAGCATATTCAAATTCCCTTATTCTTGTTATCTTATTTTCTATTTATTTTTAGACTAAAATATTTGAAATTTTTGATGGATTGTTTTATATGTAATGTATCATTAATGAGAATAGTATTTTCTGGTTTCTATATGTAGTGTATGTGATTAATGACATAATCATATGATGGTAAATTCTAATGAATGTTTTTTGGGCTGTTAGATTCTTTGCCCTTAATAAATTACATCCTCAAAATATCAACTCAGATTCTCAGTTGAAAATAGATAAGGGTACATATATTTTATTATTTCCTCATTTTTCACATCACCTTTTCATACTTATTGTTAATCCACAACACATTTCAAGGTAATTTTTCTAATTACATTGAATAATTCATTTACATTCCATGTTCTTTAATGGTTATTCATCATATGAAGGTTCATTATCCAGTTTTACCACATTCAGATCCATCACATATTATGGGTCTGGTATGAACATACATAAGAGATATATGTTGAACACTTCATGAACATGAGAAATATTTAGTGTAAGTTAATGTTGATCTGCCAATACTCCTATAAGATCTTGGATATCAATGGGGTCAATTTAGATTGGGCTATGATTCCCTTTCATTCCAAACAACGTAACTCTCTTTCATAGTGATATTCAAAGTATATCATTTTCTCAAATATCAAACTCCATGAACCTTTCGTGGACTTCAAAATATCTCATCTTCCATCTCTGGGTAAATTTTATCTATTGTTGTATTGATTGAACACTCTCGTTCATCTCTCTCACAACATCAGGTCCAATTAGATTTTGTTCACCAAATTCTCATCCCAAAAATATTAGTTATACATTTCCTCCCTTATAGAGATTCATATGGAGCCATATTCATAATTGAGTGGAAGATATTGTTATATGAGAATTAACTAATGGGATATATTGTTCCTACTTACCATTGAATTCCATTGAGAAGGCTCGTCGTATTTCCTTAAGAATCATAAAAGTCCATTCATATTAGAAATCATTTTGGGAGTGATAGGAAATATTTATATTCAATTCAGTAGTCAAATAATATTGAATAATTTTCCATAATATAAATGAGTACTTTAGATCATTTCTATATAATATAAAATGTGGAACCCCATATATTCTCACAATACAACACATATTATTTTTGGAAATATGTTCAAATGAGGAAAATTATAAAATAGCAATAATTTATGCCGTTATGGTGAATCGATCCACCCCATCCCATGTCAAATTGTTTCCTTTGGTTGTATTTAAGAGACTAGTAATGAATTCGACAATGATATTCTCCCACTTCCATGTGGATTTTGTCAATAGTTACATCACCTCATTGGACTTCTAGTTCCCTGCTTTAACTTGCAGATATACCAAACATAATGAGATATACTCTGCAATCTCCTTCTTAGAGTTATACCACCAGAAACCCCCTCTAATATCATGGTAAATCTTGGTAATTTTAAGATGGATAAAGATAGGTGAGATATGTGAATTATATTATAGACCATTCTTTATCTTTGGTGATTAAGTCACATAAAGCCCCTTTTCAAAATAAATCACACCATCATCCTTGATGTGGATCTCATATATATTTCATTCTTTTACTACATTCAACTTTTTTTATAGATCTAGATCAACCCTTTATGCCTCCTTAACATTCACTTATTTATATTGTTGTTAAATTATTTGGGAAGGTAGGATGTATTATATATCATTATGATTCCAAAATATTTCCATTCCATGTAACATCCCATGTAAATAAAGAACAATACATTTACATATTTATTAATATTTTTTAATTAAATATTAATTTTACTTTATAAGAGATTCTATGTTCGATGGAATACCCGATACGCAACAACATGTTACATTTTAATCATATGCTGCACGAAACATGGAATTATACTGAAAAATAATATAATATTATTATTATTTTAAATGGTAGTTAACTAGTAGTCGTTATATTGGCGGGAATGAAAAACATTAACCATATTGTGATTAAACATGTTTCTTAAATGTTCTTACATTTATCTAATAAAACATAGAGGATAAAAATGTGAATATATCTAATTTTAAACATAAATACCCTATTATTCTTTAAAAGGATGATTTACAAACTTTTGATAGAGAACCATTTTTAAATATAGTTTTAGTCAGTTTTATATGTTATATTATAGAAAATAAAATTATTCTTTAGATTCATGACATTAAAATTTACTTTGGGTAAATATTTTGTAAATTTCATATAAAATTCATTATTTTTATGAATAGTTATAAATACTGTATTTTAATTCAAAAATACATTTTAATATAATTTATTTATGTGGATATATTATATTTTTAATTGTTTTTAATGTGAAACTAGATTATATTTTTACCATTTAATCCTATGTTGGACTTTTTCAGTAATTTCACTTTGAAATTGTACATAAACAAATGTCATTCGTTGGACAATTATTATTTCTAAAAAAACACGCTTTTCGTTTTGAAAATGAGAACTAATAATAAATTAACCTATGAAAATTATATGTTTTGAATTTGGTAAAATATCCATCATTTATGAATTTAGAATTTCAAATATATCTTAAGTTGAATTTGTGGTATTTTTCTCAGGAACATTATTTTTTTGATGAATAGTTAAAACACAATGTAGTAGTTTAAAACCGACTTTTTTGTTTTAAAGAAATATTACCGCTTATATGAAATTATTTTAAAAAATACTACATCAATGGTTGTTATTATTAAGTAAAATATGGTTCAATAAAATGGAAATAAATGTTTGTGAATAGCAACTTTTGACTTATTTATCACGGTTAAAGGTAAGTATGGAAATTGAAGGTAAAAATAATGTTAAATTATCATAACATGTTTCCTTATCCAGTTGGTTGATACATTTCTTACCATGGTAATACTTGGGTCTATTTGGGTACCCCATAGATCCCCTTAAGAGTGATAATGACACTTCATATTAATTTTTTAAAAGTAATGACAAAAATGGAAAAAACATATATCTTTTATTAAATCAATTATTTAATGGGGTTATACAAGTTATCCCTTGGAATATCAATATTAATTTAAAAGATAAAAATATTTCTTACTTCATGGTAGTTTTTTTATATTTTTCAGACATAAAATAACTAAAATTATGTATGACACAATAATGATACAGTGTTTACCTCAATAATGAATGATTTAAATAAATAAGATAATAAATATATTAAAAAATTCAAAACCTGTCCAATTCTTATAGAATGACTTTATTTTGAACAAGAGACAACTTATCTTAGAATATAACAAGTTTTGGACATTTAGAAACTGAAAATAATTATATAATAAATTAACATATTCAAACATTCCTAAAGAGCCCTGTTTCCCCTTTATAAAAAGCCCTCACCTCTAACCCATTAATCACACCTCTCAAGCCCCGTGGCCCATAAAAACACTTCCCAATTAACCTCCCCAAATACCTATCTTCCACCTATAAGCCTTATCTTAGGCAGAAGGAAATCCATGAAATCCTTTTGATTCAAACCAAAGGGAGTTAGTCGATTTAAAGGTCATGTATTCTCTTAGGTTATTTTCTTTTATTTTAAAACTCCAACCAACTAAAATATTTTTGTTACATTATTTTATAAAAAAAATATTATAAATATACTACGTTGTTTTTATGAGAATTATTAGAGCTACACTAACACACACCTCTGTCTAATGGGTAAAGAACATATTGTTTCTGTGGGCGACGAACTACTGCATCATGAAATGATGATTGTTCATTCTACATCTACCACCTCTTATGGATTCCATTATTATGGAACTATATTTATATATGATATATATTATGTTTATGTTTTCTCTATGCTTCTGTAATTTTTATTTACAATCATACCCTTATGATTTATAATATGCGTAAACACGATAATTTCATTTGAGGAAGTGCGGACTACCGCCCCTCAAGGTGATATGATTCGTTCATGAAAAACATGGAACGTATAAAGGAAGGAATTAATGAAATTATTTAACCTATATATCATATAATATTATACTAGAATTATAATATACCTATGTATTATTTTGTTCTCATTACGTTAAATATAAAATAGAAATGAAAGTAGCGTTCATGCGTACGTAAGGCTTACCGTCTCCGTGAACAAGGCATTTTATTTCCTAATTACAAATGATATGGAATATTATAAATACATATACACTGTATATATATGATATATATTATATCTAAATCATTAATATCATTATAGAGATAATGTAATTTTTACTACATAGACAATTTTTTATTATAACATGTATATTTTTTACTAAAGTTCTAAACATCGATCAAATGTCCGATATGAACTAAAAAATTTAACTAATTGTTATAGTAAGAAAATAAGTGAAATAAAAGGAATAATAAACATGAAAACTGATCTTAAGGAACTATAAATTAACTTATGTTTAATATTCCATAAGAACACAGAACATACGAGTCAATTCGGACACGAGGTAAAGAGTTTCTTATCTCACTTTTAATTCTGTGAGATTTCCATTAGTCACAACTTATTTGTTTCATGTGGTGTATTGTGTACTTTAATTTGATATATATTATCATGATTATATTTATATTAATGTTATTATGTGGTTCATTTGGTGGATATTAGCTTTTGGTCATATGACTTGATTGATTACAATGTGGTAATGGGTTTTCATCTCTCTTCTTATCCCTGTGAGATTCAAGCTATATTGCCAATATATCATTTTGTGTGGTCTATTTACTACCCCTGAATGTATTATTTGTGTAATATACCTTAATTTATCAGTATTAATGTCATCATTTGATGATTTTTCTTTCATGGAGTGTATATTTTGTAAGTTATTAAATCGGTAAGGGAATTTCATATATCAATTTCTACTCATTAGGTTTTATGAAAATATCATTGATTATATTACTCCAAGATTATATGTGAAATCACTATTTATTTACTTATGTAGTAATTTCATATCTCCATTGTGTGGGTATACTTTTTATACACATAATAAACTCCCATTAATTGAGTTAAACATCCAAGTCATTGGTGTTGTTTTTACAAAAATATGTGTGAATGTCCTCTGATTGATTTACACTGAATATCCAATCATATTGATTATATTTATATTTTTCACACATTATTATATCATTGATTTATTCTTAAACTAATGATATGGTATTTATAAGGGATTTAATATCAATTTACATCCATTGAGACTTCTTTTTTGTTATGTTCCAATTCACTTTTATATGGTGTATATACTGTACTTTGACATAGTATATCTTGAATAAAATTATTCTAATGATATTATAATGTTTTTATTACCATTATTATTTGTATTGAAGCATCTCTCTTTGGTTAGGAACTCTAACTAAAATATTATTTTACATGTTTTGAATATTTATTCTTCTAAATGTTTTTCATTAATGTCCATGTTTTAAAAATGGTTTTAAGGATTTATTTAAATGGACTAGAATGTTTTAAAATTAACATTCCTTTTAAAAGTTTCAATGTGGAATGAGACACTTTGATTCGAAAATCTATTTTAAACTACTTCTTGATAAATTGTAAAACATTTATATGTTACCAAGAAATGTGGGATATTTCTAAAAAATAGTTTTATTGATTATTTTCATCTATATAAATATCCATCATTATTCTCAATATAGGTTAGTATATTATAATATAATATTATATATTATATTGATTGAGTTATGTTTGACCGTGGATGTGATATATTTATACCATTCATGGATTGTGGTTAAAACATTGACATTTCCTATGCTAGTTTTAATAAGAATGTTTATATTATGTTTCATCCTATTAATATGAGGAATTTATTAGACTTACTAAATGACGGGTGGAGCCTATTATAGATCATTGATGCATCTGTAGGTATCAGGAGACAAACTAGTGTTTTGGCACAAGGTCTTGAAAAAATATTATTAGTAGTCCTCGAATGAGGCCTTGAATATTTTTTTACGATGTCTGACATTATACGTTCCATCATTATAAAATTACATATTGATATTACATGTGATTATTTGACTACTAGTATATCCATGTGAATAAGTAAATGGCATTATTTGATTTATATGTTACATTTTTAACTGAAGTTTATGTTTAAAAGGCTTGGGTTTTGGTCTTATACATTGCCTTAAATGTTTATTATTCTTTATGAATGTCTCCTCCATATTGTTATCCTTACTAAGCATCTGAGCACACCACTTTCTATGTTTTATTTTTCCCATGATGTGAAGAAGAATATTATGATTGACCTAAAAGGATTGGATACACGATATTACTGTGTTTAAAGGGGGAGCAATGTGGTTGTTTTTCATTTAAAAATATAATGTAAAAATTATGTATTTATCTAGTATATCCAAGGATACTAAACTAATTGGTATTTCGAGACATGATATCTTATCATCATGATAATGTTATGTAATAATGCACCGACTAAGGGTAACTGGGGTCAGGGAATTATAGTTGGTATCAGAGGATGTTTAGTTCAAACATTGGAAAATAGATTTAGAAAAACTCTGATTAGAGAACATTACCCAAAGATAGACTTTGAGGATTAGTATTGAAGAACATCCAAAATTTATGGTAATATAAATATTATATGACTTTCCTAAGAAATACGTCCCTATCATGATACAAGAAGGTAGAGGTAGCTCTGGCCCAAATGTACCGCATGGTAAAACTAGAAAACACCACTTTGAGATAGACTCGAATGAAAACTGATGCACAAAAATGGGCCTTACTGCACTCTAAGTTATGACACTCCTTGAGGATATTCTTAAGACAATTCACATTTTCATTACAAACTAACATGAAGGATTTTAATATAAGATGAGAATAAATAACCCTAGTTAATATTAAGGTGTTTTAGATTTAAAATAAGGTGTCATGATATTCTCTAAAATATTTTATGACTATTGTTACTGACAAAATGATTTTTGGTTTTAGTCACCAATAGGTTTTCATGGATGTCATAGTAACAGTAATAATGATGTATAAGGTGGGAAAAGTGGTGGAAATGAGAAACTAAATGAAATATTATTAGGCGTAAAAGATATCATGTTCATTCAGAATCAATTTTCCAAAAATATGATCCACAATATATATATTAACTGACTCTCAAACTCAACAAAGAAGTGAATGGAAGGGAATGATAAGAGCTCCAGTAGTAGAGACCATCGAGAATAGAAGCTCAATTTCCATCATGCAAGAAATGTGGAAGGATACACCCATGAAAGTGTCACAATGGAAGAATGAAATGATTTATATGTGGGAAAGGAAAATAGTAAAGAATTGAAAAGGAAAAATGAATAGTACTTTGGATGAAAATAAAAATGATCCCCAGAATCCATTTATAGTCATTTTTCGTAAATGTAGGGGACCTGGGAATTACCTGAGTCAACACCCTATTCTATAGGATAACCTCTTGGTCAAGAAAGAGCCTATGTGGAAATAAATGGATGGAGAAATGTTTAAAATTATTATTTCTCTTTGTTGATGGGATTACTTTGGAAGAATTTTCTCTTGTATGTGTAACCATTCCCTTTTTTATGTGAAAATTGTATTTGAAGGAGAATTATATTTTCTTTTGTAGATATAGTTATAAATAACCATTTGGGTTTATATAATCCTTTAATTTGGGGAAATTATAGGTTATTAATTTTTGGGATGAAAATGGAAGGTATGAGATAACATTTGTGGTTAAATTATGTTATGGTTATTTTGAGTAATTTTTCTCATTTTGGGAATGTTATCAAATATCGTGTTTGAAAAAGGACAACACGCAAACGGTGTGACAACCCAATGCATCAGACAATGTTTTAGGAATCGAACCCACAACCAAAGTGCAACAGGGATTTATCGCCTACCACTGGACTACGTGAAGTCTCTGGTTTGTGTGACTGATTATTTTTAGTTAAATGATTTTATTAATAAATAATAAGTTGATTTTAGATCTTATGTTTTTATCAAAAGGATATTTTTAGTGTAAGAAAATTATTTGGTGATTAAGTGATAAATCTTAATTTGGAAGATATTCTCTCTTTTGAGGAAACACTATATGCCTATGGAAAATAGAATAATATGGGATTTCATTTTTGGAATAATGTATGAATTTTTATTTTGTATGAATATATTTTTATGGATATTTGGATTATTTATGGAAGTGATTAAGCTATCATAGAGAATATATGATTAGGTTAATTACACTTCAGTATGAGAAATTAAGAGTAGTCGATGTTTTTTGGTGATAAATGCTAAGATTTACTATGGAAGACTATGTGATTAAATCCTTATGAGGTTTGGGTTTCAGTCTTAGTTTGTTTTACTTTGAATAATTTTATAGAAAATTGTTTAATGAATGGTCTTTTTTGAACTTTGCGTTTTGTTTTTAGAATTTTGTAGATTAGAAATAATATTTCATTTTTAAAGGATTATCCATGTTTAGGATTATCTAATCATGTACTAACCATTTTGGTTTTTGTTAATGTCTAAAGATAGGTGAAATATATAGTTCATATTTTTTGGAATATGTGATTATCTAGAAGTTGATTCCAGCACATCATATGGGAACAAGTCATATTGAATACTCATCATTTTGAGAAAAGATGAGTTTTTGGTAGAAACAAATTAAAGGATGAAACTCTACATGAAAAGTAGGTATATTTCCTTATGACCTTAGTAAATCTAATAAAAAAATTCTACTACATTATGAAAAGGATATTAAAATAAAAAATGTTCACTATTTACTTTTCCTACTGGGAAACCAAATACCATTAAACTTAACACCTGTTTGTGATTTTCTGGTGGTTAGCTTTCTCCTAATCATGTTTTCTATTACTCTCCATTATAACTTGAAACATATTTTCTCCTATATATCTATGTTTTCATAGAATCATAGTATGGGTTATCTCAGGTGACCTTTGTACTTCACTTTCATTCCTTTATATTTATATTTTTATTGACTCTCTTTCTGATGTGGGACCTTTAGTGAAGTTTCTAAGCCCAATTTTAAAATTGAGAGGTTGCAATTTCTAAAAGGAGAGAAGGATGTAACATCCCAAGTAAATAAAAAATTATATATTTAAATATTTATTAATATTTTTGAATGAAATATTATTTTTACTTTAAAGGGTATTCTATGTTCGATGGCATACTCGATACACAACAATGAGTTTCTTTGAAATATTATGTTTCACGCAACATTGAGTTATACCAGAAAATAAAATAATAATATTATTATTTTAAATGGTTGTTAAAAAATAGTAATTTTATTGGTAGTAATGAAAAAATCTTACTATATTATGATTAAACATGTTTCTTAAATGTTTTTACATTTATCCAATAAAAGTTAGAGGCTTATAATGTGAATATATATAATTTTAAGCATAAACACTCTAATATTCTTTAAATTGTCGATTTACCACATTTTGATGGAAAACCCTTTGAAATATAGTTTTTATTCACTTTTATATTTTCTATTTGATAAATTAAAATTCTTATTTAGAATTATGACATCAAAATCAATTTGGGTAAATTTTTGGAATTTTGCTGATAAAATTCATTTGTAATGAATAGTGAAAAATAATGTATTTTAATTCAAACCTACCTTTTAATCTAATTTATTTATATGGTTATATTATATTTTTAATTTATTTTAAAGTATAATTACATTAAATGTTTACCATTTAATCTAATGTTGTCCATTTTAGGTCATTTCTATTTGAAATTTGACATAAACAAGTGTCAATATTTTTATAGTTATTATGTCTTAAAAAAATGCTTTTTGTTTTGACAATAGGAATTAATATTAAATTAATTTATGTGAATTATATGTTCTGAATTTGGTAATATAGAAATAATTTTTTAATT
The DNA here is from genome assembly GCA_963277665.1 of Viscum album. Classification (NCBI taxonomy): domain Eukaryota; kingdom Viridiplantae; phylum Streptophyta; class Magnoliopsida; order Santalales; family Viscaceae; genus Viscum; species Viscum album. The sequence goes on along the minus strand of OY728166.1, from coordinate 1,175,642,915 downwards.
GTTAATATCAAATATAGATTATTTTTAATTTTTGGTCTTTTTATGAAAAACATCAATTTTTTATGAATAGTGTAAACACTAATTAGTAGTAAAAAAACTGAATTTTTTGTTTAAATGAAATTTTACCACTTTTGTGAATTGAATTTCAAAAATATGAAAAAAATGGTTGATATTATAAAGTAAAATTTGGTTCAATAGGGTGAAAATAATTTTTGGTGATTAGTAACTTTTGACATTTATTTACTACGTTGAAAGGTATATTGGGTAATTCAAGGTAAAAATAATTTTATAATAATATTAAATTACCCTAACATGTGTCTTAATCCTATTTTTTGATACCTTTCCTACCATGGGCATTCTTGTATCGATTTTGGGACCCCATGGAGCAACGTATAAGTGATAATGACACTTTATATTAATTAATTTAATGTAATGACAAAATGACATAAACATATATAGTTTAGTAAATAAATTCTTAAATGGGGTTATATAAATTATCTATTTGACTAAAAATATGAATTTGAAAGATAAGAAGATTTCCTAGATCATGGTATTTTTTTATATTTTTTAGACATCAAATAAATAAAAATATATATGACACAATAACGATGCAGTTTGAACCCCATTAATGAATGATTTAAATAAATTACATAATAAAGATTAAAACAACATCCAAAACCTATAAAATGCTTTTTGGATGATTTTATTTCGAACAATAGTCATCTTATCTCTTAATTTAATAAGTTTTGGACCTTTAAAAATTGAAAACCTTATATAATAAAATAATATTTTCAAACACTCCTAAAGAGCCCTGTTTCCCCCTTATAAAAAGCCCTCACAAATAAACCATTACACACACCTATCAATCCCCTTGTATCATCCATACTCTTCCCAATTAATCCTCATAAATCTCTCTCTTCCACCTAGAAGCCTTACCTTAGGCAGAAGGAACTTCATGAAATCTTTTCGTTTCAAACTAATGGAAGTTACTCTATTTAAATGTAACGTCTTCTCTTAAGTTCTTTTATTTTATTTTACTTCTCCATCCACATAAAATCTTTTTATTACTTTATTTTATAACAAAAAAAATAACCTCAACATACTTGGTTGTTTTTATGAGAAGTATTATAATTACAATTACAGACACCTCCGTCTAATGGGTAAAGAACATACTGTTTCTATGGACGGCGAACAACTGCCTCACGAAATGATGATTGTTCAGTATTCTTCTACCACCTCTTATAGTGGCCATTATGATGGAACTGTATTTATATATGATATATAATATGTATATATTTTCACTATGCTTCTTTAATTTTTATTTACAAACATACCCTTATGCTTTCCAATATGTGTAAAATCGATAATTTCATTTGGGATAGTGGAGAGTATCGCACCTCAAGGTGATACGATTCGATCATGAAATACATGGAATGTATAAAGGAAGGCATTAATGAAATCATGTAACATATATATGATATAATATTATACTATAATTATAATTTACCTATGTATTATTAATTTGTCATTCAATTAAATGTGATATAGAAATGAAAGTGTGTTCATGCATACGTACGACTTACCGTCTCCATGAACGGTGTGTTTCATTTCATAACTCAAAATGATATTGAATATTGTAAATACATATACACTGGATATATATGATATCTATTATATCTAAATCATTAATTCATTCTAGAGATAATTAAATTTTGACAACATGGAAAATTTGTAATTATTTGATGTTCATTTCTTACTAAAGTTCGGAACATCGACAAAATGTCGAATATGAACTAAAAAAATTGAATAATTATTATAGATAGGTAAAAAGTGATATAAAAGGAATAATAAACATGAAAAATGTTCTTCTAGAGGTAGAAATGAAATTATGATTATTATTCAGGAAGAACATGGAATATATGAGTCAAGTCGGACACGAGGTAAGGTGTTTCTTATCTTACTTTTAATTCCATGATATTTCCATTGTTCACCACTTATTTAATGCATGTGGTGTATTGTTTACATCAATTTGATATATATTATTCTGATTATATTTATATTCATTGTATTTTGTGATTAATTTTTTGGTTATTAACTTTTCTTCATAGGACTCGATTGATTACAATGTGGTAGTGGGTTTTCATATCACCACATATCCTTGTGAGATTCATGCTATATTTCCCCTATTTCGTTTTATGTGGTGTATTTACTGCCCCATTATTTTATTATTTGTGTAATATACAAAAATTCATGGGTATTTACTTCTTTATTTTATGATCCTTCTTTCATGGGGTGTATTTTTCTTATGTTACCAAATCGATAAGGGGATTTCAACTATCAATTTCTACTCATTAGGTTATACGAAAACTTTTTTGATTATTTTACTCCAATTTTATGTGTCAAATCACTATTTATTTACTTATGTTGTAATTTACACTCCCCTTTGTGTGGTTTAACTTTTTATAAACATAATAAATCTATTTCTAAACTCTCAAGTCATTGATAAGAACTTGATAGGAGTAATTTTAACTCAATTTCCATTCATTGTGTTAAACATCCAAGTCATTGGTGTATTATGTACAAAAAAGTATGAATGTCATCTGATTTATTTTCACTAAATATCCAATAAAATTTAGTTTATTTATATTTTTCACACATTATTATGTCTCTGATTTATCCTTAACCTAATGATACCTTCTTTATAATGGATTTCATCTCAATTCACATTCTATTGAGACTTCTTTATTGTTATGCGCCAATTCACTTTTATATGGTGAATATACTGTACTTTGACATAGTATATCATGAATCCCTTTATTTTTATTATATTATAATTTTTTATTACCTCAATTATTTGTATTCAAGTGTCTCTCTTTTGGTTAGAAACTCTAACTGAAATATCATTTTAAATGTTTTAATGATTTATTATTATAAATAAATCTCATTAATGTCCATGATTTGAAAATGGTTTTAAGGATTTATTTAAATGCACAGTAATGTTTTCAAAATTAAAATTCCTTTTAAAAGATTTAAAGTGGCATGGGAAACGTTGATTCAAAAACTATTTTAAATGACTTCTTGATAAATAGTTAGACTTTTAAATGTTTTCATGAAAAAAGGGATATATCTCTATAATATTTTTAATGATTATTTTCATCTATGTCAATATCCTTCATTATTCTCAATCAAGGTTAATTAATTATAATAAAAAATTCTATATTTTATTGAATGAGTTATGTTTGACTGTGTATGTGCTATTTTTATACCATTCATGGTTTGTGGTTAAAATATTGACATTTTATATGATAGTTTTAAAATGAATGTTCAGATTATGTTTCATCCTTTTTATATGAGGAATTCATTGGACTTAGTATGTGACGGGTGGAGCCCTCTATCACTCTTCTATGCATCGATAGTTCTAATGAGACAAACTAGTTTCCTTGTAGAATTCATTGAAAAAATTTTATTAGTAGCCTTGGCACGAGGCCTTTGCTACGTTTTTATGATGTCCGAAATTATGCATTCAATCATTATGAAATTAGATATTGATTTTACATGTGATTATTCAACTAGTCGAATATCTATATGAATATGTAATTGAATTATTTGATTTATATTTTCCATATTATGCGGATATTTTAGTTAAAAAGGATTATGTTTTAGTCTTATACATTGCCTTAAATATTTGTGCTTATTTATAAATATTTCCTCTATATTTCTTTCATTACTAAGCATATGAGCACACCCCTTTCTATCTTTTAATTTCCAAGGATGTGAAGAAGTATATTATTATTGAAATACAGGGATAATATAAGGTATATTATTGTGTTTAAAGGGGGCACAATGTAGTAATTTTTAATTTCAAAATGTAATGTAAAACATGTGCACGTGTCTAGTATTTCCCAGGCTACTAAACTAATTGGTATTTCGAGACATGATCTCCTGTGATCATGCCAATGTTATGTAATAATGAACCGACTCTGGGTAACTAGGGTCGGGGAATTAAATTTCATGTCCATGAAGGTATGGTCTTTATAAATTCACATCTAGGATCTGATATAAGGTTCCTTTCTGATATCATTATCATCTACATTGTTCGAAATTTCCAGATGGTAGTTAATAAAGAAATCATAGACCATGATTATTTTTGAAAAAATAATTTAACATATGTTTATCTCATTATATTTGAATATATAATTTATAATCATGGGATTATAATATATATGTCACACTTCTAACTATATAGGAAATGCCCATTGATTATCAAGGAAAATATCATAGCTAATAGCTCTTGATCAAGAGTTGAATAGTTTTTTAGGGAAGTTAAACATATGTAAGGCATAGGATACATATATATAACATTATACATAAGTACACAACCAAATAATTACTTTAAAACCCGATTTTTTATCAGAAATTGTTCTCCACTTCTTGTCTAACACGCTTAGTTGTGGGGAATAATGTTTTTTAAATAAATTAAATTTCTTGAATGGCTTGCATTGCATGATACTGATAATTAATCCTTTTCTAGGATCTTGTTCAATAAATAAAAATATATTAAAGTGGTATACACAAAAAAATATAATTTTCATCTATTACTCACAATTTCATGTTCTTTTGATATCTTACATTACATGAAATACTGAGTTCTACCAAAAAACAATATATTGTTTATATAATTATTAAAATACTATTATTGTTATCAACAAGCCATTGGGATGGAAAGTGTAAAAGTATTAACTAATTTATTAAAATATTTTTTATAAATATAGCAAAAGTTATTTCTTTTCTAATGAATTAATTATAAATGAGAGTACGCACTATTTGAAAATATTGAAATTTCATTCTTGAAAAAATTATTTCTACAAAAAAATGTTTTATCATAATAAATGTAATATGGAATTATTCATTATTGATTTTAGTGGGATGTATATATTATATATTAAATCAACTATTTGGAATTCATATTATATATTTTCTATATAATAGTTATGAATAAACCAAATTTCTCGAATAATAAGAAATATATTTCTAAATTACAATTTTATGTTATTTTAATAATGTGCATGTTTTAAGAATATATTTTGGATCTTTTAAAAATTATATACTAAAAAATAAAATTTAAATTTTAAATTGGAATGTGTGAATTTTCTTATGTATATTTTTTCATAAAAAAATGTTGAGTTTTGTTTTTTGATGATTAGTGAAAAATAATGAATTGTAATTTATAACTTAATTTTCGTCCAATTTTTTATAAAGTAAGATTATATTTTTATTTTTTTAAAATTATATAAAGATCAATAATAAATCTACTAATCTAATATACATCATCTTATTAAATTTTACACTAATAGTGGATACAATATCATTTTAGTGTTTTGATCATTTTCAATTTTGAAACTTATTATCTTCTCATTTTTTTCAGATTAATTTTAAATAAATTTGTTTCACATATATGACCAGAATTTAGAAAAATGGATTCCATATTTTTAATAATAATTTATTATAATTTCTACTAAGAAAAAAATATGTTTTCCCTAAATTATTTCTCAATGAAATTATAAGAAATTACAAAAATTATGGTAAATATGAGTATACTTAGAGGTTAATATTTAACTTAAGGGGGAAAAACCTATAAAAATATAAACAATCAATTTTATAGAAATTTTTAGATCATATATACCATTTTCATTAAAAGTTATCATTAATTTAGGAACAATATTTAATAAGGAACTCTCAATACTGTCCCACTCACTTATCCACTAATCTCAAGAAAATTTGTTACGAAAAAAATTCCTAAATAATCTTCTAAATTAACTTCACTTATCCAAGATTATTCACAGTATTCATAAATCAAACAATTTTTCCCTTGGTGAAAACAAAAAAAATTTCCCAAAGAAGAGGTAACATCCTTCAGTAAGAACTTCTATTTTATTTCTCTATACACCCCCTATTTCATCATATTCCATTATTATATAATAACATTAGTAAACTAAATATATTTATATGTTGTTATGTTATGGGCTGAACCTACACTTATTCACACTTTAATCAAAAGGCATGCACATTCATTGTTTATGTGTACGACATACTACCGCCTCACAAACTGATGTCGTTCATTCATACATTAGCACGGACCATGGTTGGTAATAATGATGAAATTAAATTATTCATATGATATATATAATATTTATGATTTAGTTAAACTTATATAATTATTGTATAACACATTTAATTAATTTTTCAATTTTCTGGGAATATGATAACTTTGTTTGGGGACGTGTGGACTACCACCTCCTTATTGAGATGTAATTCATTCGCAGTCTACATGGTATATGTTAAGGATAAAAATATTAAAATTATATGAAATTTATGTAGTAGTAATTCTACTATAATTATATTATATATAATTACATACATAACTGTCATTTAATTTCTTTCTTTCAATCTGATAATAAAATTGAAACAGTCTTCATGTGTACGTATGACCTACCATCTCCATGAATGGTGCATTCCATTTCACATTTATATATTTTATCTATTTTTATATATTTTTATCTAATTAATATATTTGATATTTATGTCAGGTTTTACATTCTATAATTACATAAATCATAATTTTTGTTAGTGGTTCAAAAATAATAATTCATAAAATATATGAAAAAAGTGGTTAATACCCGAAACATAACTTTAACATGGAATTTTTAATAAATGGGTAATATAAAATCAAAATAAATTCATTTAGGATACGATATATAAGATTATAGATTTTTTAATATTTATAATAATATTATATATATTACACATGATGTTTGAGCATGTATGTAGAATGTCAAGACATAAGTTATAGGTTTTCCCATCTCACTATTATTTTTGTGTTATATATGCAACATTCACCACTTATTCATTTTGTGGTATATATAATTACCTATGAAAATTTTTATCAGGAATTAAATTTATCATATTTTATTAAATTTTTTAACTGACTTTATTATTTCCTGGGGATTATGACTCAAATATACTCATGTTTTAAGGGAATTTTATCTAACCTTTTTATACCCATGATATACATGGCCTATTAATCACCCCATTCTATTGTGTGGTGTATATACTACCAATAAATGTATTATATGATCATTTTAAATAAATATTATTATTTAAATATTTATTTAATGATCTCTATTTCATGGTATTTATTGTTCAAAAGTTACCAAATTAGTAATGTATTTTTGACTCAATTTTCCCTCTGAGACACATGTGGTGTTATGAACATCTATTATTTAACAAATTTTACATACTTCACTTTTATATGTAAGTTAATTAATATACATATTTTCATGATATAATATGATTAATTAAATTTTATTCTTTCATGTCGATTATTAAGGAATTTTACAAATGTTATAAGACTGTGTTGCTAAAATATCATCTTTTTTCAGGATTTGTTATTATTTTAAATCCTTTGCTGAAATGTTATGATACATATCTCAAAAAACATAATTATTTTTATTAATAATTTAATATTCATGATATAATTAATAAATGATACCATTTTTCACTATTTTTAACTTTATAAAATTATGAATGTCTGTTTAATAAAATATTTCATTATTTATCCGTTCGATTAGAAAGTTTGTTTTATTCAAAAAACTTTTTTTCCTAAAAATGTTATCCCAAATGTAAATTAATATTATTTTAATATAATTTTGAAGGAAAATTACTTTATTTTTTTATAATGGAGAGAAAAATATATTTTTTTCAATATTCCTTTATAATTTTTCAAATATATTTTCAAATAAATGGTTTAAAAAAATAAAGAATCCTTGATGTGTTTTCAATGTTTTTTTCAATTAAAATGGTTTTAAAAATATTTTATATTTCAAAATTTGTTTCTAAAGGAATAAATTTACATTACTAATGAAATGCTTTAAATTAATTTAAAATATTACATTTATGTTATTAAATTTGTTTTCAACGGAATTGATTATGAAAATGTTTTACATTTTAAAAATTAATTGTTGAAAAAAGGTTATTTATCTTATGAAATGATATTAATGATATTTCAGAACCCTAAACCATATATGATTATATAAATTGAAATATTTTATTCATTATTAGGGATATTATACATGGACCCCATTCTCACTATTTCATTGAATGGTTTATGTTCAAAATCACACACTGTTTATGAATCATATTTCTCTTATATGGGTAATACCATGACAAAACAATTCTTAAACCCCTTCATGTCAAGTCTAATACATTGATAAAATGATTAAGAACCCTATAACTATCTATAGTTTATTATGGGTTGAAATCATTATTATACAGATTTCATTTTATGGGTTATGATAGGATGTTTATAAAGACCATATATTTATATGGGACATTAAATGATGATTATTTTACTATAATTTGGAGCTTTTTTAGATTATTTCATTAGGAGATAGGTTGTACATATATCTCCCTCAAATACATTAGGTCATTATTTAAATCTCATTAGTTTGACATAGCTAAAACAAAGACTAAAATTTGTCCAACATGACAATGCTGGAATGAGGAGTCAATTCAGTTCAGTATGAAAGGGATGGAATGTGGGGTGAACTCAATTTACTATGATAAGGATAAAATAGGATTGAACATGGATCAGTAATATAGTGATGGAATTGGAAGTTAAATTATTTCAGTAATGCATGGAAGGAATTGGAAGTGAACCTGGTTTATTAATAGAAGGATAAAATGGGAAGTGGACCCAGTTCCCTAATAGCAGGCTAGAACAAAGAGTTATCCAAGACCATTAATGTAACTTTTCCACTATGATGGTATTGGGAGTGGAACTCGACTACAAAGATGGGTTTTATAGTGAACAACATCGACTAATAGAGCCTTGGTTTTAAGCCTCGACTTATATTAAAGTCAATTTATATGATTATTTTTCATCCTCAATTTTAAGTCATATTCCTATGTTATGATTTGATAGATTATACTATTTATTCTATCATGACTCATGACTTATGAACTAAAAATATTTATTCAATGATTCATTTTTATGATCATTAATACCTAGGGTATTATTTTATAATGTTATTCTCAAGTTCTCATACCCTTATGCTTATATAATTCTTATATATCCCCATTATTTAGCATTACTAAGACTCTAATATCACCCATTCATATGTCTCCATTACCTATGTTACGAAAAAAAATTGAGTAGGAGTAATAATGGGTAATATTATTGTTGGAAACATTTAATATTTTTCACTAAGTAATAATATTGTGTAATAATATAACAAGGTCACTAAACTATTATGGTCTTACGAAATTTACATTTGCAATATGTGGGATATTCATCTAAAATTATTTAATATGAATGTATTTTAAAAATGGGTCTCTATAGTTTGTATCATTTGAACAATTATCATGAAATTTGTAAACTAATATGGAATATTCTTATTGATATCCAAAGGGATATTTATAATGATATGTGTAGTGTTTTTGTAACACCCCAAGATTTCATAGTACATTATCTCCTTAATGTAATTCAATAACTTGTGCAACATGCAACACTGAGTTCGAGCGCACCACAACTACCAAATTAGCCTATCAAAAATTGGTTATGAATTTTATTAACTGAATTTTGAATTTTACATACACCATATAATTTTTACATCCATATTATGTGTTTTTGGACATCATATAAGAATAAATTCAAATTTTCCGATAAAATATGCGTTTTCCAAAAAAATTGTAATTTTACCACCTTTTAATAGTGAACCATTTTTAAATATATTTTATTTCAATTTTATAAGTTCTATTTGACAAAATAAAATTCTATTTTAGAATTGGTAAATTAAAATTTACATTGGGTATGGTTTTGGTATTTTTCTCATAAAGTTCATTTTTTAATGAATAGTGAAAAATACCGCTTTTTTATTCAAAGTTTCCTTTTCAGCTAATTTAATTATATAGTTAGATTTTTAATTTAATTGGTTTTAAAGAATAATTATATTATATTATTTTCATTTAATACAATGTTGGTCCTTATAAGTAATTTCACATTTAAATTTGACATAACTTATGTCAATATTTTGTTAATTTTTACTTTTTAGAAACCCACTATTTGGTTTTGACAATGGGAAGTAATTTAAATTAATTATTTAAACTTATATGATTTTAATTTGATAAAATAGAATTAATTTTTGAATTCATAATATCAAAATTATCTTTGGGTGAATTTTTTTTATTTTTCTGAAAATTTTTAATTTTTTATGAATTCTAAAAAACACATCGTTATTGGTTCAAACCAACTTTTATTTATATAATTATTGATTTTATTTATTTTGTGTCAATATAGATACATAATTTCTATATTAGTTCAATTTAAATCTTTGGAGTCGTTTTTATAATAAAATTAGATGTATAAAATTTTATTGAACTATTTACCGTCTTTTACCCACCTTCTAGGAGTATTTGAACATTTATATTAAACATAATTTTACAACTTCTACGAGTTGAATTTCAAAAATACTAGAGACATGGTTGACATTAATAATTAAAATATGGTTCAATAAGATAAAAATTATTTTTGGTGAATAGTATATTTTGACTTTTATTTAACGCTGTTAAAAGTACGTAGGGTAATTAAAAGCACAAATAATATTATAATTCCCCAAAAAATGTCCTAATTCTATTTGTTAAGTTATTTGAACCAAAATCAATCTTATAACAGAAATATTATCCTTTTTCATTCACTTGGATTAGATGAGGACATTTATTATATTTTATTTAAAGAAGAGTTAAAAGTGTTAAATTCAATGTTGATTAAATAAACAATTTTTTATATAGTGTTATACATAAGATAATTTAGAATATAAATTTTAATTAGAACTATAAAACTATTTCCTATTTAATTTTATTTTATTTATAATTTTTAGAGATTAAATAATTAAATTTATTTGTGACATAGTGATGAAGCAGTAATAACCTTCTTAATGAAATATTAAAATAATTGATAATATAAATATTAATATAAATTTAATTTACTAGTTTTGATGCAATCCTCAAATTTTCTAGAAGAATATGAAATTTTAGGGTTTATTCGATGTATTATTTGGAATTAATAAATCTTTTATGACTTTCAAAAAACAAATACAAAATACTATCAAAATTGACATAAATGTTTTTTTTAAAATATTTTGTTATTAAATTATATAATATTACCAAAAATATGAGGTTAAACCAATGGAATTTAATAATATTATATAGTTCATTAATGAACTACTTGATTTTCTATTGTAATTTTAGAGTATGTTTATTAACCATATAGTGTATGAATACATGAAGATGCGATAAAAGTTAATCTATTTAACTAATAGTTAAAACTAAATGATATGGTTAATATGGTGACCTAAACTTGTGTAAAATCTATTGGTTGAGTTTATTTCGACCCATAACCACCATAGATTTGAAATAAACCAATTTTCATCCATTGGAAACCAAAAACGATTCTATAATAAAATCATATTTTAAAACTTTTCCTAAAATGACCCTCATCTCTCTTATGAATGGGTACATCCTCTTCACACCAAATAATACCTCCAAAATCATTTTTCTCTGCCAAAACATGCCCAAATATCCTCCCAACATCCCTCACTTATACCTATAGTCTTTACTTTGATTATAAAGCCAACCTATGGAGCACTTTTGATCAACTCAAAAGGAAACACCCGAATTAGGGGTAATAATTTCACCCCCCTCTTTCAAGTTTTTTTCTTCTTCCACATCAACTTTATTTTTTATTTCCATAAAAAATAACAAATCCAGTACCTTCTACATACTATGATGTAATTATAAATATGGTACAACTATATTCATTATTCTATCCATACTATAAATGAAAAAGTCACCATACGTGCATACGTACGGCTTACCATATCCACTTCGTGGTGCAGTTTGTTATTCAAACAGTCCATTATTTGGATAGGTATAATAATGAGTATAAATGATGTAAATAAAAAATATAACATGTTAATGATTCATTATATATTATATAAAATACAATTATATATGATTTAACCATCAAAAAAAGGATATTGTCGCTCGTGCGTACATACGACTTACTGTTTCCAAGACAAGATGAGATGTCATTCCCCATCATAACCATTTAAGAAAAATTTTCATTGGTTGATTAAAAATAATTTTTAAAGACTAGATAACATTCTGGATATTGATAAGATACAACCTATACAAAACAAACATGACTTACGTAACAAATCATATAATGGAAAACGAATCAGTTAACACCCGAAATGATGATAATATTGAAATGTCATTAACAAAGCAATATTAGAAGATCATATATTATATCATATTAATATATATGGTTCTTTTAAATTTTAATAACAATTATTTAACCATTAAACAAGAGGTTTAACTAACCTCTACCTAAAAAAGTATAATCTAAGGGTTAATTTCACAATATCATTATTATCCGAGATTGTTTATACGTGAGTATCTACTGGGATCTCTTTATCATCCACATCTGTGTTTTATTAAAATTGTATTTCAAATCATTTTTTCTATTTACTAGACAATGGTTTAAAGTTGTTTATAACCTTATTTGACCTTATATGTTTTTAAATCAATATTTTCATCATTTTCCCAATGAGGTACTTTGTGACCTTTTTGATAAAATTAAGGTAATAATGCCTTTTTTAACCTATAGAGCGGGTTCAGCTATTTTGTGCCATTATAACATCATTAAGGATTCCATTACAATATTATAAGAATATTTTCAAAATAAATGTCTTCTTTTATAATTATGTGACTCTTAAATTATTTCAAAATAGAAAGAGATATTTCTCTCAAATAGTTTTTTATTCATTTATGTTAACATCCTTTGATAAAATTTACCCTTGTTGGGAGTTGATTTATTATGATAAAAATATTCCATATTGTATTTAAGGTTATTTGATATGTTAGACCATGGATGTGTTATTTTTATTCCATTCATAGTTTACGGTTAAAGTATATACATTTCATATGCTAGTTTTATATGAATGTTTACGTTATGTTTCAACCTTTTCATATGAGGAATGTATTGGAATTAGTAAGTAACGGGAGTATCCCACTATAGATCATGGGAGAATAAGTAGGTCTCATGAGATAATTAGATGTGTAATTGGATGTGGACTTTCCAAATTTGATATATGGTTTTGGAAAAGGCCTTAATCATTTTTAGATGTCTTGGTCGAGGCCTTGAAAAAATGTTTCCGAGTGTCCCCCATTGTGAATTCCCTCATTATGAAAATAATATTTATGGCTCATGTGGTTATTCGACTATTAGAATACCCATTATTATGTTCTATTATGAAATTATTTATTCAGATAATATTCCTACCAAAAAGTGTTCATGTTTATTATTTGTGATGGCATGTGTTTTAAATTATTCACCATGCCTAATGTTTTTGTTATCTCCTGCTATATTTCTTACTCTTACTAAGCATTTGAGGTCACCCCTTTATTATGTTTCATTTTATAAGGATCACAAGAAGTGTTTTATGATTGATATTCATGGTAAAGATAAGGGAAAAATGGTATTCTCAAAGGATTATTTATGTTGTCTTGTATGTTATAAAGTGTAATGTAAAGTTCATGCTTGTTATATATTTTCCAAGAATGCTAAATGAATCAGTCCTTCAGGACTTGATTCTTTGAAATCATGACAATGTATTAAAATAATACATAGACTCTGGGTAACTGGGGTCAGGGAATTACAGTTGTTATCAGAGAATGTTTAGTACAAGCCTTGGAAACAACATTTAGAAAAACTCGGATAAGAGAACAGTAATCTAAGATAGACTTCGAGTATTAGTATAGAATAATTTCCATGAATTTTGATGATGTAGATATTTTGTGTAATTTCCAAGATATATATCCCAGTCTAGATATGAGTAGGTAGAGGAGGCTCTGGTACAGATGTACCTAGTACTAAAAACTCTTAAAAGGAGTTCTGGTCTTGACCCAGGGTATCCTAGTACACGATAATGGGCCTTGCCGCACTCTTGGTTATGACACTCCAAGGGGAAATTCTTAGGATAATTCACATTTTCATTACAAGCCATTATGAAAGATTTAAGAGTGAATAAATTCTCAATGAAAACATTTTTTTATGATTATAGATTATCTTCATAATCCTTTCAATTTACGTTAGGTAATTTACATGATTGGAATTATGCATTGTAGTTCATAAACTAACATAGTGTATGTCATTGTTTAGAAAGGGCACCCAATAGAATGAATGGGAACTCCAACTATACGCATGACCCCAAGAGTTTGTAAGATCATATCTTTCTTGTTATTAAGATAACATTTAGAAGGTAAATAGCCTCCAACATATTTTGATCATATAATGAAATTGTATCTTGTGTTAATAATATATGTAAAGAATAATCTTATTCATAGGTCTTTGAAAGGAAGACAGAGAAGAAGAGGATGGTAGAGGGAATGATGGATAAAGTGAAGAAGAAAAAGATGTATTTTCGCACATGTGCTAACTGTGGAAAGAATCACCTTTGTAAGAATTTGAAAGGAATGAGAGTTTGTTATAAGTGTGGAAAAACAGACATGATGTTCGTGATTGTAAGGGTAAGAAAAAGGTTTCAAATGTACAATTCTTCAACTTCAAGGATTAGTGACACTACACGAATCAATTTCCCAATAATCAAAGTATACCCTAAATGATGATATTGGTTAATAATTAAGTTATGATACTACCGTAGATGAAGATGAATGATTATTTTTCTATGGTTTTTGTTAAGTAATTGTGAAATTTGAGTATTGTATTAAATATTTCCAAGTTATAAGAATTATAAAGTATATAAGGATTGTACTCTAGTACGTTTTGATCAAGGATTTGAGATTGTATGGTACTATGTGAAGTGACACAGTTTCAAGTTAATCATTTAGGAAAATATATGGCTAAGAGAAAGATAAACATTAATATGGTATTGATACTGAGATAGTTAGTCTGGATAAATAGATTACTGAGTTGGATAAAGTATATTGGGTATTATTGAATACCTTGAAATTGACTAATGGTTTGTTTATTCCATCATTGTTGGAGTATTCAAAAAAATTTCAATATTAGAAATATAACTAGTATTCTATAAGGTATGAGGGAGTATGAATGTAATAAATAAGGTTTTATTGTTATTTAGGGGGTTACAATACATGATGAAGGTACTCATATGTTATTATGTGGCAAAAAATGATCTTGATTATGTTATGATGACCTTCCTTATAAATTTTGGACTGTGAGTCTGGAAAAAAGTATTTTCGATAATTCTAAAGGTTGGAATGGATTATGTTGGACATCAGATTTTATTGTATAAGATGAAAAAAATTCTTATGATTATTTTTTTATTGTTATAAAAAGGACATCTTGGAGTTCGGGCGACAACCCGTCACATCTGATAAGGCCATGAGACTTGAAACCGCAACCGAAGGGTGACAAGGGTGTATCACCTACTATGATCCTACATGATGTACTATATTGAACAATGTAGTTTTTTAAAAGGTATGATAGATGAATTATAAATTCCTTTTTTGGAACCCTATACGAATAAGATAAATATACTAATTTTATGTTCTATTATCTTTTAGAGTGAAACATTAGTTTGTGGTAGAAATTAGTTAAAGGATGTATCTCTACTTGTCAAGTATATTTTTTTTCTCTTATTCTATGATGAAATTAATCTTAATAGTTAGGGGGAAGGGATATTAATACCAAAAATGTGTTATCTTAATACCTTATGTTTTGTTTAATTGATGATATTTTAAATCATCATAGATTAATGCATTTTAGGCCCTCAATTTTAGCCATGTTTATGATTGATGACATCAGTTACTCCCTAAAAATATTTACGTTTTCTCCAATTATGTGTCTATAATTGTCACCAATGTTCTCCTATTCGAAACCCTAATTTGTTGGTGACTTTTCCACTTCCCATTCACTCTTATTAAGACTAAATTTTTTTAACTATATTTCCAATGTGGGTTTTCCACAAAGTTATTTTATATTTTTAACCTTTTATATTTGAATAAAATTTTCAAACAGTGAGGGTACAGTTTATTGAAGGAAGGGTGAATGTAACACCTCATGATTTCATAGTACGTTATCTCTTCAAATTAATTCAACAACTTACACAACACACAAAACTGAGTTTGAGCACACCAAAACTTACCAAACTATCCGTTCAAAAAGTGGTTATTAATATTTTTAAATGAATTTTAAATTTTATATACACCATAAAATTTTAAGATCCATTTTATGTGTTTTTAGATATAATATAAGAATAAATTCATTTTTTCAGATAAAAGAAGTGTTTTAAAAAAAATGTAATTTTACCGCTTTTTAATGGAAACCCCTTTTTTAAATTTAGTTTTTTGTCACTTTTATATATTTAATTTGAAAAATAAAATTCTTATTTAAAATTGCGACAGAAAAATTTACTTTGGGTAACTTTTTGGTTTGTTTCTGATAAAATTCATTGTTTAATTAATTGTGTAAAATGCCACATTTTAATTCAAAGTTTCCTTTTCATCTAATTTAATCATATAGTTAGATTATTATTTTAATTGGTTTAAAAGTATAATTGTATTATATAATTGCCATTTAATAAAATGTAGGCCATTATAAGTAATTTCACATTTAAATTTGACAAAAACACATGTCAATATTTTGATAGTTTTTACTTTTTAAAAACCTGCCTTTTGGTTTTGACAACAAGATTTAATTTTAAATTAATTAATGCAAATACTATGTTATGAATTTGAAAAAATAGAATACGTTTTTTAATTAAGAATATCAAAATTATCTCAGGGTGAATTTTTGGTATTTTTCTGAAAAATTTCAATTTTTGATGAATAGTGAAAAACTCTATGTTATTGTTTAAAACCGACTATTAATTAAATAAATATTTATTTTATTTATTTTATGTTAAAATAGCTACATAATACTTATATTATTTCAATTTAATTCATTGGATTCATTTTTATAATAAAATTAGATGTATAAAAGTTTATTGAACTTTTTACTGTCTTTTACTAACCTTCTAGAAGCATTTGCAAATTTGCATAAATCATAAATTTACCTCTTATGTAAGTTGAATTTCAAAAATTAGAGAGACACTATTGACATTATTAAGTAAAATTTGGTTCATTAAGATGAATTTTGCTATTGAATAGTAACTTTTGACTTTTATTTACAATGATTAAAAAGTTAATAGGATAATTAAAGGTACAAATGATATTATAATTACCCCAACACATGTCCTAATTCTATTGGATACATTATTTTCGACCAAAATCATCCTTATAACAAAAATATTATCCTTTGTTATCTACGTGGATTATATTAGGACATTTATTTTATTTTATTTAAAGAAAAGTTAAAAGTGTTAAATAAAATGTTTTTTAAATTAACAATTTTTAGTATAGAGTTATACATAAGATAAATTAGACTATTAATATTCCTTAAAATGAAAAAAATATTTCACAAATATTGGTAATTTATTTATAATTTTTATATATAAAATGAAAAATTTTATTTATGACACAATGATGATGTTGTAATTACATTTTTTATGAAATATTAAATTAATTAATATTATAAATATTTAAATAAATAGTCTTTAAAAGTTTTGATGCCGTACAATAATTTTCAATGTGAATATGGCATGTTAGTGTTTATTCAATATTTTTTTTGAAGTAATCATTTTTTTATGACTTTCACAAAAACCAAATACTAAATAGTGTCAAAATTGACATAAATGTGTTTTTAAAACAAATATTATTTTATCAAATTATATAATATTCCTAAAAATATAAGGATACGCCAAATTAATTAAATAGTATTATATATGTAATTAATGAACCACTTGTGGTTCTCTTGGATGTTTAGAGCACGTTTATTAACCATATAGTGTAAGAATACAAGAAGACACTGTAAAAGTGAAACTATTTAGCTAATAGTTAAATCTAAAAGATAAAGTTAATTTGGTGACTTTAGTTGTTTAAAACCTTTTGTATTAGATTATTTACACCCATCCCATAGTTATATTTTAAATATAAAATTTTGGATCCATTAAAAAGAGAAATTTATTTTATAATATAAAAATATTTTAAACTTTTCATAAAGTGACCCTCACCAATCTTATAAAATGGTACATCCCATTCTATCCAAATCACACATCCAAAGCTTTTTGGCTTAGCCAACCCATGCCTAAATATGATCCCAACTTCCCTCAATTCAATCTAGAGTCCTTAATTTGATCATAAATCCAACCTGAGGAGTCCTTTTGAACAACTCAAACAGAAACACCCAAAGAAGAGGTAGTAAGTTCACCACCCTCTTTCAAGATATTTTATTTTTCCACTTCTTGTTTATTTATTGTGTCCATACCAAAATAATAACTCCAGTAACTTTTACATATTGTGATGTTATTATAAATATGTTACAACTATATTAGTTATTCTATCCATCATATAAATTAAATAGTCACCATGCGTGCATTTGTACGGCTTACCATCTCCACATCATTGTGTAGTTTGTTATTCAGACACTTCATTATTTGGATGGGTATAATAATGAGTATAGATGATGTAACTAAAAAATATAACATGTTAATGATTATTTATATATGATATACCATTTAATTATATATTATTTCACAATCAAAATAATGATATTGTCGCTCGTGCGTACATACAACTTATCATCTCCACAAGAGGATGAGATGTCATTCTCCATAAAAACCATTCAAGACTAATTTTCATTTGATTATTGAAAATAATTTTTAATGACTTAATATCATTCTATATATGAATATTATAAATCCTATCTATAAAAACCATTACATATTTAATAAAGAATATAAAGGAAAATGAATCAGTTAACAGTTGAAACGATCATACTACTGAAATATCATTTACAATGCAATATTAGAAGATCATATATGATATCATATTAATGTCTATGGTTCATTTATAATTTAATAACAATGATTTTACCATTATACCAGAGTTTAACCAACCGTAGACCAAGTAAAATTAAAATATAAGGTTTAATTTCACAATCTCATTATTATCTGAGGTCGTTTATACGTGAGTATATACAGGGTCCTCTTTATCATCCACATCTGTGTTTTCTTAAAAATGTATTTCAATTTTTTTTCTATTTACTAGACTATGGGTTATAGTCGTTTATACCCTTATTTGACATTATATGTTTTGAAATGAATATTTTGGTTGTCTTCCAAACAAGGCACATTCTAACCTTTTCGGAAAAATTAATGTTATAATGTCTTTTTTAACGTATAAGGAGGTTGCAACAAATTTTCTCCTTTATAACATCTTCAAAGATTTCCTTAAAAGGTTATAAAAATATTTTCAAAATAAATGTTTTCTTATATAATTATGTTACTCTTAAATGATTTCAAATTAGAATGAGATACTTCTCCCAAATAGTTTTGATTTCATCTATGTCAACATCCCTTGATAAATTCTACTCTTGTATGAAGTTGATCTATTATGATACAAATCCTTCATATTGTATTTAAGGTTGTGTGATATGTTTGACTGGGGATGTGTTATTTTTATTCAATTCATGGATTATGGTTAATGTATTGTCATTTCCTATGCTAGTTTTAGTATGTATATTTATGTTTTGTTTCATCCTTTTCCTATGAAGAATATATTGGACTTTGGAAGTGACAGGTGGAGCCTGCTTTAGCTCTTCGATGAGTCGGTAGATTTCATGAGACAATTAGACTTGGAATTGTATGAGGCTTTCCCAATTTGATATATGGTTTTGGCTGAGGCATTAATCATTTTTAGACGTGTTGCCCGAGGGCTTGACAAAATGTTTCAAAATTTTCCTCACTATACATTCTCTCATTATGAAAATAATATTGATGGTTCATGTGGTTATTCGACATGTTGAATACCCATGATTATGTTTTATAATGGAATTATTTACTCATCTCATATTCCTTCCATAAAGTTTTCATGTATATTATTTGTAAAGGAATGTTTTTTAAATTATTCATTATGCCTAATGTTTACATTATCTTCAGTTGTATTTATTACTCTTACTGAGCCTTTGAACTCACCAATTTCTTATGTTTCATTTTCCCATGATCCCAAGAAGTTTTTTATGATTGATATGCAAGGTAATGCTAAGGGTACAATTCCATTTTTATAGGATTATTTACGCTGTGTTATATGTTATAAAGTGTAATGCAGTGTTCACAAATGTAATCTATTTCCCAAGACAGCTAAACTGATCGGCCCTTCGGGACATGATTTTTTGATATCGTGCCAATGTATTAAAATAATGCACCGACTCTAGGTAACTTGGGTAAGGGCATTACCGTTATTATCAGAGGAAGTTTAGTACAAACCTTGGAAACAATATTTAAAAAAACTTTGATTAGAGAACATTACTCTAAGATAGAATTTCAGGATTAGTATGGAATAACTTCATATAATTTTAGTAATATAGAGATTTTTGGTATTTTCCAAGAAATATATCCCTGTCTACATACGAGCAGGTAGAGGCGGCTCTGGAACAGATGTACCTAGGAGTGAAAGCTCCAAGAAGGAGTTTAGAACTAGACTCAGGGTATCTCGGTACAAAACAATGGGCCTAGCTTCACTCTTGGTTACAACACTCCTGGGTGATATACTTATGATAATTCACATTTTCATTAAAAGTAATTATGAATGACTTTAGAGTAACTGCTTCCTCAAAGAAGACGATTTTTGGATTTTAGATTATATGCATAATCTTTTCAATTTATGTTAGTTATTTTAAAAGTTTGGAATTATGAATTTTGATTCATAAACTAACATAGTGTATTCCATTGTTTAGAAAGGGTGCCCAGAAGAAGGATTGAGAACTCCAGTAACACGCATGATCCAAAGTGTAAGAAGGATCATATAATTCATGGTATTAAGCTAATATTTATAAGGGAAATAGTCTCCCATGTATTCTAATAGTATAAAAAATAGTATCATGTTTTAATAAGATAAGTAATAAATTATCTTATTCATATTGATTTGAAGGGATGCAAGAGAAGAAGGGTTTGGTAGAGAGAAAGATGGATAAAGGGAAAAAGGGAAAGATGAATTTTCAAAGATGTGATAAATGTGGATAGAATCAGCTTGGTAAGTGTTTGAAAGGAATGAGAGTTTGTTATATGTGAGGAAAAAAAGGAAACCTTGTTCTTGATTGTAATGGTAATAAAATGGTTTCAAATGGACAATACTTTATCAACAAGGAGTTGGAATAGTACACGAATAAATGTCCCAATCATCAGAGTATACCCTAAATGATGTTATAGGATAATAATCATGTTATGACACTAATATAGATGAAGAATAATCATTAGTGTTCTTTAGTTGTTACTAAGGAATTTTTTCCATTTGAGTACTGTATTAATGATGTACAAGTTATAAGAATTATAATGTGTATAAGGATTGTACTACAGTACATTACCATCAAGGATATGAGATTTTATGGTACCTAGTGAAGTTACATAGTTTCAAGTTAATAATTTTGGAAAATATATGGTTAAGAGAAAGATAAACCTTAATATGATTCCTATACTGAGGTAGTTATTTTGGAATAGGAGATAAATGAGTAGGATAAGGTATATTGGGTATTATTGACTTCCTTGGAACTGATTAATGGTTTTTTATTCTATCATTGTTAGAGTATTCAATATTTTTGGATATAAGGAATATATGAAGTATTATATATGGTATAAGGGAGCATGAATGTAATCAATAAGGTTTTATTTTAATTCAGGGTGTTACCATAAATGATGATGGTACTCACATGTTATTATGAGGAAAAAAGAGATATCCATTATGTTATGTTAACCTTCCTTATAAATTTGGGACTGTGAATCTAGACATAAGTTTTATGGATAAGTATAAAGGTTATAATGGATTATGTTTGACATTGGATACTATTTTCTACGGATAAAAAATTTATTAATATTATTTTTGGATTGTTATAAAATGGAAAACCTGAATTTTTGGGGACAACTCGTCACGTCCGACAAGGCCGCATGACATGAAACCTCAACCGAAGGGTGAAAAAGGTACATCACCTACCACAGGCCTACGTGAGGTCATGGATTGTATAATGTAGTTTTTAACAGGTCTTCAAGATGAATTATAAATTCATAATTTTTAGAACCATATACGATTATGATAAGTATAATATTTTTCGGATCAATTATCTTTTAGAGTGAAAGATGATTTTGTAGTAGAAATTAGTTAAATAAGGTAACTCTACTTGTCATTTATATTATCTTCTTTTAGTTTATGAATAAATTAATAATTACACTTTATGGAATAGATATTAAATCTAGAAATGTTTTATCCTAATAAATTATGTTTTGTTGAACTGATTATATTTTAATTCTTCATAGATTGATGGCTTTGAGGCCGTTAATTTTACCCTTGTTTGTGATTGTTGACCTCAATCAATCCCTTTAAATATTTACATTTTTTCTCCATTAATGTATCTGTAATTTCAACCAATTTTCTCCTATTCAAAACCATAATTTTGTGGTGACATTTTAATTTCCTTATCCCTCTTATTAAGACTAAATATTATTAACCATATTTCGATGTGGGTTTTCCACAATGGTATTTTCATTTTTAAACCATTTATTTTGGAAAAAAATTTCAAATTATTAGGATGAAATTTATTGAATAAAGGAAAATGTAACACCCCATGATTTCATATTACGTTATCTATTCATTGTAATTCAATAACTTATGCAACACACAAAATTGAGTTCGAGAGCACCACAACTTACTATACTCACCGTTCAAAAAGCAGTTATGAATAGTATTAACTAAATTTTGAATTTTATATGTGACATATAATTTTAACATGAATATTATGTGTTTTAGACATAATATATGAACAAATTCATATTTTAAGAAAAAATAAGTTTTTTTAAAAAAATGTTATTTTACCACTTTTTAATGGAGAACTTTTTTTAAATCTAGTTTTTGTCACTTTTATATGTTCTATTTGACAAAATAAAATTATTCTTTAGAATCGGGACATAAAAATTCACTTTGGATAAATTTTTCGTATTTTTTTGATAAAGTTCATTTCTTAAATGAATTGTGAAAAATACCGCATTTCAATTGAAAGATGCCTTTACATATAATTTAATTATAATGTAAGATTGTTCATTTAAAATTTTTTAAAGAATAATTAGATTATATTATTTTCATTTAATACAATGTATGACATTATAAGTAATCTTACATTTAAATTTTACATAAACACATGCCAATCTTTTGATAGTTTTACTTTTTAAAAACCCGCCTTTTGGTTTTGAAGGTGGGAATTATTTTTAAATTAATTAATACAACTTCCTTGTTTTGAATTTTATAAAATAGACTTCATTTTTTAATTCATAATATCAAAATTATCTGAGGGTGAACTTTAGGTATTTTTCTGAAAATTTTCAATTTTTGATGAATAGTGAAAAACACTCTGTTATCGTTTAAAATAGGATATTATTTAAATAATTATTTATTTTATTTATTTTAGATCAATATAGATACATAATAGCTATATTATTTCAATTTAATTCATTGGAGCTATTTTTATAACAAAATTAGATGTATTAAATTTTATTGAACATTTTACCGCATTTTACCCACATTCTAGGAGCAATTGCAAATTTGCATAAAACATAATTTTACCACTTCTGTGAGTTGAATTTCAAAAATATGAAAGACTCAGTTGAAATCAGTAAGTAAAATGTGCTTCAATAAGATGAAAATAAATTTCGGTGAATAGTAACTTTTGACTTATTTTTTACGTTTAAAAGTAAATAGGGTAATTAAAGGTAAATATGATATTATAATTACCCCAAGACATGTAATAATTCTATTATATGTGTGATTTTCGACCAAAATCAACCATAGAACAAAAATATGATCCTTTTTTATCAACATGGATTTGATTAATACATTTATTATATTTTATTTAAAGAAGAGTTAAAAATGTTAAATTCAATGTTTATTAACTAATATTTTTTAATATATGTTTATACATTAGATATATGACACTATAAATATTCAATATAAAGATAAAAATATTTTTTAGATAATGGTATTTTATTTTTAATTTTAGATATTAAATGAATAAATTTATTTATGATACAATGATGATTCAATAATTACCTTCTTAAAGAAATATTAAAATAATTGATATTATAAATATTAAAATAAATATAATTTAAAAGTTTTCATGCTGTTGAAGAATTTTACAGGTGAATATGACATTATATGGTTTATTAGATTTATTTTTTTCTAAGTAATCATTTTATGATTTTCACAAATTCCAAATACTAAATAGTGTCAAAATTGTAATAATTGTGTTTTTAAAACAAATATTATATTATTAAATTATATAATATTGCTAAAAATATAAGGTTTGGACAAAGGGCTTAAAAATATTATATATGTCATTAATTAACCACTATATTTTCTCTTGTAAGTTTATAGTATATTTATTAACCATATATTGTATGAATACAAGAAAACACGGTAAAAGTTAAACTATTTAGCTAATAGTTTAATCTAAAAGATAAGGTTAATATAGTGACATAAATTTGTCTAAAACCTATTGGTTGAGAGTATTTAGATACATACCCAAATTATCTTTTAAATAATTCAATTTGGATCAATTAGAAACTAAAAATTATTTTATAATAAAATAATATTTTAAACTTTTCCAAAAGTGACCATCACCTCTCTTATAAAAGGGTACTTCCCATTCTCTACAAATCACACCTCCAAATCCAATTGGATTGGCAAACCCCTTCCCAACTATCTTCCCAACTTCCCTCACTTCATTTTATAGTTCTTACTTAGATTATAAAGCCAACTTAACGATCCCTTTTGATCAACTCAAAGGGAAACACCTGAAGAAAAAGTACTAATTTCACCACCCTCTTTCAAGTTCTTTTCTTCTTCCAATTCCTCTTTCATTGATGTTTCCATACCAAAATAATGAATCCAGTTCCTTCTACATACAGTTATATAATTATAAATATTGTAAAACCATATTCATTATTCTACCCATCCTATAGATGACAAAGTCACCATAGGTGCGTACGTATGACTTACTGTCTCCATGCCATGGTGTAGTCTATTATTTAAACACATCATTATTTGGATGAGTATAATAATGATTATAAATGGAGTAAATATTAAATATAACATGTTTTATGAATATTTATATATGTTATATCATCAAATTATATATGATTTTACCATCAAAAGTATGATATTTTCTCTCTTGTGTACATACGACTTACCATCTCCCCGATGCGATGAGAAGTCATTCATCATCGTAACCATTCAAGACTAATTTTTATTTGATGATTAAAAATAATTTTTAATGACTTTATATCATTATGTATATGAATAAGACACATTATATCCATAACAAACATTACTTATGTAACAAACCATATAAAGTAAAATGAATCATTTAATACCTGAAACGACGATACTACTGAAATATCACTAACAATGCCATATTAGAAGATCATATATGATATAATATTAATGTATATGGTTCGTGTATACTTTAATAACAATTATTAAACAATTATACATGAGTTTAACCTACCCTAAACCAATGGAATGTTAAAGGTAAAGGTTAATTTCACAATCTCTTTATTATATGTGTTTGTTTATTCGTGAGTATCTACTGGGACCTCTTTATCATCCACATTCGTCTTTTCATAAAAATTTATTTCCAAACATTTGTACGATTTACTAGACTCTAGGATAAATTCTTTTTTACCATATTTGACCTTATATGTTTTGAATGGAATATTTTCGTTATTTTCCAAATAATTCACTTTATGACCTTTTCAACAAAATTAACGTAAGAATGTCTTTTTTAACTTATACAGCGGGTGTGGATATTTTCCGTCATTATAACATCGTCGAAGCATCCCTTACAATTATTTAAGAATATTTTTAAAATAAATGTTTTCTTTAATAATTATGTGACTCTTAAATGATTTCAAAATAAAAAGATAAATTTCTCTCAAATAGTTTGATTTCATCTATGTCAAAATCCTTTGATAAATTTTACACTTGTTTGAAGTTGATTTATTTTGATACAAATCTTTCATATTGTATTTAAAGTTTTTTGATATTTCTGACTATGGATATGTTATTTTTAGGCCATTCATGGTTTATGGTTCAAGTATTAACATTTCTTATGCCAGTTTTAATATGAATGTTCATGTTATGTTTCACCCTTTTCATATGAATAATGTATTGGACATAGTAAGTGATGGGTGGAGCCCGCTATAACTCCTCAGTGCATTGGTAGGTCTCATGAGAAAATTAGACCTAGAATTGGTTGAGGCCTTACCCAATTTGATATAGTGTTTTGGTAGAGGCCTTAATAATTTTTAGACGTCTTGGTCAAGGCCTTGAAAAAATGTTTCAGAATGTCCCGCATTATAAATTACGTCATTATGAAAATAATATTTATGGTTCATGTGATTATTCGACTAGTATAATCCCCATGATTATGCTTCATTATGGAATTATTTACTCATCTCATATTCCTACCATAAAGTGTTCTTGCTTATTATTTGTAAAGTCATGTATTTTCAATTACTCACCATGCCTAATGTTTATGTTATCTTCTATTGTACTTCTTACTCTTGTTGAGCATTTGAGTTCACCCCTTTCTTATGTTTCATTTTTCCCAGGATCCCAAGAAGTGTATTATGATTGATATGCAGTGTAAAGCTAAGGGAACAATGGTGTTCTCAAAGGATTATTTATTCAGTGTTGTATATTATAAAGTGTAATGTAATGTTCACATACGTAATTCATTTTCAATGACTGATAAACCGATCGGTCCTTCAGGACTTTATTCCTTGCAATCATGACAATTTATTAAAATAATTCACTAACTCTAGGTAACTGGGGTCAAGGAATTACAGTTGTTATCAGAGGAAGTTATTTAAAAACCATGGAAACTATATTTATAAAAACTATGATTAGAGAACATTACACTAAGATAGACTTTGAGTATTAATATATAAGAGCTTCCTAAAATTTTGGTAATGTAGAGATTTATTGTATTATCCAAGAAATATATCCTAGTCTGGATACCTTCAGGTAGAGGCAGCTATGAAACTGATGTACCTCAGAGTGAAAACTCTAACAATGAGTTTCAGGCTTGACCCGGGGTAACCTGGTACATGACAATGGGCCTTTCTACACTCATGGTTACAACACTGCTTGGGGATATGCATAGGATAACTCAGAATTTCTTTATAATATATTTGGAAGGATTTTATGAGTAAATAATTCTTGAAAGAACTTTTTTTAAGATTATAGATTATATGAAAAATCTTTTCAATTCACATTTGGTATTTTACATGTTTTTAAATATGCATTAGGATTCTTAAACTAAAATAGTGTATGCCATTGTTTTGAAAAGGTGACCAGTAGAAGGAATGAGAACACAAATAATACGCACAATCAATAGAGTAATTAGGATCATATCTTCAATTTTATTAAGCCAACATTTATAAGGGAAATAGTCTCCCAAATATCCTTATCAGATAAAGAAATAATATCACGTGTTTATAGGATAATTAATGAATAATCTTAGTCATGTGGCTTTGAAGGGAAGACAGAGAATAAGAGGATGGTAGAGAGAAAGAGGGATAAAGGGAAGAAGGGAAAGATTAATTTTCACTCATGTGATAACTATGGAAAGAATCACCATGGTAATTGTTTGGAAGGAATGGGAGTTTGATATATGTTTGGAGAAAAAGGACACCATATTTGTGGTTGTAAGGGTAAGAAAAAGGTTTCAAATGTTCAATGCTTCACCATCAATGAGTTGGGACACTACATGAATCAATGTCCCATTCATTTGAGTATACCCTAAATGATTCCATTAGATAATAATAAGGTTATGATACTACTGCAGATAAAGATTAATTATTAGTTTACATAAGTTATTATTTATGAATTGTGTCATTTGAGTATTTTATTAATGATGTACAAGTCATAATAATTATAAAATATATAAGGATTGTACTGCAGTATATTTTCATCATGGATTTGAGATTTTAAGGTACCAAATATAGTGACATAGTTTCAAGTTAATTATTTTGGTATATATATGGTTGAGTGAAAGATAAACCTTAATATAGTCCTGATACTAAGGTTGTTATTTTGGAATAATAGATAATTGAGTTGGATAAATTATATTGGGTATTATTGACAAACGTGGAACAGATTAATGGTTTGTTTATTCCATCGTTGTTGGAGTATTCAAATTTTTTGGATATAAGGAATATATCTAGTATTATATAAGGTATAAGGGAGAATGAATGTAATAAAAAAGTTTTTATGGTAATTAAGGGGGTTACCATACATGATGAAAGCACTCACTTGTTATTATGTGGAAAAAAGAGATATTAATTATGTTATATTGTCCTTCCTTATAAATTTTGGACTATGATTCTGGACAGAAGTATTTTGGATAAGTATAAGGTTTGGAATAGAATAATTTGGACATTGGATAGTATTGTCTATGGTTAAAGAATTTCTTAAGAGGATTATTGGATTGTTATAAAATGGAAAACTCATAGGTTATGCAACAACACGTCACGTCTGGCAAGGTCTTGAGACTTAAAACCACAACCGAAGGGCGACAAGGGTGCATCACCTACCACTGGCCTACATGTTGTCATAGATTGTATAATGTAGTTTTTTAAAAGTTCTAATAGATTAATTATAAATTCATTTTTTTGAAACCCTATATGATTATGATAAATAGAATATTTTTGTGTTCTATTATCTTTTAGAGTGAAAGATGAGTTTCTGGTAGAAATTAGATAAAGGATGTAACTCTACATGTCAAGTGTATTTTCATATCTTATTTTTTGAAGAAATTAATCCTTAAAAATTAGGGAAGGGATCTTAAAACCAATTTTTTATCCTAATACCTTATGTTTTGTTGAACCAATTATATTTAAAATCTTCACAGAATGATGGCATTGAGGCCCACAATTTTACACTTGTTTGTGATTGATGACCTCAATCAATCCATATAAATATTTTTTTTCACTAATTATGTATCTATAATTTTCACCAATGTTTTTCTATTCAAAACCCTAATTTGGTGGTGACCTTTTAATTTTCCTTTCCACCATATTAAAACTAAATTGTATTAACCCTATTTACAATGTGGGTTTTCCACAAAGGCATTTTCTGTTTTAAGACTTTTATATTTGAACAACGATTTCAAATTTTTGAGACTAAATTTATTGAAGGGAGGGAGAATATAACACCCCAGGATTTCATAGTACGTTAGCTACTCACAATAATTCAATAACTTGTGCAACACGCAACACCGAGATCGAGTGCACCCCAACTTACCAAACTAACTGTTCAAAAAGCAGTTATGAATAGTATTAGCTGCATTCTGAATTTTATATACACTATATAATTTTAACATCCATATTATGTATTTTTAAGCATAATATATGAAAAAATTCAATTTTCAGATAAAAAAGTGTTTAAAAAATAGTAATTTTACCGCTTTTTATTGGCGAACCCTTTTTAAATATATTTTTTTTTTCACTTTTCTATGTTCCATTTGAAAAAATAAAATTATTCATTAGAATTGGGACCTAAAATTTTACTTTGGGTAACTTTTTGGTATTTTTATTATAATGTTCATTTTTTAATGAATAATGAAAAATACCGCATTTTAATTCAAAGCGGCCTTTTCATCTAATTAAATTATATAGGTAGATTGTTCTGTTAATTTTTTTCATAGTATAATGAGATTATATTATTATTATTTAGTAAAATTTAGGTCATTATAAGTAATTTCACATTTAAATTTGACATAAAAATTTGTCAATCTTTTGATAGTTTTTACTTCTAAAACCCCTTTTTTTGGTTTTGAAAATGGAAATTAATTTTAAATTAATTAATGAAACTTATATGTTTTTAATTTGAAAAAATAGACTTCATTTCTGTATTTATAATATCGAAATTAGCTTAGGGTGAAGTTTTTGTATTTTTTTGAAAAGCTTCAATTTATGATGAATAGTGAAAACCAATGCGTTATTATTTAAAAACGACTTTTATTTAAATAATTATATATTTCTTTATTATAAGTCAAAATAGATACATAATACCTATATTAGTTCAATGAAATTCATTGGAGTCATTTTTATAATAAAATTAGATGTATAAAATTTTATTGAACTTTTTACCATCTTTTACCCACCTTCTAAGAGCATTTACAAATTTGCATAAAACATTATCTTACCGCTTCTATGAGTTCAATTTAAAAAATATTAGAGACATAGTTGTTATTAGTAAGTAAAATGTGGTTCAATAAGATGGAATTTTTTTTGTGAATTGTAACTTTGGTCTTTTATTTACCACAGTTAAAAGTAAATATAACAATTAATGGGAAAAATTATATTATAATTACCTCAAAAAAGGTCCTATTTCTATTTGATAAGTTATTTTCGACAAAAATCAATCTTGGAACATAAATATGATCCTTTTTGATCCACTTGGATTATATGAGGACATTTATTATATTTTATTTAATGAAGAGTTAAAAGTATTAAATTCAACATTTATTAAGTAAACCATTTTTAATATTGGGTTATACATAAGATAAATAAGACTATAAATTTGAATTAGAAAGTTAGAATGATTTAATAGATAATGGTTTTTTATTTATAATATTTATAGATTCAATGATTATATTTATTTATGACACAATGACGATGCACTAATTACATTCTTAATGAAATATTAAAATAATTGATATTATAAATAATAAAATAAATAGAATCTAAAAGTTTTGATGCCATCCATGAATTCTACCAGGGGAATATGACATGTTATGGTTTATTCAATGTATTGTTTTCGAAATAATCAAGTTTTTATGACTTAAAAAAACCAAATACTAAATAGTGTCAAAATTGCCAAAAATGAGTTTTTAAATCAAATATTATATTATTAAATTTTACATTATTCCTAAAAATATATGGTTTGGGAAAAAGGTTTATATAATAATATAAATGTCATTAATTAACCACTTGAGTTTATCTTGTATGTTGAGAGAATGTTTATTAACCATAGAGTGTAGGAATACAAGAAGACACGATAAAAGATAAACTATTTAGCTAATAGTTTAATCTAAAAGATAAGGTTAATATGGTGACCAAAACTTGTCTAAAACCTATCTATTGTGAGTATTTAGACCCATAACCACCTTATATTTGAAATAAATTTATTTGTATCCATTAGAAATCGAAAATGAGTTTATAATAAAATAATATTGTAAAGGTTTTCAAAAGTGACAATCACCTCTCTTATAAAAGGGTACTTCCCCTTCTCTTCAAATCACACCAACAAAGCCATCTGGATCAGTAAAAACCTCCCCAAATATCATCCCAACTTCCCTAAATTCAACCTAGAGTCCATACATTGATCATAACAGCAGCCTAAGTATCCCTTTTGATTAACTCAAAAGGAAACACCCAAAGAACAGGTAATGATTTCACCACCTTCTTCCATGTTCTTTTCTTCTTCAATTTTTTTTTCATTTGTTGTTTCCATACGAAAATAATAACTGAAGTACCTTATAAACACTGTTATGTTATTATAAATATCGTACAACCATATTCATTACTCTATCCATCCTACAAATGACAAAGTCACCATACATGCGTACATACAACTTACCGGCTCCACATCAGGGTGTAGTTTGTTATTGAAACACTTCATTTTTTGGATGGTTATAATAATGAGTATAACCGATGTAAATAATAAATATAACATGTAAATTATTCAGTATATATGATATAATTTCCAATTATATATGATTTTACAATTAAAGGTTTGATATTATCGCTCGTGCGTACGTACGGCTTACCGTCTCCACGACACGATGAGATGTCATTCCCCATCGTAACCATTCAAGTCTAATGGTCACTTGATTATTAAAAATAATGTTTAAATACAAGATATCATTATTGATATGAATAAGATACATCCTATCCATAACAATCATGACTTACATAACAATCCATATAAAGGAAAACGAATCAGTTAACAACAAAAACGATGATACTACAGAAATATCATTAACAAAGAAATATTATAAGATCATATATGATATCATATTAATATATGTGGTTCCTATATAATTTAATAACTATGATTTCAATATTATATATGATGTTAACCTACCCTTGACCAAGGAAAATTACAATTTTAGGGTTAATTTCGCAATCTCCTTGTTATATGAGGTTGTTCATACGTGAGTGTCTACTAAGACATATTTATCAGCAACATCCATGTTTTCATACAAATTTATTTCAAAACATTTTGACTATTTACTATAATATGGGTAAAAGTCGTTTATATTATTATTTGACCTTATATTTTTTGAATAGAATCTTTTCGTCGTTTTCAAAACAAGGTACTTTATGACTTTTTCGACAGAATTAAGGTAAGAATGTATTTTTAACTAATATGGCCGGTGCGGCTATTTTTCGCCAATATAACATCGTCGAAGCATCCATTACAAATTATAAGAATATTTTCATCATAAATTTTATCTTTTATAATTATGTGACTCTTAAATTATTTCAAAATATAAAGGGATATTTCTCTCAAATACTTTTGATTTTATCTATGTGAACATCCTTTGATAAATTTTACAGTTTCTAGAAGTTAATTTATTATGATACAAATATTCCATATAGTATTTAAGGTTTTGTGATATGTTAGACTATAGATGTGAAATTGTTATTTCATTCATGGTTTATGGTTAAATTATTGACATTTCCTATGCTAGTTTTAATATGAATGTTTGATTTATGTTTCATCCTTTTTATATGGGGAATGTATTAGTCTTAGTAACTAATAAGTGGAGCCCGATATAGATCCTCGGTGCATCGTTAGGTCTCATGAAACAATTAGCCATAGAATTGGGAAAGGCCTTCCCAAATTGGATATATTGTTTTGGCTGAGGCCTTAATCATTTTTAGATGTTTTGGCCGAGGCCTTGAAAAAATGTTTAATAATGTTCCACATTGTAAATTACCTCATTATTAAAATAATATTTATGGTTCATGTGGTTATTCTACTAGTGTAATACCCATGATTATGTTTTATTATGGAATTATTTACTCATCTCATATTCCTTCCATAATGTTTTCATGTTTATTATTTATAAAGGCTTGTGTTTCCAATTATTCATCATGCCTGATTTTTATGTTATCTTCCACTATATTTCTTACTCTTACACAGCGTTTGAGAAAAACCCTTTATTATATTTATTTTTCCCAGGATCTGAATAAGTGTTTTATTATTGATATGTAGGGTAAAGCTAAGAGAACAATGGAATTCTCAAAAATAATTATGTTGTGTTGTATGTTAGAAAATTCAATGTAATGTTCACACATGTAATCTTTTTTTCACGATTGATAAACAGATCGGTCCTTCAGGGCATGATTCCTTGTAATCATGACAATGTATTAAAATAATGCTCAAAATCTGGGTAACTGGTGTCGGGGAATTATAGTGGTTATTATAGTATGTTTAGTACAAACCTTGGAAACTATATTTACAAAAACTCTGATTAGAGAAAAATTACTCTAAGATAGACTTTGGGGATTAATATAGAAGAACTTCCTAGAATTTTGGTAATTTAAGGATTTTGTGTATTTTGCATACAATATATCCCTGTCTGGATACAATAAAGTACATGCATCTCTGGCACATATGTACCTACGAGTGAAAGCACTAACAAGGAGTTAGGAGCTTGACCCGGGGTATCTTGGTACATGAAAATGGAACTTTCTGCCCTCTTGGTTACGACACTCTCAGGGGATATGATTAAGATAATTCACATTTTCATTACAAGCCATTATGAAGGATTTAATAGTAAATACATTTTCAAATAAAACATTTTTTATGATTATAGATTATATGCATAATATTTTCAATTTATGTTAGGTATTTTTAAAGTTTGGAACTATGAATTTCAATTCATATACTAACTTATTGTATGCCATTGGTTAGAAAGGGCACCTAGTAGAAGGAATTACAACTTCAAAAATACACATGATTCAAAGAGTAATAAGGAACATATATTTCATGGTATTAAGCCAAAATTTAGAAAGGAAATAGTTTCCCACATATTATAAAAATATAAAGAAATAGTATCATGTGTTAATAAGATAAGAAAAGAATAATACTAGTCATATGGATATGAAGGGAAGCCAGAGAAGAAGATGATGGTAGAGATAAATATGGACAAAGGGAAGAAATTAAAGATGGATTTTCAGACATTTGATAACTGTGGAAAGAATCACTTTAGTAAGTGTTTGAAAGGAGTGAGAGTATTTTATATGTGTGGTGTAAAATTACAACATGTTCGTGATTTTATGGGTAATAAAATGATTTTAAATGTACAATGCTTCATCTGCAAGAAGTAGGGAAACTACACGAATCAATATCCCAATCATCAGAGTATACCCTAAATGATACTGTTTCGGTGCGGATGTGCGTCGGGTTACGCTGTTCCGCCAGGACGCGTTCGCGCGCGCACCCGTCAACCCGAGGGGATGGGCGCGCGGCTTGTGGTCTCGCAGTCCCGCTTTCCAAGGGTGGGCGGCATTCGTCCCTTATTCAGGGGCGTCTGCTCCTTGATCGAAACTGGGATGATGGGATGTCGGCTCCTCCTTCCTTGGACGTCTCCTTGGAACTCGTCGCCTAATCCGGGTCTCCCTCATAGACTTAAGAATGTTCGTGAATCTCGTTCCCGGCGCCATATCTTCATGGACACCGGTTAATTACGCTGCTTCCGCCCGGACGCTCCAAGGAGTCTGGGCGGGGCAGCAACCTGCGGTGAGAAGGCCGGGTGGCTCTGGGTGCTGGGGGCGTGTCGTAGCACTGCGGCTCTGCACGTCTGTCTTCCGTCCCTAATAGGGCTTCTCGAAGCCATGATGGCCTGAGGCATCCCGTACTAGGTGCGGGGAACTGTGTCACCTGAGGTTTTCCTCAGCTTCCCATGTTTAACACGGGGTATGCCGCGAGTTTAACGTCCAGCGGGGACGGCATCGGACCGATCAACACGAAAAGTGGATCAGATGACAGAACCCCTTGCGGGGAACCTCCGACGCTGGGGCCAGCACATGGGCGGCTTCCCAAATGATGTGGAGTGGAGTGAAGTGGCATGACCCCACCGGGATGTGGCGGCCCGGGTAAGGATCAGGATGGATGATGGAGTGAAGAGCATGGACCCCGTAGAGGCTTCCTACGTATCGCGCGTTAGCACGGATCAAAGTCGACGTAGTTCGGGTATACAGTTTAACGTCATGCTGGACGTCGGCAAGCCGACTCACGAAGAGGTCTAGGCCGCCGGGCGGAGGATTGAACCGAACCACCTCGCACAGAGGGGGATGGAACGGCCGGGTGGATCACAGTTTCACGTCATGCTGGACGATAAAAAGAGAAATGTAAGAAGGGGCTGTGGGGAGGCACAGTGGAGATACACACGGGCAGTCTCCCACAGGGGCGGATTCATAGGTGAATCGACGCAAGCGTGAACCCTGGAGGGGTCCACTGATGGACGAACCGACGTAAATACGACCGGGACGACCAGGTGGCGGGCTTGGACCTCAGGGAGGCTTCCTACGTACCCTGTATAGAAGACAGGGATCAAAGTCCACGTAGTTCATTCTGTCAGGACTTACGCACTTGAGGCAGCCCGGATGCGGCAAAACTCAGTTGGAAGGGACTTGGACCGAAAGAAGAAGACACCTCGATCCCAGTCACACCCTCTACTGGCTTCGGCAGTGGGGAGGCGCAATGGAGATACACATGTGCAGCCTCCCACGAGAAACTAGGGGTTTGTAATACCCTGCCCCCGTAGGGAAAAGCCACTCCCATTAAATCGTCCCAAAAGGGGGACAATCCCGACATCCCTGCAGAGACGAGCGGGTGGGGGATACGTCCAAACCGGGGGAGACCCTGTGTGCGAAGCACGGGATCGAATGATGCGGACGGTTTAACGTCTTGCCGGACGAAGTACAGTTTAACGTCGTGTGTTGAGGACGAAGCGGACGGTTTAACGTCTTGCCGGACGAAGTACAGTTTAACGTCGTGTGTTGAGGACGAAACACTTGGCAGTTTAACGTCTTGCAGCGCGGACGATGGGGGCTAGGCAGTTTAACGTCGTGCAGCCTGGACGTATACAGTTTAACGTCGTGCAGGACGTGGGGAAGTTTAGCGTCATGCTGGACGAATATGCAGTTTAACGTCATGCTGGACGAATGATTGCCGCTGACGGGTCCGTGTCACTTCGCACGAGCCTGGAAGGCTGCACGGGAAGACAGCGCACGGTGCGGGCACCTGCGATGAAGACCATCGGGCGCCACGCAGGCGGGTACCCAAAGGGGGTCAAGGGAGGCGACCCTGGCGGATTGCGCGCAAAAGAGGAGCTTTGCGCGCAAAACCGCGGGTCTGCGCGCAAAATGGCGGGCTGACGCGCAATTGGGCCAGCGCTTTGCGCGCGGATGATTGGGATTGCGCGCACCGGGCTTCGGGTAGTGCGCGGGGGCAACGGCTCATTCTCTAACGAATGGCCACTTTGAAGATGGGGGGTGCGCGCAATCGGGTTGGATTGCGCGCACCCGGGGGCAATTGCGCGCAAGAGGCTTCTTTTGCGCGCAAAGGCCTTCGGGTTGAAATTTATTCAAAGGAAATGAGCCAAGGGGATTGCGCGCGAAGGCGGACCCCAAGGCTCTATTGTGCGAAAGAAAGGAGGTTACCTGAAGATCGGCATTGCGCGCGGAAGGGGTTGAATTGCGCGCGCGGGAGACCGTTCGACTTCCAGCAACCTTTGAAACGTTGGGGGTCGCCTAGTATTTATAGGCAACCCCGGGTGCGGAATCCAAGGCGCGAGCGCGGAATTCTCCTCGCGGGCGCGGAATCGGGCACGGCGCGCAAGGGAGTTGCGCGCATCCCGGGGGTTTTGCGCGCGGAACATCATCTTTGCGCGCAGACCTCTGAAATTCCGCGCAAGGCCTCCGGGCCCTCCGAAACATTCTTCCGACTCCGAATATGACCTCGCTTTCCGCATCTGGAGCTTCGTTTGGGAACAACGGACTTTTCCGGCGTCTACAAAAGCCCCCCCTCGGAATCTGATCGGCGAGAGGTCGCAACGATCGGGTTCCGGGGGAGACGCCGGAATGCCGAAGTCCTGGGCGACGCGGGACTTAGGCGCGCAAAAAGGGGCGCCGGTCGCGAAATTCGCTGCTGCGGTCGCGCAAAGCGCTTTCCGCGCGGCGCGGACCCCGGCCTCGCCTATAAATAGGGGCACTGGGTCCCTCCGTGCCGTACACTGGCCTTCCGCGCGATAAGCATCTCTACTCTCGTGCGCGAAATTGCCCTTTCCGGCGCGGAATTCGCCCGCTCGTCGCGCAAAACCGTCCGGATTTCGCCTGTCTTTGCGCGAAAACCCGGAACTTTGCGCGACAGTCTTCCCAATTGCGCGCCGCCTACTTGGATTGCGCGCCGACTCTCAAACATTTCCACCAGCCTCGTCCGATTCCGCACACTTCATCCCTTAACCCGCACGACTCCCGAAACTTCTGAGATGGCCGCGCACAGAGGAAATGAGGGGGATGCCGCCACTCGCAGGGCTGAGATGGCGACGAACGAGGAGGTTTACGGAGCCAAGGAGATTGTTTCCAACAATCAATCCTTGTTCGACTTACTGACGCCGGCCCAGAAGACATATCCACTGTCGGACAACCTGCCGCTCTGGAACTTCGGCATCCTAGATGAGGTCCTGGTGCCAGGGTTCGAGATTGATGCGCCGCGGACCTGGGTGACCCGGGAGGACGAGCTTCTCCGCTATAACATCACCAACAATGGGCATCCTGCCAGGGAGACCAGACACTTGGATGTCTATGTCCTGAACCCGAGGACGCGAACCATTGATGGGGGTGAGCCTACTGCGGAGAATTCTCCAGCCCTCTACTCGAGCATATATCGCCAGAGCGTCACGGACGACACCAAGGGCTGGCTGAAGGACTGGGACTTGCGGTCTGGGGGCAACTTCACAAGTGAGTGGGCCTGGGCGTTCTGGGTACGCCACACTTGCGATCACTTCGCAGAGGAGCTGCGGTACATCGGCATGTTCGAGGCGGTGTGGACGTCGCAGTTCCACTTCTACCAGCAGTCCGAGCTCGGGCCGGAGCTGTTCACCTGATGGTCTCCGGATACCAACACCTTCCATCTTCACCATGGGGAGGTCGGCATCGGCCTCTGGGACATCCACTGCATCGGAGGTATCCCGCTGGAGGGCTACCAATACGATGAGTTCCTGCCACCGAAGAACATCTGGGAGGACAGGTCACGGACTCCCATCCTGACCTGGCATCTGCTTGACCTGGCTACGCAGCGGCTCGGGATCAAAGACTTCCAGAAGGACATAGCCTACAAGGAATGGTTCGGCCAGTTCTTGGAGCATGACCCGGCGGTCAAGATGCCAGGCAGGGGGAAGCGGTGCCCGACCGCAGCTCAGAGGAGCCGGAACGGGTCGTACTGGCGGGTCCTGGAGACGGGCGACTACCGCTCATGGGGGTACCGCGTCATCGAGGCCCGGGACCCAAATGTCCGGTACGCGGCGTTCCTGGCCGCCTTTCTGAGTGGGTGGCTCCTGCCAGTGCGGGACGCGAGAATGGGCGTTCGCCCGGCGACACTGGCGGTGGCGGGCGCTATGGCCGCCAACAAGAGATACAACCTCGGGGTCCCAGTGCTGGCGAGGCTGTATGCCATCCTGGGACGCATCTCACGAGGGGGGTCGCCACGAAGGATATGTGGGCCCTTTCAGTTCTTCCACGGCTGGGTGGCTGCTCACCTCGGTGGGTACACGTTTCTGAACGCCATCATTCCTCCGGGCAACGGCCTGCGACCCTCCCTGCTGAACATCGCGGGGGTCGTTCCGATGACCCTAAGTGAGGAGGGCGTGTGGATCCGGATTGGAAATCATGCCAACTTCAACTTAAGTCCGTTCCCCACTCCCGTTGGCCAAATGATCGACAACGGGCAGGGTCCGCTGGAGCAGCATGAGTACTTCCTGAACATGCGGGGCGGGGTGCTCGTGGCTCGGATCGACGGGAAGGTGATCTGCGAGCCTTACGTGCCGACCCGTTTCGCCAGGCAGTTCGGGTGCCTTCAACGGATGCCGAAGAGGGTATTCACTGCTATCCGGGAGGAGACGAACCCTGGCGTCCTTCGCCAGATGTGGCTGATGTTTGCCGCTTTCGGCTCTGGCGACGTCATCACTCTCCCTCCTACCGGAGTTGACGCAGGCTTGGAAACCGAGTACGCCGAACACTGGGCCATCGGGTACCCTGAGGGGCTTTTGCGGAAGCTAGTTCGGCGGCTCGAGGCTACCCGTGCGGAGACCGGGCGTCAAGGAAGGAGGCAAGGCGCCGCCACACGGGGGATAACGGAGGCGCGCCAAGCAGCGGAGCCGGCACGGGCAGGGACTTCGGCGGCGGGCACATCGCGAGCTGCCGCTACGACCTCGGCGCCCAGAGAGGGGGCACGCGTGGTGGTCGAAGAGCGGCCCGGGAAGCAGGTGAGACGTCTGCTCGAACCCTCCCACGATGCAGTCTTCCCGGCGCTGTGGTCGGCCTGGATGACCCTGCGGCAGTCACTGGGGACCGACGCCATCTGGCGAAAGATTCTCAGAGAAGGAATCCATCTGCCAGAGGTCGGGCGCCTCCACATTGCCGACAGGGTGGACTTCAACCGGCAGTATGCGTATCTGACGGCCATGGACGAGTACGCGCGCCAACGTGGTCAGCGCGCGGAGCCATCCCTTCTGGTGAAGGTGATGCTCGGTCTCGAGCCCGCTCCGGAACAGATGCCGCCGGAAGAAGACGACAGTAGCAACGACTCCGAAGAAGAGGAGGAAATGGGGGAGGATGAAGGCTCCGAGGGAAGATCCCATCAGGGGAGCCCACGGGAGAGCGGCGAGGTGGCCGGCTCTGACAACGTTGATGTCACTGAGCTCCTCGAGGTCCGCTTCTATCCCTACTCAATCTGCTTCATCCACTCTCTTATGCAGCTTCTAACCCATTTCTCCATCTTTCTCAGGAGCGCACGGATGTTGGTCAGGCATCCTCAGCGGGAGTAGGAGGGGCGCCAGCAGGACAAGGCGGGGGCCAGACACCTATCATTGAATTGACAAGCGCTAAGGGGTCCCCTGCTGCAACTGTTCCTGCGGCGACCGGGGTAGCGGAAGATGACGCTCCGAACTCCCGTAAGTCTCCCTACATTACTGCTGGTGCTTGCCGTTGACGATCCGTGACTAACCATGGCATGCCCCGCGTAGTGATCTCAACATTGGAGGCTCATCGGGCTGCCGAACCCGGGCCATCTACGAGTGGACCAGTGGTGGACATGCCGCCTGCCCCGGAACAGACTTCCCAAACCGAGCCGGCCCCACCAACTGCTGATCAGGGGGCTCCGGACATCGGCGGTGCTGACATCGGAGAGAGGTTGGGGGCTGACGAGGGTGTCAGCGCCACTGGGGAGAGAGAAGAAGGTCGCCCGGATGTCGGGGAACCTATCCCTCGTGAGGACCTCCCAGGGGCGGACCCTGCAGCAGACCTGCTGGCTGCCTTCCCTGCCTACCGGCCTGCCGATCCCGAGGAGATGGACGACTCAGACACGGAGGCGGTCGAGGAGAGCCGGATAACGCGCCGTAGGGGGTGGAAGTGCATCCAGCGCTTCCTCAAGCGAGACCCATCGGAGTGGCTGGGGCGCATGGGATCACTTCGACCTGGCTGCGCTTCCTGTGTGCCGGGGGAGCTGATGCTCAACGCCTCCATCTAACGGTCCGTGATTTCATGGCCGAAAAGAAGCGCGAGAGCTGCCGGTGTGCCGACGTCACACAAAGTCGGGACATGTCGGAGAGCACGCGGGCGCTCCTCGCGGCGGAGCAGGAAGTCTGGCGCCTCGAAGGGCAGGCGGCAGAGAAGGAGGCCTTCGTCGCGACGTGTACCGAGCTTGTGGAGCAACTAGAAGCTCAGCTGGTTGACGCCCAAGTACAGCTGACGGAGGCGGGCCAACAGATGGTCACAATTCAAGTCGAGCGGGAGCGTGCACAGGCCAGAATCGACGAACTGCGTGCTGCGACCGCCGATGAAGAGAGGGCACGCAGAGAGCGAGAAGCAGCTCTGGAGGCCACCAGCCAAAGGGTAGCGGCATTAGAAAGACTCATTCAGCACGCTAATCCCTAAGGGCTTTGTTTTTCCATTCCCAAAACATTTGCTTCCGCTACTTTGATCCATCTGTATGAATCAATATATTTATCTGCATCTTTCGGTTTAATATGCTCAACCACAATTCGTTGTCTTGCGGGAGTGTTAACCAAGCATCAGGCATCCATAATTGAGCCTGGATTTCTGGAGAAAAGAGGGAGGTCATTCCTAGGAAAGGAGACCTCAGACCTAATCAATGTATCATCCCCCAACTTGTTCCAACACACGAGCGGGACAACGCTAGGGGCGTTGAGATTTTATCCGAACATAGGGAAATGAGAAAGGGTGAATCGCGTGTCCCGAATCCGGACATCCACAACGGTCGGCCTTCCAGGAAATGCCCAAGACGGTAGGCGGACAGTGGATCGACCATAACAACTGCAATAGACGGACCGAAAAAGGCCATCATTCATATTGCAGGAGGCGGACCACATGTCATCAGGAATACCGCTTTGGGGTTCCTTCAGACACAAGGGTGGAAAATCCAGATCAACAGGGCATGTGAAGCGTGGGGCGAAGTGACGATTTGTTCGGACAGAATCCAACGCTCTCAAAATTGCGCCACCGTGGGGAAAACGTATTAGGCGGATGCACTAATCTGGCCGTGAGTCACCTCAATTCTTAGACAGCACCTCTCTGACGAGGAAACTGTCGCTTCCCATCCTTGCGATGGGGCATCCCGAGCTGAATCGGGGAGAATATCACAACTGCACCACTCTACCCGAAGTCAGGCCAGACGGCCGGCGACGAGGAGGGGCGGGACTTAACGATCCCTGAGGCTGGACCCGAGTTGAGATGCCCGGGCGTTCCTACGTACTCCATCAGGCTGGAGATCAAGCCACACGTAGTTCTGTGAGTGCAGTTTAACGTCATGCAGGACGTAGAATCCCGTTTAGGGGAGATCTTAGTTTAAGGTCGTAGAGCTCGGACCATAAGGGTAGATCTTAGTTTAAGGTCTTAGAGCTCGGACCATAAGGAGAGATCTTATTTTAAGGTCTTAGAGCTCGGACCATAAGGAGAGATCTTAGTTTAAGGTCTTAGAGCTCGGACCATAAAGAGAGATCTTAGTTTAAGGTCTTAGAGCTCGGACCATAAGGAGAGATCTTAGTTTAAGGTCTTAGAGCTCGGACCATAAGGAGAGATCTTAGTTTAAGGTCTTAGAGCTCGGACCATAAGGAGAGATCTTAGTTTAAGGTCTTAGAGCTCGGACCATAAAGAGAGATCTTAGTTTAAGGTCTTAGAGCTCGGACCATAAGGAGAGATCTTAGTTTAAGGTCTTAGAGCTCGGACCATAAGGAGAGATCTTAGTTTAAGGTCTTAGAGCTCGGACCATAAGGAGAGATCTTAGTTTAAGGTCTTAGAGCTCGGACCATAAGGAGAGATCTTAGTTTAAGGTCTTAGAGCTCAGACCATAAGGAGAGATCTTAGTTTAAGGTCTTAGAGCTCGAACCATAAGGAGAGATCTTAGTTTAAGGTCTTAGAGCTCGGACCATAAGGAGAGATCTTAGTTTAAGGTCTTAGAGCTCGGACCATAAGGAGAGATCTTAGTTTAAGGTCTTAGAGCTCGGACCATAAGGAGAGATCTTAGTTTAAGGTCTTAGAGCTCGGACCATAAGGAGAGATCTTAGTTTAAGGTCTTAGAGCTCGGACCATAAGGAGAGATCTTAGTTTAAGGTCTTAGAGCTCGGACCATAAGGAGAGATCTTAGTTTAAGGTCTTAGAGCTCGGACCATAAGGACCTCAAAGTACGCCGCATCTGGTCATATCCCCTGGATATGCGAAGATGCACTGAGGGATAGTGTCAAGAGTGTCGAGTTTTCGCCTGGTCAGAATGGGAGGTGGGAAATGTGAATCATGCGGCCATTCACTCGAGGACCGGGAGCACCGGCGTGACGATATGAGAGTACTGCCGACCGTGGCGGAAAAGCAGCATCAACATCGCACTAACCGTTGGTGGAATGAGGCAGCAAACGAGCATCGACCGCTCAATCGCAGGATTCATATCGATTTGCTGCCCGAGGCCATTGGGGGTACCGGCCCGAGTCGGTGGGAGAGCACTGAGGCATTGTGTCCGAACCGTTCACGGGGGCTCCACCCAGGGCGTAGACGATGGGTCCGAACGAAAGGGAGCACGAAGCCTGAAAAGCGGAGGAAACCTGACCAAGCGGATCCTGACCCTCCTGGAAATAAACCAGAGTACTCTTGACACCGGTGGACCACTGCAAGGGGTCGGGGAACACGCCTTGAGGGTGACCTGAAGGCGGCGGATTCCCCAGAGAAGGGGGAATCTCTAAGAGGTGGGGGGCTGGACCCGAAGTTTCAAACATCCGGGCGTTCCTACGTATCCCATAAGGATGGGAATCAAGCCGCACGTAGTTCTTGAAGCGCGGCGCAACACAATCGGGCACCAGCGCGGGGAAGAGTGCGGGTCTGACCCTCGCACACAAAAGGAGCGGCATTTGATATTTCTTGTTTGTCCTTAAAGATGAATGGTTTTTCTTTGTGCGGCGACATGCCTGTGATTGAGAAATCTCTGGCGTCGCCACAATAATCAAGCCACGGAAGGCATTGATG
Organism: Viscum album; assembly: GCA_963277665.1. Taxonomy (NCBI): domain Eukaryota; kingdom Viridiplantae; phylum Streptophyta; class Magnoliopsida; order Santalales; family Viscaceae; genus Viscum; species Viscum album. The sequence goes on along the minus strand of OY728166.1, from coordinate 1,175,598,849 downwards.
AATGGCGTGGTTATTAACCAGCGCCCAACATGAGTGTCCCCTGAGGGGAACATCACGATGCAGTGCCGTTTTCTCGTCGGGCGGCCAAGACGATCACAGTTTACGGTCGTGTGGTAGGACCAGACAACACAGTTTAAGGTCGTGTGGTTCGGACCATGGAGGAATCCGCTTACCGCGGTACGGCGGACACGGCGGAGGTGGGAGCATACCCAGCCCTGCGGTCACGCACGATTCCAGGAGAAGAGTCTTGGGATGGGGGTCTGCGTATGTCCATCACCCGAGGGGCAGAGATGCTAGCCTCTAGGCATACTGGGCTCAGAACGCGATTGTTCGAGCGACTCCTCCCTCCTTATGGGGACGAGGGTCCAGCTACGCATGGCCCTTGGGGAGAACATCCGCATATATCCTTGGTGCTCAGATCATGGGAGCCTCGAACGACATCATTACCTTGGTTGGTCTGCCTAACGTGTAAAGGTGTACTGAAGGTCAGTATGAAAAGAGTATCCAGATTCCACTACAACTCAGAAAGGCGGAGTGTGATGAGGACTGCGCAACCAATGTTCAGAGCCTGAAAGAGCCGACATGGTGATCAAGGATGTTGCTGACGCATTCGCAACACAACATCCGATCGCGTCAGCCTAATACGGGGCAAGCAAACGAGCATCAACCGCTCAATCGCAGGATTCATATCGATTTGCGGCCCAAGACCCGCCGGTAAATCGACCCGGAGCGGTGGGAGAGCACTGAGGCATCGTACCCAAACCGCTAACGAGGATCCCTTTGAGTGAAGGCTCGAATATGAGGAAGCGCGAGGCCTGACAAGCAACACAGGACTTGTCGGGATTGAATCTGACACTACGAGTCATAGACCGAAGTACCCAAAACATGTTAACAGATCTCCGGAAAGGGTCGGAGGACTCACCCTGAGAGCAACCAAAAGAGGGCAGATCCCCGTGATCAACCAAGAGACGGGGCTGGACCTGAAACACAAGCGTCCAGGCGGTCCTACGTATCCCATAAGGATGGGAATCAAGCCATACGTAGTTCTTGAGAGGCAGTTTAACGTCATGCAGGACGACGAGGGGTGTGAGGTAGTCCCACACACGGGGGAGGCGTACGGCGCGGCCAGTAGACCGACGTGAATGGGGACATAATCCCCTGCTCACGCGATACGCCTCGCACAAAAAAGGAGGGGAACTGGGGCCAGAGGCCCAACGCGGGTTAGAGATTCCCGGGAAATGGGGCTGGGCCTGAAACATGAATGTCCAGGCGGTCCTACGTATCCCATAAGGATGGGAATCAAGCCATACGTAGTTCTTGAAGTGCAGTTTAACGTCATGCAGGACGATGAGGAAAAAAGAAGGGGGGAGCAGAAGGCATCCCCAAACGTGGGGGGGCGTACAGCGTGACGAGCAAACCGACGTGAATGAGGGCATAGCCCCGCACTCACACCATACGCCGCACACCCGGGGGCAACTGGGCCAAGGGCCCGAGATGGGATGGGAATTCCCGAAGGATGGGGCTGGGCCTGAAACATGAATGTTCAGGCGGTCCTACGTATCCCATAAGGATGGGAATCAAGCCGCACGTAGTTCTTGAGGGGCAGTTTTACGTCATGCAGGACGAATGCTGAACAGTTTAACGTCTTGTAGCTCGGACGTAGTGCAGTTTAGCGTCATGCGGGACGAAGCACTTGGCAGTTTAACGTCTTGCAGCGCGGACGAATGCTGAACAGTTTAACGTCTTGTAGCCTGGACGAATGCAGTTTAACGTCGTGCAGGACGTGGTGCAGTTTAACGTCATGCAGGACGAAGTGCAGTTTAGCGTCATGCGGGACGAAGTGCAGTTTAGCGTCATGCGGGACGAAGTGCAGTTTAGCGTCATGCTGGACGTCGGCACACTCAGACAAAGTACTGCTTGAGGAACCTAGCGTTGGTGGGAGGAGTGACACGCTCACCATCCATAGTCGCTAGGGAGTACGCGCCATTGGGATAGACCTTGTGGACAAAAAAAGGTCCCTCCCACTTGGGCTCCAACTTGGGCGGCTTCCTGCCGGGGATCATTGGTGCTCTTAGGGCTAGCACTAGATCACCCTGCAGGAAGAAGCGGAGGCGAACCTTCTTATTGAAAGCTCGAGCCATTCTTCTTTGATGCCTCTCCAAGTTGTGCAAAGCGCGAAGTCTATTCTCATCCAGTGCTTCCAACTCGACTAGACGGGCTTCAGCAACTCTGTCCGGTGCTTGCTGGTCGTAGACCGCAGTGCGCAAGGACGGTAACTGGATCTCGATGGGCAGGACGGCCTCAGCTCCATACACCAGGGAATAAGGGGTCATCTGGGTGGAATTGCGAGTCGTCGTCCGATAGGCCCAGAGGGCATTGGGGAGCTTGTCCGGCCAACTCTTCTTGTTCTGACCAACCATCTTTTGCAGAATGTTAGAGAGGGTTTTGTTAAACGCCTCGATCTGTCCATTCGCCTGCGCATGATAGCGAGATGTATGGTTCGAGCGAATGTTATACTTGGCGTACAACTTCTTCAACTCGGCTGCTCGGAAATTGGTTCCGTTATCCGTGAGGATAGCGTGAGGCACTCCAAATCGATAGATGATGTTGGAGGTCACGAAGTCAGCGATCGAACAGGATTTGACCTCTCTGAGCGGAATCGCCTCTGCCCATTTGGAGAAGAAGTCCGTAGCGGTCAGAATGAACCGGCACTGGCGAGCTGTCGCCGGCGGGTAAGGTCCCACAACGTCCAGACCCCAGACTGCAAAGGGCCAGGAATACCTAGTGGTATGGAGAGGCTCCGGCGGCCGATGCACAAAGTTCGCATGAACCTGGAACGCATGGCACCTCCTGGCATACTCGATGCAGTCATGGATCATGGAGGGCCAGAAGTATCCTAACCTCTGAATCTGGTGGGACAGCTTCGGCCCAGTCTGGTGGGCGCCACATGAACCAGCATGAACCTCTTGCATGACTCGTGGGATCTCAACTCCCTGAAGGCAACGGAGGAGAACACCATCAAATCCGCGTTTGTAGAGGATCTGCTCCAGGCCGGGACTGCTCTGGAGGACGAACTGCGATGCGCGGCGTCGAACTCGCTCGCGCTCGGCCCGATCCGATGGAAGAATGCCATGTTGGAGGTACTCAACCAAAGGCGTCCTCCAATCAGGGGCTGATCCGACTGTCATATCTGGGGTACTCGGGGCCCCGGGCATAGGGGCAACCGTGGTGAGGTTACTTACCAACGGGCCGCGATCTTCTTCCGGGATAACTGGAGCGATGAGCCTGCGGCGCGTCACGCGGACGATCAGGTTGTCCTGTTCAGGCTCCGCAAGTGACGCAGCGAGGCTGGCCAAAGCATCTGCTCGACCGTTCTGCGACCGGGGAACATGGACAATTTCCGGCCGAGGAGGGAACCGGGCCATCAGAAGGAGGGTGCACTCCAACAATGGCACAAGTTCCGGCTTCCTGACAACGTAGTCGCCATTGATCTGCTTAACGACACGCTCGGAGTCCCCTTTCACGCACAGACGGGGCACGTCGATCTCGAGAGCCAACTCGAGGCCGGTGATGAGGGCATGGTATTCCGCCTCATTGTTGGTACATCCCTCTGACAACAGGAAAGAGTATGGCAGCACGGCTCGCTCCGGGGTAATGAAGACGATACCCAAGCCTACTCTGTTGAGCTTAGGATTATCGAGTCTTCTACCGGTGGGGCTCCGGGAGGCACCGTCAAAGTGCATCTGCCAGCATGGATCGGCTCGATCAACCGAGAGAATGGTCTCATCAGGAAAGCCTAGATCCAGCGGCTGATCCGCGGAGGTCGGGTGAGCTGCCAGAAAGTCTGCCAATGCTTGCCCTTTGATGGCCTTCTGAGACACATACCTGATGTCGAACTGCTGTAGAATCAGAGCCCACCGCGCTAGACGGCCAGTCAACATAGGTCGGCTCAGGATATATTTCAACGGGTCTACCCGAGAAACCAACTGTACCTCATGGTGCTGCAAGTAGTGCCGTAATTTCTGTACGGCAAATACGAGCGCCAGGCAGCTCTTCTCGATGGGGGAATACCTAACTTCCGCATCGAGGAGCATGCGACTGAGGTAATAGAGGCTATTCTTCGTTCCCTCGTTGTTCTTCTGGGCGAGAAGGGCACCCAGGGACCGTTCCAGGGTGGTCACATAAAGGACCAGCGGCTTTCCGGATACAGACGGCATCAGAACCGGAGGTTGAAGCAGGTACTGCTTGATTTCCTCGAAAGCGGTCTGACACTCTTTATCCCATACATAGGTGGCACCTTTCTTCATGAGCCGAGAAAAGGTCTTACACTTGCCGGCCAGATTCGCGATGAATCGGCGTATATAGGATAAGTGGCCTTGAAAACCTTGCAGTTCCCGGACGGTACCTGGGGGAGGCATCTGGCTAATCACCCTGATTTTCTCTGGGTCGATCTCAATACCCCGGTATCTTACCACAAATCCAAGGAACTTTCCGGAGGTGACCCCAAAGGCACACTTCAACGGGTTCATCTTCAGGCAGCGAGACCGGAGGAAGCTGAACACTTTCTCAAGATCTTTGAGATGGTCCCGACGCTAGCGCGATTTGACCACCAAGTCGTCGACGTAGAATTCCACCAGTGTGCCGAGGATTGGCTTGAATATGCGGTGCATCGCCCGTTGATAGGTGGCACCTGCATTCTTCAGGCCGAAAGGCATGACCCGGTAGCAAAAGGTACCTTGGGGGGCCCTGAAGGCAGTGAACTCCTCATCCTCAGGGGCCATCCGAATTTGGTTGTATCCGGAGTATCCATCCATGAAGGAGAGGGATTGGAACCCTGCCGTGGCATCAATCAACAGCTCTGTCACTGGAAGGGGAAAATCATCCTTCGGGCAGTGGCGGTTGAGATCGCGGAAGTCGATGCAGACTCTGATCTGCCCGTTCTTCTTCCTGACCGGCACAATGTTGGCCAGCCATTTGGGGTACTGAACTTCCCTTACGAAGTTGGCTTTGATAAGCTTGTCAACTTCGGCCTCAACCATGGCACCGTGGGATGGGTGCATCTTCCTGGGAGGCTGCTTGAACCCGCGATGGTTCGCCGGGAGACCAAGGCGGTGGACGGCTACCTGAGGATCCAGCCCCGGCATCTCGTCATAGCCCCAAGCGAATACATCACGGTGCTGCCGGAGAAAGTCCACGTACTGCTGCCGCTCCTGAGAGGGCATGGCGGCACTAACCAATGTGGGTCTTGGATCGGCCTCGGTTCCAAGGTTCACCTGTATTAACTCATCGACCGTGGCAGGGACGCCCTCCTCGAAGTCTGGGGGTGCGTCTTCCATATCCTCTCCACTCGGGGAGGGATCGTCCACGGGAGAGACTGCGTTGGCAACTGCATTGGGGCTACCAGATCCTGCTGGGCCACTGGTGCTGGCGCGGGCGGTCGCGGCCATCTCATCAGGAGACTCGCGGACTGTCAAGACCATGGCGACGTCCAACCGTTGAATCGGGAGGACGTAAGCATCATCCAGACTTGCCCAGGGATCACTTGCAACAGCGACAGGCTCAACCTCACCTGCCAGGATCTGCTTATCCTTGCTCTTGTAATAGTCCGCGTCCAGATAGCGGCCTTCACACGAGGCAAAAGGAGAGGCATCTCCTTGAAGCACGCCCACTCGACCATTAAGGGAGTATTTGAGGCACTGGTGGTATGACGAGGGAACCGCCGCGTGAAGATGGAGCCATGGCCTGCCCATCAATGCGTTGTACGCGGTGTCCTGAGAGACTACCATGAATTCGGTGTTGGCAACCAAGTCACCGAACTGGGTCTTCAAACGTATCTTGCCGACCGGGGTTTGCTCGGTGCGATCGTACCCCTGGATCCTGAGGTCGGAGGGAATCAAGTCATCCTCAGACAACCCCAATCTCCGGAGCGTCCGAGTTGGAATCAGGTTAATCCCGGACCCCGTGTCGACAAGACAGCGCCGGACTTCAAGGCCATTGAACTGGCCAGTGACATACAGCGGACGAATGTGCCCCTGTATAGGAGGGTCTTCATCCTTACCAGAGAACGAGATAACTGCCTGACATTCGGCGTCCTCGATCGTTTCGGCGTGAAAGGCCTCTGCAGCCGCAATCTCTGTCTCAAAATGGAGGGGGCTTTTCAGGGCTTCAGCGAGTGCCTCGCGCATCTCATATGACATGCGCAGAGCCTCAAGGATGGAGAGCCTTGCTGGGATGTCGGCCAAGTGCTTCAGGACATCATACTTTTTGGCCAAGCGCGAGCCCCTGGTTGCAGGAGGTTGCTCTGCGGTTGGTGGCATGACGGGCCTTGCCGGTTGGATCGGCGACCGACTGGTACTTGGCGCATCTCGCTGTTCACTGGTCGCAGTCCGGGAAATGGTCACCGTACTGGAGTCAGGAGGCCGGGTTGGACTCGTGGCAGGGCGGAGCTGGTCGCGACGCGGCTGAGGCGGTTCTGCCTGGTCCCACACCACAAACAGTGGTGGAGGCGAATCCGTCATCCCCGGATGGGGGGGCTGCGCGCGCTGAGCTCGGTTTTGAGCCTGCTGCCTAGTCTCAGTGGCGTGCACGGCCTGGCTGGAGGTATCAACGGCTGTGCCCCGGCGACTCCTGTTGCTGCGGTTCTTCCGACGGTGGCGACGACCGGGGACACTAGGGAGGTCCACCTGGTGTTCTTCAACGTCGGGAACCGAAAATGGATTTACCAGCTCGACGGTATTAACCGAAGCGTACCCAATACCGTCATCGGACGAATCATCCATCACCGGGCGGATCCGAGGAGGGACCCCCATCTCCGGGGGCATGAAATCGCCGAGAGTGCGGGATAGTGGCGGAACTGGCGGGGCGCGCTCTTCCTTCTTGCGCTGCCGCCGTTTGCTCCTCTTGGAAGAGGCAGGCTGGGACGACGATGCCGAAGCAGCACCCGCGGATTCTGGGGGCTCAGGCTGATTCAAGCGTGCACGGATGATTCCATGGGCGCGAATGGTCGTCTTGCGGGCCATCCAGTTATTATACTTCTGGGATCCGCGGTTGGAGACCAGCTGCCATTCGTCCTCGTTGCCACTATCGTCATCTGATCCCACGAACACGCCCGCCACTTGTGCTGGAGAAGGGCCCAACCTGATTACATTGTTGTTAATCTGGTCTTGGAGCCAATCCTTAAACACATAGCACCGCTGGATGGTGTGCCCCAGGGCCCGGTGGTAGGGGCAGTAGCGGGGGTTATTCGTAAGATGTGCCTCCTCTGGCTTCCAACACTCAGGCAGTCGCACAATCCTATGCTCCAGGGCGCTCCGGAAATAACCGGGGACCTGATCCTCATGGAATGAGTAAGTCAGGTGTCGCGGGCCCCTGGGAGCGTGGTCTTGACGAGGGGCTGGAGGGGCCTGCCGAGGAGGTGGACCCTGATTATCTCGCCTGGGTTGCGGCGGTACATTACGCGGAGGGGCCGGCCGGTTCTGAGGATGCCGCTGCTGGGCCGGGAACTGAGCCTGTGGAGGCGGATTCCTGTGAGGCTGTGGAGCTGGCCTCACCGGCAGCAGCTCCAACGGCCTGGGGGCCTCTATCTGGGCAACAGCAGCGGGCTCAGCCCTACTGACTCTCCTTGCAGGAATCATAGGAGGCAGCGGGTGTGCCTGGCTGGCCTGTTGCAGGGCTTCCTCAAGACGTTGAGCTTTGTCTGAGAAGTCCCTGAACCCTCCGGGGTAATTCTGAGTAATCAGGGAAGGGACCAGCTCGGTCTTGACGTTCCCGACGCACATTGTCAGCAACTGCTCCTGAGTCAATGGCATGTCAAGGGAATACGTGAGACCCTTCCATCGGGCGACGAAGTCCGCGACTCACTCATCAGGCCTCTGCTTGCACTTGGAGAGGTCTGCGATACTTGTCTTCTGGGTCGTGGAACTGAAATGGTAGAGGAACTGCCTACGGAGGTCCTCCCAGCTGGTTACCGACCCGACGGGGAGCTGGCTGTACCAGACAAATGCTGGCCCTTCCAGTGTCTGAACAAAGCAGCGAAGCTTAGCGGCCTCCTGCTGCGCCGGAGTCCCCAACATAGGCCCGCACCTCGAGTTGAAGTGGGCTATATGCTGTGGCGGATCTCCAGTCCCGTTGAAGGGGGCGAAAGTGGGATTCCCGAATCCCGGAGGCGCCGGCATGTCATCCACCCATGCTGGGTAGGGCTTGCCGTCCGGTGGGATCGCCACCTGCCGAGTCTCCAAGGCTTCCAAGCGGGCAATGAGTGCCGCCATCGGATCGTCCGGACATAGGTTCCAGTCCTGGCGAGGATCTCTAACCACGATCGCATTGCATGGCCATTCAATCGGGTCGTCGACCGGGTCGTCGAACTCGGCAGCTCGTGGGATGGCGGGCGGAGCGGCCCTTGGGGCAGCGGGAGGAATCCGAGCGGGATCTCTCAGGTAGTCACGCCGCTCGGGAGGGTGTGGCGAAACATACCGCGCCCTCTTGCCATAGGCAATGGCCTCTCTCCTGTCGGCGAACACGGCGTAATCACGGTTGCCCGGGAGAGTCTCGTCGAGGAGCGGTTGTTCCGGTCCCTGCTGTCCTGGCCTAGGATCACCGTAGTCAGGCCGCCGTTCTGCAGCGCGCTCGGCGAGGAGCTGGTCAACCAGCTTCTTCTGTTCAGCGAGCTGCTGACGTAGCGTAGCCTTCTCGGGATCCTCCTCTGCCCTCTTCATGGAGGCAGATGGGTCGGCGGGCTTTATAACCTCGCTGTGCTCTTTTCCTTTGCTGACGTTTCGGCTTAACGTCAGTGCTTCAGTGGGTGCGGGGAGCCCCAGGAGGTTTCTCTGATGACGAGTAACTCTCACTGATGGATCTGACGACGGCTTGTCTTCGGGGGGGAAGCCCCCGTCGAGAAGTTCCAAGTCGTTCCCCTCTCCCGACAGGTCAGCCATATTGACCGTTCCTGTCCCTGGGGATATACCCTCAGGGCCACCCAGCGAATCGGGCTGTCGGCGAATCACACTGAAGCGTAGGGCAGCGTACTGCCCCCATCCACGGATATACACGTGGGGAGTGGCTTCCTCGATAACTTTGCGGAGTACTTGAAAGAACTCAACGCATCGTTGTTGGAGGGCCTCGTGGCGCTCAAATGACCCGGGGTGCCGAACCGCGGGGAGCATGGCCAGGTCAATTTGACGGCACTGCTCACCAATATCCTCCAGGTGCGCTTGACTCCCGGGGTATGGCATTTGTAGGCAGTGAAGACGGGAGTGAGTCTCCCGGAGAGTTCGGCGGAAGCATTCGAACTCATCCGGGGTGAGCGATTCGGGTGCATCAAAGCCCAGTCCTGCGACTGGCCAAAACTTCTCAGGGAAGTGGCCCTCTGCAAGGACGGTCCAGAAGCTCCACGACTCAAACTCGGGACCCAGGTCTCCCTGGTCCTCTTCCATGGCTGGGAACGGACGGGGAACCGGCAGTGGTGCTGAGGCGGGCCGCCGGGCCGACGGGCTGGCCGACGGTGAATACGGCGAACAGGCCGATTGGCCTCCATATCCCGGGCCGCCCTCTGAGGGTGGCGGTGCCCTGGCTACCACATCACGATAGGACGGGCCGGCGAGCGAACATCCTGCCGTAGCATCGGTGCTCGCCGAGGCTGCACTAGATCGTGGTTCGACCGTCGATCCCCAGAAAAAGTCTCCGGCTTCTCCGATCGAGGCGGAAGGCACTTCCGGAGGGGCCGGTACCAACCGCAAGCTTGATCCTTGGGGGTCTACCAGGCCCTCGTTACTCCGGATATACCTTCGGAGAGAAGCGGGGATCACATCGATCTCGCTCTCGGGGAGCACGAGGCTGACGTGCCGCATTCCTACCCCTGCCCTTGACTGGCGGGACTGGGGAAGGGGCTCTGTCGCCGAATCGTACTCCGCCTCTGAGTCAGAGAAGCAAACCGGTCGGATCTCCGTCCGGAATTCCGTAACATTCTTCCCTCGGCGTCGACGCCTTGCCTTCCTGCCCCTGGGTGGTTCTTCGGGGCAGGGCTGATCTCTGTCCTGGCGTCCTCCGGCCGCACTGGTGCTGGGGCCAAGAGGACTGGGAACCAAGGTGCGAGGGGCACCGGGACAGATATCAAAGGGGACGCGGGGAGAGATGATTCCGGGCAGGACTCCGGGCCGGGATCGGAAGGTGGGATGACCCATGCCTCCTGGATCGGCCACACAGAGTAGATCCTGCCGGTGAATAGCGCTACCGCGAGGTGGTCCGCGGTGGCTACTGCCAGTGCCAGCAACCGGGAGAGTCGACCCAACCTGCCTTTGGGGCGGTCGGGGCCTCGATCCAGGTCGGGCATAGGAGTTCCCCTGCTCAGGATGCGCAGAGGCCTGGCGACTGGAGCCAGCAGTGGCCTGGGCCAATGCGGCCGCTGTTGCTAGAGCCCCAAGGTGGGCATCCTCTTTCGCTCGTGCCCGACGTTGGCGTCGAGACAAACGAGTCGGGGTGAGCGGCGCGGGCAGGTGGAGAGCCCGCTCTTCGACTGGAGAGGCCTGGCGGCGGTGTCGCCGTGGCCTGGCGGGAGTCCTTACCGTAGATCCCTGGAGCGAATCCCGGATAGGGTGATCCCGGGCCTCTTCCACCTCATCCGCGTAGGGAAGGGAACTGTCAGAGCGCTCCGGGGATAAGCTCCCGAAGCGGTTGGACGTTGAGGTAGGCAGCGGTGCCTCCCTGCGCGGCCCTCGGGGGCGGCGGTGGTGGCGAGGCGCAGCCTTCTCAAGGTCTAGGCGAGCCATTTCCCTAGTGGGGATGACTCCCTCTTCCTCGTATCTCCGCACCAGGGTGTTGATCACCCTTCTCTGGATGACCTCCGAGGGGGAGAGAGGGCGTGGTCGTCCCGCAATTGCGGCTGCTGGGACGGCTGTGGAACGGGCGGAACCGCGCGGAGTAGTCGCGTCGGTGTTTCCCCTGTCCCTGCGCCAGTGGGCAGGTGGCGATCGGGCACTGGATCGGGCGACCTGATTTCTGAAAGCAGGGAGAATGACCCATTAACACTGACAGGAAAAAGGAATCGACAACCAACCATTAGCGCCACGACGCCTTCCGTGGGGGGAACCCAGGCCCTCGACGTTGCGAGACGGAGTGCCCGATGTCCCTTCCCCAGCCCCTGGCGGGTAAGACTGAATGCTTGTCCGGGCAACACGCCGGTCTTCCAACACCTCTGAAAGCCATCGGTCTTCGTATCGAGGAGAAGAGATTCACGTCGGGTTCACCATTTTTCTGTTTCGGTGCGGATGTGCGTCGGGTTACGCTGTTCCGCCAGGACGCGTTCGCGCGCGCACCCGTCAACCCGAGGGGATGGGCGCGCGGCTTGTGGTCCCGCAGTCCCGCTTTCCAAGGGCGGGCGGCATTCGTCCCTTATTCAGGGGCGTCTGCTCCTTGATCGAAACCGGGATGATGGGATGTCGGCTCCTCCTTCCTTGGACGTCTCCTTGGAACTCGTCGCCTAATCCGGGTCTCCCTCATAGACTTAAGAATGTTCGTGAATCTCGTTCCCGGCGCCATATCTTCATGGACACCGGTTAATTACGCTGCTTCCGCCGGGACGCTCCAAGGAGTCTGGGCGGGGCAGCAACCTGCGGTGAGAAGGCCGAGTGGCTCTGGGTGCTGGGGGCGTGTCGTAGCACTGCGGCTCTGCACGTCTGTCTTCCGTCCCTAATAGGGCTTCTCGAAGGCATGATGGCCTGAGGCATCCCGTACTAGGTGCGGGGAACTGTGTCACCTGAGGTTTTCCTCAGCTTCCCATGTTTAACACGGGGTATGCCGCGAGTTTAACGTCCAGCGGGGACGGCATCGGACCGATCAACACGAAAAGTGGATCAGATGACAGAACCCCTTGCTGGGAACCTCCGACGCTGGGGCCAGCACATGGGCGGCTTCCCAAATGATGTGGAGTGGAGTGAAGTGGCATGACCCCACCGGGATGTGGCGGCCCGGGTAAGGATCAGGATGGATGATGGAGTGAAAAGCTTGGACCCCGTAGAGGCTTCCTACGTACCGCGCGTTAGCACGGATCAAAGTCGACGTAGTTCGGGTATACAGTTTAACGTCATGCTGGACGTCGGCAAGCCGACTCACGAAGAGGTCTAGGCCGCCGGGCGGAGGATTGAACCGAACCACCTCGCACAGAGGGGGATGGAACGGCCGGGTGGATCACAGTTTCACGTCATGCTGGACGATAAAAAGAGAAATGGAAAAAGGGGCTGTGGGGAGGCACAGTGGAGATACACACGGGCAGTCTCCCACAGGGGCGGATTCATAGGTGAATCGACGCAAGCGTGAACCCTGGAGGGGTCCACTGATGGGCGAACCGACGTAAATACGACCGGGACGACCAGGTGGCGGGCTTGGACCTCAGGGAGGCTTCCTACGTACCCTGTATAGAAGACAGGGATCAAAGTCCACGTAGTTCATTCTGTCAGGACTTACGCACTTGAGGCAGCCCGGATGCGGCAAAACTCAGTTGGAAGGGACTTGGACCGAAAGCAGAAGACACCTCGATCCCAGTCACACCCTCTACTGGCTTCGGCAGTGGGGAGGCGCAATGGAGATACACATGTGCAGCCTCCCACGAGAAACTAGGGGTTTGTAATACCCTTCCCCCGTAGGGAAAAGCCACTCCCATTAAATCGTCCCAAAAGGGGGACAATCCCGACATCCCTGCAGAGACGAGCGGGTGGGGGCTACGTCCAAACCGGGGGAGACCCTGCGTGCGAAGCACGGGATCGAATGATGCGGACGGTTTAACGTCTTTCCGGACGAAGTACAGTTTAACGTCGTGTGTTGAGGACGAAGCGGACGGTTTAACGTCTTGCCGGACGAAGTACAGTTTAACGTCGTGTGTTGAGGACGAAACACTTGGCAGTTTAACGTCTTGCAGCGCGGACGATGGGGGCTAGGTAGTTTAACGTCGTGCAGCCTGGACGTATACAGTTTAACGTCGTGCAGGACGTGGTGCAGTTTAGCGTCATGCTGGACGAATATGCAGTTTAACGTCATGCTGGACGAATGATTGCCGCCGACGGGTCCGTGTCACTTCGCACGAGCCTGGAAGGCTGCACGGGAAGACAGCGCACGGTGCGGGCACCTGCGATGAAGACCATCGGGCGCCACGCAGGCGGGTACCCAAAGGGGGTCAAGGGAGGCGACCCTGGCGGATTGCGCGCAAAAGAGGAGCTTTGCGCGCAAAACCGCGGGTCTGCGCGCAAAATGGCGGGCTGGCGTGCAATTGGGCCAGCGCTTTGCGCGCGGATGATTGGGATTGCGCGCACCGGGCTTCGGGTAGCGCGTGGGGGCAACGGCTCATTCTCTAACGAATGGCCACTTTGAAGATGGGGGGTGCGCGCAATCGGGTTGGATTGCGCGCACCCGGGGGCAATTGCGCGCAAGAGGCTTCTTTTGCGCGCAAAGGCCTTCGGGTTGAAATTTATTCAAAGGAAATGAGCCAAGGGGATTGCGCGCGAAGGCGGACCCCAAGGCTCTATTGCGCGAAAGAAAGGAGGTTACCTGAAGATCGGCATTGCGCGCGGAAGGGGTTGAATTGCGCGCGCGGGAGACCGTTCGACTTCCAGCAACCTTTGAAACGTTGGGGGTCGCCTAGTATTTATAGGCAACCCCGGGCCCGGAATCCAAGGCGCGAGCGCGGAATTCTCCTCGCGGGCGCGGAATCGGGCATGGCGCGCAAGGGAGTTGCGCGCATCCCGGGGGTTTTGCGCGCGGAACATCATCTTTGCGCGCAGACCTCTGAAATTCCGCGCAAGGCCTCCGGGCCCTCCGAAACATTCTTCCGACTCCGAATATGACCTCGCTTTCCGCATCCGGAGCTTCGTTTGGGAACAACGGACTTTTCAGGCGTCTACAGATACTATTGGATAATAATCAAGATAAGATACTACCACAGATGAAGAGGAATGATTAGTTTTCTTAATTTGTTATTAAATAATTGTGTCATTTGAGTATTATATTAATGATGTACAAGTTATAAGAATTTTAATGTATATAAGGATTTTACTGTAGTATGTATTCATCATGGATTTTAGATTTTATGGTTCCAAGTAATGTGGCCCTATTTGAAGTTAATAATTTTGAAAAATATATAGTTGAGAGAATGATAAACCTTAATATTGTATTGATACTGAGGTATTTATTTTGGAATTAGAGATAATTGAGTTCGACAAAATATATTGGGTATTATTGAATACCTTGGAACAGATTAATGGTTTGTTTATTCCATCATTGTTGGAGTATTAAAAATTATTTGATATAAGGAATATATCAAGTATTCTCTATGGTATAAGGGATAATGAATGTAATAAATAAGGTTTCATGGTAATTCAGGTGGTTACCATACATGATTAAGGTACTCACATGTTACTATGTTCCAAAAAGAGATATTCATTATGTTATATTGACCTTCCTTATAAATTTTGTATCGTGTGTCTGGAATGTAGTATTTTGGATAATTATAAAGGTTGTAATGGATTAATTTGGACATTGGATACTATTTTATAAGGACAATCATTTTTTAAAATTATTTTTGGATTGTTATTAAATGGAAAACCTGGAGGTCATGCGACAACCCGCCACGTCCGACAAGGTTGTGAGACTTGAAACTGTAATCAAATGGTGAGAAGGGTGCCTCACCCACCACTGGCCTACGTTATTTCCTTAATGGTATAATGTATTTTTTTAAGAATAATAATAAAATAATTATGAATTCATTTTTCTAGAACACTATAAAATATATGATAATGAAAATATTTTTATGTTCTATTATCTTTTTGTGTGAAAGATGAGTTTGTGTTAGAAATCAGTTAAAGGATGTAACTATAGTTGTCATGTATAGTTTTTTCTATTATTATATGATGAAAATAATCCTTAACCTTTAGGTAAGGGATCTTCAAACAAAAAATGAGTTATCCTAATACCTTATGTTTTGTTGAAAAGACTATATTTTAAATCATCATAGTCTTTGAGGACCTCAATTTTACACAGGTTTTTGATTGATGGACTCAATAACTCCCTACAAATATTTAAGTTTTTCCTCCAATTATATGACTACAATTTCCACCAATGTTATCATATTCTATTCCAAAATTGTTTGGTGACTTTTTCCTTTCCATTTCCGTCTTATTAAGAATTATTTTATTAACCCTATTTCCGATGTGGGTTTTCCACAATGGTATTTTCTATTTTAAACTATTTATTTTTGAATAACAATTTAAAATTGTGGGGATGAAATTTATTGATGTAAGGGAGAATGTGACACCCAATGATTTAATAGTATGTTATCTCTTCAAAGTAATTCAATAACTTGCGCATCACCCAACACCGAGTTCGAGTGCATCGACACATACCAAACTAGCCATTCAAAAAGAGGTTAGGAATAGTATTAACTACATTTTGAATTTTATATACAACATATAATTTGAAAATCCATGTTAGGTTTCCTTTAGACATAATATATGATCTAATTCTATTTTCACACAAAAGAAATGTTTTCCCAAAACAATGTAATTTTACCGCCTTGTAATCGGGAACAATATTTAAATCTTGTTTCTATAACTTTTATATGTTCTATTTGAATGAAATAATATTCTTCTTTATAATTGGGATATAAAAATTTACATTGGGTATTTTTTGGTACTTTTTTGATAAAGTTCATTTTTAATGAATAGTGAAAAATACAGCATTTTAATTCAAAGCTGCATTTTAATGTAATTTAATTATATAGTTAGATTGTTATATTAATTTTTTTAATGTATAATTAGATTATATTATTGTAATTTAAGACAATTTAGTACATATAAGTAATTTCACATTTAAAATTGACATTAACACATGTCAGTCTTTTGATATTTTTTTAAAACTCACATTTTGGTCAATAGTACAACTTGGCCTTTTATCAGCGCTAAAAATAGACATTAACAATTCTATAAAAGCACTGTTAATGCCAGCGTAGATAATGGGGGGGGGGGTCCCCTTTATTAGCACTCTGAAAATCACTGATAAAGTCCACCTTTATCAACACTAAATAAAGCGATAATAAAGGGGGTCCTTTATCAACTATTTTTTAACGCTGATTAAATGGGTCTCTTATAAGTGCTTTTTAAAAGCGCAGGTAAAAGTTAAAAAAAAAGAAAAAAATAATTTATATTCCGGGGGAGCTTTTAACAGTGCTCCCCCCCCCCATTTATTAACGATAGGCAGCCACTCCCACTACCGTGCGCTACCCTTGCCCGCACGTCCTACACTTGCACACGCACTTCCTCGCTTCCACCCGAAATCGAACCTGCGACCTCCCCCTTGTGCGCCTTCTCATTTACCACTAAGCCATTTTTTTATATTTAATGATGCATAAAATTATTTATATATATAGTTATATTTATTTGTATATTAATATAGAATAATAATATTATTAATATATGTAGTAATATTAAAACATATGTGTTTATTATTATATTAGTATATATATATTCATTCGTATATTAATATATATTTATATCTATTTATATATATATTTGTAGTTAAACTTTTTTATCCTTATATTTATTATTATATTAATATATATTTATAAGATTAGTTTTAAATACATTTATAAAATATGTTTTTTATGTGTGTTTATAAATAAATACATAAATACATATATACATATATACAACACACACAAAAAGACACACACTATTAGGCCATCTCCTTAAATATTACTTAATCTTGAGTTATTTCAAGAATACTTGTTGAGGATCTTTTCATGATTATAGTTTTAGAGAATTAGATCATAAATCATGCATTACATTCCACATTTAAACAAAGTGGTTACATAAAAGATAGTACTCATTTTTCCAATCAACGGAAAAGTATTTAAAATAAAACCCGGATTCTTTCTTGACACTTCCTTGACACTATCATCACATCATGTACCTTTCCCTTGACCTGTGAAAAACATTTCAAAAACATGGGATTAGCATAAAAAGCACAGTAAGGGATATAAAAGTACTAAATGAAAACATTAGTCCGTGTATGAAATCATACTTTACTCATAAAACATAATCATTTTAACATACATCATCAAATCATAAATAAATCATTGAAATAACAAGACTTATGAATAACTCATAGAAAACATAATACATAGAGGTAACTTGAGACATTCATAACATTCTTACGTAGGAAGTAAGCCTCATGGTTACATTTGGAATACCCATCACAACATATTCCCTAAATATCATCAGAGAAACCTTAACTTTTAACCCCTTTGCGTTACCCAATGCATTGGAGATCTATATCGGGCTCACCCGCCCTTAGTTTATCACAGAACCACCCATCTTCATAAAAAATTCCCAAGAACCATAAAATAATCATATCACATAAAACATACATAAAGGAAACATAACATTTCCACATTTCAATAACAAGATATCAATACAACACAGTGATATAATAAAAAACTTATGAAAACCATTTTCAATACCAAAATAAACGGAATGTAAAACATGGTATTTATTTTTCATTTAAAAAAAGGTTATGCCTTGTAGAGGAAGCTGAAACTCAAATAATGGTCACAGCGATAGAGAAGTCATTGTCGCTGCATACGTACGAAAAAATACATTCCCTTTTTTCATTTAGTAAACGCTTCATATAAAAAATAATTCTTTTAATAAACATAAAAGTCAAAGGAGTTTATACACCGTATAAAATAAAGTTGTGTATAAAACAAAATATGCCTCAATGAAAGGAGATTGAGACGAAGTCCCTTACCCCGGGTCCGACTTGACTCGATCATTCCTTAACCTCCTGAATAATAAACTTGAGTTAATTTATACTTTCTTAAGAACCCTTTTCAAGTTAATTATTCATTTTATATCACTTATTACGATGTCATGAACATTATGTAATTATTTAAGTTAATAAAGGTCATTTTGTCGATCATTGGTACTTGAGTCAAAAATAAACTCTTTATAATTACAAGATGTTCATGTGGTAAAATATCCATTTTATCCAGAATTATATTCATGATTTAGATATCATATATATCAAATATATCTAGTATATACATGCATTTATAATATTACATAACATTTAGAGGTAAGAAATGAAATTCACCGTTCATGGAAACGGTTAGCCGTATGTACGCATGAACGCTACTTTCATTTCTATTTAGTATTTTATGTAATGGAATCATATTGATATAAAGGTATACTATAATTACAGTATAATATAATATATAATATCATTTACTCCATCCTTTATACGTCCCACATATGGCATTAACGAATCAAATCAGATTGATGGGGCGGTAGTCCGCACTTCCTAAAATGAAGATATTGCGTTTACCCATAATGCAAACCATAAATGTATGCCATAAATGAAAAATACATAATCTTAAGGAAAAAATAAAAATTTTACAAATCATATATTAATATAGTGACATATTAATGTCCACCTTTGAAGGTGATATAATAATATTGAACAATCATCATTTCGTGAGGCAGAAATTCACCATCCACGGAAACAGTATGTTCATTAACCATTAGATGTACGTGTGTGTAAGTGTAGCTCGAATACATCTTATAAAAACATCCTAGTATATTGAAGATACAGGTGTTGTTACAAAATAAATGATTAAAATGATTTTAGGGGGTTGGAGAAGCAAAATAAAACAAAAGATCATTAGAGATGTCTTTACCTTTAAATCAGGTAACTCCTCTTGGTTTGAACCGAAAGGGTTTCTTGAAGAGATTTATGCCTAAGTTAAGGCTTCTAGGATGAATAGAGGGATGTGGAGAGATGCAATGAGCAGATTTTGGCTGAGCCAATGGCTTGAGAGGTGTGGGTAAGAAGGTAGAGGTGGGGGCCTTTTATAAGAGGAGAGGAGGGGTACTCTTGGAATGTAATAAAATGTAACTTTATATTAAAATGCGTTTCAAATTTTAAAGGTCCCACATTGATATATTTCTAGGATAAGGTGATAAGGGTTCGAAATATACTCATACAATAGGTCTTTGACAAGTGTATGTCTTAGATTTTACATTATCTTTTCATTTTATTTAAATCGTTCATTAATGAGGTAATCACCGCATCATCATGATGTCATAAATAAATTAATTTATTTAATCTCTAAAAATTATAAAAAAAATAATATTATGTAGGAAAATTTTATTATATTTACAATTAATATTTATAGTCTAATAGATAATTTACACAGACAAAATTAATTTTTTTTTACTTGGGTGATAAATTCTTTTTTTATATTCTCATTTCTTTAAAAATAAAATGATAAAGTCTCACTTTCAACCAAAAGTGATTCCATGGGGTCCCTAAGTTTGGCACAAGGCATCCCATGGTCGGAAATGACAAAATAAGTAGAATTAAGACACATTTTGGGGTCATTTTTTATTATTATGATATTATTTTATTATCTTTAACTACCCGATTACTAATTTATCACGACAATTAAAGATAATTACTATCGTTACTATTCATAATGCCCAAAAACAAAAGAGTCTTAATTACATAACATGTACCTTATGATTCCAAATATGGAATCCATTTTACCAAATTCCAATAATAAAAATTTCAATAGTTAATTTAAAAATAATTCTTATTGTCAAAACAAACAACGGGTTTTTTTGAAACAATATCTATGAAACGTTTGGCACATGTTTATGCCCAATTACAAATTGAAATTAATCCCAATGACCACCATTGGATTAAATGGTAAAAATATATTCTATTTATTCTTTAAATCCAATTCAAAAAAATAATCTAACCATGTAATTAAATTAGATGAAAAAGCAGTTTTGATGTAAAATGCAGTGTTTTTCACTATTCATTTAAAAATGAGCATTGTCATAAAAATACCAAAAATTTATCCAAAGTAAATTTCAATGTTCCAATCATAAATAATAAGTTTATTTTAATAAATTTAGCTTTTAAAATTTTCAAAAGCATGATTTAAAATGGTATTCCATCAAAAGGCAGTTAAACAATCTTTTAAAAAGATTAGTGTATTCAATGATTAAGATTGGATTTATTCTCACTTTAAGCATCTAAAACACTATAAAATTCATAAATAGACATAGATAGGAATATCTATTATTCATTAACTACATGGGAAGTTACATCCTTCCCTCCTTTAGAAAATTGGGTCCCCGTAATTTATTTACATATCGAATAAGTGGGGGTATTTATCCCTCATTGCATTTTCAGATTCCCATGTTTCCTCTTCAATCATGTGGTTTTTTCACAAAACATTTACTTGATGAATCACCTTATTCTGCAAAACATGATCCTTATGGTCAAGAATCTAGACTATTTGTTCCTCATAAGACAGATTCTCTCCCACCTGAACTACCTCTGGACTCAAAACATGAGATGGATCTAGCAGGTACATCCTTAACGTTGAAACATGAAAAACATTGTGTACCTGAGATAGACTCAGAGGTAAATCCACTCGGTATGCAACTGATCCAAATCTCTCCGGAATTTCATATGGTCCAATGAAACTTGGTCTCATCTTTCCTTTCTTACCAAATCACATCACACTTTTCCATGGTGATACTTTTAGAAAAACATGATCACCTACCTCAAAAGAGAGATCCTTCCTCATGTTGTCTGCATAACTCTTCTGTCTGCTCTGAGCTGTTCTCATGTGTTTCTGTATCAACTAATCTTTTTCTGCCAACTCTTCTACCAACTCTGGTCCCATCAACTTCCTTTCACCTACTTCATCCCAAAAAGCTGGAGTTCGACATCACTTCTCATAAAATGCCTCAAATGGTGTCATCTGTATACTGGAATGAAAACCATTATTATATGAAAACTCAACCAAAGAAAGATGTTGGTCCCAACGTCCCTTATAATCCATTGAACAAGCACGTAGCATATCCTCCATAGTCTGAATCGTTCGTTTCGACTGCCCATCTGATTGAGGATGAAAAACTTTACTAAAATTTAATTCAGTACCCAATGACTTCTGAAGGCCTTTCTAAAAGAATTTAGTGTACCTTGGATCACGATCAGATATAATGGAGAGAGAAACTCCATGTAACCTGACTATCTCTTTAATATACAAATGAGAAAGTTGATCTAGGGAAAAAGTATCTCGTATAGCAAGGAAATGAGCAGATTTAGTCAAGCGATCAACAATAACCCAGATTGCATTATTACCTCGAGGTGTCTTCAGCAATCCCACAACGAAGTCCTTGAATATATTTTCCCATTTCCACTTTGGCACTGGTAAAGGTTGAAGCATACCTTTCAGTAACTGCTTCTCTGCTTTAACCTGTAGAGAAGTCAAACACGTCACAGTAAAATCAACAATATCCCTTTTCATTTGTCCCACCAGTAATACTCCCGAAGATCTCTATACATCTTAGTACTACTTGGATAAACTAAAAACAGAGAACTATGAGCTTCACATAACAAATCTACCTTCAAATGTGAATCACAAGGCACACACAATCTCTTCACAAATCTCAAAACGCAATCATTATCAATGATGAATTCATGCAAATTACCTTTCTGAACAAGCTCTACCTTTTTCTACAAGTCATTGTCTTGCTTTTGTGCTTGCTTAATTCTGTCTGATAGAGAAGATTTCATTGATACCAAAAACAAAATAGAAGGACATCCTGTACTAACAACTTCTATGCCAAAGTTCATCAAATCCTTAATTAAAAGATCACGCTCCAAACACAACATTGTAAATGAAGCATTACTTTTTCGACTCAAAGAATCAGTCAATTTATTTTATTTTCCTGGATGGTAATGAATTGTAAAATCATAATCCTTGATTAATTATAGCCATCTCCTTTATCTCATGTTGAATTATTTCTGAGTGAATATATACATTAAACTTTTTTTATCGGTATATATTTCACACTTTACACCATACAAATGATGCCTCAAAATTTTCAAAGCAAAAACAACAGCAGCTAATTCCAAATCATTTGTAGGGTAATTTACCTCATGAGTTTTCAACTAACGTGAAGAATAAGCAATTACCTGGTCAATCTGCATTAGGACGCAACCAAGTCCTTTCAATGAAGAATCATTGTAGATAACAATCTCCCCATTCCTGGAAGGTAGTTCCAAAACCGGAGCATTCACCAATCTTCTTTTCAGTTCCCGAAAACAATCATCACATTCTTTTGTCCAGATAAACTTAACACCCTTCCGAGTTAGATTTTTCATTGGACTAGATAAATGGGAAAAATTTCTAACAAACCTTTAGTAATAGCCTGCCAAACTAAGGAAGCTACAAATCTCAATTACATTTGTGGGTCCTGTCCATTCTTCCACAACCCTTGCTTTTGCAGGATCAACAGTTATACCATCTTTAGAATCAATGTGACTAAGGAAAGAAATCTGTTGCAACCCGAACTCACACTTTCTGAATTTCCCATAAAATTTCTTTTCTTTTAAGGTTTTCAAAATAAACCTTAAATTTCTTTCATGCTCCTCTTTAATTTTAGAAAACACCAAAATATAATCAATGAAAACAACAAAAAACTTATGGATGAACTCATGGAAAATTATATTCATAATGTCCATGAATACAGTAGGTTCATTGGTTAGCCCAAAAGGCATTACTATAAATTCATAATGGCCATATTTTGTAAGAAATGCGGTCTGCGGAATATATTATTCCTTTACCTTCAACTGATGGTACCCCGATCTCAGGCCAATCTTTGAAAAATACTCAGCTCCCTAGAGGTGATCAAACAAATCATCGATATGAGGCAAAGGATATTTGTTCTTAACAGTGATGTTATTAAAGGCACTATAATCAATGAAAAGTCTCATTAAACCATCTTTCTTTTTAACAAATAAAACAGGAGCACCCCATGGTGATGTGCTAGGTCGAATGAATCCTTTCTCTAATAAATCTTGAAATTGCTCCTTCAACTCTAAAAGTTCAATTTGTCCCACAAGATAAGAGGGTTTTGAAATTGGATTAGCATTAGGCACTATGTAAACATTAAATTTACCTTCCCGATATGGTATTATTCCAGGAAACTCATCAGGAAAAACATCAGGATACTCATTTACCACTTGCACATGATTAATCTGAACAGTTTCTTTGTTTTCAATAATATGTGCAATGTAACATTCATTTACATCTTTTACAAGTTTCTTAGCCTCTTGATATGTTATGAACAGTAAAGGTTCATTCGTGTACAAAAACTAAAAGTCTTTCTGAAAAGAAACTTCTTTAGCTCTACAGTCAATCTCAGCATGGTAAACAGAGAGACAATCCATACCCAGGATAACATCAATCACCACTAGAGGTAAAACAATAAGGTTTGCAAGTAGGTTCTTTCCACGGATAAGGATAGAAAGATTCTTATAAATTATTTTTTCCTCAACATTTCCCCCAGGTGTATTTACCACAAGTTCAGGAATCATTTCTTGAGATGGTATTCTAATTTTACTAGAAACATTTTCAGAGATGAAGGAATGTGTAGACCCCGAATCAAACAACACACTGGCATAATCTGAAAAAACAAACAATGTACCTAATACAACTTCATTTGATGGCCCAACATCTACTAAAGTAGTTGTAAAGGATTTCACCACCACTTTCTTCTTGTAGTCAAACTACTTCCCATCACTCGAGCTCTTTGTCGGACACTCGTTTGCATAGTGACCCATCTCATTGCACTTAAAACATTTCACTAAATTTAAATAAAATTTGATCTTACCATCACCTTGATATTTTCCAGTGAAATCAAAAGCATTATGTCAAATATTTCCACATCGGTAGCACTTTCCATAATTCAAAAGATATTCCCCAGAATGCTTTTTACCACATTTATCACAATCTAGAAACTTAGTTTTCTTACCATCAGCCCTTTTTGAAGAATTCTTCCCTTTCTCCTGCCACCTCGGTGTCTTCTTCTGTTGGTTGTTATGGAACACTTGATCATTGGAAAACTCCATTTCCACCTTCTCAGCACATCGAACAAGCTTTTCATAACTCTTGAAGTCGTGAGAAGCTAGATCCCTTCGATATTTTGTATTTAATCCTGAGTAAAAATGATTGATTTTACTATCCAGGTCTCGGATAAAATTTAGAGCATAACTTTCCAATCGAGTGAACCTTTCTTCATAAGCAGCCACTGAGTCATCCTCTTGCCTCAATTCCAAGAATTGTTTTTCCATCCTAAGTCAAACATCCTTAGGAAAATATTTATCATGAAACATAACTTTTAATTCATCCTAGTAGAGAGCATCAATCTCATCAACATTCCTTATATTTTTAACTATCGACCACCACTGATCTGCTTCATGCTCCAAATGGTAAATAGCATGACTAACCTTTTGATTGTCTGAACAGCCCATGACATCGAAAATATTATCTCGTTCTTTAATCCACCCTTCAGCTAGCACAGGGTCAGATGATCCTCTAAATGATGGGGGATGTTGCCTCATGAAATGTTCCACCACTGACATGTTCCGCTGCGGTTGATCTGGCTGATCTCGTGCATGGATACCACCACCATTTTTCTCTTGAGTCAACTGCGCCATTACTGCAACAAACTGTTCAGTTCCAATTCCGAAAATCTCAGGATGCTGATTCGGAAGGTAATTTCCTTCTGTATGCCTTCCTAGAATTGCTTCCCGGTTTCCTCTTCGGAAACCCATTCTGAACAAACATGTCTTAAATGAAGCAACATGGTAAACTTCAAATGCTATATAATTTCAATTTGACCAGAAAAATTATTTTTGGATAAGCTTTTAATAGAATTATAACTCCTAAAGTTATCAAAATAGACATATGATACCAACTATAAGGCCTCGTCCTTAAACATTACTTAATATTGTGTTATTTTAAGAATACACATTGAGGATCTTTTAGGTTTACATTTTTAGAGAATTAGATAAAAATCATGCATTACATTCCACATTTAAACAAAGTGGCTACATAAAATATAGAACTCATTTTTCCCATCAACGGAAATATATTTAAAATAAAACATGGATTCTTTCTTGAAACTTCCTTGAAACTGTCATCACGTCATTTATATTTCCCTTGACATGTGAAAAACATTTCAAAAACATGGGATGAGCATAAAAAGCTCAGTAATGGATATAAAAGTACGAAATGAAAACATTGGTCCATGTTTGAAATCATACTTTACTCATAAAACATAAGCATTTTAACATACCTCATCAAATCATGAACAAATCATAGAAATCATATGATTTATGAATAACTCATATAAAACATAAGACATAGAGGTAACTTGATGCATTCATAACATTCTTACGTAGGGAGTAACCCTAATGGTTACGTTTGGAATAGCCATCATAGTATATTACCTAAATCTCTTCGGAGAAACCTTAATGTTTAACCCCTTCGCGTTACCCAATGCATTGGAGAGCTATATTGAGCTCACCTGCCCTTTGTTTATCACAGAACCACCCATCTTCAAAAACGATGCCCAAGAACCATAACATAATCGTATCACATAAAACATACACAAAGAAAACATAACATTTCAACATTTTAATCACAATATACCAATACAACACATTGATATAATAAAAAAATTATAAAAACCATTTTCAATACCAAATTCGAGAAAAGTAAAACATGGTATTTATTTTTCATTAAAAAATGTTATGGCTTTTAGAGGATTCCAAAACTCATATAATGGTCACGACGGCGGAGAAGTCATTGTCTCCGCATACATAAAACAAAAAAAGATTTCCTTTTTCGTTTAGTAAACACTTCGTATAAAAAAATTTACTTTTGAATAAACGTAAAAGTCAAAGGGGTTTATACACCATTATAAAGAATGTTGTCTACAAAACAAAATATGCCTCAACGAAAGGAGATTGAAACGAAGTCCCTTACCTCGGGGCCAACTTGACTCGATCGTTCTTTAACCTCATGAATAATAAACTTGAGTTAATTTATACATTCTTAAGAACATTTTCCAAGTTCATCATTCCTTTTATATCACTTATTACCATTTCATGAACATTATGTAATTATTTATGTTAATAAAGCTCGTTTTGTCGATCATTAGTACTTGAGTAAAAAATAAAGTATTTATAATTACAAGTTGTTCATGTGGTAAAATATCCATTATATCCAGAATTATATTCATGATGTAGATATAATATATATAATATATATCTCGTTTATACATGCATTTATAATATTACAGAACATTTAGAGGTAAGAAATGAAAAACACCGTTCATGGAGACGGTAAGCCGTACGTACGCATGAACGCTACATTCATTTCTATTTTGTATTTTATGGAATGGAATCATAACGATATAAAGGTATATTATAATTCCAGTATAATATAATATAATATATCATTAACTCCGTCCTTTATACGTCCCACATATGTCATTAACAAATCAAATCACTTTGAGGGGGTCGTAGTCCGCACTTCCTAAAATGAAGATATCACGTTTACCCATAATGGAAACCATAAAGGTATGTCATAAATGAAAAATACATAATGTTAAGAAAAACATAAACATGTTACATATCATATATAAATATAGTGACATATTAATGGCCACCTTTGAAGATGTTATAAGAATATTGAACAATCATCGTTTCGTGAGGCATAAATTCTCCATCCACGGAAACAATATGTTATTTAACCATTAGTTGTTGGTGTGTGTAAGTGTAGATCAAATAAATATTATTAAGATATCCTATTATATTGAATATACTAGTGTTGTTACAAAATAAATGAATAAAAAGAGTTTAGGGGGTTATAGAAGAAAAATAAAACAAAAGAACATTTGAGAAGTCTTTACCTTTAAATTGGGTAACTCCTCTTGCTTTGAACCAAAAGAGTTTCTTAAAGAGATTTATGCCTAAGGTAATGATTCTAGGATTAAAAGAGAGATGTGGATAGATGAAATGAGCATAGTTTGGCTGAGCCAATGGCTTGAGAGGTGTTGTTAAGGAGGTAGAGGTGGGGTCCTTTTATAAGAGGAGAGGAGGGGCACTCTTGGAAAGTTATAAATTGTTACTTTATATTAGAATGTGTTTCAGATATTAAAGGTCGCAAATTGATATATTTCAAGGATAAGGTGATAAGTGTTAGAAATATACTCATAAAATATGTATTTTTCATGTTTATGTTATATTTTTAATTATATATTCATTTTATTTAAATCGTTCATTAATGAGGTAATCACTTCATCATCATGATGTCATAAATAAATTAATTTATTTAATGTCGAAAACTTATAAAAAAAATACTATGTAGGAAAACTTTTTATATTTAAAATGAATATTTATAGTCTAAGAGATCATTTTCATAGACAAAATTAAAAATGTTTTACTTGGGTGCTACATTCTTTAGTGATGTTCTCCTTTCTTTAAAAATAAAATGATAAAGTGTCGCTTTCACCCAAAAGTGATTCCATGGGGTCCCAAAGTATGGAACAAGGCATACCAGGGTCGGCCATGACACAACCAGTATCATTAGGACACATTTTGGGGTCATTTTTTATTATTATGATATTATTTTATTATCGTTAACTACCCGACTACTAATTAATCATGATAATTAAAGATATTTACCGTCGTTACTATTCATAATGTCCCAAAACAAAAGAGTATTAATTACATAATTTGGACCTTATGATTCCAAATATAGAATCCATTTTACCAAATTCCAAATATAAAAAATGCTATAGTTAATTTAGAAATAATTCATGTTGTCAAAACAAATAGCGGGGTTTTTAAAACAATATCTATGAAAAGCTTGACACTTGTTTATGCCCAATTACAAGGTAAAATTGATCCCAATGACCACCATTGAATTAAATATTAAAAATATATTCTATTAACACTTTAAAACAAATTAAAAAGATAATCTAACCATATAATTAAATTAGATGAAAAAGCAGTTTTGATGTAAAATGCAGTATTTTTCACTATTCATTAAAAAATGAACATTGTCAGAATAATACCAAAAATTTATCCAAAGTAAATTTAAACGTCCCAATCATAAATAATAAGTTTATTTTGACATATAGAGATTATAAAATTGTCAAAAGTTTGATTTAAAAATGGGTTTCCATCAAAAGGTAGTAAAACAATCTTTTAAAAATATTAGTGTTTTCCATGCTTAAGATTGGATTTATTCTCATTTTAAACATCTAAAAAACTATATAATTCATAAATATAAATAGATTAGAATGTATATTATTCATTACTTACTTGGGATGTTAGACACACACACACATATTTACGAAGAAATAGACATATATATGCATATTTAAAAAGCCATATAATGATAAAACGACCATAACATCTAATATAGAAGCTCATTTCAACTCCACAACCAGAAAAATCGTATAAAATGAAGCAATATTCAATATAATATGTGGTACAACCCTAACAGACATCTGGATGAGAATTTATAAATGTTTGAATGATAACAAATCTAGGTATCCCGACTAAAAACTCAGTTTTAGAGGTCTTATGGGCCTTTTTGGCCTCTAAAATTGTGAAAAACGCTTTTATTGGTACAAAAGTGCATAGATATCGTTGCATGATTCGATTTGATATGTTGTAGAGCTCAAACGGACACCCGGATCAAAAGTTATGGTAATATGAAGTTTGAGTTACATTTTCAACTTATTTTAGATCTTCTATTAATTGTTTAGATTTTTTGTGTCCCCAAATTGTTATTAAATGATTTTTAATCGATTATAATTAGAAAATTATTTGTTAATTATATTTTGTTTTAAATATTTTAATGCCATTTTCACCAAATTTCTTATATATTAAATGTAATAATCTATTTATACGTATATTTAAAAAATATATATCATATTTATATCAATATAAATATACTTGCATAAAAATATATTATTTTTCATGAAAAATTATTTTTTTAAACATAAAATTCATCAGCGCTAAGGAAAAGCACTGATAAAGCCCCCCTTTATCACTGCTACTAAAAAAAGAGCTGATAAAGGTGTCCTCTTTAACAGTTCTAAAAAAAGCGCTGATAAAGGGGGGGCCTTTATCAACGCTAAAAAAAGCGTTGATAAAGGTTCACTTTTAACAATGGTTTTTAGCACTGTAAACCCCCCCCCCCCTTATCAGCTCTTTTGTAGCACTAATAAAGGCCCCCTTTGTCCACGCTTTTTAGCACTGATAAAAGGGTAGCACTTCCCTTTCCCATTTTTGTAATAGTGGGTTTTGACAACTTGAATTAATTTTTAATTAATCAATGCAACATATATGTTTTTAATTTTTCAAAATAGACATAATTCTTGAATTTGGAATACCAAAATTATCTTAGGGTGATTTTTTGGTATTATTCTAAAAAAATTCAAATTTTGATGAATAGTGAAAAACACTACGTTATTGTTTAAAACTGAATTATATTTAAATAATTATTTGTTTTATTTATTTTATGTCAAATTAAATACATAATACCTATATTAGTTCAATTTAATTAATTGATTTCATTTTTCATAATAAAATTAGATGTATAAAATTTTATTTAACTTTTCAGCTTCTTTTACCAACCTTCTAGGAGAATTTGTAAATTTGCATAAAACATAATTTTACCTCTTTTGTGAGTTGAATTTTAAAAATCCTAGAGATAGAGTTGACAACATAATGTAAATTTTTTTTCAATAAGATGAAAATAATATTTGGTGAATAGTAACTTTTGACTTTTATTTTCCACGATTAAAAGTAATTTGGGTAATTAAAGGTAAAATTGACATTATAATTTCCCCAACACATGTCCTAATTTTATTGGATAAGTTATTTTCAACCAAAATAAACCTTATAACAAAAATATGATCCCTTTTTATCCACTTGGATTAGATTTGAAAATTTATTATATTTTATTTAAAGAAGAGTCAAAAGTGTTAAATTAATGTTTATTAACTAAACCACTTTTTTAGAGGGTTATACATAAGATAAATTAAAAAATAAATATTCATTAGAAAGATAAAATTATTTCCTATATAATTTTATTTTATTAATATTTTTAAGATATAAATTATTAAACTTATATATGACACAATGATGATACAATAATTACCTTCTTAATGAAATATTAAAATAATTGATTTTATAAATATTAAAATTAGTTGATTTTAATGTTTTTGATTCCATCCACGAATTTTCTAGGATTATATGACATTTTAAGGTTTATTTAATGTATTTTTTCGAATTAATAAAGTTTTTAGGACTTTTATAATATCCAAATACTAAATAGTGTCAAAATTTACATAAATGTGTTTGAAAAACAAATATTATATTAATAAAATATATAATATTCCTAAAAATATATGGATTAGAACAAGGGAATAAATAATATTATATATGTCATTAATGAACCACATGAGATTCTATTGGAAGATTGGAGTATGTTTATTAACCGTAGTGTGTAAGAATACAAGAAGACACTGTAAAAGATATACTATTTAACTAATAGTTAAATCTAAACGATAAGGTTAGTATGGGGACCTAAACTTGTCTAAAAGCTATTGGATGATAGTATTTAGAATCATACCCACCTTAAATTTGAAATAAATCAATTTTTATCCTTTATAAATATAAAATGATTTTATAATAAAATAATATTTTAAACTTTTGATAAAGTGAGGAACACATCTCTTATAAAAGTGAACTTCCCCTTCTCTCAAAATCACTCATCCAAAGCCATTTGGATCTGACAAACCCTTCCCAAATATCTTTCCAACATCCCTAACATAACCCTAGAGTACATAGTTTGATCAGAAATCTATCCTATGGATCCCTTTTGGTCAACTCATAAAGAAACAACTGAAGAAGAGGTAATAATTTCACCACCCTCTTTCAAGTTTGTTTCTTGTTCCACTTCAACATTCTTTTTTGATTCCATACCAAAATAATGACTCTATTACATTCTACATACTGTGATGTTATTATAAATATGGTACAACCATAATCTTTATTATATCCATCCTATAAATGACAAAGTGATCATATGTGTGTACGTATGGCTTACCGTCTCCACATCGTGGTGTAGTTTGTTATTCAAACACTTCATTATTTTGATGAGTATAATAATATGTTTAAATGATGTAAATAATAAATTTTACTTTATAATTATTATAAATATATGATATAACATCAAATTATATAAGGTCTCGTCATAATATGAATGATATTGTCGCTCGTGCATACGTATGGATTATAGTCTCCACGACGCGATGAGATGTCATTCCGCATCATAACCATTCAAGAATAATTTTCATTTGATGATTAAAAATAATTTTTAAAGAATTTATATAATTCTAGATATTAATAAGATACATACTATCCATAACATGCAAGACTTACATAACAAATCATATAAAGGAAAACGAATCAGTTAACACCTGAAATGATGATACTACTGAAATATATTAACAAAGAAAAATTAGAAGATAATATATGATATATATATAAATGTATACATTTCATGTAAAATTAAATAACAGTTATTTCCTATTTATACATGAGGTTATCCTAACATTTACCAACTAAAATTACAAGGTAAGGGATAATTTCATATACTCTTTATTATCTGAGGTTCTTTATACACGAGTATTTACTTGGACTTCTTTACCAACCACATCTGTGGTTTCTTAAAAATGTATTTCAAAACATTTTTAATATTTTTTATACTATGGGTTAAAGAACATTATACCCTCAGTTTACAGTATATGTTTTTAAAGGAATCTTTTCGTCGTTTTCCAAAAAAGGTACTTTATGACCTTTTCGACAAAATTAAGGTATGAATGTCTTTTTTAACTTATATGGTGGGTGAAACTATTTTTCATCGTTATAACATCAACGAATATTTCCTTACAATCTTATAAAAATATTTTCAAAATAAATGTTTCATTTTATAATTATGTGACACTTAAATGATTTCAAAATAGAAATAGATAATTATGTTAAGCAATTTTTATTTCAACTATGTCAATATAATTTGATAAATATTACACTTGATTGAAGTTGATTTATTATGATACAAATCTTCTATATTGTATTTAAGGTTTTGTGATATGTTTGACAGTGGATGTGTTTTTTTTCATTCATGGATTATGGTTAAAGTATTGAAACATCATATTCTAGTTTTAATAAGAATTTTTATGTTATGTTTCATCCTTTTCATATGAGAAATGTATTGGACTTAGTAAGTAACAGGTGGATCCCACAATAGCTTCTTGGTGCATCGATAGGTCTCATGAGTCAATTATATTTTTAATTGGTCAAGGCCTTTACCAATTGGATATATGGTTTTGGCCGAGGCCTTATTCATTTTTAGACATCTTGGCTGATGCCTTGATGAAATGTTTCCGAATGTCCTGCATTATAAATTCCCTCATTATGAAAATAATATTGACGGTTCCTGTGGTTATTTGACTAGTAGAATACCCATGATTATGATTTATTATGGTTTTATTTACTCAGATCATATTCCTTCCATAAAGTGTTCATGTTTATTATTTGTAATGGCATGTGTTTTCAATTATTCTCCATGCCAAATGTTTATGTCATCTTCCATTGTATTGATTTCTCTTAATTATCAATTGAATGTCTTTTCATTATATTTATATATGTTGTTATCTGTTATCACATTAGTAATGACTTATCACCTTCATTACATAGAGTAACAGATAAATTATAAGTTGTTCAAGATATATCCAAAGGGTGAGACTGTACATATAAAATGGAAATAAATCAATTAAATATATCTCTGTGTGAAAACTCATCAATTTAATAAAAATTATATTGATATAAAATTTTGCCAATTCATCATTGTTTTGATTAAGTCAATTAAGTTTTCATACATAATTTAGTTATAGTGTTATTTTTACTATAATTTCATAGATCACTCGCTTTCTTATGATCTGTGTTCTTTATATCTCTCTATAATTATTTATTCTTTTATTCAATGTCCATGTTTTCACTATCCACTTATCTTCGCCTATGAGGCAACTGATTTATGAGTTTCTTTGGGTAACCTTAATGTTTTAAACAATTCTATTATAAAATTATTTTTAGTACAAATTTTAATTGTGTTGTTTTCTATTAATTTAACTTTATGTTATTAAAAATTTGATAACCCATGTGAATATCATTTTTAAAATTCACTTTATGTTAGGTAGAATGTAACCCAACATGTTTTCATGAATAATTCTTTTTCAAATAAATTAAATTTCTTGTATGTCTTGCATTACACACTACACCAAGATAATATTTATTTATAAAATATTGCGCTATTTATAACCATTTTTATCAGATTTTTTTATTTGAAACACTATGTTTGGATTCTGTTATAATACAAATTTGAGTTCCTTTAATAGTTCAAGTTTCTCAAAGGATCGGGTTTTACCACACTAAAATATACTAATTATATTATTATTAAAATATTAATACATTTATAAACTAGAAATTATGATGGATAGTATGACATAAAATAACCAAATTATGAAAATATTTTTTATTAATTTTAATAAAATTAATTATTTTTTAATGAGTTAATTACCATTGGGCGTATGAACTTTTTGAAAAAAAAAAAGAAATTCCATTCATAAAAAACTATTTTTTACACTAAAATTTCCTATCACAATAAATTAAATAATCAATTTTCTTAGGATTATTCTACATATGATTTATATATTAAATATTTAATAAAATATTTAACAACTCTGATATTAATTTTCTAGAAAATACATATTAATAAATCTAATTTGTTGCATAAAAATTTATATTCTCTTAAAAGACTGTTCTACCAACTTATAATCATACACCTATTTTAAAACAAAATTTTGAAACATATAAAAATTCAATTTTAAAAAAGGAAAATAATTTTTTAAATCAGTGTGTCAATTCTATCTTAGGGTGAGTTTTTTAAATTTGTCTAAGAAATTCCACTTTTTGATAAACAGTGAAAAATAATAATTTCTAATTGAAAACAAACTTTTTATCTTAACTTCTATTTATAGATAAATTAAATGTTTATTTATTTATAAATATTCATTAGTTATGTATTATATAAATTATTCCAATTTATTTCATTTTGTATAATTTAACATTGAAATTGGATTTAAAAACATTTCAATCTTTTGATGATGTTCATATTAAAAATTTATTTTCTTATACCATATATAGGATTAATAATAAAATAATTTCTTCAACTTCTATGATTTTAATATCTAAAAATGGAATAAATATTTTGAAAAATCATAATTTATAAGTTCTAGTATGTTCAAATTAATTTTTTTACCAAAAATATAAGTGAATGTAATTAAAAATAATTACAAAAATTAAGGAAACAACTTGTTTACTAAGTGTATAAAATTCAACATAAGATGTAAAATAACCTAGAAACATGTCTGAAATCAATTTGATTGAAATAGGTCAACCAAATACTCCCATGGATAAAAAATAAAATTTTATTATGCATGATACATAAGGATGACCTCTCATTAGTTTTTACCTTTTTATATATACAAGATTACTACTCATCCACTATAAAAGGGAACTTAATCCATCACTTATTAACACATCTTAGGAAATATGGATCTCTATACCCCTCCCAAAATATTGTCTAAATTCCATCCTCCCATCCTAGAAGCCTTAAATTTTTCATAATCAAAAACCAAATTATTCATTTGCTGCAAACCAAATGGAATTTCCCAAAGAAGAGGTAACATCCCTAATTGAGAAATTTTGTTTTACTTATTCCTCGACAGAATAAATTTTAATTATCACATTATTATATAATAAACTAATTATCCTTGATATTGTAATATTTTTTATATTATTGATTATAACTACAACTACTCACAATTCTATCAAATGGGATATGGAATCACAATTCAATTTACAGTAGACTGCCGCCCCGCAAACCAATGATGTATGTTCTTCCATTACCAGCAATCAATGATGAAAATAATGATGGAATTAAACTTTTTAAATGATATATAGAATATTTAGATTCATTCATTATTATTTAATTATTATATAATACATATCATCATTCTTTTTATTTTATGGTAATTTGATAACTTTTACTGTGGATATGTTGACTACCACATCCTCAAAGTTATAATATATTTATACACTCAGCATGGAATGTATTAAAGATGAGTTTAGTAATATTTTTTTATGACATAATAATGTTAATTAATTATAGTATATATATATATATATACCATTCATTCTTTTAAAATGATAAGAAAACGAAATCCACAGTCGTGCGTATGTATGGTCTACCGTCACAATGAACGATGTATGAAATTTCATATTAATATATTTTCTAGATTATTATAAATAATTATTTAATTAATAAATAATATATTTATATCATATTTCAAATTCTTTAGATAAGTAAATCATGATCAATGTTAGTGGATCAAAAAATAACAAGTCTAAAAATATTCAAAAAACAAAGCGGTTATTTCACAGAAAATAATATTAAAATGGAATTGTTAATAAAGGGGTTGTATAAAGTCATAATAGAATAATATTTGGTATTATATATATTAATATTATAATTTGGTATATTTGATATATATTTTTCTTTTCTTACACGATTTTTTAACGTTTAGAATTAATTAAAGACTTGTGGAAATGGTTTTCTCGTCCCACTTTTATTTCTGTGAGACATATTCTATATTCGCCGCATATTCATTTTGTGTGGTTTATATAATAAAATATTACCTTTTATATCGTGAATAATTTTTTATTTATATTAAATGTATTAATTTATTTTATTTCTTCATGGGTATCGTGATTCAAATGTTACTCATTTAGTAAGGGAATTTCATCTGACCTTTTTATATCTGGGAGATACAAGAATTATTCACCACATGTTACTATTATTTGATGTAAATACATCTAATAAATTTATTATCTGAGTATATTAATAAAATTTCTACATATTTTCATATGAATTTGATTATATGTCTTCCATAGGGTTTTTAGTTCAAAAGTTACGAAATTGATAATGTAATTTTGTAACAATTTGCCTTCTTTGTGACACTTTTCATGTAATCAACTGATGAAATATTACAAGGTGTATATAAAAAACTTTAAAACAGTATATCATAAAAAAATTATTTTCCTGATATTATGTGATTCATAAAAAATATTTATTTATTGGGAATTATGATTCAATGTTATAAAATTCATAGGTTTGTAATCCAACAATATCATCATTTACTGGGATTGGTTAAGATTATACATCCATTGAGAAAATAATATGATCCATATACTAATAAATATCATTATTTTTATTAATATTTGGTTATTAATGATATTTTCATGTAATGTTACAATATTTCCACCATTTTTTACTTATAAAAATTATAAAATGGGTTTTAAGAAAATCTTACATTATGTATCCTTTCAGTTAGTAATCTATATTATTAAAAAACCCATTTATCCTAGATAAGTTTTAAAAAATGTTATTAAAAGATATTTTATGATCAATTATGGAATAAAGTATTTTAAAAGTGTTTTATTTTTTAAAAAAATTTCATGAAAAATTTATATGTTTTCAACGACATTTTAAATAAATGGTTATTAAAATGTTTCGATGCTTACTCTATGTGTTTTCATGGTTTTTTTTATAGAAAATGGTTTTCTAAATGGTTTATTTTTTTAAAAGTTTTTTTGAAAGGGGAAAATATATGTTCCCAATAATATTTTTAAATATTTTTTTTATTATTACATTATTTTTTTTCTATGTTGTTTTGCAATAAAATTATCTTGTAATAGATATATTTTTTAGAAAAAATTATAAGAAAGTTTATTTTACTTATCAAAATTCTCCATGTAATATTTCAAAATTATCCTCCATATAATATTATATACACTGTAACTATTTATTTTGGTAGTTATATGATCTAATGACATAATTCACCATCATTATTTGAATGGATTATGTCTTTGATGAAAGATTGATTAATGATGTCGTTTGTCTTACACATGTTATATGATGATAAAATGCTTATGAAACCTGATTATTTTCATGATTTATGATTTGATTAAATCATTATGAAAACTATCTCTTTTTAATAAGTTATGAATTATGAAATTTTTATCATTCTTATTTCATTTCATGGGATATTATCGAATTTTTATGAAGGTCATCATTATTGATAGTTCATGATATAATGATTTTTTATATATTATGTCACATGTATATATGATTTCATTATGATACATGTTTGAGATATATCACTATATAATGCATTGGGTAAATATTTATATATCATGTGATATATAGGAATGGAATGAGGAGTAAAATTGGTTCTGTATGACAATGATAGAGTGAGGAGTTAACATGTTTCAATATTGTAGAAATGGAATGAGGAATCAACTAGGTTAAATATGACAATGATATAATGAGGAGTGAAATCAGTTTAGTATTAAGGGCTGGAACTAGAATTGAACTGAGTTTAGAAATACAAATATGGAATGGGAAGTGAACAAATTTTATTAATATATGGATAGAACAAGATGTGCACACTATTCCGTAGTATAGATTTTGAATGGTGAGTGAACCAGGATTTATAATGGTCATTGTCCACTATGATGATCTTGGGAGTGAAAATTGAATACTACCATGGTTTGGGTAGTGATATCATTCCATTAATATAGACATTCCAAAATCCTTGATTAATATTGAAATAATTTATATGATTATGTGTATTCAAAAATTTCATGTCTTATACCTATGTTATGGTTTCATGGATAATGCTCTTGATTCCAGCATGGTAAATGTATTATGAATTTTCAATCATTGTATCATGATTAATTTTTATTATTTTTGATATAAAAGGTATTATTTTCTAATGTTATTCTCATTTTCTCATATGCTTATGATTATGTTGTGAATACAAATCTCCTTTATTTACCCATAGTAAGTATTTTTTATCAATCATTATTATGTTTCCTTCCCCAAATTTATAAATAATGTTTTTAGTAGGAATACTAATTGGTAAGATTC
Source organism: Viscum album (assembly GCA_963277665.1). Taxonomy (NCBI): domain Eukaryota; kingdom Viridiplantae; phylum Streptophyta; class Magnoliopsida; order Santalales; family Viscaceae; genus Viscum; species Viscum album. The sequence goes on along the minus strand of OY728166.1, from coordinate 1,175,560,808 downwards.
GTTTTCGAAATAATGAATATCATTCACCAATTTGGATGATTTTGTTCTATGATTGGAAATATAGTACATAATTATGGTACTCGGGCATATAATTTTTTAATGTCATAAATATTGATATTAAAATATGTAATTTCTATGTATGTTACTCGAGGTTTCTACATGTTGGTAGTGTTAGTAAAAGTTCAATGATTAACCTATTCTTGAGCTCTATATATGTGTCCTCACATTCTTCCATACAAACATACATTACCCCTCTACATGTATTATTATATATCACGCTTTAATATCATAAAAAATTTATCACAAATAATCTATAGTACCCAAAAAATACCTAAAAATGGTAGATTTATTTATTACTAATGGGTTTTCTCAATTCATAAATTTCCTCTATTTTTGATGGGTCTATAGAAATTCCCTCAGATTTGATCTCATGCCCTAAGAATGTGACCTTTCACATCCAAAAGTCATACTTTTCGAACTAAGAATACAATTATTCCATCCTTAATGTCAGTAGGATAATCCATATATTTTCTTCATGATGCATATTCCACATAGAATGGAAAATAATTTCAATGATAGAAAATACCGAAATAATATCATTGTATTTTTTACTGAATATATTCCTCAAATCCAGGAATATTTCATGAGAATTAGTATGTATGAATAGAAGCAGAAGGAACTCATTGCTACCATACCTTCTTCGAAATGAAGTATTTTGGATATCATCCTTCTTTAACTTGATTTGATGGTATCAAGAATGAATATCCACCTCTATGAATTTCTGATCTCTTTATAGTTGATAAAACCATTCATAAATCCATAGAAGGGGACCCTTGTTCTTTATGGTGATTTTATTGATATCCTCATATTCAATACAAAAATTTATTGATCCATCATTTTTCATTATGATGAGTTCCAGAGACCCTAGAGGTGATTCTCTGTGGCATAAAAACTCATTTTACAATTTCTCTTGAATTTTTTTTAACTCTTCCAGTATAATTAGGTCCATTTAGTAGAGAAATTTTATGATATGAGTGTCTTTAGGTATATGTTCTATAAGAAACACTACCTCATTATCTTGAGGAATTCCATGTAACTAGTCATGAAATTCATCACTTCATTACCTCATAATAGAAATTTCCAAATGTTATATGTTTTTCTTCAAAACAAACATTTAGTCCAGTTATTCTTCTTCACAGGGTATCAACACTAACACCATTAATGGATTTTACAAAAGTGATTATTGATCTTCCTTTTATTTTTAATGGATCATTGGATAGTTCAAAAAAAACAAAATTTATTTTATTTTCCCTTGAATTGTTGTTTTCTACATATATAGAGATAATCCATTCCCAATATAATGTCAAATTCCACAAATGGATGTAGTACAAGATTCACTTGACAAATATTCCAACATACACCAACATGATTGAAGTCCAGCACTTGTGATGAAATCATTGCACCACTAGGTTTTTTGTATAGATATATTTATATCATGGTAAAGTATATTTTATACAATATTCATAAAAAAAATGTATTATTGAAACAAATGTGTAGAACCAGAGTCAAATTAGAGTCTTAATATTCTTGAGTGAATATGATGTAAACATTGTAAGACTTTATTTTCCTTCTACACCATAGTAGTAGTGATGATATATTATTTTCTTGTATCAATTTTCTTTCATGGATGTAGACACTGATTACCCTCAAGGACCCGTCATTTAGTTCACTCTCATTCATAGTGTCCCTTCCCCCTATAGTTGAAAAATTGATCCATGGGTGGTGCTGTCATTTCCTGTAACACAATGGTCTACTTCATAATGTCTCATTGACATTCATGAGCTTGGTGTCTATCCATCCAATAATTATATAAATTTTGTATCCCTTTTAGGTACTTACCAAGATTTTTTCCCAAATTTTTGACATGAGGTTGGATGAAATTTCATTCCACCTTTTTCATTTTTTCCTCTTTCATGAATCTATATCTTTCAATTCATAGCACCACACCAATGGGAACATTCTCTCGACTCCATATGCACATTTAGAGCACATAAAACCACATTTTGATAACATTCAATGTCTAGGATATCTAGATATTTTATATGGTGTGCATTGTAAATCTCTATGGAATATATTTATTTTTCTTTAATTGTTGATAACAAATCCATAGGCGTATCTGGAAATCCATTAATGTTTTCTTCTTATCAAATTATAAAACCCCAAGATTTTAAAAATAAATTGAAATTCATGAAACTATATTTTACATAGATATTTATAACTATACTTTAAAAATAAATTTTCCACTTCTATTTTTTCAATTTCAAAAAATTGTCATCTACGGTTGTGATCAGTAATTTATTCACAGTCTGATAGAACCAACTTGATTTTTTTCTTGAATAGTAACGTACCCTAATGAATTTTAATATTAATTGTAATAAATACCTAATTAAAATTAAAGTGTAAGTTTATTTTATTTTCATATGTCTTTATGATAATGATATCTTGAATAATATTTCAATGTGATATTAATGTTGTTATAGTTTTAAAATTATTAATTTTTGAATAAAGTATGATTTTATTTTAGAATTATATTACTCCTATTTAATTAATTATTTAACAAAAATATTGACCATTTTTCAATTATATTCATTGATAAATGGTTACGAAGAATTTTTTTTTTATTTTCTATAGTTCTTGAATTTTATATGAACAGTGAAATATGGTAAAATATCATATATTCAAATTATCAATTTAAAACACTATTTTTTACATCATGGATAATTTAAGAAGACTTGGATTGAAATAAAATTCACTTAGTACTATTTGGGTACACATGAATCAACACTATTCATAGTCTTGTGAAAATATATTCAAATTATGAATAAAATAATGTAAATCCCTCCTCTCACCAACTATAAATACCACCCTCATTCCCCTCTTCCTATGACACCTCTAATGGATTGATAATTGTCTAAGTTATGCCAAATAATATCCTCAAGGTTCCTCTCCACATTCTAATACTTCTGGTCTCACTAAAAGGCCAAAACCAGATTCCTTAAGGAGGATCTCAATGAGAAGAGATCAAGAGGTAAGAATCCTCTTCCTTTTTCATGTGCTTTCATTCCAATTACATTTTTTATTATAGTTTCATTCCATACACTTATACTAGAGTTATTAAATCTAAATAATATTATATATATTTTATGTTACCATGTTCATGTGAAAGATTAATCATATTCCTTCCCTTCCTCTCCCACTTCTTCTAAAAATAAAAACACCCACCACGAGGTGCCGATTTACCAAAATTATGGACGATTTGTTTTTAATATCCATTACATACTTCAAAGTTGATCATAAATCCCTTTTAATGGTTGAAATATAATGTAATGTTTATATTTTATCTTATATTTTGTTATGTACTTCACTTCTATTCATGACATTAAATTATATAATGAAATTAGTTCATGATTATCAGGGAACCGACAAAAAATGATCTAAACCAGCATTATTAATGTTTTATCTAATGATCTCTCATAATATATGATAACAAAATGATTTATGGTTTAATTATATACTATGTAAACATATTAATAATATTTTATTTCAATTATATAAATTCATTTCTATACATCAAAATAACAAATACAAACCAGCAATGAAAATCATGCAAAAAATGCACCTGATACAATGGAATGAACAAAATACTAATAATTAAAGAGTGAAACTATGTAATGAAATGACCATATAAGTTGTTATAAACATGGATAAATTTCAATAATATATTAATAACACTATTTTAACCATTATAAAAGAGTTTTATTTGAGTTATATTTTAGACAGACTCGAGGTTAGGGAATTCTTAACCCGATTTCCTTTCTTTGGGTTAACCTTCAACTTCATTATTTATGAGGTATTAAAATTGTATTTATGATTAATATTGATTATATAATTTTTAATTATGTTTATTTATAGTTTATATACATATTCCATCCATTATATTAAGCCTCGCTTAAATTATATGATATTTGTAAGGGGACTTTGTTGGGAAAAAATCCATTATGGTATCATTTACTTATTTTTGGGGTGATTTTTGCTTGTTTAAAAATATAGTTTTTTTTAAAAAAAAGATGATTACCATTGTGATTTTTTGAGTTCTAGATATATTTTGGACAACTTATGTTGACAACGACTAATGAAAAATGAATGGTCGATCTGGAGGTGGTACAAAAATAAAAGATATAAGGTCGCACCAATTACCAGTGTTTGCCAAACTTTTTTTCCCTAAAATCAGGAATTAGAAAAACATGTTTTTGGAAAAGGAATTTTCATGAAAGATTGATAGTTGTTTAGAATCTTAATCATAAGTCATGTTTCGAGATCAAAGCACCCAAAAATGGAAAAGGCATGAGGTGCATGACTGATTTGGTAATGTCCATGAAAGATGAGGTTTTGTGAAAGAAACATGTGCAGCCAATGAGATGTAAAAAGGGGTTTTTCATGATCAATGAGGATCTTGAATGACATAGTGAATATTCTACGCAATGGTTGGAGACACCTAATATAATAGGTGACCCCCCTCACTCAGATTAGGTATACAATTATAATGAATTCGAGCTCTAGATCTCATAAAAATTGCATGAAAAGGGAGTTGTGAAAAAGATGTTGTGTTGCATGAATGATATAGAAGTTTCTCATAATATTTTAGCATCACTTAATATTTAAGTATCAATAAAGGGGTGTTTTATGAAAAAAGTTAAATATTTAGATAAAGGCATTAAAGTTGTGATCAAGACATCGTATGGGTCACACAAAATATTGGACCTTCCAAGTAGTATTATGGTATAGTGGTATTCATAAGTTGATGAAAGTGGGATATCAATAGGGCATCTAAATATAGGGAGGATGCATTAATTTTTTAGAATGAAGGGACCTTCAGTTATATAAACTTAGAGTGGATCTTATAAAGAAACAGTGAGCACACATCAGTTGAGAGAGATGTGAGATTACATATTGTGAATGGTTGTAAAGCATGAGGAATAGTGATTCGCCTCCAAATATTATAAACAGTAGTTCACTTTTAGTGTATTTTCTACATCAATACATTTCTAGTGTATGTGCCTTGGACGTTTCCCAGTGAGGGTGAACCAAGTAAAATTGACGTGTCATGTTCATGGTATAATATATTTTTATACTATGAAATGGGTATGAGAGTGAGAATATAGTTTTGTCTAAAAAAAATACAAGATCAAAGAGGACGTTGTTTTAATCATTCATACCATGATTCACCCCCCTCAGGGTATCTATCCTAGTGGACCTGACAATTGGTATAAGAGGAAAAGCTATATATCAGTGTTTCTCTCTCAAATTGGTGTTACCAGTCATTAAGGGATTCCAATCATTGACGTGTACATTTTTCACCAGTGTAAGAATCAAATGCAACTCAACATCAAATCTTCATGAATAGATGTATCTACTACAACAATGCATGGTATGATAGCTGATATTGATAGTGATGCATTACTAGAAGTCGAGAGAAGATAATTGGATGTTGAATCCAGGAGAATCAATGCTTTTGGGGGAGCCCAATAAAATGTTGTCTATATAGAGGTGATGCCCTAAAAAACATCACATTCCATGTGTAAAAAACATTTGTACATGTTTGAATGAGAATCACTAGTCAAAGAAGAAATGTTTCAAGTGTTTTGGAGAAAGTATGAAGATCTTAGAATGAAGCCAAATGAGTCTGTTGATGCATTTTTTGAGATTGTAAATGTTGTAGTGTAAGACATGTGAGATCTTGGTGACATAATTGAATACAAAATGATTTTTAAGCATATCCTGAGAAAACAACCACCTTGCATCAATCAAAAGGATTCATTGTTATAAGATAATGATCTTAAAGGGATGACACTAGATAACATTCATTGCACCTTTTTAGCATATGAAATGTGAAATGGTAATAATGATGTTGTGTAAAATGGTAAATCCAAGGATGTGGAATTCAAATTCATGAAGAAGATCAATACTGAATATTATCATTAAAAAGAAGAGACATATGATTTTATGTCATTCCTTGACTCAATCCATAAAAGAGGAAAATGAATGATTGAAGGGAAACATGATCTTTCTTGTTTTTTATGTTGAAAGGTTAGACATCTAATGGTATGGTTCCCCAAGAAGTTCTAAGAATATGATGAGGAGGAAGCCAAAATTCTGATGAATAAATATTAAACCTATATTAATGGAAGAATAAGTTTAAGATAATTTTATTTAATGAAAATAATATTATTTCACTAGAAAGATAAATTTTATATGAGTATAAGGTTGATGATTTTGAAAGGATAAAGAACTGAAAATATCTTGGGGAGAATGCTATGGTGGCAGTTTTTAGATGTTCTCAGAAGAAGGAATAAACTGAAGTATATGAAGAAGAAGATGAAGTTGAAGGAATAATTGAAATGAAAGATGAATTAGAAGAATCTCTTGAAGAAATGGGTTTTTGTAGAGAAACAATGATGAAATCCAATAAGGTGGTACATGAATCCAAACTATACAACTAACAACAGGGAATAGAGTAGTCCAGGATGGTAAAATAAATTAAAAACTCAAGTCTTCTAGGAAAGATGTCTCAGAAAAGATGATGATCATAAGATCAAGGATGAATAATGGAAAAGGGATATTGATTTCATGAATAACATAGTAAAAGATCAAATCAAGTGTGTCGATGAAATTGAATATGATGTTGTCAGTTTTTTGAAAATTGATATGGATCACGAAAAAATAATGACACGTATTGTGACATCATGAAGTAAGATCACTCAAAAAAACAAGAAGCTGAAAGTGGAGAAAAGTGGTTCTACAGAAAGGAAGCATCAATTATGTTCTGATTTTAAGGCTGATGGAGGGATTTATCGAAAAATATATATGAAAATTGAATTCAGAACGTAAGAACATGTTCTGAGATTGAAATTGTATATGGGTATGAAAGAGAATCACAAGATTCAGATAACCCAAGGGAGACCTAGTTATGCAGAAGTTACACACAATAATTCACCCTATATCAAGTGTTATTGTTGTGGAAGGATGGGACCATCAAAAAATTTATATTCCATAGCTAAGAAGTAGAGATGATCCCCAGAGAAATAGTGGTATCCAAATAGAGCTCAATACTCTATAATATCTTTCTAGGGACATTGTTTTTAGTGTGGATGATTTGGACATATGCTAGATATTGTACATCAGCCATGAAGGGAAATGTTCCAAAATAGAGCAAAAATGTTTGAATGTTGTAGATCAATGAACAAGTAGGATAGTTGAGAATGGAAAACAAATTTACATTCTTGAAAAATGAATCTGGTCCATCATACTATGAGAAAGATCATGGTTATAAATCTATGCCAAGTGTGTAGAAAAAATGTGGATCAAGAATAAAAGATATGATAGGGAGGTTATTGCTAAAATTATCCTTAAAGCATCAGACTATTCTGGTGTATGGATCCTTGAAAGTGGGGGCACATCCCACATGAAAGGAAATAAAGATCCTATTTCAGCCATAAAATATTACAAAGAATGCGTATTAATGTTCAGAAATGAGGATTCCATAAAGATCATTGTCTTGGGAATGTCTTTGTTTGTGGGTAATGAAATGAGACTTGATGGTAGCTTATTAGTATAAGGTCTTAGGGAAAATTTTCATAGAGTTAGTTAGCTATGTGACCCATGGTATTCTGTAATGTTTCCTAATAAAATGTGTGTCATCAAAGGATGAGAAGTTCAGTTGATCTTTAGGGTAGTAGAACAAAGGGAAATCTCTATCTAGTAAGTAGAGAAGAAGATATGTTCTTACTATCCAGCGAGGAAGAAAACAAGCTATGGCCTAAATGAATTAGTCATCTGTTCCAACCATCCCTCGATGATCTGGTAATGTGTGATGAAACAATAGACCCCCCTAAGATATCATGTGATCATAGACAAACATGTGATTCCTATCAACATTGGAAGATCATCAAAAACACAGACAGGGAAATGGAAAATAGGTCAACAAGAATGATTGAGTTGGTGAATGATGATGTTTTTGGACATATATCACTAAGATATGATGATAGAAAGAGAAATTACATTATTTTTGTTGATGATTACAGCATATTAGAATGGGTATTCATCATTTCCCATAAGACCAATGTGTTCAGTAGCCTATAAAATACTGGAGGTAATATGAAAGGATTCTTGGACTTGAAATTCTGATGTTTCATACTAATAATGGTACACAATTTACAAATATTATGTTGGAAGACTCTCTCGAGAAACATTGAATAAATAATCATGTTTCTTCAGTGAGAACTGCCCCTTAAAATGGAGTGGTTTAATGAAAAATTTGAATCATCAGTAACATGGCCAGAATGATGCTCATTGAAAAAGACATACTAGAGAAATTTTGGAAGGATGTTGCTTTTACATCAGCCTACATTTCTAATAGGGATCTGTTGTGTCCAAATAATGGAACGAATTGGTATGATATATGGTACTGAATAAAATCCATTAGGGAAGTACATTCGAATCATTGTATGTGATTGTTTTATTCTCAACAATGAAATACAAAAGAAATTTGATTCCTGAAGAGATGAAGGGATTTTCCTCTGCTACTCTAGAAAAAGAAAACAATAAAACTATTTCAATAAAAGACTGGGAAAAATAGATGATAATAAATTATATCACTATAGTGAATAATGAAAATAGAATTTAACAACACAATAAACAATTTCCTGATGAAAGTGATAAGGAGGAAATCAGTGCAGGGGGCAGAAGTGGACAATACAGATTTATAAGAAGACACATATGATGATCATGAGGTAATAAATTACTTAACTACATATAAGGCATGGAGTAGATCCGAAATTGATAGGTGAAATATTATTGGTGATCAGACAGTTCCTATTAAGACAAGAAGAACGAAATAATTGTAGAAAACATCCTTCCTACCTCAAGTGGTGCCTAAATGATTTTCTAATGCAACAATAGATGAAAACTGGGTTCATGTGATGAATGAATAGATAGGTCAAATTAAGTAGAATCTGACGTGGGATATTGTTTTAAGGCCAACAAATTAGAATGTCATCAGGACCAAATGGGTCTTTCAAAATAAGATGAATTAAGATGGCATGTTGATTTGAAATAAATCACGACTGTTTTGCAAAGGGTACCCCCAAATAGAGGTTATCGATGTTGATGAGACATTATCACTTGTTACAATATTGGAGACAATCAGATTATTCTTATCCATTATAGTACAATGCAATTTCATGGTTTTATAGATAGACACTATATTCTCATTTTTTAATAGGGTTCTAGAGGAGGACATTTATATTTAGCATCCAAATGGTTTTCTCATTCATGAATATGAGAACAATGTTTTTCGATTGAAGATTGTGTTATATGGTTTGAAACAAGAACCATGTGCTCAGTACTGAAAGCGTGATCCATATTTTATGAAACATGTCTTTGAGCGTGGTGGAGTTGATTATAATATCTGTTTAAACAAATACATTAATAAAAGGATAATGGGGATGCTTTATATTGAATAAACAATATTTGGAAGATCAGATGAAGCTCAGTATAGATAGTTTTCTGAATTCATGAAATGTGAGTTTGAAATGTCAATGATTAGTGAGTTGACATTTTCCTTGGATTAAAAGTTACATAAAGAAGTATCAGAACATTCATTTCTCAATCCAAATATTATATAGAGGATCTAAGAAGATTTTTAATTAAAAATTCCAAGGAGGTAAAAACTCTAGTATCCACCCAGATGAAACATTCAAGAGATGATGATGGAAATGTAGTTAATATCATATAACATAGGAAAATTATTGGAATCATACTATACTTGACAGTGAAAAGACTTGATATTGTATTTTTCACATGCCAAGTAGTGAGGTATTAATATAATCCCAAGGAAAGCCACCTGATTTCAATAAAAATAATACTTTTGTATATAAAGGGAACTATGGACTTTAGATTGATGTATATTATAAAATTTCAGCTATTTTTATTAGGATACACAAATGAAGATTGGGCCACTTCAGTGGATGATAGGAAATCTATGTCAGGAGGTGCTTTCTATATTTGTAGATTGTGTATTTTTTGGATATACAAGAAGCATGGTTTCACTTCATTAAGCACCGTATAATATGAGCATACAACAATCACCATAGCATGTGGACAACTATTGTGGATAAAGTAGCAGCTTTATGATATGGGAGTCGAAGTGATGCCTCCGATCAGAATCCAGTGCGATAAATCAAGTGATATAAATCATAGAAAACATATCATCCATCATTATATGACTAAGAACATTGAAATAAAATAATATTTTTTTAAGGAGAATGTGGAACAAGGCCTACTGATGTTTTAATATATTTTTATAGAGCTATAAGTTTCCAATCTTCTGATTAATGTCTTTCCCAAAGAATCATTCGAGAGGCATAAACTGGCCCTGGGAGTTCAATTGAATCCCCTCACATGGAAGAGTGTGGATGTGGGACACTGCCTCTCCCTAAGGTATGGCGTGTCTTCGCTAATGTACTAATTTTTTTTCTCTACTCTATTACAGACCACAAAAAAGTGACCTTTGGGTTCATTGACAAAAGGGGAGAAAGTGTACTAGTTGAGGGGGAGACAATGTGAGATTGATTATTTTCAAATACCTAGGGAGAAACTAGAATGTGGAGAAGCGAGATAGGGGGAGTTAATCAAGATAGGTGAATAAGCTGATAGGGTGATAAAGATGATGAGAATTTGTTGGTGTTCTAAGTGATCAGTCGAAGCATTTCTTAGAGAATAAAAGAACCCGAGAAGTGTATAAAGAGGAGTATTAAATCTGATGATTCTAGAAGTGATCAATAAAAGATTAGATATAATGACAACTGTGGTTGGTGATGAATTAAATTTATTTGTTTTAAAAAAATAAGGAATGATGTGATTCAATTATGAGCGTTTCATCATACTATTGGTTCTCATGCCAAGCATTGCTCAAGTTGGCATAGAGTATGTGTTGAGTAAATATTTGATCACTTTATAATTCACATTTTGAAAATGATAGAAGATAATGAATGAATATTTAATGAGGTGTCAAAATGTGATTAATTTTTATGAGAAGAGTTGTCAACAAACCCACATGGGGATATTGTTGGAAACAATCTGTCAAGGTATCATCGACCTATTTTTTAGGTGATTGTGTTTGTTGGCAAAGGAGTCTTGTTTATTGATAAAGTGGGTTTCCATGGTGAGTTGTCAAGTACTAGGTGTATTGTTGAAAAACAATGTTGGCAAAGAATCATGAAAATGGATTGGTTGATCTGGAGGTGGTATAAAAAGAAATAATATATAGTTTCATCATTTTATAGTGTTTCCCAAATTTTTGGTCCTCAAAATCGGGAAATGTGGAAACTTGTTTTTGGAAAAGGAAGTTGCGCACCAGATTGAAGGTAATTTGGAAACCTTTGTGTAAGGCATTTTTAAGGATAAGAACCTCTAAAAATATAAAATGAATGAAATGCACGAAATATTTGGAAATGTACACTAAAGAGGAGGATGCGTGAAAGAAACATGCACGCCTAATGCGACATCAAATTGGGTTTTGTACACTCGATGAGGATCTTGCGTGACATGGTGAATATTCCGTGCAGGGGTTGAAGAAGCCTATAAATAAAAGGTGAAACCCCTCATTCAAAGGATCTCATCACTTAGAGAGAATTTGAGCTCTGGATCACATAATAATTTCTTTTAAAGTGATTTGCGTGAAATATTTGGTGTTGTGCACAAGATATGGAAGTTGCATGCAAGATTTGAGTTTCATGTAAGATTGATGTTGCATGCAATGGGTGCTTTGAGAAAAAAGTAAAATCTTGTGTTCAAGGCATTAAATACGTGTGAAAGATTTCGTAAGGGTTGCGTGAAATATTTGGGGTTTCCCATTAGTACTGTTGCAAAGTGGTATTCATTAGTGGATGAAACTGGTACATCTATAGAGAATTCACAAATAGTGGAGGATGAATTCATTTGTGTGAATGAAGGGACCTGAAAGTTTATTAAATGTGAGTGGATATTCTTAAGAGGTAGTTATCACACATTAGTTAAGGGAGCACTGATCTTTCAAATTGTGAATGTTTGTAAACCAGGAGGGACAGTGAGTCCGCTCCAAACATTTTAAACAACAATGTGCTTTTAATAGATTTGGTACATCAGAAAATTATGGGTGTCAACTCCTTGGACGTCTCCCAATGAGGGTGAACCATGTAAAATTTATGTGTCATGTTCATGCTTTGAGGTTTTTATACTATAAAATAGAAATTATAGTGATAAGAGAGTTTTTTTCTAAAAATGAAAAAAAATCAAACAAATAGTTGTTTTAATCTCTCATACCCTGATCCCCTCCCCCCCCCCCAACTCAGGGAATGTAGCCATGTAGACCTAGAAATTAGTATCAGAGGGAATGGTTTATATTAGTGTTTCTATCTCAAATGTATGTCACCAATCATAAAGGGATTTAGATATTCAACAAGAAAATTTTATATCTATGGATGAATCAAATAGAACACTTCTTACGATATTTGGGAATGGATGTGTTTACAACAGAAATGAATGGTATAATAGCTGATATTAATGGTGGTGCGTTTTTGTGTGTCGAGTTGAGATAATTCAATACTGATACTAGGGGAATCAATTATTAAGGAGGATCTATATCCAATGCTATCAATATGAAGGTAACATCTTGAAAAACATCACATTCCATGTGGTAAAAACATTAGTACATATATGAAGATGATTCAAATGTCTGAATAGAAAATCTACAAGAGTTTTGGAACATCTATGTAGATGTTCTAATGAACCCAAATGAGTTAGTTGATGCATTTTTTAATAGGGGTAAATGTTTTAGTGGAAGACATGTGAGGTCTTGGTAAAATAATTGAATACATAATGGTTATGAAGTGCATACTAAATAAATATCCATCTCGCTTCAATCGAAATGATTTATTATTAGAAGACAAGGATATTAAAAGGCTGACATTGGATAACTATCATAGTACCATTGTAGTATACGAAATGTCAAATAATTATAATTATGTTGTGGAAATGGGGAAATCCAAGGAGGTGGCATTCAAATCCACTAAAAAGCTCATTATTGATGATTCTAAAAAAGAAGAAGAGATAGATAAAGTGATGTAATTTCTTTCCCCAAACCATTAAAGAGGAAAAGGAATGTTTAAATGGAAACATCCAATTTCTTGTTTTTGAAGTGGAATGGTTTGAAATCTTGCAAAAATGTTCCCTATTATGTTCCATGAATATGATGAGGATGAAGCAGAAATTCCCATGAATAAATATTCAGTCTATGTTAAAGGAAGAAATAGTTAGAGAGAAATTTCATTAAGAAAAATAATCATCTTCTACAATAATGTGACAGTTCAGATGAGTCTGAGGTTGAAGAGGTTGAAGAAATAGAGAACTGAAAAGATAACAGAGAGAATGATATAGTCGCAGTTGTCAGTAGTACTCAGAAGATGGAAGAAACTGATGCTGATGGAAAAGAATAATAAGATAAAGGAATAGTAGACATGGAATCTGTATTAGAAGCATCTTTTGAAAAAACAGATATTTAGAGAGAAAAAATGAAGAAATCGAACAAAGTGGTAGATGATTCTAAACTATAAATGCTACAACAGGAAGACGATATGTCTGATATAGAAAAATAATTTTATAAACTTATGTCTTCTACGATAGAGAGATCAAATATGGTTCATGAACATATGATCAAGGTTAAAGAATAAAAATGGAAATTTATGACTTAAATAACAATGTAAAAGATCTAATAAAGAATAAAGAATAACTTGAAGTGGATGTTGTAGGTTTTTAGAAAAAGATTAAGGATCAAAAAAATCTTGACCCCAACTATGACATCAGAAAAGCAGATCACTCAGAAAATCAAGAAGATGAATTTGGATCATAGTGGTTTTGTGGAAGGGATGCAACAATTATGTTCCGATGCTACGAATGATTGGGGCTTCAAAAAAAACCAAAATATGTGAAAATTGATGTCAGACTGCAATCACCCATTCTAAGATTGAAAGTGGATTTGGATATGAAAGAGAATCCCAATATTCATATAACCTAAGGGAGACCCAGTTTTGCATAAGTGACATGCCATAATGCACCCTATATCATGTTATATTTCTATGGAATTTTGGGAAACTCATAAAATGTATGTTCTTTAGTAAATAGGTAAAAAAGAGAACATGAGAAACAATGGCATATAAACAGAGCACGATACTCTATAATATTTTTATAGGGACATTGTTTTTATTGTAGAGGATTTGTACATATGGATAGATATTGTACATGGATTATGAAGAGAAATGTTCCATAGGAGAACCAAACTATTTTTAAGCAGTAGAACAATGAACCAATAGGTGAGTTGAAATTGCAGAACTTTTTTACAGTCTTGTAAGATGAATCTGTTTCATCAAACTCGGAGAATGATCATTGTTATCAATCTATGTGTGAAGAACAAAATATCAATTAAGAAGAAAATATCATAGAAGGTAGTCGTTATTGAAATTGCACATAATGCATTAGGCTATTATGGTGTATGGATAGTTGAGAGAAAGTGTGCATCCCACATGACAAGTAATAAAGATCTTGTTATAGGAATAAAATATTACAAATAAGGAGTTTTCTTGTTAACAAATGATGAATCCCTGATGATCATTGGATCGAATAAATAAATGTTTCGGGGCAATGAAATGAGATTTGATGATGTCTTAGTAGTAGAATGTCTCAGTTACAATATTCCCAGATTCATTCAACTATGTTACTCAGGGAATTATATAAATTTTACCATGAAAATGTGTGTCGTAATAGGAAGAGATGGTTCAGTGGTTCCTTATAGGAAAAACTAAGGTAAATATCTACCTAGTAAGTAGAGACGAATACATGTGCTTACTTTATAAAGAGATAGGAAAATAGTTGTCGCATAAACGACATGGTAATCTATGCCAAAAATCCCAAGAAGTTATAGTAGTGTGTGATGCAGTATGAGACCTCGCTAAGATATCATGTGATCGTGAAAATATATGTGATTCCTTTTAATAATGGACGATCATTGGAAAGGTGTAAAAATAAAATGATAAGTAGTCAACAAGAGTTCCTGAGTTTGTGCATGCTGATGTTTGTGGAACTATATCACCAAGAGCCATTGACAGCATGTTGTATTATGTTCTCTTTTTTATGGTTATTTTAGAATGGAATTGTTATTCATCATTTCCCAAAAAGATGGATGTGTTTAGATTCCTAAAATAATATCACATGGAATATGAAATGATGCTCAGACAGAAAATTCAAAAGTTTCATAATGATAATGGTATTGAATTTACAAATAGTTATGTGGAATAAAATATCGAGAAACAAAATATATGGTATAATGATTCTTCAGTGTGAACTCCCCAATATAATGGAGTGGTTTAATGGAGAAAGAGGATCTTAAACAATATGTCTAGAATGATGCTCAATAAAAAATAACAGTGAGGGAAATTTTGAAAGCCAACATTGAAGTAATTTTGAATGGTTGGAAGTATGTACTTTATATCAATAAAAAAGATATGAAATTTTTTTCATGAGGATATGAGGAGATATTTCTTGGATTCTCCAAAAAAAATAAAATCATACAAATGATTTAATAAGAGACTAGGAAAAATACGTGAGAGAAATGATGTCATTGTAGTGGAGAATGAAGAGTTTGTTCAACCGTATATTGAAAAATTTCCTGATGAATGTGAGGAGGAGGAAATAAAAACATGAGAGTAGTAGTGGCCAATGCTGGTTTAGAAAAAGATTTTTATGATTAGTATGAGGAAGTAAATTCCATATTCGCATGGAATCCATAGAGTCGATATGAACATGACATGGGAAATATCATTGGTGATCAGATATTGATTGTTCAGAAAAGAATAAAGAAATCACTGCATCATAAATCCTTCCTATCTCTGGTAGAGCATAAATGTTTTGTTAATTCTATTGAAGATGAATACTGCTTTCAGGAGATGAATGAAGAGATCAGTCATATGGAGAAGAATGAGACGTGAGAGATTCTTTCAAGGACAACAAATAAGAATTTAATCATGAATAAGTGGGTCTTAGAAATAAGATAAACGAAGATGGTAGAGTGATTCAAACCAACACATGACTGCTGTGCAAAGGGTGCCCCCAAATAGAGGTTATCTATGTTGATGAAGAATTTTCACCTATTGCAAGACTGGATATAATCAGATTATTCTTGGCCATTGCATTGTAACGAATGTTCAAGGTTTTCTAGATGGAAATTAAATCTTCATTTTTTAACAAGGTTCTGGAGGATAAGTTTATATTGAGTAGCCATACGGTTTTCACATTCATTAATCTTAGAACAATGTTTTTCGATTAAAGAAATCATTATATGGGCTGAAAAAAGCACCAAGAGCATGGTACTCGAGGATTGATCATTACATGATGAGTGTTGGCTTTCAGTGTGATAGAGTTGAATATAATCAATATTTAAACAACGATAGTAATCAATGGATGATGGTTCTGGTTTATGTCAATGACATAATATTTGTCATATCAGATAAATCTCAGTGCAGGCAGTTGTCCAAATTAATGAAATGTGAGTTTTAAATGTCAAGGGTTGGTGAGCTGATATTTTTCTTTGGTTTACAAGTGACACAAGAAAGTAATTACACATTAATTTAGAATAGAAAATCCAAGTAGATGAAAACTAAATCTAGTACTCATAAAAAACTATCATGATATTATGACAGCGAGGTAGTTAATATCACAGAATATAGGAATTTTATTGGAAACATATTATTCTTGATAGTGAAAAGACCTGATATTGTATATTCCACATTCCAAGTATTGAGGTATCAATGTATTCCCAAGGAAAGGTACAATATTGTAGCAAAAGAGAATACATCAGTATTTCAAGAGCACAATTGACTTCATATTGATGTATAATGACAAATATCATCAAAATTTATTGGATACAAATATGCAGATTGGGCCAGTTCAGTGGATGATATGAAATCAACATTATGAGGTTCTTTCTGTATTGGTGGATTGTGTATTTCTAGGGTAATAAATAATCAATATTTCATTTCATTTAGCACTATATAAGCTTTGTATATTATTTCCACAAAATCGTGCAAAAAAACTATTGTGGATGAAGCAACAATATGGTGATATGGGAGTTGAAATGAAGTCTCTGATCAGAATCTAGTGCGATAAAAACGGTTCTATATTTCATATAAAAAAATCTCACCCATCATTATAGGACCAAGAACATTGAAATAAAATATCATTTTATTAAGGTGAAGGTTGAGCAGGGGCTGGTGAAGTTGGAATGTGTTCCTATAGATCTACATGTTGCTGATATTCTTATGAAATCCTTGCAAAAAGGAAGAATTATAGAGGCATCTACTGGATCTTGGAGTTCAGTCAACTCCCCGCACATGAAAGAGTGTGGATGTGGGACACCCCCTCTCCATGAGGTATGATATGTTTTATGTAATGTATTGAATTTTTTTATCTACTATTTTGCAGAACACAATGGAGTGACCTTTAGTTTTTTGACAAAGTGTGACAATATATACTAGTTAAGGGGGAGACAATGTGAGACAATGTCTTTTCAAAAGACACATGGAGAAGCTGGTAGGTAGAGAAACAAGATTTGGGGAGTCAATCAAGAATTTTGAATAATCTGAGAGGGGGAGAAAAATTATGATAATTCATCGGTGTTCGAAGCGATCATCCAAAGAATTTCTTGTACAATAGAAGAACCCATGAAGCCTATAAAGAGGGATTCTAAATATAATGATGTTATAAGTGATCGATCAATGATTTTATATCATGATAGCTGAGGATCCTGATGAAATCAGTTGATTGGTTTCATGAATTGGTATTAGGAATGAATTGATTCAGTTGTGAACTTTTCATCATACTTGTAACACACCAATCTTCCACGGTATACTTCTCTTTGAATAATACAATAGCGTGTGTTGTACGCAACACTGAGTTCAAGTACACCACGACTTACCAAACTAGCCGTTAAAAAGAGGTTATGAATAGTATTAACTATATTTTAAATATTATATTATCCTTATAATTTTATTCTATATTATGAGTTTCTAAGACATGATTTATGAACAAATTCATTTTTTCAGATAAAAGAAGTATTTTTCAAAAAATGAAATTTTACCGCCTCTTAATGGCGAAGCGTTTTTAATACCAATATTTGAAACTTTTATATAAACAATTTGACAAAATAAAATTCATCTTTAGAATCGGGACATAAGAATTTAGTATCAATAATGTTTTGTTGTCTTTCTGATAAATTTCATATTTGGGTGAATATTGAAAAATACTATATCTTAACTGAAAACAACTTTTTTAATAAAAATAATTTATATTGTTAAATTTAAAAATTTTATTGGTTTGGAAGTATAAATAGATTATATTTTTACTATTTAATCCAATTATGGTCATTTTAAGTAATTTCACCTTGAAATTGGACATAACAATGTGTCAAACTTTTGATAATTATTATTTCTTAAAAATACGCCTTTTGGATTCGAAAGAAGTAATCTATTTTAAATTAATAAATGAAACTTTTATGTTTTGAATTTGGTAAAACAATCTTAATTTTTGGATCCAGAATAACGAAATTATCCTAGGGTGAATTTTTTGTACTTTTCAGATAACTTTTATATTTTGATGAATAGTAAAAATTACTAAATTTTAATTAAAATAAATTTTTTTAATCAAAATAATTAATAGTTATAAATTATGAATTTGAGTGGTTTTAAATTATATTTGAAATATATTTTTATCATGTAATACAATGTGGGTCATTGAACATAATTTCACATTTAAACCGAACATAAACAACTATCAATCTTTTGAAAGTTATTATTTCTTAAAAACACGCTTTTTGTTTTAACAACGAGAATTAGTTTTAAATTAATTTATTCCACTTATATGTATTTAATTTGGAAAAATTGATTCCATATTTGGAATCAGGATGTCCAAATTGTGTAAATAGGTAACTTTTATTTTTAGACATTATGAATAATTACTTCGGTAAATATTTTATTTACCATGGTTAAAGGTAAATCCTGTAAATAAGGGATACAAATTAATATTATAATAATATTAAATTACCATAAAACGTTTCCTAACCTTATTGGTGGATACATGACCGACCATGTCCATCTATGTGTCGATTTGGGGACCCTATGGATCCACTTGCAAGTGATAGGGACACTTTATTTTAATTAAGTTAAAATGAATAAAAAAATGACACAAGCATATATCTTTTAGAAAAACAATTGTTACATAGGGTTATATATGTTGGATTTTAGACTATAAATATTCATTAGAAATCTAAAAATATTTCCTACATAATGATAGTTTATTTATAATTTTTAGACCTTATATAAGTTAATTTATTTATGACACAATGGGGATGTAGTAATTACCATAATAGTGAAAAATTAGTATAATTGATATTATCCATACCCAAATAAATATAATTTGAGACTTTTTATGAATTACACTAATTTTATAGGTTACTATGACATGTGAGTATTGATTTAAATAACTTTTTTTGAAGTAATCATTCTGTTGTGATTTTTACAAAAATCAATTTTTGAATAGTGTCAAAATTGAAATAAAAGAGTTTTTAAAACAAATATTATATAATTAATTGATATTAAATTCCTAAAAATCTACGGTTCGGCCAAGAAACTTATATCATGATAGGTGTATCATTAATTGACCACTTGTGGGTCTCTAGGATTTATATAGTATGTTTATTAACTATATAATATAAAAATAAAAAGTGACATGGTAAATGTCAAACTAATTAACTAAGAGTTAAAACTAAAAGATATGGTTAATATAATGAACCAAACCTGTCTAAATTATATTGGTTGAATGGATTTAGACCTATCCCCACCTTAACCTTTAAATAATAAACTTTGGAGCCATTGGAAACCGAAAAAGAATTTATTATAAATTAATATTTCTAGATTTTCCAAAGGTGCCCCTCACCCCTCTTATAAAAGGGCACTCTTCCTTCTCATTTCTTCACACCTTAAAAGCCTTTTTGTTCGTCCAAACCCTGACCAAATACTCTCTCAACTTACCTCACAACAACTTAGATGCCTTTGTTTGATCAGAATGCCAAACTAAGGAGCCCTTTTGATCAAATCAAATGGAAGAACCCCAAGAAGAGGAAATCTTTTCACCACCCCTTCTCAAGCTCCTTTCTTCTTCCACTTCTTCCTTCTTTGTTATTTATATTCCAAAATAATGAATCTAGTATCTCCTATATACATTAATATTATTATAAATATGGTACAACCATATTCAGTATTCTATCCACCCTTTGAATAACATTTCACCATACGTGTGTACGTACGGCTTACCGTCTCCACGTCGTGGTGTAATTGTTTTTAAATAAATTATTATTTGGATGGGTATAATAATGATGTTTAATTCATGTAAATAATAAATATAACATGATAATAATCCTTTATATATGATATACCATCCAATTATATATTATTTTAATATTAAAATAATGATAGTGTCGCTCGTGCGTACGTACAGACTACCGTCTACATGAACGTGATGAGATTCATTCTCCATCGTATCTATTCAAGTATAATTATCATTTTATGATTAAAAATAATGTTTAAGGACTTTATATTATTCTGGATATGAATTATATACATCCCATTAATAACAAATATGGCTCACATAACATATAATATA
This sequence comes from Viscum album, assembly GCA_963277665.1. NCBI lineage: Eukaryota > Viridiplantae > Streptophyta > Magnoliopsida > Santalales > Viscaceae > Viscum > Viscum album. Next base: position 1,175,539,946 of record OY728166.1, on the reverse strand, counting down.
AAGTAAAATGAACCCGTTAACACCCGAAATGAAGATAATTCTAAGATATTATTAACAAATCAATGTTAAAAGATCATATATGATATCATATTAACGTAAATGATTCTTGTATAATTCAATAAAAATTATTTCACAATTATACAAGAGGTTAACCTACCATCGACCAAGCAAAAAGTAAAAAGTAAGGGGTTTCTTATCTCACTTTTAATTCCGTGAGAATTCCATTGCTCGCCACTTATTTATTGCATGTGGTGTGTGTACTGACCATGATTGTATTCATTGTGTAATATACATTAATTTATGGATATTTACATCATCATTGTATTATCCTTCTTTCATGGGTGTATGTTTCGTATGTTACCAAATCGATAAGGGAATTTGAAATTTCAATTTCCACTAATTCGGCTTTACGCATACTTTATTGATTATTTTACTCCAAGATTATGTGTGGAATCACTATTCATTTGATTATGTCATAATTTCCACTCCCCTTTATTTGGATATACTTTTTATACACATAATTACACCATTGATAAATTCTCATGTCATTGGTATGAACTTGATAAGAGTAATTTTTACTCAATCTCGATTTGTTGAGATAAACATCCAATTCACTAGTGTTGTTTTTATAATAATATGTGTGAATGTCCTTTGATTGTTTTACACTGAATATCTAATCATATTTAGTGTATTTATATTTGTCACACATAATTATGTCGTTGATTTATCTTTAACCTAAGGATATAACCTTTATGAGAGATTTCATCTCAATTGAAATTCCATTGAGACTTCTTTGTTGTTATACACCAAATCACTTTTCTGTGGTGTATATAATGTACTTTGACATAGTATATCATGAATTAAATTATTATCATGATATTAAAATGTTTTTATTACCTCAATTATTTTTATTCAAGTGTCTCTCTTTTGGTTAGAAACTCTAAATAAAATACCATTTTTTAAATTTTTTTATATACTTATTCTTCTAAATCATTCTCATTATTGTCCATGTTTTAAAAAGAATGGTTTTAAGGATTTATTTATATGGACATTAAAGTTTCAAAATTAAAACTCCATTTAAAAGTTTCAAAGTGGTATGGTAAACTTTGATCAAAAAATCTATTTTTAAATGGCTTCTTGACAAATAGTGTGACTTTTAAATGATTTCAAGAAAAAGGGGGATATTTCTCTCAAATAGTTTTGATGATTATTTTAATCTATGTCAACATCCTTCTTTTTTCTTGATTGAGGTTAATGTGATACAATACAGTCTTCCATATTGTATCGACTGAGTTATTTTTGACTGTGGATGTGAAATTTTTATACCATTCATGGTTTGTGGTTAAAGTATTGACATTTTGTATGCTCGTTTTAATACAAATTTTTATGTTATGTTTAAATTTGTTCATATGAGGAATGTGTTAGACATAATAAGTGATGGGTGGAGCCCGCTATAGCTCCTTGATGCATTGGTAGGTCTCATGAGACAAACTAGTGTCTTGGAACAAGGCCTTGGAAAAGTCTTATTTGTAGTCTTGGCACGAGGCCTTGGCTATGTGGTTTTGATAGTCTGGAATTATGCATTCCATCATTATGAAAGTGGTCATTGATATTGCATGTGATTGTTCGAATAGTAGAATATCCATGTGAATAAGTAAATGGCATTATTTAATTTTATCTTTTCCATATTATGCTGAAGTTTAAGTTTAAAAGGCTTTTGTTTTAATTATAAATTTCTTTATGTGATTATGCTTATCTATGAAAGCTTCTGCTATAATGTTATCCTTACTGAGCATTTGAGCTCACCCCTTTCAATGTTTAATTTTTCCCAGGATTGTGAAGAAGTAAATTATGAATGACCTGCAGGGATAGTATGAGTGTGGACTATGGAGACTATGTTGTTGTTGTTTTCAGTTTATGATGTAATGTAAACTTTATTAATGTATCTAGTTATTCCAAGGCTACTAAACTAATTGGTCTTTCAAGACTTGATCTTTCTTTTGATCATGCCAATGTTATGTAATAATACACAGATTCAGGGTAACTGGGTTCGGGGCGTTACTGTTGGTATCAGAGGAAGTTTAGTACAAACCTTCGAAGGTAGATTTAGATAAACTCTGATTAGAGCACGTAGACATAAGATGAACTTTGAGGATTAGTATAGAATAACTTCCTATAATTTTGGTATTGTAGAGATTTTTTGAGTTTTCTGAGCAATACATCCCTGTCTGGATATGAGCAGGTAGAGGTGGCTCTGGCACAGATGTACCTAGGGGTAAAACCCGAAAACACCACTTTGAGCTAGACTCGAATGGGAACTGGTGCACGACAACAGGTCTTGGTGCACTCTTGGTTATGACACTCCCGTGGGATATGCATAGGATAATTTACATTTTTTTTTACAAACCAATTTAAAGTAATATATATATATGATGAGTGTAAATGACCTTGGTTTGTCCTAATGTGTTTCAAATTGAGAATATGGTGACATGTTAATCTCTAAATGATTTTATTACTACTGTTACTCACGCAATGCTTTCTGGTTTTAGTCAATGGCTAGATTCCAAGGAAGTAATAGTGACATTGAGAATGTTGTACAAGGTGGGAACGGTGGTGGCAATGAGCAACAAAATGGAATGTTGATAGGCGTAAAAGATATTGTATTTATTCCAAATTAGTTTTCCAAAAATATGATCAACAACATATATATTAACCAACTCCCGGACTCAACAAGGAAGAGAAAGGTGATGAATGATAAGAGATCCAACAGTGGAGACCATGGAGAAAAGAATCCTCAATTTCCATCATGCGGGAAATGATGAAGGAGACACCTAGGAAAGTGTCTCAATGGGACCATGAAATGCTTTATGTGTGGGAAGGAAGGACAAAAAGTAAATAATTGCTGAAGAAAAATGAAGAGTACTATGGAGGAAGATAAAAATGGTCCCAGGAGTCCATTTACAGTCATTTTCCGTAAATGTAGGGGACCTGGCCATTACCCGAGTGAATTCCCTATTCTATAGGATATTTTCTTGGTCAAATAAGAATCTATGTGGAAATAAATGGTTGTAGAAATGTTTAAAAAGTATTAGTGCTCCTTGTTGATGGGTTTACTTTGGAATAATTTTCTCTTGTTTTTGTAACCCCTCTGTTTTCCATGTGAGAATGATATTTGAGGAAGAATTATCTCTTCTCTTGTGGATATAGGTATAAATAGCCATTTGGTTTTATATGATCATTGGGGTTTGAGAGAATTATAAGTTATTTTAATTTGGGATGAAAATGCAAGGTATGATACAACATTTGTGGTTAAATTATGTTATTGTATTTTGAGGAATTTATCACATTTTGGTAATATTATAAAATATAGTTTTTTTGAAAAAGTAAAACACGTAGACCATGTGACAACCCGGCGTGTCGGACAATGCTGTGAGAATCGAACCCTCAACCAAAGTGAGAATGGGATTTATCGCCTACCACTGGACTACGTGGAGTCCCTGGATAGTGTGACTAATTATTTTTAATTAAATATTTATCAATAATGAGTTGATTTGGGTTCTTATGTCTAATAAAATGAATACCCTTGGTATAGGAAAATGATTTGGTGATTAAGTGATAGATGTTATTTTGGAAGTTGTTTTCTTTGTTGAGAACACTATATTCCCAAGGAAAATAGAACAGTATGGGATTTCATTTGAGAGTAATGGTGGATTTTTATCTATGTTTTTATTATGGATTTATAGTGATTTGTTTTGTTTATGGAAATGATTAGGTTAATTACTTTTAAGAATGTGACTTTAAGAGTATTTGATGTCATTTGGAGATACAATTTAACGTGGAAGACTACATTCTTATAAGTTTTGAGTTTTAATATTAGTTTGGAATATATTGAAGGATTTTAAGGACAATTGATTATTGAATGGTATTTATTTAAATTTGGGGTATTGTTGGTTTAATTTTAGAAATTAAGATTAGTGTTTATTTCTCTTAAGGAATATCCTTTTGGGGGATCATTAGATCTTGTACTAACCATTTTGGTTTTGATTAATCTCTAAAGAAAATATAAATATATAGTTTATCCCACATGGGTCATGTGATTCTATAGAATTTTATTCTAGCTCTTCAAGTGTGACTAAGTCTTCTTGAATACTCATCGTTTAAAAAAAATGAGTTAGTGGTGGAAATTTATTAAAGAATGATACTCTACTTAAAAAGTAAGTATATATCTTTATATTCTTAGTCAATATCATAAATGAATTCTCATCCTTATGTAATGTAACTTAAAAAAATGTTGCCCGTTTACATTTCCTACTAGGAGACTAATGATCGTTTGTCCCAACACAAGTTTGTGGTTTTCTTATTGTTAAATTTCTCATGATCATGATTTCTATCCCTCTCCATTAGAACTTGACACTTATTTTGTCATCCATATCCATGTTTTCTTACCTGGAATCCTAGTATGGGTTATCTTGGGTGACCTTTATACCTCTCTTTCTTTCTTTTAAATTAATAGTTTTATTTTCTCTTTTTCCGATGTGGGACTTTCCATTATATTCTCAAGCCCAATTTTTAAAATTGCGAGGATGCAATTTATTGAAGGAGGGGTCAATGTAACACCCCAATCATCCACAGTACACTTCTCTTTTAATAATACAATAGCGTGTGTTGTACGCAACACTGAGTTCAAGTACACCACGACTTACCAAACTAGCCATTAAAAAGAGGTTATGAATAGTATTAACTAAATTTTAAATTTTATATTATCCTTATAATATTAATCCATATTATGAGTTTGTAAGATATGATTTATGAACAAATTCATTTTTTAGATAAACGAAGTATTTTTCAAAAAATGAAATTTTACCGCCTTTTAATGGCGAGCCTTTTTAAAACCAATATTTGAAACTTTTATATAATCAATTTTACAAAATGAAATTCTTCTTTAGAATCGGGACATAAGAATTTAGTATCAATAATGTTTTGGTGTCTTTCTGATAACTTTCATATTTGGGTGAATAGTGAAAAAATAATATATTTTAACAGAAAACAACTTTTTTAATCAAAATAATTTATATTGTTAAATTATACATTTTAATGGTTTGGAAGTATAAATAGATTATATTTTTACTATTTAATCCAATGATGGTCATTTTAAGTAATTTCACCTTGAAATTTGACATAAACAAGTGTCAAACTTTTGATAGTTATTATTTCTTAAAAATATGCCTTTTGGTTTCGAAAGTAGAAATCAATTTTAAATTAATAAATGTAACTTTTATGTTTTTAATTTGGTAAAATAATCTTAATTTTTGGATTTGGAATAATGAAATTAGACTAGGGTGAAGTTTTGGTACTTTTCGGATAACTTTTATATTTTGAGGAATATTAAAAATAACTAAATTTTAATTAAAAACAACTTTTTTAATCGAAATAATTAATATTTATAAATTATGAATTTGAGTGGTTTTAAATTATATTTAAAATATACTTTTACCATGTAATACAATGTGGGTAATTAAACATAATTTCACATTTTAACCGAACATAAACAACTGTCAATCTTTTGATAGTTATTATTTCTTAAAAACACGCTCTTTGTTTTAACAACAGGAATTAATTTTAAATTAATTTCGGCCACTTCTATGTATTGAATATGGAAAAATGGATTCCATATATGGAATCAGGATGTCCAAATTGTGTAAATAGTTAACTTTTATTTTTAGACATTTTGAATAATTACTTCGGTAAATATTTTATTTACCATGGTTAAGTGTAAATCCGGTAAATAAGGGTTAAAAATAATATTATAATAATACTAAATTACCCTAAAACATGTCCTAACCTTATTGGTGGATACATGTACGACCATGTGCATCTTTTGGTCGATTTTGGGACTCCATGGATCCACTTGTAAGTGATAGGGACACTTTATTTTAATTAAGTTAAAATAAATACAAAAATGACACAAGCATATATCTTTTAGAAAAACAATTGTTATATAGGGTTATATTTGTTGGATTTTAGACTATAAATATTCATTATAAATCTAAAAATATTTCCAACATAATGATAGTTTATTTATAATTTTTAAACCTTAAATAAGTTAATTTATTTATGACACAATGGTGATGCAGTAATTACCATAATAGTGAAAAATTAGAATAATTGATATTATAAATACCCAAATAAATATAATTTGCGACTTTTTATGAATTAAACTAATTTTATAGGTTAATATGACATGTTAGGATTGATTTAATTAACTTTTTTCTAAGTAATCATTCTGTTATGATTTTTACAAAAATCAATTTTTGAAATGTATCAAAATTGACATAAAAGACTTTTTAAAAGAAATATTATATTATTAATTGATATTAAATTCCTAAAAATATAAGGTTCGGCCAAGAGACTTATATCATGATATGTGTATCATTAATGGACCACTTGGGGGTCTCTTGGATGTATATAGTATGTTTATTAACTATATAATATAAAAGATAAGGTTAATATAATGACCCAAACCCGTATAAATTCTTTTGGTTGAATGGATTTAGACCTATACCCACCTTAAACTTTAAATAATCAACTTTGGAGCCATTGTAAACTGAATAATAATTTATTATAAACTAATATTTCCAGCTTTTCCAAAGGTGCCCCTCACCCCTCTTATAAAAGGGCACTCCTCCTTCTCATTTCTTCACACCTTCAAAGCCTTTTGATTCGTCCATCCCATGCCCAAATACTCTCTCAACTTCCCTCACAACAACCTAGAGGCCTTAGATTGATCAGAAATCCAAACTAAGGAGCTCTTTTGATCAAATCAAAAGGAAGAACCCGGAGAAGAGGTAATGTTTTCACCACCCCTTCTCAAGTTCCTTTCTTCTTTCACTTCTTCTTTATTTGTTATTTATATTCGAAAATAACGAATACAGTATCTCCTATATACTGTAATATTATTATAAATATGGTACAGAAATATTCAGTATTCTATCCACCCTTTGAATAACATGTCACCATACGTGCGTACGTACGGCTTACCGTCTCCACGTCATGGTGTAATTGTTATTAAATAAATTATTATTTGGATGGGTATAATAATGATATTTAATTCATGTAAATAATAAATATAACGTGATAATTATTCTCTATATATGATATAACATCCAATTATATATTATTTTAATATAAAAAGAATGATATTGTCACACGTGCGTACTTACGGACTACCGTCTCCATGAACGTGATGAGATTCATTCTCCATCATATCTATTCAAGTATAATTCTCATTTGATGATTAGAAATAATGTTTAAGGTCTTGATATTATTCTGGATATGAATAATATACATCTCATTAATAACAAATATGGCTCACATAACAAAGAATATAAAGTAAAATGAACCTGTTAACACCCAAAATGACGATAATTCTATGATATTATTAACAAATCAATGTTAAAAGATCATATATTATATCATATTAACGTAAATGATTCTTGTATAATTCAATAACAATTATTTCACCATTATACTGGAGGTTAACCTACCACCGACCAAGGAAAAAAGTACAAAGTAAGGGGTTTCTTATCTCACTTTTAATTCTGTGAGAATTCCATTGTTCACCACATATTTATTTCATGTGGTGTGTGTACTTCCCATGATTGTATTCATTGTTTAATATAATTTAATTTATGGATATTTACATAATCATTGTATTATCCTTATTTCATGGTTGTATGTTTCGTAAGTTACCAAATCGATAAAGGAATTTGAAATTTCAATTTTCACACATTCGGCTTTACGCATAATTCATTTATAATTTTACTCCAGGATTATGTGTGGAATCACTATTCATTTGATTATGTCATAATTTCCACTCCCCTTTCTGTGGATATACTTTTTTACACATAATCACCACATTGATAAATTCTCAAGTCAATGGTATGAACTTGATATGAGTAATTTTTACTCAATCTCGATTTGTTGAGATAAACATCCAATTCATTGGTGTTGTTTTTATAAGAATATGTGTGAATGTACTTTGATTTTTTTACATTGAATATCCAATCATATTTAGTGTATTTATATTTTTCACACATAATTATGTCGTTGATTTATCCTTAACCTAAGGATATGACCTTTATGAGAGATTTCATCTCAATTTAAATTCCATTGAGACTTCTTTGTTGTTATACACCAAATCACTTTTATGTGGTGTATATAATGTACTTTGACATAGTTTATCATTAATTCCTTTATTCTCATAATATTAAAATTTTTTGATTACCTCAATTATTTGTATTCAATTGTCTCTATTTTGGTTAGAAACTCTAACTAAAATACCATTTTTTAAATGTTTTAAAGTCTTATTCTTATAAATATTTCTCATTAATGTCCATGTTAAAAAAAATGGTGTTAAGGATTTATTTATATGGACATTAAAGTTTTAAAATTGAAACTCATTTTAAAAGTTTCAAAGTGGTATGGGACACTTTGATTCAAAAATCTATTTTTAAATAGCTTCTTGACAAATAGTGTGACTTTTAAATGATTTCAAGAAAAAGGGGGATATATCTCTTAAATAGTTTTGATGATTATTTTCATCTATTTCAACATCCTTCATTATTATTGATTGAGTTTAATGTGATACAATAAAATCTTCCATATTGTATTGAATGAGTTATGTTTGACTGTGGATGTGCTATTTTTATACCATACATGGTTTGTGGTTAAAGTATTGACCTTTCGTATGCTAGTTTTAATAAGAATGTTTATGTTATGTTTAAACCTGTTCATATGAGGAATGCATTGGACTTAATAAGTGATGGGTGGAGCCATCTATAGCTCTTCGATGCATCGGTAGGTCTCATGAGACAAACTAGTGTCTTGGCACAAGGCCTTGGCAAAATTTTATTTGTAGTCTTGGCACGAGGCCTTGGCTATGTGGTTATGATATTCTGGCATTATGCATTCCATCATTATGAAAGTGGTTATTGATATTGCATGTGATTGTTCGATGTAACAACCTGAGATTTTATAATATACATTTTCTTTTAATTTCATTCATAT